>OZ024816.1:52762327-53466906 GCA_964017055.1 Chloromyia formosa | reverse complement strand
TTAAGTGTTCGAGATGATTGCTAAGCTCACCGGGCAGAACCGCGAGAAGTTCACGAAGGAGCAAAAAACAATCCCATCCTGTCTTCACGGGTTTTTTCCCGCATCAACGGCTGTTCGATAGTTTATTTTTTTTTATGATTCTCCAAACTCTCGAGCATTGTAAGTTGTTAGCAGGTGTGACAATACAACAATGGTGCGTTTGCGAATAGCATGGCGTTGCGATCCTAACTGTGGAACGAGCACTTTCAGATGACATCGTGGAACGGAATTAGAAAGTCGCCAAATCGTGACAATAAATCGGAGCGGATATCCAATGGTTCGAGTTCGAGTTGAACGTTCCATGTTTCTCCTTACAGGTTCGTCGGTTCGAATCCCGCCGTGTCGATGGCTGTTTTATTTCACGGCTTTTTACAGAACTAGCTTAGGTATTGGTGTTAAAGGGGTTTGGCCGCTTTTAGCTGTCAGATGGCTCAATGCGTTGAGGTTCCGAACATATTATCTATTTAAATCGAAATGCTGAAAATAGTACCATGTAACTCGAAAACGATTTTTCCAATATAAAATATCATCAAAAGTTTTTATTCGAATGTGATTTTTAATTTCTTTGAAATACAGTTAATACGATTAAAAATAAAATAGCACAAACATAAATTTTAAATTTTTGTTCCATTAAATTCAAATTGAATGTTCAAATTAATGAACCAAATAAGCAAATATACATAAATTTGAAATTCCTGTTCAATTTGTTCGACAAAAAAAAGTGACTTGAACAACTTGAGAAGTCCTTCTTGTGGAAGAGGAATCAAACAGTTCCAGGAATGGGGACTTCTGCCGCTTAAATTATTTTGCTCGCATTGCTACATCGACGCCAGATGCCGATAAATCGGTCAAAGATGGGTATGCAAAGTTTTCGAAGAGCTACGCTTTTCGAATGGCATTCAAGTATGCATATTCAGACTATAAACTTATTCATGCATTTTTGGCTAAATAATATATCACACAGTATGACTATAAACGAATCACAAATTAACAAAAACACGGGAACATAGTGGAGGTAAGTTTTTGTTGACAGTGGAAGATAAAATTCGGTCAATCTAAAAAAAATGGCTGAGTTGGGAAAGCTCGTGGTCGACTAAAGGAGTGCACTACAGTTCGCACAAGTTCTCTGACAAACAACTGCCGGTCCGCTCGAAAAATTCTTTTGTTCGATCCAGGCCCTTTAGCCGACAATGCTTTATGAAGAGATGTTTCGCAAGGAGCCCCTTGAACTGATTTTTCTTCACGCCATATTTTGGGAAATCGTGCTTTGTATGGCGCCACTCCGTTTCTATAGTATTGGTGTGGACCCCAGTATCTGGATCCACAAAAAAAATTGAGTGGTTCACTTTTAGATGAACAAAGCCCTCATCTTGGAGGCAGTTGTAGGCCTGAAAAATGAATTTTATATTTTAAAATTAAATTTATAAATTTAATTCATACCTTCCAACAATCTGAATAAATTGTAGTCCCTGGCTCAATATACGATTTTATCACTTGCAAGAGCGTTTCTTTGTTCCGTTTTGATACAGGGACTAGGAAGCATCGACCGTCGTCACGTTGAATGCCTCCAAACACCCACTGACCTTCAACGTAACGACCGCGATGATACTTCTGTCGTCCAAATAAACTTTCGTCGATTTCGACAATTTTCCCAACTCCTAAATGCAAAATAGTTCAATATATTAAATTAAAGCTAAATTTAAATATTACCGCCAATTTTTTCAGATTGGTCGAAAATGATTAAATCCTCTATAATCATCAAAAGCTTGTTCCCCCACTTTGTTGCCGTGTTTTTGTTGATTTGAGTTTCGTTTATAATTAGATGTTGTGGTATATTGTTTATCCACAAGTACATGAACACTATTATTGTCTGTATGCTTAAGTGTTGCCATTCAAAAATAGTCGACTCCCGAATGCTTTTCCTATGAATATTTACACATTAGAAGTCACTTCAAAGAAATTAAGCTTCACATACGAATAGCGGCAGATGAACCCATCTTTGGCCGATTTATCAGCATGTAACGTCATGCTGGTTTCGGTGTCGCAATGCGGGCAAAATATTTCAAATGGGATAAGTCCACATTCCTGCAACTGCCGTATTCCTTTTCGAAAAGGTGAACTTCTCAAGTCGTTTCCTTCTTGGAATAAATTAAATAGGAATTTCAAATTGATGTTTGCTGCAAAAAATATAGAGAAAAGGGTATATCGAGTTTACCTATTACACCTATAGTAGAATATATTTTGGTGGAATAGAGCATAAAC
The DNA here is from genome assembly GCA_964017055.1 of Chloromyia formosa. Taxonomy (NCBI): domain Eukaryota; kingdom Metazoa; phylum Arthropoda; class Insecta; order Diptera; family Stratiomyidae; genus Chloromyia; species Chloromyia formosa. The sequence continues at coordinate 53,464,605 of OZ024816.1, read as the reverse complement.
AAAACACTCCAGTGCGTTGGTTTCCACCCTGATTCAGACGACACCCGTATTTCCTAGATTTCACTTGATGTCCAAAAATGTTGTTATCTCAACACCAAAGGATTTCACGCTTTCAACAACATTCCAGTTCTATTTGATTCCTCTGTATCTCCACCGGCACCGCACCATTCTATTTCCCACATACCATGCGCTCATTTACCCTAACCCATAAAGGGACAAAGCGCGTCAACTACCCTTAGTCCTGATCAAAAAAACTCATTCATCATAGCTTTCACAGTACTCACAGTGAATTTTCCACATCACCACGATTCAAAACACTCAAGTACTGCTCATGCCCAAGAATGACTTAACGTCCTGGCTAAAGGACTGTTCAACAGTACTCAAGTGCATTGGTCCCATCACCCCCATTCAGAAACCCATATCTGTTATATCTACGAGTACATATTTAAAAATGGCTCAAAAGAGGCGATGATGTTCATCAGCACTTTAGCCACGTGCAAGTATATTTTAATTTGATCCATTTGCTTTCAAGTTGTCTTTGATTTACTTTTAAAAATGCTGTCCTTTGCATCGGACGGTTGGGTGGTCATCCGAAGATGCCCGTGGGGACGGAGCCTAAGGTAGCATATTGACCGTGAAGGTCGGGCCGTGCCATCTGGCGAAAAAAAAGGCCCCTAAACGAGCTAAGCAGCGGCGTGAGCGGGGTTTTCTCCGCTCGTTGCCCCTGTTCTTTACGTATTAATAAAAATTCATATACCTGGGGAAGACAACACGAACAGGAGAGGTAAAAAGGGGGAATAAAAGAAAAATGAGGCGATAAGGATGGAATGGTTGGTGGACGGCACAGTTGCCCTCGCGCACGCATCGGGTCCCAGGTGTAATGGGACCCTCGGCCTCTGGTTTTGTACCACCGACAGATCATTACTCATCAGGTGCTGCCATCGATCTGCCGGTGGAGGCAGCACAACCAGACCAGAATATGGTTCATTACACCTTATCGCCCCGATTCAGGAAATATCCATAGCTACCAGGAGAATGCAAGAACGCCCCCATTTTCTGAGCTAAGGACTCAAAATATGTGCTATCAAGAGTAGTCAAGTACGTCGTCGATACTACATCTAGAGATCGCAGGTTCAAATCTCGGCCCGAACAAAAACTGTCTGTGGGTTCTTATAGAACTCCCACAGTGCCCCGAGCCTGTCAGTATAAAGATGACACGGATAGGAGGTGCATGCTAGCAACTTCACTTGTGAAAAGTAGATATGCTACCAAAACGTTGACTCGTCCATGCCCCTGGAGGGGTCAAGGCAATTAACAAGTGAATTCGCCTCAAAACCAATAGTCATATGATACCCATTTAGCCTAGGTATCACTTCATTGTGTGCGTTCAGAAGGCGGCCAAAATCAGAAACCGCTCGCGAGCAGCTCCGGAGCTGATCGCGAGCAGTTGCGGAGCTGCTCGCGAGCGGTTTCTGATTTTGGCCGCCTTCTGAACGCACACAATGAAGTGATACCTAGGCTAAATGGATATCATATGACTATTGGTTTTGAGGCGAATTCACTTGTTAATTGCCTTGACCCCTCCAGGGGCATGGACGAGTCAACGTTTTGGTAGCATATCTACTTTTCACAAGTGAAGTTGCTAGCATGCACCTCCTATCCGTGTCATCTTTATACTGACAGGCTCGGGGCACTGTGGGAGTTCTATAAGAACCCACAGACAGTTTTTGTTCGGGCCGAGATTTGAACCTGCGATCTCTAGATGTAGTATCGACGACGTACTTGACTACTCTTGATAGCACATATTTTGAGTCCTTAGCTCAGAAAATGGGGGCGTTCTTGCATTCTCCTGGTAGCTATGGATATTTCCTGAATCGGGGCGATAAGGTGTAATGAACCATATTCTGGTCTGGTTGTGCTGCCTCCACCGGCAGATCGATGGCAGCACCTGATGAGTAATGATCTGTCGGTGGTACAAAACCAGAGGCCGAGGGTCCCATTACACCTGGGACCCGATGCGTGCGCGAGGGCAACTGTGCCGTCCACCAACCATTCCATCCTTATCGCCTCATTTTTCTTTTATTCCCCCTTTTTACCTCTCCTGTTCGTGTTGTCTTCCCCAGGTATATGAATTTTTATTAATACGTAAAGAACAGGGGCAACGAGCGGAGAAAACCCCGCTCACGCCGCTGCTTAGCTCGTTTAGGGGCCTTTTTTTCGCCAGATGGCACGGCCCGACCTTCACGGTCAATATGCTACCTTAGGCTCCGTCCCCACGGGCATCTTCGGATGACCACCCAACCGTCCGATGCAAAGGACAGCATTTTTAAAAGTAAATCAAAGACAACTTGAAAGCAAATGGATCAAATTAAAATATACTTGCACGTGGCTAAAGTGCTGATGAACATCATCGCCTCTTTTGAGCCATTTTTAAATATGTACTCGTAGATATAACAGATATGGGTTTCTGAATGGGGGTGATGGGACCAATGCACTTGAGTACTGTTGAACAGTCCTTTAGCCAGGACGTTAAGTCATTCTTGGGCATGAGCAGTACTTGAGTGTTTTGAATCGTGGTGATGTGGAAAATTCACTGTGAGTACTGTGAAAGCTATGATGAATGAGTTTTTTGATCAGGACTAAGGGTAGTTGACGCGCTTTGTCCCTTTATGGGTTAGGGTAAATGAGCGCATGGTATGTGGGAAATAGAATGGTGCGGTGCCGGTGGAGATACAGAGGAATCAAATAGAACTGGAATGTTGTTGAAAGCGTGAAATCCTTTGGTGTTGAGATAACAACATTTTTGGACATCAAGTGAAATCTAGGAAATACGGGTGTCGTCTGAATCAGGGTGGAAACCAACGCACTGGAGTGTTTTGTTTATGCTCTATTCCACCAAAATATATTCTACTATAGGTGTAATAGGTAAACTCGATATACCCTTTTCTCTATATTTTTTGCAGCAAACATCAATTTGAAATTCCTATTTAATTTATTCCAAGAAGGAAACGACTTGAGAAGTTCACCTTTTCGAAAAGGAATACGGCAGTTGCAGGAATGTGGACTTATCCCATTTGAAATATTTTGCCCGCATTGCGACACCGAAACCAGCATGACGTTACATGCTGATAAATCGGCCAAAGATGGGTTCATCTGCCGCTATTCGTATGTGAAGCTTAATTTCTTTGAAGTGACTTCTAATGTGTAAATATTCATAGGAAAAGCATTCGGGACTCGACTATTTTTGAATGGCAACACTTAAGCATACAGACAATAATAGTGTTCATGTACTTGTGGATAAACAATATACCACAACATCTAATTATAAACGAAACTCAAATCAACAAAAACACGGCAACAAAGTGGGGGAACAAGCTTTTGATGATTATAGAGGATTTAATCATTTTCGACCAATCTGAAAAAATTGGCGGTAATATTTAAATTTAGCTTTAATTTAATATATTGAACTATTTTGCATTTAGGAGTTGGGAAAATTGTCGAAATCGGCGAAAGTTTATTTGGACGACAGAAGTATCATCGCGGTCGTTACGTTGAAGGTCAGTGGGTGTTTGGAGGCATTCAACGTGACGACGGTCGATGCTTCCTAGTCCCTGTATCAAAACGGAACAAAGAAACGCTCTTGCAAGTGATAAAATCGTATATTGAGCCAGGGACTACAATTTATTCAGATTGTTGGAAGGTATGAATTAAATTTATAAATTTAATTTTAAAATATAAAATTCATTTTTCAGGCCTACAACTGCCTCCAAGATGAGGGCTTTGTTCATCTAAAAGTGAACCACTCAATTTTTTTTGTGGATCCAGATACTGGGGTCCACACCAATACTATAGAAACGGAGTGGCGCCATACAAAGCACGATTTCCCAAAATATGGCGTGAAGAAAAATCAGTTCAAGGGGCTCCTTGCGAAACATCTCTTCATAAAGCATTGTCGGCTAAAGGGCCTGGATCGAACAAAAGAATTTTTCGAGCGGACCGGCAGTTGTTTGTCAGAGAACTTGTGCGAACTGTAGTGCACTCCTTTAGTCGACCACGAGCTTTCCCAACTCAGCCATTTTTTTTAGATTGACCGAATTTTATCTTCCACTGTCAACAAAAACTTACCTCCACTATGTTCCCGTGTTTTTGTTAATTTGTGATTCGTTTATAGTCATACTGTGTGATATATTATTTAGCCAAAAATGCATGAATAAGTTTATAGTCTGAATATGCATACTTGAATGCCATTCGAAAAGCGTAGCTCTTCGAAAACTTTGCATACCCATCTTTGACCGATTTATCGGCATCTGGCGTCGATGTAGCAATGCGAGCAAAATAATTTAAGCGGCAGAAGTCCCCATTCCTGGAACTGTTTGATTCCTCTTCCACAAGAAGGACTTCTCAAGTTGTTCAAGTCACTTTTTTTTGTCGAACAAATTGAACAGGAATTTCAAATTTATGTATATTTGCTTATTTGGTTCATTAATTTGAACATTCAATTTGAATTTAATGGAACAAAAATTTAAAATTTATGTTTGTGCTATTTTATTTTTAATCGTATTAACTGTATTTCAAAGAAATTAAAAATCACATTCGAATAAAAATTTTTGATGATATTTTATATTGGAAAAATCGTTTTCGAGTTACATGGTACTATTTTCAGCATTTCGATTTAAATAGATAATATGTTCGGAACCTCAACGCATTGAGCCATCTGACAGCTAAAAGCGGCCAAACCCCTTTAACACCAATACCTAAGCTAGTTCTGTAAAAAGCCGTGAAATAAAACAGCCATCGACACGGCGGGATTCGAACCGACGAACCTGTAAGGAGAAACATGGAACGTTCAACTCGAACTCGAACCATTGGATATCCGCTCCGATTTATTGTCACGATTTGGCGACTTTCTAATTCCGTTCCACGATGTCATCTGAAAGTGCTCGTTCCACAGTTAGGATCGCAACGCCATGCTATTCGCAAACGCACCATTGTTGTATTGTCACACCTGCTAACAACTTACAATGCTCGAGAGTTTGGAGAATCATAAAAAAAAATAAACTATCGAACAGCCGTTGATGCGGGAAAAAACCCGTGAAGACAGGATGGGATTGTTTTTTGCTCCTTCGTGAACTTCTCGCGGTTCTGCCTGGTGAGCTTAGCAATCATCTCGAACACTTAATGCCTGGAATACATTATTCACGAACCGACAAAAACTCTACATCTAAAATGAAAATCAACGCTTTATCATTTGTATGTAGTCTTTTATTAGATGAAAATAAAATAGTAAACGCAGAAAATAAAAGAAGAAAGACATTGACGTTTTTTTTTTATTATTTCAATATATTTAGATTGTAAAAAAAAACTAAAATTATAAAATATCCAGCACAAATCTGACTATTAACAACGCCGAATGCAATTTTTTGTGTCGTTCAAAGGTTCAAGGATACCGTTACAAGTGTCGCGATCGGTCAGATACAAATTGACTTTCTGCGAAAATTCGGCTTTTTGTGCATGAAAGCCGATTCGTCCCCACCCGGGACCGATGTTGTTCGCTGTGTAAAGGTTGTGGGCCCCAGGTCGAACGGTGGGAGGGTTCCTGGAAATAAAAAAAATTGAAATGTAAAAGAACAACGAAGTGTAAATGACAATAGCGATGGCGCCGCCAGCGTGAATGTAAAATGAAACCGGAATATAGAGGGCTACGCCCGCAATCCGAGGGTTTTGTAGCAAGCGCTTATTTTGGTATATAAATATTGGCTCCTTGCTCTTCTTGATTTCACTCAGATGGATATAAAAAACGTAATTAAAATGTCTTACCCACTAAAATGTAAGTGGGTGCTAATTCATATTACGTTATCGTAACGAAACTTAGAACATATTATTGCTTAAGGTGTTGGTTATGGTTGGCCATCAGTACTTTTGACCTTGAACGTGTTTAAGGCGTGCGAGGGTGTGCTAACTGTAACTATACAAATAAACTATTATTGACCTATTCTGAGAAGATATACAAATTCCACTATTTTCCATTTTATATATATTTTTCGAAACCCACTTCCTGTAAGTTTTCATAATTCTAAGTATAACGGTCTCAAAATGCAGGCAAGGGGGGGGGGGGGGGTCAAATTACGAACTGATATTTTCTCCTCCCCCACAGTTCCCCTTTCTATAAATTTCGAGAAAATGCGAAAAAATGGAATGTACTCATCATTACCTTTCTCACGACACCTCATTTGCTTATACCAGTCGATAAAAAAATTTGACCTTAATTTCGCCTCTATGTGGACCCCCCCCCCCCCCTTCCACCCGGTAAAGTTGGCCAATTAAGACACAGCGCCCCCAACCAATCTTTACCCTTCCAAAAATGATCAATTAAATAACTGCAATTCGCACTACGAAAAACAACATGAAAGTAGTACTCACACCTTTGAGGCCGGTAGGTGTATTTTTTGTGTGGATAGTGTCAAAATGCCGAACTTTAAATGAATGTACTATTATTAAATATTATGTGATTATAACGAAACTTAGAGATATTATTGCCTATGATGTTGGTTATCATTGGCCATCAATATTTTTGACCTCGGGTGCGCGTAAGGGGTGCAGGGGTGTGCTAACTGCAACTATAGAAATGTACTATTATTAACCTTTTCTGATGAAATTTCAAAATTCTAGAAATCTAGGTTTTCTACACTAGTAAAATGGCGCTTTTCTGTAAATTTTCATATTTCTAAGTATAACGGTCTCGAAATGCAAGGGGGGGGGGGGACAAACTCGGATGACATATTTTCCCCTCTCCCTCTTTTCCCGTTTCTTCAAATTTAAAAAAAATTTCAAAAATGGAATGTACTCGACGGTACTTTTCTTATGATACCCCACTTGCCTGTACTAAACGAAAAAAAAATTTCAACCTTCATTTCCCCTCTATGGGGACCTCCCCTTAAAGTTGACCTATTACGACGATTCGCTTTCTCCGGCGAATTATAGTAATTCTACACATTCCTACAAAATTTCATGTATGTAGCTTCAGCCGTTCGTGAGATATTCCATGGACAGACGGACAGACGGACAGACAGACATTTGACCGATTTCATAAGGGTTTTGTTTTACTACAAAACCCTAATAAAACCGGAAAGTAGAGGGCTTTGCCCGCAATCCGAGGATTTTGTAGATCCCATGCCAATAGGAGATGAATGATCCTACTCATACTCTTGGAGATGCTTAATCAATCATGTCAAGACGATATTTCAAATTGCAAGCTTGCATACGTTTGCGTTTGCGTTTATCCTCTAAGATACTTACACACAAATAAATCCAGCAATATTCGTCTGTATGACAGCGTCCTCCATTGATTCTGCAAAGCTAACAGCCAAAATATGAGGTAAAAGGTTCGGACCCGGCTGGACTATCAGTTTCGTCATATTGCCTTCAGCCTGTGGAAGTAAAAATATTGTTATTGATTCGTTCGAAATTTACGTGTCAAACACTACGTTTAGACCGCGGGACTATCTTCGAGATCTAACTAAATCGATCTAACTCTCGACGATATAAACGTATCGATTTAGTTAGTTTTGGACTTGGCTTATCTCTACTTGCGATGCGGAACTGGACTAAAAAAATTGGGACTATGTCGCTGTCATCGCTAATGTTGATGTTGTTGTCGTTTTTTTTTGTTCGGCATTTGCTTTGTTTGCAATTTCAGGAAAGCAGTGCGTGATCACGGGCAAGAAAAAGCCTTTTTCTGTCGTAAAATTTATACCTATCAAATTTATCTGTGCTGTCAACGGAGAAAGAAGAAGAAGAAGTATCTCTCCGTATGGTCGGTATAAACACTCCACCAACAAGTGCTAACACTAAAATGATTTAGTTAAATCGACTTTTAGTTCCACGGTCTAAACGTGGCCAAAGAGTAGAGAAACTAACCTTCATTCCAAGCGGCAAACATGACGCAGGCACTGCCGGTGCTCCAATCTTGCAAATCTTCAGATCCGCCCATTTCACATCGAACGAGTGCGGAGAAAGTGGCGATCGCTGGCCATAGAAATACTCTTTTATTCGAAGGTCGCGTGTTCCAGCTCGTAAGGCACTCGATCGTTCCACCGCGCCGCCACTTTTTAGCAAAGGAACAACTTTGACAAAAGACGGAATGTCACGTAGCAACTCGCTGTAAAGTACTTGATCCAGCACGAAAATTGCACCCACTTCGAATGCTTGCATGGCGTGAAGCAGATGCCGGTAGCCGCCTCTTTTCACTCGGACAGGTATTGATGATTATTCCGGAATATTTCGCTGCAATAATCAGAGATAGGAATTAGCACTTGGATATAAAAAAAAAAAAAAACATTTTTCATTCTACTTACTTTTCTTATTCGAATGCATACGTACAGCGTAACTAAGAAAGATTCTACAGAGTGTTGTCTATTGTCTTGCCCACGTCCGTGGGACCCACCACCATGGCTATGGGTCCACGTTTGTACCTCTCCGCGCATCTGTTCCAAAGCAGCGTGGCAATTAACATAATCATTCATGGGAGTTTCTTTGACTACGTACGAAACGTCCGTTCTGCCTTTGACCGCGAGCGTGTATCCGTGGCATGTGAAAATCGCAACTTTTGCACTGGTAGTAAACTCGTAAGCTTTGCCCAATTTTTTTGACCAATTCCGTGCCGAACAATTCAGCGGAGCCGGATTTAAGCTACAAATAAACACGAAATTTATAAAATGTCCGGAAAATTGCAAAGAAAAAGAACTCACCTTCTGATTCTTCACCCATGACAATTCGAATTGTCAGTTAATTGTCAACACATGTCATTTGTGGTGAGTTGATGGTGAATATGTGGTTGTCAAACCCTTGGCACCAACCCAGTATCTATTTAGACACAAACCGAAATCTAAACTAGGAATGTACCCTGCACACTTCATCTTTAGTTTTTACTTATTTTATGTAGTAACAAATACGCGAATTGATTAATTTGTCTTTATGGTTTTCCGCCGCACTTCAAAATCACTTTTTCTGCCACAGGAAACACGGTTTATCGATGAAAATCGCACTGGCACAATTTGGCACGTAAATAGCCGACACAAATTCAAACTATCAATCTCTCGATTTGACAGCCCAGGGATAACCAGCTGATAGGTGAAGGTTGGGGATAAAAAAAATGTGGTCGAAACACGTATGGATTGTGTGTGATGATTACCCCTCTTCTTCTAGTATCTCTATGACATATACACCATGACAGTTGTCAAATTGTCAAAACAAGTAGATATACGGTGATTTGCTTCGTTAGCATGTTTTGGTAAGCAAATTCACTTAGGGCCGGGTGTACAATCGTCGTTTAAACGGCATCTGTTCCTTAAACTACCGTTTAACCAACTGACTCCGATTAGGTCTGATGTACAATAGCGAAACCACTGTTTAAATCTATCGATTAAATGTAAACGCCGTTTAAAGTTAAACAGTCGTCGGTGGCCGTTTAATCAATGGATTAGCCAATTGTCATTCTGTCGTCGTGCCATTCTGTCGTTTTACGACGGAAGTGAAGTGTTTTAGTTCTCACTAAAAAACTCTCAGAAACACAAACACCTGTATGCGGCATACCGGCTGCGATGCAAAAGTGTATTTCTGCAATTTCGCGGCTTCGCCGTCTGATTTAAGTGCTCCCATATACACCCCAATGTAAATGGGTACCGCGCTGGTTTGAACCTGGAACCTGTGAACGCTGTGCGCTTTTATCCTTTTGTTTAAATTGGCTTCGATGGCAGTCATTTGCTGGCAAATGCGCTAGCCATTCACCCATTCATATTTAGTAATATACGTAATGCTTCGTTTCCACATGATCATATTCGGGCGCATTTAAGAAAATACAATAACAACAATAACGGCATGCGTGCTGTCTTTCGAGGGCGCGTCGTGTTTGTTGCTATTGCTTTTTCCTAAATGCGTCCGAATACGTTCATGTGGAAATGAAGCATTACAACATCGAAAACAAGGAAAAATCACAAACACAATTAAATTGTCCTTTGGTTTGTCGTGGTTCTCAAACTTTGTTTAATCACCATCAATTGGTTAAACGGCTGTTTAGCTAAAAGTTCGTTAGAATGTATTGTGCAACAGGCTAAACACGAATCGTTGGGTAAACGGAGATTCAAGTTTAAACTACGTTTAACTAATTCTCTGTTTAAACTATGAATTGTACACCCGGCCCTTACTTGACTGTGAGAACTACCTAAGTTCTTGAGTTCTTCTTCTTCTTGCAGAAATCCCCGCAGGACGATGTTGATCAGGAGGAAAGCATTTGAAGGAGGACGGACCAGTGGCGGCTTTGTAGTCTTTTCAGAAAGTCCCCTATTTGGATAATGATAACAGAGGATAGTAAAAATCAACTCTTGACGATGGCGATTTGATGCGCGAAAATGAGGAGGACGATTTCGATGTGGAAAATACACCAACTCCAATTAAATCGACATCCACCACTATGAACTTAAGAAGTTCGCCCCGTAAAGAGCTACTCGATGGATTGAATTATCACACGACACCTAAGAAGGCCAGCAAACCACATTCACAAAAACTGACACCAGATTATAATGCGTAGGATTTCTACTACTCCATGGGTGAAACGACTCTAGCTAGGCAAGATGGCTTCGACGCCTTATTGAAATGACTCTGCATTGACCCGAGTGACAAGTCTGATGTAAGACGACAGAATTGAAACGAGGTTGAATTTACTTAGTCACTAGCAGTTGATCTTGTACTTGCCCTAGTTAAAGATGACCTCAAGATGGAATCCGTCATATTAAACACTGGCCCTAAACAGGATTAAAAGTGGGTGTATGAGTACTTATCAATCGTTCCCGCGGCAGCCGGTTCTTCGTACTGGAACGACCCGTTTTTCTATGGCCAAGAGCTGCCAAAAACCCTCGACGCAAGAAGAACTGCAGTATTTGAAGCATCGCTACCACAACAAGAACAACAACAACAGTACTTATCAATTTTCATTAAAACTTCCTCTCCCGTAGTGGCTACTATGACAAACTGAAACAAATCGTACGTCAGATACTTCGTTCGTTTCCAAAGTCATCCTATATAGGTAGTTGATGTTGAACATATCCTATTTATCCTGGCACAGTAGCTCATACCATATGAGAAACAGGTAAATGTTCATGTGTAGACTAATCATTATGTAAACCAATCAAACTCCATTTCATTTACAAGTAAAACAAATATGTATTTAGAAGTTTAACTGATAATTTTTATTAATTTGTAAAATTATAAAAGAAAAGTCCGAAGCGTATATACCCTAGACTTGTACAGACCTAGTGGTGATACCAAAAGTCCCAATTGGCAACGACCATATGCATTAAAAGTGGGTCTCTTATATGGCCAGTTCATAGGGGAGGTTGGCACTCATTCAGTGGGATCTTGACCGTTCTCAAAATCAATTAACTAACCCATTCTACAAATATTTGTCCAATTTTTCAAGTCGCTAGCTTCATTCTATCGAAAATTAACGCTTATTTGAAGTTTCACTTGTAGGGGAGGTAGGGGTTCCTTAAGTGGGATCTTGCCCAGTATTTCCATCAACCAATTAGATCCCCCTACAAACATTTAAACAAAATTTCAAGTCTCTAGCTTCATTCTATCGAAAGTTATCGCTTATTTGAAGTTTCTTTTGTAGGGGAAGTAGGGGTTTCGTTGGTCGGATTTTAGGTATTTTCAATATTAACCGACTGGATCATACTACAAACATTTGACCAAAATTTCAAGTCGCTAGCTTTATTTTGTCGTAAGTTATCGGTTATTTTAAGTTTCATTTCTAGGGGAGGTAGGGGTTCCTTAGGTCGGATCTTACCCATCTTTAATGCCAACTAACTCAACCTCACTTTCAACATTTTACCAAAATTTCAAGTTGCTGGCTTCATTCTATCAAAAGTTATCGCTTATTTGAAGTTTCATTTGTAGGGGAGGTGGGGGTTCCTTGTGTCGGATCTTGCCCATTTTCAATACCAACAAAGTAGGTCTTACTAGCAACATCCTTTCAAATTTTCAACTTGCTAGTATCATTTTTTCGAAAGTTATCGTAATTAAAGGAATATTCAATTTTTGGAAATTTGTAGGGGAGGTAGGCGTTCCTTTTATCCGATAATGCCCAACTTACTAGAACTTAAGCAGCTTCTCACTTCAAGGTTACACGCCAAAAATCAGGTGTCTACGTCAATTGGTTCAGGAGTTATAGACAAAAAACCTGAAAAGTAGGGTAGTACGGGGTTCTTTGTAAGAAAATTACCGTTAGTTTTCAACTTATCAGTTTTATTTTCCCAGGAGAGTATGAGATTACCCTCATGAGTAATCTTTTAAAGTTAGAACTTTTCATGTTTCTTTAATCGGTAGTTATAGATACATTTATGTATTTTACATATGTAGGCGTTCTCTTGGCCTGATCATGCCCATTTTCAGTACCATCCAACTAGATCACACTTCCAACATTTGACCAAAATTTCAAGGTTCTAGCTTCATTTTATCGAAAGTTATCGTGCGAACGGTCAGACAGACGGACAGATAGACAGACAGACAGACAGACAGACAGACGGACAGACAGACATGGCTAAATCGAATCAGGAGGTGACCCCCATCATTTATATATATGTACATTGATATACCTCCGGAGCCTCCTTTAAGGTGTTAAATATTTCCTTCGTGACAAAAACAATATACCCTATACTATAAGTCTAGGGTTCGCGAACTCATAACCGTTTTGGAGATATTTACCTTTAAATTTGGAACTTTTGTATGAGAAAATCTAGTACTAGAATTGTGTATCAAATAAATCTCCGCTTTAGGTAGTTGCGAACCTACTATGATACATCATCATTTAATTTTTTATATTTACAGGCCACTCGCAATTTAGATTTAGCGTGAATGGGCCGCCGATAAAATTTGACACCTCGGATATCGAAGTCATGCCGATGGTAGGTACTCAAAGCAGCTCAACTTCGCCCAGGTTAGATCCAAAATTTCTGCGATAAGAGTAATTTGTAGCCAGTGTTATAGCCCGAGAGAATTCGGAAGAATTGATTTTGATCGCTCTTCAGCCGATGGGTTTCATCCACGACAAGTGCAGCCCAAGTACTTTCCGTACCGTCGCCCTATTCCCGGGGCAACGGTACGGAAAGTATTTGTGCTCACAACTAGTTCATACCCTCCAGTTGATAAGGATGCAGTTGGATGCCAGTTTCGGAAATGTACGGCGGCTGATCTTTGTACTTTTTCTTCAGGACCGCATCGTAAGTTCATCTGCCGGTGGCGTAAATGCCTGCTGGCTTCACCAATCTCCAAACTCCGCTTGCGCTTCCACCCTTCTTGTCTTTCTTCACGCTTCCGTCGCCGAAGCAATTGGCGCGCAGTTCCAAGTAGTATTCAATAGCCTGTTTAGGCTCGGAATATCGTCGTCTTCTCATCCCCGTACAGTTATGTAAGACAATTCACGCCACTTTACCAAGGAGTAGACGGTGCCATTTTCTGCTGTGCGATGGTAAACCACGTCATGTGGAGTTAACCACTCGGGCTTCATTCCGTTCTTGTAGTACTCAGCTCATCTTCAATCGTCTTCTCCGAGTTGTGACGCTGCTTGTAACGTGGGAGACGTTCCTGCAGATTTTCGTCGCTTCTGGCTACTGGCTTCACGACTGCGTCGTCTTTATGTATGCGCCTCTTCCTCTTATTCATCATAGACTTCTTCGATCTGTAATTGGGATTTAGAATAGGATGAAATTATTTGTTGTGCTTATTTGACGGATATTTACCCAGCTTTATAATTTCTCGTGTTGAAGCTTGGCTGCGGTATTTTTAAGTTGATATTCGGACTTATAGTCATCATCATTGGACCAAAGAGGATACATTGGACTGTTGCTCGCTCTGTAAATTTGAATTGACCTCACAGAATTCTCGTCATTTATCTTTCACCAGCATCATAAGCTTGGATATTAGAACCTGTAAGCACGTGTATTACGTCAATCAACTCCATTCGGAAGGTTAACATAGGATATAAATTTTCACTAAATTGGCCGGACATTTTTTGCCAATAATTTACACGATGTCGGTGAACTTCATGGCAACACCGTTCAAATCAAAAGAGCTACACACTTCCTCCACAGTTGGCATATCTGAAACACCGAGAAAACGATTAGCAAGAAGGACTTTTTTCTTTGTATTCAATTGACGATTTTTCAACTTTGTGGTAATTGATATTCATATTTGAAGTATAATTGTTTTTGTCTTTACCACTGTTTTTATTACTACTCCTTACGCGTTTCGTTTTTTCAAACATCTTCAGAGGAATGGTTACATTTTTGTGCAAAATGGACTTGTATACTACGGAACTTAATTCTAAGTTGCTACCTGCTATAAAAGTGACAAAGGTAATTAAGGGCGTTACGCTTATACCTGCGAGAATTTTAGGTTTAAAAGTCGGGAACGGTTGATGTCGGTATGGTCGTTGAGAAGGTCCTTTCCAGGTATCCGACTGATTCTATTAATTTCCAAAGCTTCCAGCAGGTCAAGCTTTTTCCCCTTCGAACAAACGTGCAATATTTCTGGATTAAAATCGACTCCAATGTTATGACCTGACTCCTTAAGATGTTCATGGAAGTTTGAAAACTTCGATCCCCCCATATGTTCCTTGAACCTCGTTTCAAAGGACCGTCCTGTCTGACCGACGTAGGTTGCCGAACATTCGGGGCATTCCAGTTTATAGACTCCCGGCTTTTTGAAACGTTCGGATCGAGGTTTTGCGTTCAATAACCTTTTACCAATGGTATACCCCCCTTGGAACGCCGGAGTAAGACCTTCTTTCCTGAAGAAATTCCCTACTTCTTCGGACAGTGCGGGAATGTACGGCAGTGAAATGAACTTTTCGGAGCGCTCCACTGAGCTATTGGGATACACCATGTTTCGCGTTACCTGAATCCTTTTCTTGTCAATCAATTTCTCTATTGTCCTCACTTGGTATCCGTTATTAGCAGCTATAGTTTTTATGGTGTTGAGTTCATTCTCTCGATTTGAGTCGGACATGGGGATTTGAAACGCTCTATGAATCATCGACCTATACGCTGCTATTTTGTGTGACCATGAGCAAAACGAGTCTTCCGGTATAGTCACGTCGGTAAAAGTAGGCTTCCGGAAAATTGTGAAACTGAACTCCTTATTCGTGTACGTGATACTCAGGTCTAAAAAGTTAATATTGTTGTCAACAATATTAACTTTTTAGACTTTTTAGATTGTTGTCAACAATATTAACTTTTTAGACCTGAGTATCACGTACACGAATAAGGAGTTCAGTTTCACAATTTTCCGGAAGCCTACTTTTACCGACGTGACTATACCGGAAGACTCGTTTTGCTCATGGTCACACAAAATAGCAGCGTATAGGTCGATGATTCATAGAGCGTTTCAAATCCCCATGTCCGACTCAAATCGAGAGAATGAACTCAACACCATAAAAACTATAGCTGCTAATAACGGATACCAAGTGAGGACAATAGAGAAATTGATTGACAAGAAAAGGATTCAGGTAACGCGAAACATGGTGTATCCCAATAGCTCAGTGGAGCGCTCCGAAAAGTTCATTTCACTGCCGTACATTCCCGCACTGTCCGAAGAAGTAGGGAATTTCTTCAGGAAAGAAGGTCTTACTCCGGCGTTCCAAGGGGGGTATACCATTGGTAAAAGGTTATTGAACGCAAAACCTCGATCCGAACGTTTCAAAAAGCCGGGAGTCTATAAACTGGAATGCCCCGAATGTTCGGCAACCTACGTCGGTCAGACAGGACGGTCCTTTGAAACGAGGTTCAAGGAACATATGGGGGGATCGAAGTTTTCAAACTTCCATGAACATCTTAAGGAGTCAGGTCATAACATTGGAGTCGATTTTAATCCAGAAATATTGCACGTTTGTTCGAAGGGGAAAAAGCTTGACCTGCTGGAAGCTTTGGAAATTAATAGAATCAGTCGGATACCTGGAAAGGACCTTCTCAACGACCATACCGACATCAACCGTTCCCGACTTTTAAACCTAAAATTCTCGCAGGTATAAGCGTAACGCCCTTAATTACCTTTGTCACTTTTATAGCAGGTAGCAACTTAGAATTAAGTTCCGTAGTATACAAGTCCATTTTGCACAAAAATGTAACCATTCCTCTGAAGATGTTTGAAAAAACGAAACGCGTAAGGAGTAGTAATAAAAACAGTGGTAAAGACAAAAACAATTATACTTCAAATACTTTTTTCTTTGTTAATGATTTTACCTCGCAAGAGAAGACGATGACAGGAACAGCCGACAAAATGTCAAAACGCTAGAATGACTGAGTGAACAATTAATTCGATGTTTTTATGTCCTCTGAATAGAGTGTACTTTTTTACATACCAATTTTCCACTCAACTCACAGAACATCGCAGACTCTGAAATGCACTCAATAGTCTTCACTCTGGAGTATATCCTCATTTTTATGCATACCACCCATTGTTTTACTTGTTGTTTAATGCGTGCATTCTATTCCGATACTGGCCAGGTCGGAACTAAGAGTGCAAACAGGTTATGATTCACTCCCAATCCAACCTAGGACCGTTTTCGCAATGTCTAGTTAAACTGCCATTTATCTATATCGGACACTAGTAAATTTGGCCTTAGCACATGCAACGCTCAAAATATAATGCAGTCCACAGCGTAGCTAATGCAGTAGAAAGTCAGTTGATTTTCTTGGCGGAATTCTACTACTTTGCCTTAACCCCTAGCGGGGCATAGTGCGTCAACTACTCCTGCGCGCCATCGTACTCTGCTCTGGGCAATGGGGCGCAACTCCCCAAAAGACTTACCCAGTGCCTGACACTCCTTTGCCACAGATCGACGCCATGTGATTCGAGGACCCCCTCTTGGTCGGCCTTGGTTGGAAATGGGGTTCCATTTCATGGCATGCAAAGCAATGCAGTTATCATTCTTCCCCAATGTGTGACCTATCTACTGCCATTTTCGCCTGCGTATCAATTCGTCGATTGGCATCTGACCCGTACGCCGACTTAGCTCTTCATTTGATATTGTTTCGGGCCAGAAAATTTTTCAGATTCGACGAAGACATGAGTTGACGAAAACTTGCAGCTTTCTGGTAACTCCTACGGAAACTTTCCATGTACTGCTCCCATACAAAAGCACTGATAGTACCAGGGAGCGAAACAGGCCCAGCTTGGTCTTGATGCTGAGATAACTGCTCTGCCAGATTTTGGACAGCATGCCGTATGCGCGTTTAACCTGGTTGATACGACGAGCGATGTCCTGCTCCGTACCACCATTTTCGGCAACAATGCTACCCAGGCAAACGAAGTTGTCCACCTTCTCAACAGGCTGCCCATTAATATTGATGGCAATAGGTTTCCGATTTCTTTTTCGCAACGGCGTGCTAACAACCTTGGTCCTGTTGGTATTAATCTTTAGCCCAACCTTGCTTGCCTCCCTCTCGAGATCTAACGCCATTGTGGACAGATCCATGATTTTGTTGGAGAGTAGGCATATGTCGTCAGCGTAGTTAAGATGTTGTAGATAAGATGTCAAAGTCCATTGGATTCCTCTGTCAAGTCCGGATAGGGCTGCATACAACACATCGCCGATCACAATGAGGAATAGGATCGGTGAGAGGATGCACCCTGCCGAACTCTACTGCGAATCTCAAAGTCCCCCGACACCTTACCTTTATGCAGAACGCGATATTTCGCGCCGTCATAGGTTGCCTTAATAATAGCCACAAGCTTCTCAGGGATGCCTCTCCTGCGCAAGGCCGCCCATAGATTCCCGGTTCACACTATCGAAAGCCTTTTCGAAATCGATAAAAAGCAAGTGAAGCGGAGAATCGTATTCAGCGCATTGCTCGATGATGATTCGCAAGGTGTTAATGTGATCGACACAGGAGAATCCGGATCGAAAACCAGCCTGCTCTTCATCAATTGTGCTTTCTAAGTGGGCCTTTAGTCTTTCCAGGACGATTTTAGCTATTATCTTGGCAACGGCAGGAAGCACACAAATGCCTCTCCAATTATTACAGTCTGTGAGGCTACCCTTCTTTGGAAGTTTGATGATCAAACCTTCCTTCCACTCAGTGGGAAAGGTCTCTGTATTCCACGCTTTATCAACAAGTGGGTGCAGCAAATCGGCAGTGACGCTTGGCGCTGCTTGATAATAGTTCGGCAGGGACTCCGTCGAGTCCGGCGGCCTTTCCTCGTTTTAGTGCAATAATTGCAGTGACTATTTCCTCTTTAGTCGGGGCAGTGGACCGTATACTCACATTTTGAGGGTTATAGCCGCCATACATTATCCGATCCGTCGTCCGATCGATCGGCCGATGGATCGCCACAAAATATCTGCCGATCGCCACTGCACACACACTGTACGATTTTCGTGCGATGCTATAACGAATGACAATTCAAAAAATAGGTTATGATTTACTCCCAATCCAACCTAGATTAATTTTTGTTAACTATTTGGATATGTGTGGTATTTTCGTATACCACATATTTGATATTTCAATTGCAGTGCCATTTAAATCATTAGAATCCTTGAAATTTCATAATTTAATAATTTGGTAATTTGACATTCACTTGCGATAATCACATACACTATCCAATCGATGTCACCGATCGATCGCACGAAAATCGCACTTAAATATCGGCAGATCAAAATTGATCGGCCGATCGGTGCGATTTCCACATACACATGCATATCCGTTGGTCGATATCGATATCGAGCGACGGATCGGCCGATCGATCGGTGTGTGTATGGCACGTTTTAGTTAAACTATCTATAGGGGGAACTTCACCAGAGGTTACACGGTTCAAGACCGCGGTGAAGTGTTCTTTCCACCGCCTCATTTGATCTTCTTCCAAGATAAGTAGCTTGATGACACTGTATACGGCGTTTAAGTTGTTACTTCTTGCGGCTTCTTCTGCTAAAAGAGAATTCGCATAAACTCTTTTATCGCGTCGCACACTACGCTGAACTTCTCGAGCTTTCTGACGGTAAAGGAGTTCGATGCTGCTTCGATTGTCGTCTGATGATGCAGCCAAACGAACTTTCAGCTAATTTCTTTCAACAATCCGCTGCCATGAAGCGTCGGACATCCAAGGCTTATTCCGGCAATCCGGGTTTCTGCCAAGGAAGGTATCTGCGCTATCAATGTACGCATTTTTTATGGCATCCCAGTTTTCGTTTATGTCACTATCTGGGTGACTAGTTATCTCAGCTGCTTTTTGCGCAAGATGGTCATTATATTTTTGTAAGACAGCTGGATTTTTTAATCGAGCGGTGTTGAATTTGCGGCGCCTGAATCTTTCGTCGCCGGGGCGGCGCACGGCGGCAATACGCAATCGAACATTAGCGATCATAAGATAAGATGGGGGGGGGGGGGCGGGGGGCCACCGGTAGCGCAGTGTGTTGCGGCATCAGTCTCATGTTTGACTACCGGCGTTTCGGGTTCGAATCCCGTCCACGACGACGTTCGTGGCCATGGATGTGCAGGAGGTGTATGCTGGCAACTGCATTCTCCGAAACTAGATTATGCCAACGAAACGTCAACTGGGCCACATGGAACAGTTGACGCGCTATGCCCCACAAGGGGTTAGGGCAATTGAGTATAAGATAATGGTCTCTTCCTATCCCAATATCGGCACCCTTCTTGTTTCGCACGTCCAGGAGGCAACTCTTGAATCTTTTACTAATGGCAAAATGGTCGATCTAATTTTGTGTTCTGCGCCGATCAACATAGGACCAATTGATTTTGTGGTGGTCCTTATACTCAAACATAGTACCACCGATGAAGAGACTGTGAAAGTTGCAGAACTCTACAAATCTTTCGCCGTTGTCATTACGATCACCAAGACCGTGTCTCCCCATCACATGTCTGAGCTCATAATTATCAGCGCCAACTTTCGCATTCAAATCACCCATGACCTTTCAAATGTCACATTTAAGTGTTCTGCTCTGAACCGCGTTTAGTTCTTCGTAGAAGGAGTCTTTTGCCAAGACATTGTCGGGTTCAGTAGGGGCATAACATTGTATTATTGAGATGTTCCTCATTTTGGTCCGGAACCTCGCGGTCAAGATTCTGTCAGAGACCGGCTCCCAGGATAAGAGACAGTTTCGCGCGGCTCTGGTTAAAAGGAGCCCCACAGCTGACTCACGACGACTACCGGTAGCTTTACCGGAGTACAACATTACAGTGCTGCCCGTTGGAGAGATAAATTCTCCGCTGTTCCACCATCTTATCTCACTAACTCCTAAGATATTTAATTATTTAATTTAATTTAAGTGAGGAGACTTGTCGGAGAGGTTGAATACTTGTCGCCCGAAAGATATTGATAGCGAAAAGTCGCGCAGATTTATTTATCAATCTTCATCTGTTCTCAGTGAAGTGAAGTGTCATATTGGCATAGTTCTGAACTTCGTTCCAAATTTTCCGGCTTATTTTGATTGCCGGCTATCGAACCCCCCGAATAAGATTTCATAACTTCATTTCTGACGCGCGGACATCCGAGTGACAAAGAATAGATCGTAAAAGACAGCGAGGGGAGGATTCCCCAGGCGACATGTTCCTACGGGACAAGCTAAAAATTCCAAGGACTGGACGAACAGCGACTCCAGGCAACCGTTTTCAACTTCTGGTGGACTTGGAACCCGAAAACCATGACGATACACCTACAATATCGGAGACACCGGGGGCAACTCCTAATTCCCCAAAAAAGGTAAAACCACCCGCAATAACATTTCCCGTATTACTCCGTGATACCATAATGGCGATAATGGCAGAACTGCAAGTATCAGAGTTCGAAGTCCGTTTAATGTCAATCGGCTGACGACTACACCTTTCCAATTTGGATGACTATGAGCGGGTCGTCGAATATTTAATCAAGAAAAAAGTAGAATTTTTCACCTATCGCAGATCGGACCAACGGCCAGTGAAAATAATTCTCTCTGGTTTTCACGAAATGCCATGCGAAGAGCTTCACAAACACCTCAAACCAGTAACGCAATTCAAATGCATTGATATTAAAAAATTCAATACAGATAAAGTAGACAGCTTCTACTATCTGTTATATTTTGAAATAGGCGTCAAATTGAGTGAATTACAACGCACCAAGGCAATACTGCACACGGTAGTTCACTGGAGCTATCACTCGCGCAGAAAAAGTGGACCCACACAATGCCGCAATTGCCAATTATATGGGCACGGATCATCGCATTGTCACCTGCCTCCTAAATGCTTAATATGCAGTGGTGAACACTCCATTACAAACTGCACCCTGAAAGAAAGCGACACAAATAAGATCAAATGCGCTAATTGCAATCAGCAGCATTTCTCTAACGATCTTAATTGCCCGAAACGCAAAGAATTTCTTGCCATTAAAGAAAAACTTAAGGATAAATTTAGAAAACAAGGTGCCACCTCGTCGAACACTACTTTGAGACTGTCCGAAATGAACTTCCCACCAATCAACAAGTCTACGCATGTAGCTTTTGAACAAAACGCCCGACACGGCTCCAGCTACAGTGGTGCTGTTAAGCAATCTCACGATCAGAACCCGGAGCTTTTTTCTTCAGGAGAATTAATCAAAATCTCAACCGAACTCATAAAAAACCTCTCTACGTGCAAATCTCGTATAGAACAACTTAATGTTCTTTTCGAAGTAACTGTGAAATACATCTATGGCTAATCAAGCACTTAATCTACTACTTTGGAACGCGCAAAGCATCAAAGGAAAACTAACCGAGACGTATGACTTTATAAATTCTCTTAAAACTGATTTATTTATCATTACCGAAACTTGGCTCAAAAGTAGCGACAAATTGTGGCTCCCTAATTATCGCATATACAGGAAAGATCGCGATGGCGCAAGAGGTGGCGGTGTCGCAATATGCATTAAAAGTGAAATCAATCACAAAGTTATTCACTTAAATACCAAAGTGATCGAAACAGTCGCTGTAGAAATCAAACCTATCAATGCAGTAGTAGTTGCCGTATATTTTCCGGGCACGAATCTCGCAAGAGAAACTTAAAGGTTTCGAAGACGACCTAAAGATGTTAACGTCTGGACAAAAGTATTTACTTTGCGGAGACCTAAATTCGAGGCACAGTCTCTGGAATTGTGCAAGGGCCAATAAAGCTGGGCGCATCGTATATGAATTGATGTCTCGACGGCATTTTCTTATTCACGCGCCGTGTGAACCAACTTTCTTTCCAGGGAGGGGAAATAATTCAGTTCTCGATTTCATAATAAGTGACGGACTTATAGACATTTCAGAACCAACAGTACTGACTGCGCTTAACTCCCCCCATCTGCCTGTTCTATATTTTTTAAATGACTTTACTTCCAGATGCAGAAATAACCTTACTGAAGTATTCTCCTTCAAAAAAACTAACTGGAGGCAGTATCGAAATATACTTAACAGAGAGACTTCACTGTCAGAATTAGACCTAACAGGAATGACTCACCCCGATATGATTGAAAATCTGGTTGCCTCCCTTATCACTAATATAAGGAAAGCTATTGAGGCAAGCACACCTAAAGTTACTGTTATTCAAGACCCGTCATCACTATTACTTGATGATGCCACGCGAAGGATCATAGGCCTTCGGAACACTCTCAGACGCCAATGGCAGAGAAGTAGAGACTACCAAATTAAAAGGCAAATTAACCAAATGAATAGTGTTATAAATTATAGGGTAGCCTTGCTTAAAAATAAGAAATGGGCTACAATGCTTTCCAGTCTAGATAAAGGGACAAATAAATTTTGGAACCTTCAAAAATCTATGAAAGGAAAAAAATATATTAAAATTCCCCCTTTGCCAGACCGAGATGACAACCTCTGCTATAGCGATCACGGCAAAGCTGCGCTAATAGCGCAAAAATTCAGCGAAGCACACGTAATCACTCAAGAAATGGGTAACAAAATTAACGAAATTGTTGTTGAAAGGGCATCACAACAGTTACTGCAATTCACTACGCTGCCGAATGAGGCACTCTGTAAACCCAAAGAAATCGTCGGAGTTATCAAGAGATTAAAAAACAAAAAAGCACCAGGCATGGATAATATTGCAGTTTGTGTGCTTAAAAATCTACCAAAGAAGTGTATAGTACTTCTAAATTTTATTTTTAACTCCTGCTTAAAGCTCTCTTATTTCCCCAAAGATTGGAAGGAAGCAGCCGTCATTCCTATTGCCAAACCGAAGAAAAAGCCTAACGATGTAGCGAACTATCGACCCATCAGTCTCCTACCGATACTGAGTAAAGTTTTCGAAAGGATTATCTTATATAGACTGCAGAAACATACAGAATCGGATGACATTATTCCAAACTTTCAATTCGGATTTCGCAAAAAGCATTCCACAACACACCAACTTTACAGAGTAACCAACTTCATAAAAGACGTTTTTCTGAACAAAAGTTCAGCAGCCATGGTCACACTTGACCTTGAAAAAGCGTTTGATTCGGTTTGGCACAATGGTCTTCTTTTTAAATTATTGAAGTTTAGATTTCCGCTATACTTAGTAAAAATTATTAAGTCATTTTTATCCGATCGTAGATTTTCCGTTAGAGTCAATGGCGATTACTCAACCCCGAGAGAAATTCCGGCAGGCGTCCCCCAGGGTTCCTGCCTTAGCCCAATCCTCTTTAACGTGTTCGTTGTAGACATACCAACAGATGCTCGCTGCCAGCTTGCTGTCTATGCCGACGATACTTGCCTCCTCACAAGCGCAAAGGACCCACAATCTATTATAGAGAATCTGGAATCATATTTCTCTAAGGTTTATCAATACTTCTTCCGCTGGCGTCTGAAAGTAAATGCATCGAAAACGAATGCTATGTTTTTCACAAAAAAGATCAAAAGTCATAATCTCCCTCAAAGGAATCTGAACTTTTCTGGAGAAGACATCCCGTGAAATCTAACTATAGATTATCTTGGTATGACTCTCGACAAAAAATTAACTTTTAAGGATCACACCCAAAATTCAGCTATGAAACTCTCCAAGAGCATCCATGCCCTTTACCCGCTAATTAACCGCAAATCAGTAATGTCTGCAGACAACAAGCTGCTGCTATATAAGACTTGTATGCAACCAATACTCATGTACGCTTCACCTATCTGGAACGGCTGTGCCGATTGCCACAAGGCAAAACTCCAAGTCTCACAAAATAAATGCTTAAAAATTATACTAAACAAGCCTTGGTATTTCTCAACCAGGCGCCTTCACGAAGTAGCTAAAATCTCAACGATTAAAGAGTACGCGGATAAAGCTACTACTGCATTTCAACAAAGATTGATTTTCACCGACAACCCGCTTATTGCGCCACCGATCTAATCTGTTTTATACAAGCTGTTACTAGCCACCTCAGTGCTAGGGTAGGATAAGTATAGGATTAAGTTAGGATATAAATAGCTATAAGTTAGCCCTAAGATTCAAGAAAGGTTTTTTACCAAATGAATTTTTCCTTAAGCATTAGAAGCTATGTACCTTAAACACTACCTAATATCAGCAACTCGCTAAAGAAAACATATTAAGCTGTATAGAATTAAGTTCTGAAACACTTAAATTATAATACTCTGTAATGAATTATGAACGCCAAATAAAGACAAATCTATCTATCTATCTATACTTTTATAAAAAGGAGATTGGATTTTGCATTTCGGTTCGCCCACGCATGACTGTTTGGAGCGGGAAGTTTTTTGGTTTTTTTTTTCGTTGCGTAGGCTCGACATGGAGCTGTAATTAGTCAGTTAACTACCGATGGAAATTATCAAGCCGGCCTACATATTTCTATTGGGCTGAGTTTTTTTTTGGTTTCGTTAATAGAACCAGGAGCTACCGTTTATCTCGGGAATATTTTCGAGTGTTTAATTTTCGTCAAACTGTCGTGGAAATTCCGTTTTTTTATACCCTTCACGGATGTGATAGGGTATATTAACTTTGTCATGAAGTTTGCAACGCACAGAAGGAAGCATCTTCGACCATATAAACTATATACGAGGGTTGCCTTTTATATTTCGGGATTAGAGAACAAAAACAAATATTAATCATTGAAAATCGCTTTATTGTTTTTCAAAATATTCCCCATGAAGATCTATAGTACACTTTTGCATGCAACCAATTGTCAAAGCACTTTTGCCACTCTGATTGAGGTGTCTCCAAAACACGCATTCTGAACGCAGCAACCGCTTCTTCAGGCAGTGGCGTATTTAGGAAGGAGGGGCACGGATTTTTTTTCGATTTATGCAATAAATAAATATATAAAAATAAGTCGTCTACGTATGTACAGGCATAACTCAGTAACCCTTTCTCCGATTTGGCTCAAATTTTTTTGTTTGTGTTTGCAATGCTCCCTCCTATTTGTAAATATCTATGTACATAAAAAAAAATCAAGGACGAGCTGTTGTCGGACATGAAAACACCCATTCTTCCGATTTGTCTCAATGTTTTTTGATCTGTTCGTTTAAGCCCAACTTAGATCCCAACGGACAATAAACCAAAAAAAGATACAAAGTATCTACACTGCACGCAGATACATCGGAACATGGATATGTCTATGACTACCGACTGCGTGGAACCTGTTGTATTGAAGATATCGACGTAAGTTTTGTAAAGACCCCAGTATAGTTATACTGGATGAAATCATTCGAAAAAACACGTCCCACGCTTTCGGTAGGCATAAGACATATCCATGTACCCATGTATCTCGTGGCAGTGTAGATACTCGTCATAAATTCTGCTTTGCTTTGTCCTGTCCGCTTGGGCTCCTTTCTCTCGCGGGATCGTTTCGTTTTCGTTTGCATCGCGTGTGTGCAATATTCACCTCCTCTCGTGCACCCTGTTCCATCTACCTGTTCCATCTACCCGTTCGGTATAGTTTGCAGACTGCAGCCTATCGACATTTCTCTGAGTACGTTTCTGCTAATCGCAATCACGCTTCCCACCATCTTTTCCCAATCGGACGTGTATTGTGTTTGTGTATCTATTGCAAAATCGCTCCCACACTATCCGTCTCATCCCGCCCCTTTAATCAACAGTCTGGGTCCGGCACACACAATCCGTTTCTCAAGTAACGCGTGCGACTCTATGCGATTGTGTCCGGCAAACAGAAAGGGAAACTAACAAAAGCAAACAAAACATTCCAACACACGCACAAAGAGAATGCACAAGAAAAATTTTGGAATTTTTGCAGAAGGGGGGGCATTTGATCTTCTGCAGACCTCTGAATGTACATCATGTCACGATGAGCTGCCCGGAACTATAACATCCTGCGACGAATATTTCTCTATTTCGGGGCTTGGGAGATTTTAACTCGCGCAGTACGAATCCGCCATTTTCTTTTATGATACGTTTATTGCATGTGTGGTGGGGGCCGCATTGTGGGCCAGTCAGACCTCAAATCGCCGCCATTGCAAATGCACAACCATTTGGATAGAATGAACTTCATCCGCGATGGCTCTCGCTCTCTATCTTCAGGGGGCGGGAACTATGTAATGTACACACTCTCAAATTGCGTCTGCGCATGTCCAAATGTTAGTCGAACTGACTACTTGCTACTTTTTCTGGAACCCTATTGATTCAGATATGTAGTACAACGTGCGCTATTTTATTAGTTTGGATTCCAGTCATTTTGAACATTTTGAACATTTTGGAATTTTTGCGGAAGGGGGGCATTTGATCTTCTGCAGACCTCTGAATGTATATCATAACATATAACATCCTGTGACGAATATTTCTTTATTTCGGGACTTGAGAGATTCTAACTCGCCTAGTATAAATCCGCCATTTTGTTCTATTTGTTTATTGCACGTGTGGTGGGGGCCCACATTGTGGACCAGTCAGACCTCAAATCGCCGCCATTGCAAATGCACAAATGCAGTCGCTGGATCACCCGATTTGGCTCGAATGAACTTCATCCGCTCTCGCTCATCTTGGGGGGGCGGGAACTATGTACACTCTCTCAAATTGCGTCTGCGCATGTCCAAATGTTAGTCGAACTGACTACTTGCTACCTTTTCTGGGACCCTAGTGATTCAGATAGTACAACACGGGCTATTTTATTAAATGATGAATGGGAATTGGCGGGAATTGAAGGTCATTTAAAGTCCGCCCGTTCACCCGTACACTATGTTATTTCTTGCCGTCCACAACGTCAACCTTTATCGCTATCAAATCAACATCCCAACATGTACACACAGGATCCCCGCAAGCGCACCGCCCGCGCGGATCTACAAGCAACAGCCATGCACAATGACCACTTCACTCAAACGACATGCACAACCAGAAAAGAAAAATGTTCAATGGGCTTGTTTCCTCTTCTGACCCCCGAGTAGAAAAACAGACATTTCGTGTGACGGACAGATTTTTAGGATGACCCCCAGCTATAAGACATATCCATGTCAAAAAAAGACGACCTTTTGTCGCACATGAAAACACTCAGACGATATTTTGCATAGAGTTCGCATTTCAAGAGCCGATATTGAACTTCAAATGAGCGACGTCATACATAACGAGGCGCTCATTTTGATTGAGGATATATGCTTACTGCTCTGCGGAAATTTGTTGAGCAAATTAGGAATGCCAGCCCCAATCGTTCAATGCACGACGCATTCAACCGGGAATTGAAACAAGAACGTGATTACGATCGAGATGCATTGGGTCAAGCAGTGCAAAGAAATGTTCCATTGTTGAATCCACAGCAGAAAAGTGCATAAGATACACTGATGAAAGCTATCGATGATGGACAAGGTGCCATTTTCTTTCATGATGCGCCTGGGGGAACTGGCAAAACGTTCCTCATTTCCTTGATATTGGCAACGATTCGTTCACGAAGTGACATAGCGTTGACAGTTGCATCATCTGCCATTGCGGCGACGTTGCTCGAAGGAGGACGGGCGGCTCATTCTGCCTTTAAAATGCCATTGAACTTGCAAGTGACGGGCGAACCAACTTACAACATGTCGAAAAATTCTGCTATGGCTAAAGTCTTGCAAATTTACAAAATAATCATTTGGGATGAATGCACGATGGCTCATGAACGTGCATTGGAGGCTCTCGATCCCACTCTGAAAGACTTGCGCAATAATCACGATCGTTTTGGAGGCGCGATGATTCTACTTTCCGGCCATTTCCGTCAAACGCTGCCCATCATTCCGAGATCAACACCGCGTCCTTAAAATCATCTCATTTATGGACCTACGTGCAAACATTACAACTGACAACAAACATGCGCCTTGCATTGCAAAATGATCAATCAGCTGATGTGTTCTCCAAGCAATTGTTGGACATCGGCAATGGAAATATTCCAGTTGATGAGACAAGTGGTTTCAGTGAATTTCCCATTCACTTTTGTAAATCACCGAGTCCAAGGAGCAACGCATCGAAAAAGTTTTCCCGAACATCGTACGCAATTACACCAATCATGAATGGTTGGCTAAACGAGCTATTTTAGCAGCAAAGAATGTCGATGTCCACCAATTGAATTTCGATGTTCAAATGAAAATCCCTGACGAAGTGATGATATACAAATCTATGGACACCATCACCAACGAAGAAGGTGTCGTCAACTATCTAACAGAATTTTTGAATTCATTGGATGTGCCAGGACTCCCGCCACATCAACTGCAACTGAAAATAGGCTCAGTCATCTTAATGCTTCTAAATCTGAACCAGCCGAACCTATGCAATTGAACCAGACTTGCTGTCAAATGGTTGTTACCCAACGTCATAGAAGCCACAATTCTCAAAGGAAAATTCAAAGGCGAGCACGTGTGGATTCCACGAATTCCAATGATTGCCATTGATCTGCCATTCGAATTCAAACGATTGCAATTCCCGGTGCGTCTTGCGTTTGCGATGACAGTCAACAAAGCACAAGGACAGTCGATGAATGTGTGTGGCATTAATTTAGAAAATCGGGATGGAGTTCGCGGGGTCAGCTCCATGTATGAAAAAAATAAGTCAGGGTAGGCGAAAGTTGCGAGTGTAGCGCCCTCCCAGCTAGTTTTACATAATACCTAAAGGTGGAATTCATATGCGACCACTGAATCGACTACAGTACTGTAGAAAAATGGTATCCTGTATGTGCATCAAAACATGAAACCAGTTTCATAAAACCAGCTTCATGAAACTAGTTTCCTGAGTGTGCACCGCGCCTTAGTGTTTTAGCGTTTCAATACAATATACATGATCATTAGAAATTAAAAAAATCAACCTTTAAAAATTTCTAAATAAAAACATGTATGCAACTTAAATTAATTAGATTGATGAGACTTAATTTAAGAGCTCAAAGGGGGGGGGGCACGTGCCCTCCGTGCCCCCCTGTAAATACGCCCCTGTCTTCAGGTGTTGAAAAACGTTGACCTCTCAATTTGTTTTTTACGTACGGGAATAAAAAGAAGTCATTCGGTGCCAAGTCAGGACTATACGGCGGATGACCCATCAAATCTATGTTTTAAGTGCTCAAAAATGCAGTTGTTTGAGCTGATGTGTGAGAGTTCGCATTGTCGTGGTGAAGAGTGATCCGTCTTCGGCGGTTGGTTTTCCTGATTTCTTGGAAGACAACTGGCAAACAAATGGTTGTGTACCACTCAAAATTGACTGTTCTGCGTTCTTCTAGTGGTACGGTTGCGACATGTCCAGTTTTTCCGAAAAAACAGGCGACCATTTGCTTGGAAGTGCTTCGTGCGCGAACAACTTATGTTGGGTTTGGCTCATCTTGAAACACCCATACAGTCGACCGCTGTTTACTTTCGGGCTCATACGCGTAAATCCACGATTCATCACCTGTCACGAAGTCATAGACGTGTTTCGAAGCACCGCGATCGTATTTTTTGAGCATTTCTTTCGACCAATCGACACGAGCCTTTTTTGAGCGATTGACAAATTGTGTGGGATCCAACACGAACAAATTTTTTTGACAGTCAAATGTTCTTGCAATATTGAATGTATGCTGGTCCCACTAATGCCTAAGGTTGTCTCAATCTCACGGTAGGTCACATGACGATCTTGCAATATCAGTTCGCGCACAGCATCAATGGTTTCCGAAACAACAACTGATTTTGGACGACCTTCACGAAATTCGTCTTGGAGTGAACTACGATCTCGATTGAATTCACCATACCATCGATAAACACTGGTCCTTGATGGAGCTTCATCGCCAAAAATTGAATTCAGTTCATCCATGCACTGTTGCTGAGTTAATCCACGTCGCAAGTTGCAAAAAATAATAGCACGAAAATGTTAACGATTGAAATCCATTATTTGGCCGAGATTAATCTTTTAAGTTACTGTAAAAAAACACAAATAGCGCTCGTATGTCAAAACGTTCTGAGTACGTATAACCTCAAAAATGTCAAACTTTACGATAGAGCTGTCAGTTGCCAGATTGAAACACTAGGGTTGTCCAATCCCGAAATATAAAAGGCAACCTCCGTATATTCTTGGTCAGTATGATGGGACGAGTTGATTAAGCTTTGTCCGTCTGTTTCGATGCAAAGCAGTCCCTCAGTTTTAAAGCTATCGAGCTGAAATTTTTTTACAGAGCCTTCTTTCTATTGCACGCAGTATATATGTATGTCGGAACCAATGGAATCGGACCACTACGTCATGCTGCCATAAAAACGACTAACCCTAGAAAAAGAAATATAAAATACTAAAATTAACACAAAAAAAATTAGAAAAAAAGGATCTGGAATAGTTATACAGAAAAAAAAAACAGAAAATCTACGTTAAATTGTTCATTGTGCTTAGGTATTATTTTTGTTTCCTTTTCATTCTGTTTTGATCTGCTTCATTCTATTTGTCTATTTGAGTTCTTTTCAATGAGCTTTAGATGTGCCCTGCCTACTATAGAATCTGTAAAACACACATAATTAGAATTGATGAAAAATATAGAAGGTCAGTTTTGCGAGCAGTTTTAAGCATTACATCATTTTTAAATCACCCGAAAACTGATTATATAGGTAATGTACACTACGTACACAAGAGGTACAGAAAAAAAAGCACAAACTGGAGTTTCGTGACTTTCCCAAAAAAAAAATAATAATAACAAAAATCGAATGCCAAAAAAAAAAAAAACAAAAAATAAAAAAAAAAAAAAATATTAAATATAACAAATTTAAATTAAATATTAGGCTGCTTCTCGACCTGAATTTAATATGAGGGGCTAGGCCTATCATTTTTTCTCTCCCTCTCCCTTTGAACTTTTGATAAAATTGGGGGATTTCGCAATATGCGCACGAAGTCCCACGGTAGGGAGGGTATAGACGCGCTGGACCCATACCATCTGGGGCCCGTAGCTCGAGCCGTTCGCCATCGGAAAGCTCTGTACCTGAGAGGGAAAAGGATCTGTCCTGATTGGACGGTATTCCCGTTCTATTTATATTTTCGGCCCTGTGCCAATTAGTAGGTTGGCTGATGCAGCCCTGTATCCCTTCACTGGATTTTGTATCGATTTCGTGTTTTGGGAGTTTGACGTTCGTCGTCACCACTAACTTTCTCTTTTATCTATATCTTTTCGCCTGTAGTTTATTTCGCTTTTGTTTCTTGTTCTGTTTACCGGGCAGACGTGCGATTCCTTACTTGTACGTGAAAGGAAGAAGCCGATTACTGCCGTGTTCTACTCACCCCACTACTCACGACAGCTGAGCTGGTCTGCCAGCGCACGTCACGAGGTGGTCATCGGAGAGGGTTTTTGTTACTTTAGGTGTACATAGGCCCTTACGGCTAATCCATACCCTCGCCCTCCGGTCTCCATTGCTACAGGTCTCCATGGAGAATGTAACGACAACGGCCAGCGACTTATCGACTTCGCCTGCAGCAGGAATCTAGTCGTAAGCTCTAGCTGTTTCCCACATCGACGCATTCACAAGCAGAGCTGGAAGTCTCCAGACGCACATACCGTCAACAAAATTGACCACATCCTCATTTGCAGGAGATGGGCGTCTAGTGTGATAGATGTCCGCTCCTATCGAGGAGCAAACTGCGACTCAGATCATCACTTGGTGAAGACGACCTACAGATGTAGAAATTCCTCAGTGCACCAATCGAGAATCAGCCCTCCCAAAATCTTTGCGGTTGATAAGCTTCTGAGCGATGCTAAAGCGATGGCGTATACTACCGCCCTTGTGGAAAGACTATCACTTATGCTTATGCGAAATGACTGGTTCGACGAAGAATGCAAAAATTCACTTGACGCGAAAAACGAGGCCTACAGACAATGGATTCAACAAGGAACCAGAGCCAAAAGAGAAAAATATGACGAGCTACAGCGAATATCGAACAAAATAATTAGACATTGAAACGCAAATACTTTGACGAGCAGCTGCTGAATATAAAGGAAAACTTAGCTAATAGGAACACCAGACAAACGTACAAACTAGTAAACACAATTAAGAACGGCTATCAACCCAGGACTAGCCTTTGTAAGGACAAGGATGGAAACATCATCACGACACCGATGGCATTAACAAACGATGGGCCTCTTATTTTGTAGAGATTCTGAACCTACCATCTAACATCCCCACAAAAGAAGCTCTCGACGATATTGTTGATCTAGGCGCACCCATACAACCCCCGGCAGTAGAGGAAGTTGATCTCGCGTTGCGGTCACTAAAACGAAATAAAGTGCCGTGCGCTGACGAGATTCCAGCTGAACTGCTAAAATTCGGTGAAACGGGTCTAGTTAATGCTATACATCAATTACTCCTGCGAGTATGGGAGGACGAGGAGATCCCATACGATTGGCGCAGAAGCATGATCTGTCCAATTCACAAAAAAGGAGATAACCTGCGGTGTAAGAATTAAAGTGGCATATCACTAGTTTGTACGTCCTATAAAATGTTGACGAAAATTCTGGAAAATAGGATAAAACCGTACGCAGAACGAATCATTGGCGAAAATCAAAGCGGTTTCAGACCTGGTCGCTCCACAACCGACCAGCTCTTTGCGGTAAAACTGATGCTCCAGAGGTGCTGGGAATACAACGTAAACGTATACCATATCTTTGTCTTCTTTCAGCAGGCATACGGCAGTATCGATCGTAGAGTACTGTACAACATCATGCTGCAATTTGGTATACCGGCAAAATTAGTGCGACTGACAAAGATGACGATGACCAACTCCGTCTCACAGGTCAGGATCCATAATAGACTTACTGATCTATTTGAAACACGCACTGCTCTGAAACAGGCGATGGACTGGCACCGACGCTCTTCAACCTAGCACTGAAATACGCTATTCGGGCAATGAATATGGACAACAGCAATACGCTACTCATCAAGACGACACAATTAGCAGCGTACGCCGACGACATCAACATCATGTCCTGAAGATTGCCTTTGCCTTAACCCCTAGCGGGGCATAGTGCGTCAACTACTCCTGCGCGCCATCGTACTCTGTTCTGGGCAATGGGGCGCAACTCCCCAAAAGACTTACCCAGTACCTGACACTCCTTTGCCACAGATCGACGCCATGTGATTCGAGGACCCCCTCTTGGTCGGCCTTGGTTGGAAATGGGGTTCCATTTCATGGCATGCATAGCAATGCAGTTATCACTCTTCCGCAATGTGTGACCTACCCACTGCCATTTTCGCCTGCGTATCAATTCGTCGATTGGCATCTGACCCGTACGCCGACTTAGCTCTTCATTTGATATTGTTTCGGGCCAGAAAATTTTTCAGATTCGACGAAGACATGAGTTGACGAAAACTTGCAGCTTTCTGGTAACTCCTACGGAAACTTTCCATGTACTGCTCCCATACAAAAGCACTGATAGTACCAGGGAGCGAAACAGGCCCAGCTTGGTCTTGATGCTGAGATAACTGCTCTGCCAGATTTTGGACAGCATGCCGTATGCGCGTTTAACCTGGTTGATACGACGAGCGATGTCCTGCTCCGTACCACCATTTTCGGCAACAATGCTACCCAGGCAGACGAAGTTGTCCACCTTCTCAACAGGCTGCCCATTAATATTGATGGCAATAGGTTTCCGATTTCTTTTTCGCAACGGCGTGCTAACAACCTTGGTCCTGTTGGTATTAATCTTTAGCCCAACCTTGCTTGCCTCCCTCTCGAGATCTAACGCCATTGCGGACAGATCCATGATTTTGTGGGAGAGTAGGCATATGTCGTCAGCGTAGTTAAGATGTTGTAGATAAGATGTCAAAGTCCATTGAATTCCTCTGTCGAGTCCGGATAGGGCTGCATGTAACACATCGCCGATCACAATGAGGAATAGGATCGGTGAGAGGATGCACCCCTGCCGAACTCCACTGCGAATCTCAAAGTCCCCCGACACCTTACCTTTATGCAGAACGCGACATTTCGCGCCGTCATAGGTTGCCTTAATAATAGCCACAAGCTTCTCAGGGATGCCTCTCCTGCGCAAGGCCGCCCATATAGAATCCCGGTTCACACTATCGAAAGCCTTTTCGAAATCGATGAAAAGCAAGTGAAGCGGAGAATCGTATTCAGCGGCGCATTGCTCGATGATGATTCGCAAGGTGTTAATGTGATCGACACAGGAGAATCTGGATCGAAAGCCAGCCTGCTCTTCATCAATTGTGCTTTCTAAGTGGGCCTTTAGTCTTTCCAGGACGATTTTAGCTATTATCTTGGCAACGGCAGGAAGCACACAAATGCCTCTCCAATTATTACAGTCTGTGAGGCTACCCTTCTTTGGAAGTTTGATGATCAAACCTTCCTTCCACTCAGTGGGAAAGGTCTCTGTATTCCACGCTTTATCAACAAGTGGGTGCAGCAAATCGGCAGTTACGCTTGGCGCTGCTTGATAAAGTTCGGCAGGGATGCCGTCAAGTCCGGCGGCCTTTCCTCGTTTTAGTGCAATAATTGCAGTGACTATTTCCTCTTTAGTCGGGGCAGTGGACCGTATACGCACATTTTGATGGTTAGCTAAATTATCTATATGAGGGGGAACTTCACCAGAGGTTACACGGTTCAAGACCGCGGCGAAGTGTTCTTTCCGCCGCCTCATTTGATCTTCTTCCAAGATAAGTAGCTTTCCATCACTATCTTTCACCGGATGTTGGCAGGAGTTACGACCACCTGTAAACTCATTGATGACACCGTATACGGCGTTTAAGTTGTTACTTCTTGCGGCTTCTTCTGCTGAGGCTAAAAGAGAATTCGCATAAACTCTTTTATCGCGTCGCACACTTCGCTGAACTTCTCGAGCTTTCTGACGGTAAAGGAGTTCGATGCTGCTTCGATTGTCGTCTGATGCTGCAGCCAAACGAACTTTCAGCTCCTTTCTTTCAACAATCCGCTGCCATGAAGCGTCGGACATCCAGGGCTTATTCCGGCAATCCGGGTTTGGGCCAAGGATGGTATTTGCGCTATCAATGTACGCATTTTTTATGGCATCCCAGTTTTCGTTTATGTCACTATCTGGGTGACTAGTTATCTCAGCTGCTTTTTGCGCAAGATGGTCATTATATTGTTGTAAGACAGCTGGATTTTTTAGTCGAGCGGTGTTGAATTTGCGGGGCCTGGATCTTTCGTCGCTGGGGCGGCGCACGGCTGCAATACGCAATCGAACATTAGCGATCATAAGATAATGGTCTCTTCCCATCCCAATATCGGCACCCTTCTTGTTTCGCACGTCCAGGAGGCAACCCTTGAATCTTTTACTAATGGCAAAATGGTCGATCTGATTTTGTGTTCTGCGCCGATCAACAGAGGACCAACTGATTTTGTGGTGGTCCTTATGCTCAAACATAGTACCACCGATGAAGAGACTGTGAAAGTTGCAGAACTCTACAAATCTTTCACCGTTGTCATTACGATCACCAAGACCGTGTCTCCCCATCACATGTCTGAGCCCATAGTTATCAGCGCCAACTTTCGCATTCAAATCACCCATAACCATTATAATGTCACCTTTAGGTGTTCTGCTCTGAACGGCGTTTAGTTCTTCGTAGAAGGAGTCTTTTGCCAAGACATTGTCGGGTTCAGTAGGGGCATAACATTGTATTATTGAGATGCTCCTCATTTTGGTCCGGAACCTGGCGGTCAAGACCCTGCAGAGACCGGTTCCCAGGATAAGAGACAGTTTCGCGCGGCTCTGGTTAAAAGGAGCCCCACACCTGACTCACGACGACTACCGGTAGCTTTACCGGAATACAACATTACAGTGCTGCCCGTTGGAGAGATGAATTCTCCGCTGTTCCACCATCTTATCTCACTAACTCCCAAGATATTTAATTTGTACCTCAGAAATTCACTCTCTAATTGAAGAAATCGTGCGTTCTGGGGACCTTCTGATCCATTGTCCAGGAGAGTACGCACATTCCAGAATCCAATCTTTGTCATTGTACGATAGCTAAAAGTCGTAACCGTTGAGTCAGTCCTTATTCGAGGCATAGTTGACGTTTCGTTAGCATATAAAGATTTCGGATAGTGCAAGTTGCTGGCATACACATCCTGTCCTTTGATTGTCGGTTTTAACGACAGGCCCTCAAAGGGAAAGGCCGTGGTATTTTTTTCACACCCCACACCATAGGGGTACCTCAACCAAATCATCGCACCGCCATCACTGGGGGCTTGACGTTGGTTGGCAATGGTCAGTGACCACTGCCGTTCCAGGGGGCGCCCACGCGGAGGACTATGGAAGAGGAGTTTTTGCCCCCCAGTATAGTATAGTGTACAAAACCATTATACGACCAGTGCTATGCTATGGCTGCGAAGCATGGACCCTAACCACCCTAACTCAAGCCTCCGGAAACATGCTAGACACATTTGAACGTAAAGTTCTGCGGCGAATTTTCGGGGCTGTTTGCGATCGAGATGGATGGCGCATCCGGTACAACCATGAGTTTTATGAGCTGTACGATGAGCTGAAAGTTTCGAACATCGTCAAACTACAACGACTTCAATGGGCAGGGCATATACAACGAATGGACGATGATCGCATGCCAAAGATAGTAATGAATGCAAAACGAGTCGACGGAGCAAGACTGCGAGGACGACTGAGATCTCCGGTACAACCATGAGTTGTATGAGCTGTACTATGAGCTGGAAGTTTCGAACATCGTCAAACTACAACGACTTCAATGGGCAGGGCATATACAACGAATGGACGATGATCGCATGCCAAAGATAGTAATGAATGCAAAACGAGTCGACGGAGCAAGACTGCGAGGACGACCGAGATCTCATTGGGAGAGCTTAGTACCTATATGTGGACGCCTCGCAACTACTAGGCTTCCAAGATTGGAGGACGCGGTCAAGTGACTGAGACAATTGGAGGACAATGATCCAAGCGACCAAGGCCCGACGTCGGGCTGTCGAGCCGCGATGATGATGATGAGTTAGAGAGCGCAAAAGTATAAACTGACTCAGGTGCTCAGGAGATAATCTGGACCTGATTGTCCTTTCTTTTGACCATTTTTAACAAATCATTGGTTCGCGAAAGAAATAAGCGCGATCACGTGATCACACGATCTTAACCGTGTTTTGTATTCAGCAAGTCGAACAAGGCTGGCGGAAAATATGTGGACTATGTGGAGTAGTCCACATACCAGACGTTGGCTTAATTCCACACTCCACACACGCAAGAAGTCCCAGTTATAGTAAATATTATTCTCTCACCTTGTTATATTCTAATAACTTTATTTATTTACCAGCAGACAATTCAGAGCTTTTGGCAACAGTGTTACTTCCCATAACAAATATGTGTTGTCCTTTTCAAATGAGGGGATTCTCCATATTAAGTAGATCCAAGAAAAATTCTCCCGCATAGTTTCCTTCTCATTCCTTCTTAGTAAATCTCGTGGTTACCCAATCGACCAGCCAAGGAATCGCGCAGCGTATGTGTTTTTAGGGTTTTGTAGTAAAACAAAACCCTTAAATATCTCACGAGCCGCTGAGGCTACATGTATGAAATTTAGTGAAAATATGTAGAAGTACTATAATTCTCTGGAGGAAGTGATGCATCGTAATAGGTCAACTTTGAGGGGGGGGTCCCCATAGAGGGGAAATGAAGGACGAAATTTTTTTTTCATTTGGTATAGGCAAGTGGGGTATCGTAAGAAAGGTACCGTCGAGTACATTCCATTTCTGGAATTTTCTTCAAATTTAAAGAAAGGGGAAAAGAGGGAGAGGGGAAAACATGTGATCCGAGTTTGTCCCCCCCCCTTGCATTTCCAAACCGTTATACTTAGAAATATGAAAATTTACAGAAAAGCGGCATTTTACTAACATAGAAAACTATAAATAATAGAATTCCAAAATCTCATCAAAAAAGGTTAATAATAGTACATTTCTATTTTTTCAGTTAGCACACCCCTGCACCATTGTGATTTGAAGTTTTTTTGACCGTTTGTAGTGATTTAATTGATTTGATTTGTGATAAAAGTGGTAAGTTTTCTTTTCGCATTATGTCGGAGTATTGCTGCGCGACGGATTTCGTACTAAAAGCGGGATTTTCAACTCTTTCCTTTGCCAAGAAAAGAGAAATTATAGAATCGGATAGACCGAAGCCAGATCTTAGTTTAGAGTTTAAATTAAAAAATATTACGCGAAAATTCCATATCGAAACGTATGAAAAGTACATTTGGTTAACGGGAAGCTGTAAATTAAATAAGTTATTTTGCTGGCCGTGTCTTTTGTTCACGAATGAAAAATCTGTTTGGAATAAAGCTGGATTTAGTGATTTGAATAATTTTACGGGCTCAGCAGCAAAGCATTAAAGTTCCGAAAAACATCTTCAGTCGTTAATTAAATTAGATAATTTTGGTTCCCAGCGTATAAAGTTTATGCTTAGTAACCAGGTGGCAATATCTGTTTGTTTGCATAATGAAAAAGTTGAGCGTAATCGTAATATTTTGAAACGTTTAATCGATACTGTAATTTTTTGGCAAAACAGGAGCTTCCTTTTCGCGGAAATAATGAAGACTCTTCTTCAAATAATCGTGGTAATTTTATCGAAACCGTAAATTTCTTGAGTTTGTACGATCCGATAATTGAGTCCCACATAGATTCTATAAAAGCAAATGCAGCGTTTTCGGGTTTGTCTAATAGAATCCAAAACGATCTTGCTTCCGCTATAGCTAATGTGGTTCGAAATAAAATCAATTTGGAAATAAAGGAGGCTCATTTGTAGCTGTAATGGTCGACAAAACGCCAGATGTTAGCGGTCGGGAACAATTAACGATGATTTTTAGATATACAATATCAAATGAGATTGAAGAAAGATTTATCGGATTTTTGGATGTAAGCGCTAATCGTACAGCTACAGCAATAAGCTCTCACATTTTAAAACAATTGCAAAATTTTAATATCGATAAGAAATTAATTGCACAATGTTACGATGGCGCAGCAGTAATGAGTTCTCAAATTCGTGGAGTTCAGACTTTAATTCGGGAAAAACATAAATCGGCAATTTTCGTTCCATGTTACGCTCATTCACTAAATCTAGTATTGTCTAAAGCAGTTGAGTTTATTCCGGAAATTAAATTATTTTTCGCGCACATCAATAAAATCGCATCATTTATTAATACATCCACTAAAAGGTCGGACCTTTTTGCAAATATAGTAAATCGTCGTTTACCATCGGTTTCCAAAACGCGTTGGCATTATCATTCGCGTATTATTAACGTTATATTTGAACATAAGCATGAAATTTGTACAGTTTTTGAGACAATTTCGAATGGTTCTCAACACTGGGATGGCGATTCCTTGACTTTTTCCGATATATACTTACAAAAATTCGCAGAGTCACATTTTCAATTATATCTGTTAATTTTTCTGAAATTTTTTCGAAAACTGATATATTATTTAATATTATTCAGAGCAAAGTGGTAAACATTTCATATGCAAGCCAAAAAATTATTGAATTTGAAAATTGGCTTGAAAATGACTTTTCTAAAAAGTTTGATAATTTCTATTCGACAGTTACAGCAGAATATCAGCCACCACGTAAGAAATGTAGAAATGCGATAGATCCTTTACAAAATTTACGGCGGATATTTCGGGAGATTATAGATGTTATTCTCGAGATCGATTCCATTCGTTTAAAGATCTTTCATTTTTAGAGTTGCTTGAACCGAATTATTTTTCTAAATTCAAGTCAAATTTTCCCGATAAAAATTTTGACTCACTTATTGAATATCACGGTCAATTTTTCGACAGAATAAAGTTGAAAAATGAGCTAAAAGTTATTTATTATTCAGATGTGTTTAAAAACGCGAATCCTAGTAAAATTCTCGATTATTTTCAAAAACGGCCTTATGTCGCAAACGGTTTTAAGCAAGTTCATATTTTAGCAAAATTATTAACGTCAATTCCAGTCACAGTGGCAACTGCGGAAAGGTCATTTTCAACACTAAAGCGCGTTCACACATTTTTGAGAAATCGCCAATCCCAAGAACGACTTTCGGATCTTGCTTTAATTGCGGTTGAAAAGGATCTTCTTATACAAATGCGAAGAGAAAACGATTTTTTTGATAATGTGATTAAAGAGTTTTTACTTAAAGAACGGCGCATAGATTTGGAATACAAATAAATGGCAATGGCGAAAGAATATTTATTTATTTCAAATACCCCTGAATTTTTCTTAGTCTTAATTAACATAATATTTATTTATCATTTTTTTTATTAGTAATATTTTATTTATTTATTTTTTTTTTGTATTCCGAATTTATGTGCCAATATTTTATTTATATCTTTCCTGATTTCTTCTTTAAGGCTTAAAGCCGCTTGGTATAAATGTTTTTGTGACTGTTCATATTCTATTATACAGTCCATTTTTGTTTATGCTAAATTGGCTTTAGGGCGCCCAACTGCTTGACTATGAAAAATTTCCACTGCACGTCACTGCTACTTGCATGTTGTTTTCCGTAGTGCGAATCGCAGTTATTGTTACATATTATGGTTAATCACATTTATGAAAGGGTAAAGATTGGTAGGGGGCGATGTGTGGTAATTGGCCAACTGTAACGGGCGGGGGAGGGGAGGGTGGAGGGCAAAATTAAGGTAAAATTTTGTTTATCGACTGGTATAGGCAAGTGGGGTGTTGTGAGAAAGGTAATGTTGAGTTTACTTTACTTATATTTTAAAAAAAGGGGAACAATGAGGGAGGATAAATTATTAGATCGTAATTTGCCCCCCCCCCCCCCCCTTGCATTTCCAGACCGTTACACTTAGAAAAATGAAAACTTCCAGGCAGGTGGGTTTCGAACCGTATATAAAACGGGAAATAATGGAATTTGTATATCTCCTCAAAATAGGTTAATAATAGTTTGTTTCCATAGTTACAGTTAGCGCATCCCTGCATCGCTTAAACACGTCCGAGATCAAAAGTACCGATGACCAAGGATAACCAACACCATAGGCAATAATATGTCCTAAGTTTCATTACAATCACGTAATATGATTGGGCATATAAGATACTATATTATGGGTCAGACATTTTTTTTTTTTATCCATCTAAGTGGTACCAAGAAGAGCAAGGAGCCGATACTTACATACCAAAATAAGTACTTGCTACAAAACCCTCGAATTGCGGGCGTAGACCTCTATATTCCGGTTTCATTGATTAGTTGTTTCGTGCGAGGGGAGCTGCAGAGTCTGGATTCCCCATAACAAGTACATACTGGGTAACTTTTTATGCGTTTTGAAATTTGGAATTAACGAGCCAAAATTACCGCGAGTCAGAAAAATTGCTAAACGAAAACCGTATCTTCAAAACCCCGAAAGAATTCCACCGAAAAAAATTTAATGAACTATTATATGATTGTGGCGACCGCTAGCGCAGTGGGTTGAGGCATCAGTCTTATGTTTAACTACCGGCGTTTCGAGTTCGAGTCCCGTCCACGACGACGTTCGTGGCCATGGATGTGCAGGAGGTGCATGCTGGCAACTGCCTTCTCCGAAACCAGTTTATGCCGAGAAGCGTCAACTGGGCCAAATGGAACAGTTGACGCGCTATGCCTCACAAGGGGTTAGAGCAATAGAGAGAGATATGATTTAAATCTGAAGTCTCTGAATCATCTCAATTCGTCAGAAATATGGAAGCTTTTGCTTAAGTCGAAATAAACCCAATAGCTTGAATAAAATCGTAAAATTTTATAGAAATTATTTCGATAAAGACTGGTTAGGGAAAGATAGAGTTTATTTCCTAAGTTTGGCCCAAAGAAGCAATGCAAATATTGCTAATTAATCTGACATTGTACGAGTATAACTTATGCGGGAAAATCCGTATTGTGTGGGAACTATTCCCGAGTTTTCTCGATTCGTGCGTTTAATGTTGACAATTCCAGCATCATTAAGTACAAACGAACGAATATTAACGACGGGACACCGAAATAAGCCATAGCGAAATTAGGCATACGAAATAATCCATATGGATACTTTCGTTTGGAACCGAAAGTATTCATCGGAAAATTAACGAAATAATCCCTACATGAATAATTTCGATTTCAAATCAAACTAAAGTATGCGAACGAAAGCGAAAATAGCCATATACTCACCTTCGTTTTTAAACGAAATTAAGCATTGAGTGTGGAACCGAAAAAATCCATGCAAAGCAAAACCTTCTATACAACTAGATGCGAACACATTTTCGGTTTCAAGCCGAAACAAAATATACGGCAAAACCGAAATACAATAATATATGCAAGTTATCACACCCCCTTAACAGTTATCACACCCCCTTAACCTCATATCGACTTCATATTGGTTACCATGTCCGCTTAACTTCACATTGCTTCGGTATTACATTTTCAATGTTCTCGTTTCCGGTAAACCGATAGCGCTGCAGTTTTTTCTCTATCACAATTTCTCATGAAATATGATAATCTAGCAATAATTCCAAACAGGTGATGAACAACAGCATTTAGGGAAAATTGTACACGCGCAGCTTAGTAACCAAAATTAAATAGATTTAAGTCAATAGTAAAATTGTATCTGTTCAGTTGAATTTGTATTGCGACCGAATAAACGTCATTGATATTGTAAAATCGTTTTTTTTATCGATCGCGAGGACCGAGTCCATAAGTGGCGCCCGAGCTAAATAGTAATATCAAAGATAATTAAAAACCGCGGAAGTGCTCGAGTTGTAACGGAAAAGTATATAATACAATACAAAGTGTGCATCTTTACCTGGAGCTTATCTATCTACCTACCCGGAGCTAAAACACAGGAAGTGCAACTTTAAGGCGAACTCTGCGAGCAAGCGGTATTGAGAAAGTGCCAATTAGCGCACGTACATCCAACAGGACCATATTTTGGCAATATATTGAAGCCGTACCCCAGTAGACCCGAACCAACCAATTAACCAATCAACGGTCCAGGACAAAAAGGAAAATACGGTGAATCAATTATGTTTGTATCAAATGCAGTAAATCTTTTGTAAGTCAATTAATTTGAAATATCACTAGTTTTAAGAAGTGTGGCATTTTTCCGCGTATTATTTTTGAAACTGTTAAAATTGTGTAAGCTGTTGATCATTGCTCTGAAACCTATAGTGAGTCCTTAATCTTTTTCACAAGTTACTCTTGAGAAATTGTGCATAGTTTTCTACCTTTGTGCTATCGTGATTAGACGTTTCCGCCCTAAATTTTTTTAAAAACCCTTTAAAAATAGATGAAGTCCGAAATACCCTTATTCAACTGACCGGGGCAGTAAACGCTCAAATCGAGCAGATAAGAGGTTTAGAGGATAGGATGACCAGGTTAGAGCAAGTGAACTCCCAGTCCGAACGAATTGAGGAATTGGAGTCAAAAATGATACGGCTTGAGCTAAAGAATAGTGAAATAGTGCAAATGAAAAATGTCGAAGAAAGAATTAAATTGTTAGAAGGGAAACAGGGAACAACTACCCGACAACCACAAGTAACCCTAGCGCGTCCCCAAACAGAACTTGATTTAGATGCGATAAAGAAACTTCCCGACTCCGTTAGGGACCTGCAGCCTTTCGAAGGAAATCCAGTGCATTATGTCTCGTGGATTCATAGTGTCGAGACCATTTTGCAAGATTATAAAATTGTAGAGGATAAACCCATATTTAGGGCAATCCTTAGACACATTAGACAAAAGATTAGAGGGGCCGCTGATGCAGCTCTCGTATCTTATAACATCTTTGATGAAGACTGGTCAAGCATCAAAAAGTGTCTGTCCCTCCATTATGCAGACAAGCGTGATGTGAGGACCCTAGAACACCAACTTCACACGATGTATCAAAGAAATATGAGCGTGGATGAATTCTACGCAACTATTAACCACCAGCTTTCCCTTTTAATTAACAAAATTAAAACTGAGGATCATTTGCCGGAGACGGTGACAGCTCTCACCGAAAATTACCGGAACAGAGCCCTTGATGTTTTTATCCGAGGACTAAACGGAGACCTC
Source organism: Chloromyia formosa (assembly GCA_964017055.1). Classification (NCBI taxonomy): domain Eukaryota; kingdom Metazoa; phylum Arthropoda; class Insecta; order Diptera; family Stratiomyidae; genus Chloromyia; species Chloromyia formosa. Next base: position 53,420,186 of record OZ024816.1, on the reverse strand, counting down.
GCCCGAATGCTCGTCATTCAAAAGCCTCAAACTTTACCGGAGGCTTATGCATCATGTCTGGAATTCCAGAACCTAAATTTTCGAAACGCCCCTATTCACCCAAGGAATTACAGGAACACCGTATCACCTCCCATGAACCAAATATTTAACCCTCGTTCAAACAATTTCGGTAACCCACCACCAAAGGGCAACCACCAGTCCAGCCTTTCCGACCGAATTAGGGGTTACAACATCAATAGGAACCAACACCCAAATTTTCCTACCTCTTATGACAATCCACCACCCAGACCCGCCCAACCCAAACCCGCAGTACCAATGGACGTAGACAGGACTATCCAGACTCGACAAATCGATTATCAAAATAGACCATCCCACCTTCCAAACCACAAACGCCCCAATAATTCAATCCAATACCCTAGAAAATCGCAAAGGCTATTCAACCTTCAGACCTCAGAGGAGAACACGGAATATCCTAAAGACGACTTAATTGAGGAACACGAGACTTACGATGATCAGCCAGTTGAGTCTAATGATGAGGATGGCCTCGAAACCTTGGAGGATAACCTCGATGTAAATTTTATGATGGACGCCTATCCAGCGTACCATACATAGAGTATAGGTCAAAGAACGGGCAAATCCTCAAATTTCTCATCGACACTGGGGCAAATAAAAATTTTATATCAACAAATATTTCACAGGGGGCAAAACCTTTGACGAGACCTTTCAAAATTCATTCTGCGGCAGGGAACATCGTAATAAAATTGAAAATTAGAGGTTCATTTTTTAAAAATTTGGGAAATAACACTATACTCGATTTCTACGTCTTACCCGGACTTACCTGGTTCGACGGAATAATAGGCGACGACACGTTGAAAAATGTAGAAGCAGTTATAGACAGGAAACACAACATTCCTAAAATTTATCCGAATATAGAAATTCCATTAAAATCCAAAGTGTCAAGGCAAATAAACGCTATTGACATAAAATGTGACCACTTAAGTAATGACCTCAATGCCAAACTACATGCTGTTCTGAACGAATTTCCAGAAATCTTTGGTTGTGTTAATAACAACGAGATAATCGAAACCAACGTCAGAGCCGAGATAAAAACAACTACTTCAGACCCAATTTACACCAAATCGTACCCGTACCCAGTCAATCTTCGAGCTGAAGTCGAAGCCCAAATCACAAAAATGCTTCAGGACGGAATCATCCGTCCCTCAAAAAGCCCATACAATTCGCCCCTCTGGGTAGTACCTAAGAAAGCGAATGCGTCAGGCGAAAAACAATATCGGGTGGTCGTAGACTTCAAAAGATTGAATGCGGTAACGGTATCTGACACTTATCCCATACCGGACATAACGAACACTCTAGCAAGTTTAGGCGATTCCAAATATTTCACCACCATCGACCTCACATCCGGATTCCATCAAATTCGGATGAAAGAGACCGATATCCCTAAGACCGCATTTTCAACTGCAAATGGAAAATACGAATTCACCAGGCTTCCCTTCGGTCTTAAAAATGCGCCGGCTATCTTTCAGCGCATAATCGACGATGTTCTAAGGCCATTCATCGGCAAGATCTGTTTTGTCTATATCGATGATATTATCATCCTTGGCAAAACGGAAGACGAGCATCTACAGAATCTGCGAACCGTATTTGCGCAACTAGAAAAAGCTAATTTTAAGATAAATATGGAGAAATCAAAGTTTTTTAAAACCCAAGTCGACTTCCTGGGTTATATAATCTCTCAGGAAGGGATTCTTCCTGACCCAAAAAAAATAGCAGCCATTCAAAAAATTAAACAGCCCGACAACCTTAAGGATCTGAAGGCATTTCTTGGCCTAGCGTCTTATTATCGAAGATTCGTGAGGGACTTTGCCAAGATTGCAAGGCCTTTAACGCAGCTAACACGAGGGGATAATGCTCAAGTGAAAGCGAACCAATCTAAAAAAAGGAAGATTGAAATGGGAAAACTCGAAATCGAAGCTTTCGAAAACCTGAAGAAACACCTCACATCTACTGAAGTATTAACATTTCCTGACTTCGATAAGCCGTTTCTACTAACTACGGACGCGTCCAATCATGCAATCGGTGCCGTCTTGTCCCAAGGGGATATGGGGAAGGATAGACCAATAGCATATATATCCAGATCTTTAAATAAAACAGAGGAAAATTACGCCACGGGTGAAAAAGAGCTGCTAGCCATTGTTTGGGCTCTTGACAAGTTAAGGGATTATTTGTATGGGGCAAAAAAGGTAAAAATCCTCACGGACCACCAGCCACTTACCTTCACCTTGGGAAACAAAAACCATAACGCCAAGCTAAAAAGGTGGAAATCACGAATAGAAGAGTTCAACTACGAACTCATCTATAAGCCCGGCAGGACAAACGTCGTTGCTGACGCTCTTTCCAGACTACCTTTGGAAGTGAACGCACTTTCGAGTGACTCGGGAACGGCCCACAGCGCAGACGAGGATGCTAGTGACTTAATCCCATGTACCGAGGCCCCCATAAATGTTTTTAGAAGGCAACTGATATTCTCCGAAGGCAAGAACGTAACAGGTCACGAAGAACCCCACCCGAACTATCATAGGTACTACATCCGATTAGGCAAAATAGACAAACCAAGCTTAATTCGAGCTCTTAGGGAATACCTCAACCCAAACGTTATCAATGGCTTAAAAATCCCGGAAGTCTTTATACAACTGCTTCAGGAGATTTATAAGGAGTATTTCCTAAACTTTAAAATCCGCATCACCCAAAGGGTTGTGCAAGACATTTCCAACGACAACAACAAACTTAAAATCATACAGGATGAGCACCGTAGAGCCCATCGGAATAGCAAGGAGAATCGGGAACAGATTCTCGAAAGGTACTACTTTCCATCAATGAGCAAGCTCATTAAAAGGTATGTCACGAAATGTGAGATATGCAATACTTGCAAGTACGACCGGCATCCTGAGAAACCCGAACTCCAAGAGACACCCATTCCCCAGTACCCGACTGAGATACTACATATGGACATATCCACAATTAGCGGGGAAAAATTCTTGACTTGTGTCGACAAATTTAGCAAATTTGTCAAATACTTCCGCATCAAGAACCGATCTGCTTTCCACTTGCGAGACAAAATCGCAAAGCTCCTTCACTACTTTACTATTCCGAAGATACTTGTCTCGGACAATGAAGGTAGCTTCGTTAGTCCAACAATCCTAAATTTCATCGAAGGATTAGGTATTCGAGTGTACCTGGCACCGCCACAGAAAAGCGAAGTGAACGGCGCTATCGAACGTGCACATTCTACTATCCTGGAAATCATTAGGTGCATTCAAAAAGAAAACCCGTCCCATACTCTCAAAGAAATTGTTAACATCTCTGTGGACAAATACAATAACACAATACACTCTGTCACTAAATGCAAGCCATCAGATATCTTTTTCGGTAGAACCCAGCGAATTAACTACCAGAATTTAATGAATTTCAAAAGGAAATTACACGAAGACCTAAAAGCGGAAATTTTGCGTAAACAAAAGGTGCAATTGGACACGCACAACGCTAAAAGATCTAAGCCTAAGCAGTACAACCCTGGTGATATAGTGTTCAGGAAAAATACGCAAATCAAATCTAAAACCAAACCCCTCTTCGGAAAAGAAACTGTTTTCAAAGATAATCGCGTCACAATCACAACGACAACCGGAAAACGCATACACAAATCCCACCTAAAAAACATCCCATCCACTTCTGAAGTCATTCCCACTACCTAAAACCTTGCTCATTTCAGGCTGACAATATGGACTGTACACGCACTCGTTAACGTCTACGAATACTCCGGACCTATGATGACCATACGACAAGGATTTGGCAGAATTATCAACGGCAACTTTAAGATAATTCACACCATCAATATAACGACATACGAAACGATCTTGGACGACGCAAAACTTACCATTAGACGAGACCTCAACAGATCTAACCTCTTAATTCCACAGCTTTACCATCTCTTGTCTCAAATTGAAGGGTCGCTAAACCAACTTCGTACAACTAGGTCCAAGCGATCCATTAATTGGATAGGATCCGCTTGGAAGTGGATTGCAGGAAGCCCAGATGCAACTGACTGGGACAACATCCTTAAGAGCCAGAACAATTTAATCCACAACAACAATAACCAATTCAAAATCAATGAACACCTGACGCACCTAACAACTAGACTTGTCGACAACTACAACCGAATCGTACTTGACATTGACAATCACAACAAGGACAAGTACGGACAAATACTCCTAAACAAGCTGAACTTCCTTAAGGACGAAATACGAGAATTAACCTTGGCTTGCCAACTTGCTAAACGCGGCATTGTCAATTCAAATCTATTGGATACCTTGGAGATTAGAGATATTATTTCACGGGTCGACACGCTACCCTACGAAAACGAGATTCAGGCGATAGAGTATGCCGAACCCTTGGTTCTTTCAAAAGACTCCCTTCTTCTTTACGTCATCTGCCTCCCTACTACTGAAAGCACGATCTTCAGTAATGTCTTGACCCGCCCCGTAGTTCATAACAATAGGAAAATCCTTTTAGGGTTCCCTAACCTGTTCATAGCACAGGAAATGCGATATGGCATAACAGGTAATTGCGCCGTCATGCAAAATATTACCATCTGCAATAGGAATCAGGTTCAAATATTAAAACCCGATGACTGTGTTTCACAAATCCTTGACGGAACGAATGCACAGTGCACTTACCAGTACTACAGCAAATCCATCATCGAAACTATTAACGAAAACACCTTGTATCTTAGTAACTTCGAAGGTCTACTTCGCCACGGGAATAAAACCCAATTCCTAACGGAACATTCGTTATCAGCCTCCAGAACGATACGATACAAATTAACAATTCGACTTACAGCAGCAAGGAAATCCACACCTTGCACATGCTGCCTCCAATACTGCAGGGTAACCTTACGGAGAAGGATATTAAACTTGACTTAGAATATTTACACAAACTACACTCGGAAAACGTTGAAAAATTAGAATACTTTTCTATTTGGAGTACCACGTCAATCGCGTCGGATTTGTTTATCATTTTCCTACTAGCAATCCTTGCTTCGATATTTTTCGTATTATATTCAAAACATTTTTCTGCAAAATTTCCGACCAACATAGCCTATACTTACCCGGATCCTGTAAGACCTCCCTTCGTTCAGGACTGAATCTGTGGGACACAGATTTATTTAAGGAGGGAAGAGTTATCACACCCCCTTAACAGTTATCACACCCCCTTAACCTCATATCGACTTCATATTGGTTACCATGTCCGCTTAACTTCACATTGCTTCGGTATTACATTTTCAATGTTCTCGTTTCCGGTAAACCGATAGCGCTGCAGTTTTTTCTCTATCACAATTTCTCATGAAATATGATAATCTAGCAATAATTCCAAACAGGTGATGAACAACAGCATTTAGGGAAAATTGTACACGCGCAGCTTAGTAAGCAAAATTAAATAGATTTAAGTCAATAGTAAAATTGTATCTGTTCAGTTGAATTTGTATTGCGACCGAATAAACGTCATTGATATTGTAAAATCGTTTTTTTTATCGATCGCGAGGACCGAGTCCATAAGTTGCATTTATTACATAAGTAGGGACGGCGAATGCAATTTTTTTTATGGGGGTGATCATTGTGATAAGGATGGTTGGGGAGCATAATGGCTTGCTGTTGATCAATTAATCATGGAAAGGACATTCTTCGCAGTGAACTGGGATATAGGCGATATGGGTGTCATATGAATCTGGGTGATGAGGCGGATGCTTTGGAGTACTAGTGAGGGCGTCTCGAGTCCTCTCGTCAGGAGAAAAGGACATTATTCGCGATGAACTGGGATATAGGCGGTATGGGTGTCATATGGATCCGGGTGATGAGGCGGATGCTATGGAGTACTAATGAGGGCCTATCGAGTCCTTTGGTCAGGAGAAATGGACATTATTCGCGATGAACTGGGATATAGGCGGTATGGGTTTCATATGAATCTGGGTGATGAGGCGGATGCTATGGAGTACTAATGAGGGCCTATCGAGTCCTTCGGTCAGGAGAAAAGGACATTATTCGAGATGAACTGGGATATAGGCGACATGGGTGTCATACGAATCTGGGTGATGAGGCGGATGCTATGGAGTACTTTCGAGGGCGTCTCGAGTCCTTTGGTCACGAGAAAAGGACGTTCTTCGCGATGAACTGGGATATAGGCGATATGGGTGTCATATGAATCCGAGTGATGAGGCGGATGCTCTGGAGTATAATACTAATGAGGGCGTCTCGAGTCCTCAGGTCAGGAGAAAAGGACATTATTTGCGATGAACTGGGATATAGGCGATATGGGTGTCATATGAATCTGGGTGATGAGGCGGATGCTTTGGAGTACTAGTGAGGGCGTCTCGAGTCCTCTCGTCAGTAGAAAAGGACATTATTCGCGATGAACTGGGATATAGGTGGAGTGGGTGTCATATGAATCCGAGTGATGAGGCGGATGCTATGGAGTACTAATGAGGGCCTATCGAGTCCTTTGGTCAGGAGAAAAGGACATTATTCGCGATGAACTGGGATATAGGCGATATGGGTGTCATATGAATCTGGGTGATGAGGCGGATGCTATGGAGTATAATACTAATGAGGGCGTCTCGAGTCCTCAGGTCAGGAGAAAAGGACATTATTCGCGATGAACTGGGATATAGGCGATATGGGTGTCATATGAATCTGGGTGATGAGGCGGATGCTTTGGAGTACTAGTGAGGGCGTCTCGAGTCCTCTCGTCAGTAGAAAAGGACATTATTCGCGATGAACTGGGATATAGGTGGTATGGGTGTCATATGAATCCGGGTGATGAGGCGGATGCTATGGAGTACTAATGAGGGCGTCTCGAGTCCTCTGGTCAGGAGAAAAGGACATTATTCGCGCTGAACTGGGCTATAGGCGATATGGGTATCATATGAATCCGAGTGATGAGGCGGATGCTATGGAGTATAATACTAATGAGGGCGTCTCGAGTCCTTAGGTCAGGAGAAAAGGACATTATTCGCGATGAACTGGGATATAGGCGATATGGGTGTCATATGAATCTGGGTGATGAGACGGATGCTTTGGAGTACTAGTGAGGGCGTCTCGAGTCCTCTCGTCAGCAGAAAAAGACATTATTCGCGATGAACTGGGATATAGGTGGTGTGGGTGTCATATGAATCCGGGTGATGAGGCGGATGCTATGGAGTACTAACGAGGGCGTCTCGAGTCCTCTGGTCAGGAGAAAAGGACATTATTCGAGATGAACTGGGATATAGGCGATATGGGTGTCATATGAATCCGAGTGATGAGGCGGATGCTATGGAGTACTAATAAGGGCGTCTCGAGTCCTTTGGTCAGGAGAAAAGGATATTATTCGCGATGAACTGGGATATAGGCGATATGGGTGTAATATGAATCTGGGTGATGAGGCGGATGCTATGGAATACTAATGAGGGCATCTAGAGTCCTTTGGTCAGGAGAAAAGGACATTATTCCCGAGTTGAGTTCGGACCGTCCAGAGGAACGGACGTGCGCGACATCGTTCCTATAAAAAAAAACCAAATCTAAAAATAGAAAAATAGAAACGAAGTGCATCCGGGCTAAAGATACATGTGCGCGCCACATTTGTTCGTAAAAAAAAAATCGTGTGTGCGGGCGTATTTGTGTTGTGTGCAATAGCGAAGGGCCCCCTAGTGACAGCATAGCAAAGTCCCGGTGAGTCCGTTCCTTGTAGACTTAACATCCTGTCCTTCTGAATTCAATGCATTTGCATTAATCGCAACCATAATTGAATACTGGCCGCTTTCAATTCAACGACAACTAGCAATAACACTACTATTAGCTGTGATTGGATTATTGCTGCTGCGTTCAGTTATCGAGTGACAAAATTCTATATATAAGCGAGTCAATTAGTAACATCATTTGGTGTAGAATGCACTGCTTTATCCCACACAGTTCTAAGAATACCAAACCAACCACCAACTCTTGGTTTAACAGAGATTGCAAAGAGGCTATAAAGAGAAAAGAAGCGGCATACCGTGCATACAAACAATGCCCCTCTGTCGAACTGAGAGAAGTTTACAATTTTACGCGTAACATCTGCAAATCAGTCATAAATAAGGCTAAATTCCAGTTTGACAGTAAAATTAGGCAGAAAGTGTTCGTTCAACGGAAAGGTAGCAAAGGTTTCTGGTCAATCGTCAAATCTGTCCAGAATAACTTCACCTCCTCTTCTATTCCACCACTGGTATATGATGGCAAAATATACAGTGAACCGCAAGACAAGGCCAACCTGTTGGCCGAAACTTTTGTTGCAAACTCTTGCCTACTACCCACTACTCAGAGTCCACCAGCCATACCCTTATATGATTCACACCAGAGACTTTTGCATTTCAGCACTAGGAAAGTATTTAAAGTACTCTCAAAGCTCGATGTATCAAAATCGGCTGGACCTGATGGCATCTCCCCCTTAGTTCTCAGACACTGCGCTTCCTCGCTAGCCAAACTTTTGCGAAAACTCTTTTACCTTTCCTACGCAACAGGAACACGTGTTCCCATCATCGTGGAAACTAGCTCATGTCCAACCAATCCCCAAGAAAGGAGAAGCATGTGATCCATCTAACTACCGACTATTGGTCACTAACTTCGACCCTATCAAAAGTTTTCGAAACCCTGGTTAACAACCAATTAATGAGCTACCTTGACTCACACCATCTCATCAATGATCGGCAATATGGTTTCCGTTCTTTGCGCTCCACCGGCGCTCCACCAAATTGGTGGATGCAGAGAGTATCCACCAATTTGGCGAAGCTAAAATCGTTGCCTTCGACATTTCGAAAGCTTTTGATAGAGTCTGGCGTCCGGCTCTTCTAGCTAAGCTCCAGGCTTTTGGTTTGGACCCAAAATTAGTTAAATGGATCGAAAGTTTCCTTCACGACCGTTCGCTTCAGGTCGTCCTTGATGGAGTTAAATCAAATTGCAATACCACCAACGCAGGGGTCCCCCAAAGTACTGTCCTTTCACCAACACTCTTCCTTCTCTTCATCAACGATCTTCGCAGCGTGACTTCCAACTCAATCCACAGCTTTGCAGACGATAGCACCCTTGACTACACTTACTCTTTCAACTCTGTAGCTGACTCTCGCCGAAATTCAACATTTATCAACAGAGATCGCATGTTTGACTCACTAGATGAAGACATTTCAAAAATTATTACATGGGGGAAAGCGAATCGAGTAGAGTTTAACGCCTCAAAAACTCAATGTTGTCTACTTTCCAATAAGCGATGTGCTCCACCTACCGCCCAACCCATTCCTGTCGATGGGGTCAGCATTCCTGATTCGCCCATACTGAACATACTAGGTATTAACATCTCCAGTAAACTAAATTGGTCCGACCATATTTTTTGCGTTGCAAAAAACGCAATGAAGTGTCTGGGCTTTCTGAATCGCTGTAAAAGATACTTTTCACCATCTGATCTGGCTCAAATTTACAAGGCTCATATAAGACCGAGACTTGAATTTAATTCCCACATTTGGGCAGGCGCAGGTAGAACCGCATTATAGGCGTTAGACAAAGTTCAACGGAAAGCCTTCAAGCTTATTGGCGAGGAACCCATAACATGTAAAATCGAACCGCTTGAACACCGGCGAAGTGTCGGCTGTCTCTCACTCTTCTATCGCTACTACAACCGCCGTTGCTCTGATGAAATAGCCAACCTCATTCCTGAGCGTACTTTTCCTTTACGTAACACCCGACTAGCCAGTCGTGCCCATCCTCATCTTCTAGAACTCAGCAATAGTTGCACCGCCAAATTCCATGACTCGTTTGTATCTAGGACAACACGAATGTGGAACGATCTACCATCTTTTGTTTTCCCCCGCAACTATGACCTACAAAAATTTAAACGGAATGTACACCGTCACCTTATTCAAACTCAACCCATCTCCCCACTACCTTAATCCCTTACCACCAACGCTGTGCTCTCGCATCAAAGGGTTACCCCCTAAGCTTTGGTATAAACATAAAAAAAAAACAGGCTGAAGCTTTGCTTCGGCCCGGAGTCCGAAGCGTATATACCCTAGACTTGTACAGACCTAGTGGTGATACCAAAAGTACCAATTGGCAACGACCATATGCATTAAGAATGGGTCTCCTATATGGCCAGTTCAAAGGGGAGGTTGGCACTCATTTAGTAGGATCTTGACCATTCTCAAAATCAATTAAGTAACCAACCCATTCTACAAATATTTGTCGAATTTGTCAAGTCGCTAGCATCATTCTATCGAAAGTTATTGCTTATTTGAAGTTTCACTTGTAGGGGAGGTAGGGGTTCCTTAGGTCGGATCTTGCCCATCATTGTCACCAACCAATTAGATCACATTACAAACATTTAAACAAAATTTCAAGTCTCTAGCTTTATTCTATCGAAAGTTATCGCTTATTTGAAGTTTCATTTGTAGGGGAAGTAGGGGTTTCGTTGGTCGGATTTAACGTATTTTCAATATTAGCCAACTGGATCCTACTACAAACATTTGACCAAAATTTCAAGTCGCTAGCTTTATTTTGTCGTAAGTTATCGCTTAATTTAAGTTTCATTTCTAGGGGAGGTAGGGGTTTCTTAAGTCGGATCTTACCCATCTTTAATGCCAACTATATATACATTGCTATACCTCCGGAGCCTCCTTTAAGGTGTTACATATTTTCGTCGTGACAAAAACAATATACCCTATACTATAAGCAAAAAAAGAATAACTAGAAAGATGGTTCACGCAATGCAATTAAAAAAAAAATAAATAACTGGCGCAACAGTCCAATTTGAACCACGGCCTCGAGATGAGTTAGCATCATCTCATTTTCTAGATCGTGACGGTTTTTGTGCAGAGGTATGTGATCAGCAACACGCTCAACCGAGTTATTTACCCCATAATGGGTACTCATTTAACAGCTGAGTGGGCTCATAGTCCGACACGTAAATCCCCGGAATCGAACCGGGGCCCAGTGCGTTGAAGGCGAACGTGCTAACCGTTGCGCCATCCGGACTACCAATGCAATGAAATGGCACCAAAATATAACAAAATTGCAGTGAACCTAAGAGAAACGTTATCGTGTAATTTATATCCGTGCTAAAGAGAGGGAGAGCTTTTATTGGCTTTTCACCGACCGTGTGTGCTTGTCGAATACGAGCCGTCTATTTGGCATCAACTTGTACGTAGCAAAGACTGCTCCCAACGTTGTATTGTATTTGTAATTATGTATGCATGTATGCATATGTGCATATTATAGGCCAGTACAATTAAGCCAATTTAGGGGCTTTTTAATAAAAATTAGGGAAAGATCTGGAAATAATTTCAATCCTTTCAATAGATACTGGATTCATGGAAACTTGGTTCATAGTTTTTAGAAACGGTCGCAGAAGGTGAGCTTAACTTTTTGTGGGCGAAAATCCGATAAATTTGAGCCCTTTTTTAGGGTTTTGTAGTAAAAACAAAACCCTTATGAAATCGGTCAAATGTGTGTCTGTCCATCTGTCCATGAAATATCTCACGAACGGCTGAAGCCACATACATGAAATTTGTTGTTGTAATAGGTCAACTTTAAGGGGAGGTCCCCATAGAGGGGAAATGAAGGTCGAATTTTTTTTTCGTTTGGTACAGGCAAGTGGGGTATCATAAGAAAGGTATCATCGAGTATATTCCATTTTTAGTATTTTTTTCAAATTTGAAGAAACGGGAAAAGAGGGAGAGGGGAAAATATGTCTTCCGAGTTTGTCCCCCCCCCCTCGCATTTCGAGACCGTTACACTTAGAAATATGAAAATTTACAGAAAAGCGCCATTTTACTAGCGTAGAAAACCTAGATTAATAGAATTTTGAAATTTCATCAGAAAAGGTTAATAATAGTACATTTCTATAGTTGCAGTTAGCACACCCCTGCACGCCTTAAGCGCACCCGAGGTCAAAAACATTGATGGCCAATGATAACCAACATCTTAGGCAATAATGCCTCCAAGTTTCATTACAATCACGTAATATTTAATAATAGTACATTCATTTAAAATTTGTCATTTTGATACAATCCATATAAAAAATGCACATAACCGGTTACATACTACATAGTACTGCATACTTCTCTCTGGATCCTGTCAACCCCTTGTGGGGCATAGTGCATTAACCACGCCGACTTTCCACCTCGTCCTGTTTGCCGCCATCGCCTTCAACTCTCCCCACGATTTGCCTAATGACTTACCCTCGTCCTCAACTGATCTTCTCCAGGTGTTTCTAGGTCGTCCAACGCGGCGGCTTGCATCGGTTCCCTGTGAGTTCCAATCGAGGGCCTGTTTTGCAATGTTTTCCGGCCCCTTTCGAAGTGTGTGACCTATCCATTGCCACTTTCGCCTTTTTATAGAGGTGCCTATCCTGTCCTGGCCAGTAATGTACAGGAGATCGTCGTTAGAAATGACCTCCAGCCAGCGTATGTGCAGGATGCGCCGTAGACACTGGTTCACGAAAGTTTGCAATCTATTGTAGTTTTTATCTTCCTGGTCACCTTCCAAGTTGAACAGCCATAAAGAAGCATCGATTTTATATTGGTTTCGAAGATCTTGAGTTTGGTACGTCTGGAGATGTTGTTGTTTTGCCAGAAAGGAGTTAAACTGAAAAAAGCTGCCCGAGCCTTATTGATGCGATACTGTACATCAGCATCCGCCCCACCATCTGCTGTAACTACGCTTCCGAGGTAGCAAAAATTGTCCCCTTTTTCCACCGTCTGCCCCGTCGCTATGAACCTCACAAAATATCGACTTGATGTGAGCTCTATAGGTATGCTGCATGATGTAAACGAGTCACATTCGCCATCAAAATACGTCGCATTATCATTTACTACTTCCCCAATTTTGAAACTGGTAGATGAACTTTGATTCGAAATATTGATACCCTGTTGAATGTCTTCTAAAATCGTTTAGAAATTAACCGCGAGCATAACGTCATCGTCTTCCAAGCAATTTGATCTTGTATTAAATTGCATTAGCCTCAGCGAGATGAGTTTGGCCAATATAAGATTAAATTCGTAAACAGACGGATTCCTGCAATTGCCTCCTTTTGTTCGGATGTAAGAAAACATATTTTCTAAGGGATCCTGATTCAAACGACCTGTTAATAAAAAGAAAATACCTGCATTTTCTTTAAAAATATCCTGGGCTAGTAAGAGAACTCCGTTTATTGTCTGAATCATTCCATCAATACAAAATATTGTTAGCTAAATCCTTGAATAACTACAAACAACACGCTTTTCATAAATATAAATCGCCTTTAATTCGCCACTATTACGCCTTTTACAGTAATACACCACTTCCAATATTTAAATCACACACGCCATACATCTAATAACACGCCATATGTCTAATCACCACGATCGCCCGATCTTAATTAATTACGCCAGAATGAATTAATCCACCGCCTGTTGTCACCGAATCAGCACCTCCTCTCGCCCAGCGCCTCATGGTTCCTCTGGAGTTGCCAGTTCGTAACACTCGGCCTTCCTGCAATATTCAATGTCCTCATTAGAATACTTCATATTTACATTTTTTCCTAATCAATAGTTGCTCCGCCCAATTTATAGTCGCCTCACCCAGTCACCACAGGCACCATCAACGCCACTATTGTCTATCATAGGATACCCCATATCACCCTTCAATCCTAAACGCCCGCCCAATTGATTTCAACAAGTCGCCACCTTGATCATTTGCGCCACTATTCGCCTAAAGCTCCACCATTCAACTCTTCAACAAATCGATGAGGTCTCTTCGTGAAATTTCATCATCATCTTCGCCACTTTCGCAATCCTCAGCGCCTTGATTCACACTCACATATCGCCTTAATAAATCAACCGCCACTATCGCCTGAAAACGCTTGTACCCCTTCACGCCTTTAATGGACTCAATTCGGTACCTATCGTTGCCCAACTTCCGGCTAACACGATATGGCCCATCAAATTTATTCGCTAATTTTCTGTTAACGCCCTTTTCCGCCACATTTGTAGGTGCATGCCGCCATAATACTAGATCGCCAATCTTATATTCAATTCAATTTCAATTCAATTTATTCCAACTTATTCATACACAATATACATTACTACATATACATTATTACTTAAAACTAATAATATCTAAATGCAAATTCATAGTTGGCAGCTCCACCAAAAGCTGAGCTCGTGTTGTGGTGCTGTGAGTCTTAATTTTACGAAATTACAGAATTCAGATTACAAACTTATACTTTGTGATAAAAAGAATACCGAATGATGATGATGTAACGAACATTATATCATTATGGAGTTTTAAAAGAATAAATAAATAAATAAAATAGATTCAACCGTTCTCTAAAAGATAGTTTCTGACCGATTTTGAAATTTGAAATTTATAAAGTCTTGGTCCTGCATAAAAGGAGTGAGCAGCCGCCATTGAGGTTGAGAACCTTGGTTCAGAAAGTATTCCTTTAACTCGTCTACGCGTTTCAAACCTTATTTCTTTTATAAAAGGAAACTCATCAGTTCGAGATCGTACATATTTTAAAACTTTCAGTTTGTATGTTTGATTTAAATTTAGTATGCCCATCTCCCTATATAAAAGTGAAGACGGATATCTGATAGGCTTTTTCAAACAAATTTTTATTATTTTTTTATGCAGTAGTATCAGCGGCTGAAGGACGCTTTCAGCCACTCCACTGTAAAGGACGTTGGAGACACCCGAAGGTGTCAATGGGGACGGAGCCATTTTGACCGTTAAGGTCCGGTAGTGACAGCTGCCAAAGCTGACAGCTGCCAAAATTGGCCCCTCAACGAGCTAAGCGGCGGCCTGTGCTTGCTGTTGCTCAGTTCGGGAGATATGGGCGGGGTTTTCGCCGTTCGCTGCCCCTGTCCATACATATTAAAGGGAATCACAGGCCTGGGATAGACGTCACAAACAAGGGGAAGTGAAATTTGGAAAAAAAAGGAAATGTGGCGTCAGCCAGCGCAGGAGCCATCTTTTTGTGCTCCAGGGCCCCGATGGCGATGGGCCCCGGCCTACTACACCCGCTGAAATACAGAAAACAACCCGACCTTGAGGCTCCGTTGGCCGAAGTAGAGAAAGTTACAGGAGCCTCCCATAGCGAACTTAGAAGAGATGAGGCCTTTCACCTCATCTCATCACCAACCTGAAAGAGGTCTGAGGAAGGTTCGGTAAAGGAAACCCCAGATTTTCAAATTAGTACATTATTATTTTTTTTTACTCAAATTTGACCAACTAATGACAAAGGAAATACAAAAATCAAGATCCCCGTAAATTACTATTTGACTAATAAGTAATAAGTATTATTAGAAGATACGAAGTGAATAAGGTTACGTTACGTTATTTAAAAAAAATCACAACAAACTTACCCTGAATCGTTGATGGCCATCGCTGATGCAGGAGCAGCTGCAACTTATTAATCAAAAAAATTTGCACAAAAGAAAGAAACTAGAATTAAACACCTTTAATTTGAGTCCGCATAATTTATTTGAGCCGAAATCTCTATATGCATTTCGGGCAGTATTCCGCCCATCATCAGCAACACGACTGAAAATTTAAGTTTCCTTTGTGTCAAACTTACATACATTGTCGTAGTTTCATTCTATTACAAATTTAAATTTAAATATAAAAAGACATTTAAAGCAAAGTGTATAAATAAAACTAAAAATCAAACAATTAAATAAATTAACATTAAGTCACAAAAATTAAATTAGCGTCAAGAATAGATTAATCTAAAAAAAAAATTTTACAAATCAAATAATTAAAATAAATTAACATTAAGCTACAAAAATAGATAAAACAAAAAACGTGAAGAATTGAATTAGATTAACTACCAATTTAAAATTAAACAAATAAATTAACAATAAGTCAGAAAAAATTACGTCAGATATCAACAATTAAAATAAACCATTAAATAAACAAATCATTAAAACAAATTGAACAAAACCAACTCAATATTTCCTTTGTCTGCATTTATTGCTGCTCCGTCTCTCTGGATGAAAATACTTTCGTACGCGTCAAGTTTTCGTTCATCGGATATCGACTTTAGTAATCGCACCTCACTCGTGGAGACCGGCAGGTGTTGTTGCTCCAGTACATGCGCTGCGAACGCCGACTTTGTCGATTCGTTGTTGAATACGTATTTTTTGTGTTCCTCAAATCTCTTTTTCACTGAACGCTTTGTTTGCCCGTAGTATTTTCGATCGCAGGTCACGCATGAAATTTCATAAATTCCAGGTTTTTCCAGTGGATCTGTGTGATCCTTCAGGCTTTTGAGGTGGTTTTTCAGTTTGTATGGATTTGAGTGTACCATTCGCATGTTGTTGCGGCGGAAAGTTGTTTTTAAACCATTGGTGACGTTCGGGGCAAATATGATAGACACTCTCTTCTAATCAGCTGTTCGATCAATGTTTTTATTTTGGTGGAACAGTGTCGAGAAATTTGCGTTCAGTTTCTTTTGTGAATGCTTTTTTATTATTTTTTGGATGGTACTTGTGCTTTGTCGGCATTACGCACACATTTGTCAAAACAAACCATCACTGAAAACGAGCTCAATGTGTATATGCAGGCGGCGGAAATGTGTATGAGTACGAACTACTTCGTCTTCAGAAATCGATTTTTTAAAATCGATTCGGGAACTAGCATGGGCAACCCGCTATCACCGCTCATATCCGAAGTCTTCATGGCTAAGCTCGAAACAGACCTGAAACATCGTAATTTATTACCACGAATTTGGCACCGATATGTCGATGACATTTTCGCGATAATAAAAAAGAGTGACTTAAATAAAACGCTGACATTATTGAACGAGCAATATCGCGAAATAAACTTCTCATGTGAAGTTGAAGAAGATAAAAAATTAGTCTTTTTAGACTTAGAATTGTATCGAAATACCAACAAAATCGATATTGCAATATATCATAAGCCCACAAGCACTCTACGCTACATTCCGAGTGATTCTTACGCGCCGATTCAACACAAACTAGCAGCATTTCATTCCCTCGCTCACCGCCTGGTCAATCTTCCTCTCTCTTTACCCAATTACATAAAAGAACATTCATACATAATGAATGCAGCTAAAACAAATGGATACAGCACAAGTACCATCGAAAAAATAATGAAACCGGAATATAGAGGGCTACGCCCGCAATCTGAGGGTTTTGTAGCAAGTACTTATTTTGGTATGTAAGTATCGGCTCCTTGCTCTTCTTGGTACCACTTAGATGGATAAAAAAAAAAAATGTCTGACCCATAATAAAGTATCTTATATGCCCAATCATATTACGTGATTGTAATGAAACTTAGAACATATTATTGCCTATGGTGTTGGTTATCCTTGGCCATCGGTACTTTTGATCTCGGACGTGTTTAAGGGATGCAGCGATGCGTTAACTGTAACTATGGAAACAAACTATTATTAACCTATTTTGAGGAGATATACAAATTCCAATATTTCCCATTTTATATACTGTTCGAAACCCACCCGCCTGGAAGTTTTCATTTTTTTAAGTGTAACGGTCTGGAAATGCAGGGGGGGGGGGGGGGCAAATTACGATCTAATAATTTATCCTCCCTCATTGTTCCCCTTTTTTTCAAATATAAGTAAAGTAAACTCAACATTACCTTTCTCACAACACCCCACTTGCCTATACCAGTCGATAAACAAAATTTGACCTTAATTTTGCCCCTCACCCTCCCCTCCCCCGCCCTTTACAGTTGGCCAATTACCACACATCGCCCCCTACCAATCTTTACCCTTTCATAAATGTGATTAACCATAATGTGTAACAATAACTGCGACTCGCACTACGCAAAACAACATGCAAGTAGTACTCGCACCTTTGAAGCCGGTAGGTGTATTTTTTGTATGAATAGTGTAAAAATGCCTAACTTTAAGTGAATGTACTATTGTTAAATATTACATGGTTGTAATGAAACGTAGAGGCATTATTGCCTATGGTGTTGGTTATCATTGGCCATCAATATTTTTGACCTCGGGTGTGCTTAAGGGGTGCAGGGGTGTGCTAACTGAAAAAATAGAAATGTACTATTATTAACCTTTATTGATGAGATTTTGGAATTCTATTATTTATAGTTTTCTATGTTAGTAAAATGCCGCTTTTCTGTAAATTTTCATATCTCTAAGTATAACGGTTTGGAAATGCAAGGGGGGGGGGGACAAACTCGGATCACATATTTTCCCCTCTCCCTCTTTTCCCCTTTCTTCAAATTTGAAAAAAATTCCAGAAATGGAATGTACTCAACGGTACCTTTCTTAAGATACCCCACTTGCCTATACCAAATGAAAAAAAAATTTCGTCCTTCATTTCCCCTCTATGGGGACCCCCCCCTCAAAGTCGACCTATTACGATGCATCACTTCCTCCAGAGAATTATAGTACTTCTACATATTTTCACTAAATTTCATACATGTAGCCTCAGCGGTTCGTGAGATATTCCATGGACAGACAGACAGACAGACAGACAGACAGACAGACAGACGGACGCATGACCGATTTCATAAGGGTTTAGTTTTACTACAAAACCCTAATAAAAAAGCATTCACAAAAGAAACTGAACGCAAATTTCTCGACACTGTTCCACCAAAATAAAAACATTGATCGAACAGCTGATTGGAAGAGAGTGTCTATCATATTCGCCCCGAACGTCACCAATGGTTTAAAAACAACTTTCCGCCGCAACAACATGCGAATGGTACACTCAAATCCATACAAACTGAAAAACCACCTCAAAAGCCTGAAGGATCACACAGATCCACTGGAAAAACCTGGAATTTATGAAATTTCATGCGTGACCTGCGATCGAAAATACTACGGGCAAACAAAGCGTTCAGTGAAAAAGAGATTTGAGGAACACAAAAAATACGTATTCAACAACGAATCGACAAAGTCGGCGTTCGCAGCGCATGTACTGGAGCAACAACACCTGCCGGTCTCCACGAGTGAGGTGCGATTACTAAAGTCGATATCCGATGAACGAAAACTTGACGCGTACGAAAGTATTTTCATCCAGAGAGACGGAGCAGCAATAAATGCAGACAAAGGAAATATTGAGTTGGTTTTGTTCAATTTGTTTTAATGATTTGTTTATTTAATGGTTTATTTTAATTGTTGATATCTGACGTAATTTTTTCTGACTTATTGTTAATTTATTTGTTTAATTTTAAATTGGTAGTTAATCTAATTCAATTCTTCACGTTTTTTGTTTTATCTATTTTTGTAGCTTAATGTTAATTTATTTTAATTATTTGATTTGTAAAATTTTTTTTTTAGATTAATCTATTCTTGACGCTAATTTAATTTTTGTGACTTAATGTTAATTTATTTAATTGTTTGATTTTTAGTTTTATTTATACACTTTGCTTTAAATGTCTTTTTATATTTAAATTTAAATTTGTAATAGAATGAAACTACGACAATGTATGTAAGTTTGACACAAAGGAAACTTAAATTTTCAGTCGTGTTGCTGATGATGGGCGGAATACTGCCCGAAATGCATATAGAGATTTCGGCTCAAATAAATTATGCGGACTCAAATTAAAGGTGTTTAATTTTAAATTAATTTTCTTTAAAATAATAAATAGTGTGGAGTTCGCGCATATCATTTCGGTTTAACCATTAAAAGAAACTAGGCTTCAAAACAACAACAAAAAATTACCTTTCGGGATCCATTTTATACTAGAATCAAGAAGAAGACAAAGTCATCGTCAGTGTTTACATTTCGAGCTATGTACATATATTCAAAGTATTTTTTGTGAAGGAAAAACTACCTAAATCGTTGCGAGTCGAGTCTATTGTTGGTACTGGCTATCCATAGTTTAAAGGAATTTAAGATAGCTGGGCAGAATTGCGGAAAAAGGCTACGCTTGTGATCAACCAAATCAGGTAAATGTCAAAACGGACCCTCGCCGAAACGTCACCAGATACATTTCCTGCCTGTAAGAAAAATAACAAAAATAACACGAAAATGACACCTGCAGATAAGAGGGAATTGATGCATCTGTTCTCTGAAACTCTGGACGATAAGCTAAAAGACGTTGTCAGGAAAAATGATATGCAAGAACTTTTTGCAAAGATTGCCCACTTGGAAAAGTGCAATGATCAATTGTCAAACGATATTCAACAAATGAGAGTTCTCTGCAAGAAACAAGCCACTCAAATTGAACAATTACAAAAGAATGCAACGGCAAGTAATTTAATTGTAAAGCTTCCAGTTAACACAAATAAAAATGAAATTGAAACTATCCAAGAAATATGCACAAAAACTTTACACTGCTGTGACACTCTATCAGGCGATCAAATACAGAGACTGAAAGGTACGATGGGGCGGAGGAATAATTTCCGTATAATTTTGCACGATCGACAGCAAGTTATTAGGGCTCTGCAAAAGGCAAATCAATTAAAAAATACAGGAATTGTAGTTCAAAAAGATTTACCTTTCGAAATAAGGCAGAAGCGAAATTGTCTCTTAAGAATAAAAAAACAAGTTTGCGACCGGCGACCAAACCTCAAGGTATACGTCAAAGATGACATTATGATAATAAATGATAAACAATTCACGTGGAGCCTCACTGAAAACAAATTGGAGTGCGGAGATAGAGATGGACTGGCTGAGTTGAATGAGATGTTGGGAAGCGAGTTACTCTTGCCGGCTGTTAATAATTACCCCAGCAGCTCCAGTGGCAATACAGCCATTGCTGCGAGCATATCGGATGATAATTTAGCACAACCTAAAATCGCATAGGAAAATGCAGCCGTCTGCGAAGTTAACCAACGATCGGAACTGAAATTTTTTTAATATCTTTAATGATTTTTATGAGTATATAAAAACTTTTGATATAATTATATTACTGGAGACATATGTTATGGATGGTTTTGAAACATTTGAAAAGAAATTTATGAATTATGAATTACGATGGATTCCTGCAGTAAGAAGAAGCGAGAGAGGGAGGCCAAGCGGAGGATTTCTCGTCGGTTATAAAAAGAAGCTGAATAGTATTAAATGTACACTTGCAAATTTCGATGGATGGACCTATCTCACCCTGAATATTAGTAATAAACTTTTACATATAGTGCTTACCTACCTGAACTGCAACCATTGGATGCACGACTATAACAAATTAATTGATCTGGTTATAAACATAGATAGCACTGATATCCTTATCATGGGAGACTTGAACGCAAGAATCTGTAGTGAACAACCGATGGCAAACCGCATGGAAAAATCAACAAGGAAATCCAAAGACAACCTAATCAATGCTTGTGGTAGAAAATTGCTTGATCTGATGGACTCATTTGGATTAAAACTTTTTAATGGCTGTTCAATAAACGATATTGCTGGCGAGTGTACTTACATTGGACGTCAAGGCCACTCCGTAATTGATTTATGTCTGGCCGGAGGGGACTGGCTGCCCCTCATTACGGACTTCACGGTAGGATATAAGCAGTACTCCGATCATCTCCCAATAATAGTTACGATTGGGTTAGATGGTATCGGTAGTGCTGAAACTGAGAACATGAAGCTACTGCCCAAGATCATATGGAGAAGCGAATTTGCAACATACTACAACGCGAACATGAATAGAAAGTTAGCAGAAACTGCAAATATAAACATCGAGAAATTAAATAATATCATCATAGAGAGTGCATACAGAACAAGTTATTCGAAAAAACCATTCAAACAACCTTGGTATGATAACGAATGTGAGAAAAGCAGACGACGCTCTTTCGCCTGGTTGAGATTATTCAGGCAACTTAATAATGAAATGGCAAGGGATGCGTATATACAAACGAATCGGGAATATAAATCACTATGCAGAGAGAAAAAGCGCTTATTCTACCAGCGCCATGCAGAAATGCTGGGTATGCACTAATTCCAAAGACTTTTGGCAAATAGCTAAACGTATAAATAAAGCTGATACTTACAAAATTGGGAATGGACTGAATGTTGATCGGCTGAGAACTCACTTTAGTGAAATTTTACAAAGCGGAAACACAAACAACTCGGTTCACTTTGCAAGACCAAATTGGAATCAACCCATGCTTGATGCAAAAATAACAATAGAGGAGGTTCGAAAAGCGTTGGAACAGTGCAGGGACAATAAAGCTGCGGGAAGTAATGGGATTCCAGTCGAATTCTTCAAATAATGAAGCGAAAACCTGCTGGGCGTCTTATGTCAGGAATTTAACAGAATATTCGACAGTGGAGATATCCCCGACGAGTTTCGAGATGATGTAATATTTCCCATATTTAAAAAGGTGATGCAAATGACCCGGCTTGTTATCGTGGCATATCATTCTTGAACTCAGCTGGAAAGATCTTCACAACCGTTCTACAAGCAAGATTTACTAAGTGACTAAGCGTAGAAAAGAAAATAGCAGAAAATCAGGCGGGATTTCGGAAGGGCTACTCGACAAACGATCATATTTTTGTACTAAAAAACTGGGCACGGTTATACATGAATGAGGGCCGCAAATTATATGCGTTTTTTGTTGACTTCAAGGCCGCCTTCGATACCATCGATCGACATGCGCTGTTTTACAAACTGTATAATTACGGAATGTCTTCAAAATTCGGAAATATTTTGAAAAGTACGAGAATACAATGTCTATGGTATGGAGTGGAAATCAACTGTCTTCACCATTTCACACAAATGTGGGTGTGCGGCAAGGGTGTAAGCTGAGTCCAGATGCTTTTGCGGTCTACATTAATGATATTTTGGAGGACTGTCCTGGTGGAGCAGAAGCATTTGGTATACTACTAAAAGGGGCTGCTATATGCGGATGACATTGTTTTTCTGGCAGAGTCACCAGAGGATATGCAAGAAATAATAAACCATCTAGACGCGTATTGCACACAATGGAAGCTAACCGTTAATCTCGACAAATCAAAGATCATGGTTTTCAAGAAGCGTTTAGCCCGAAAGGAGAAATGGACATTTAAAGGAAACGAAATCGAAGTTGTTAAACAATACAAGTATCTCGGTGTATTGATAAGTAGCAATTTAAGCATCTTCAACAAAAGTTAAAAGAAGCTAAATGGGCAATGAACTCAATTTGGAGGAATTGCTTCAGAAATACGGACCTATCTCACACAGCCAAATACAAGATTTACCAAGCAGTGTCAAAGTCAATACTCCTGTATGGTGCTCAGGTATGGGGCGGAAAAAGATACGACGAAGTGGAGAAACTGCAGCGGTATTACTTGAAGCGTATTTTTCACCTGCCGATGACAACACCTAACTACATGTTGCTTCAAGAAACTGGTCTAAAGCAGAAAGCAGATATTCATTATTATTTATGTTAAGTATTAAATTAAGTGAATTTACATCATTAACTTCGTAGTTCATAACATTGACACTTATGCTTTCTTTAATATATACAACTAAACCATCGCATTTGTTGTATTTAGTTCCTTTTATAATTTTACAATAACCAGGGATTTGATAACCAGTACAGTCATCCTCCAACCATGTCTCCGTCAAAACAATTATATCCAAATTTATACTAAAATTTGTTAGCCATAAGCAAAATTCATTAAAATTTTTGGAAATACTTCGAATATTTAAGTGCATAATCTTGATGGCATTCAATTCATTGCTAAAAAAAATTCGTTAAAATTGCTACTAGACCTATCATTTTCATCGAAAACTATAGAATTATTACTAAAATTATCGGTAAGATTATTTAAAAAATTTTAAATATTCATAATGTGTAAAATTAAAGCAAAATTTAACTATAGTAGATTTACACTGAATTCAGACTCTCTTCGTTTAAAATTCTAATTGCATTCGAATTGTCGTCTTTCCTAATATATATTTTTCCATCTCTTACCCACGTATATTTGTAATGTTTCTCTTTAGAAACAAGTTTAGCCCGCTTCAGAATTGCTGCAGTTGTTGGAGTGAGGTGGTCGCCGATAAAAATTCGTCCGTCATCTAGATGATTGTTGATGGTTTTTGCCAGTAGTCCCGGTCCGTTGCTGCAATTTCTGACTTGTGTTCTGAAAGCTCGGATAAAGCTTTCCTTTGATGACATCCTATTAAATTCGACAATAACGGGCGTCGAACCAGAGCTAGCATTCGAGTTCCGATATATGCAATCAATATCATTGTCTTCAACATTCGTTTCAATGCATTGTGCCACGCACCGCTTTGACAACAGTCAATAAATTTTCGTTAGGTGTTGGTTTTATTCCGTTGATTTGAACATTATTACGGCGCAGTTTAAATTGGATGTTTTCGTTCTGTGATTTGAGTTCTTCCACTTGGTGTTTTAATGTAGAGTTTTCCTGTCTCAAATCTTTGACTTCGCATAAAAGTTGCTCGAATTTCTGCTTGAGCTCCTCAAATTTTACGGACATAAAATTGATAGAACTCAAAACCTCGTCGATCTTCAGTTCATTTTTCATTTTTGACATGGATATGTCTTATAGCTGGGGGTCATCCTAAAAATCTGTCCGTCACACGAAATGTCTGTTTTTCTACTCGGGGGTCAGAAGAGGAAACAAGCCCATTGAACATTTTTCTTTTCTGGTTGTGCATGTCGTTTGAGTGAAGTGGTCATTGTGCATGGCTGTTGCTTGTAGATCCGCGCGGGCGGTGCGCTTGCGGGGATCCTGTGTGTACATGTTGGGATGTTGATTTGATAGCGTTAAAGGTTGACGTTGTGGACGGCAAGAAATAACATAGTGTACGGGTGAACGGGCGGACTTTAAATGACCTTCAATTCCCGCCAATTCCCATTCATCATTTAATAAAATAGCCCGTGTTGTACTATCTGAATCACTAGGGTCCCAGAAAAGGTAGCAAGTAGTCAGTTCGACTAACATTTGGACATGCGCAGACGCAATTTGAGAGAGTGTACATAGTTCCCGCCCCCCCAAGATGAGCGAGAGCGGATGAAGTTCATTCGAGCCAAATCGGGTGATCCAGCGACTGCATTTGTGCATTTGCAATGGCGGCGATTTGAGGTCTGACTGGTCCACAATGTGGGCCCCCACCACACGTGCAATAAACAAATAGAACAAAATGGCGGATTTATACTAGGCGAGTTAGAATCTCTCAAGTCCCGAAATAAAGAAATATTCGTCACAGGATGTTATATGTTATGATATACATTCAGAGGTCTGCAGAAGATCAAATGCCCCCCTTCCGCAAAAATTCCAAAATGTTCAAAATGTTCAAAATGACTGGAATCCAAACTAATAAAATAGCGCACGTTGTACTACATATCTGAATCAATAGGGTTCCAGAAAAAGTAGCAAGTAGTCAGTTCGACTAACATTTGGACATGCGCAGACGCAATTTGAGAGTGTGTACATTACATAGTTCCCGCCCCCTGAAGATAGAGAGCGAGAGCCATCGCGGATGAAGTTCATTCTATCCAAATGGTTGTGCATTTGCAATGGCGGCGATTTGAGGTCTGACTGGCCCACAATGCGGCCCCCACCACACATGCAATAAACGTATCATAAAAGAAAATGGCGGATTCGTACTGCGCGAGTTAAAATCTCCCAAGCCCCGAAATAGAGAAATATTCGTCGCAGGATGTTATAGTTCCGGGCAGCTCATCGTGACATGATGTACATTCAGAGGTCTGCAGAAGATCAAATGCCCCCCCTTCTGCAAAAATTCCAAAATTTTTCTTGTGCATTCTCTTTGTGCGTGTGTTGGAATGTTTTGTTTGCTTTTGTTAGTTTCCCTTTCTGTTTGCCGGACACAATCGCATAGAGTCGCACGCGTTACTTGAGAAACGGATTGTGTGTGCCGGACCCAGACTGTTGATTAAAGGGGCGGGATGAGACGGATAGTGTGGGAGCGATTTTGCAATAGATACACAAACACAATACACGTCCGATTGGGAAAAGATGGTGGGAAGCGTGATTGCGATTAGCAGAAACGTACTCAGAGAAATGTCGATAGGCTGCAGTCTGCAAACTATACCGAACGGGTAGATGGAACAGGTAGATGGAACAGGGTGCACGAGAGGAGGTGAATATTGCACACACGCGATGCAAACGAAAACGAAACGATCCCGCGAGAGAAAGGAGCCCAAGCGGACAGGACAAAGCAAAGCAGAATTTATGACGAGTATCTACACTGCCACGAGATACATGGGTACATGGATATGTCTTATGCCTACCGAAAGCGTGGGACGTGTTTTTTCGAATGATTTCATCCAGTATAACTATACTGGGGTCTGTAACGATCTGATTCTCTGGAGGCGAATAACGTCATTTCCCATAGGAAATGACCGAGTCAAGCAGAGCGGCACCTGCTGGCGGGCTGCTCAGTTTGGGAGAGGGATGGTTGGTCGGGGTTGTGTCTCCGCTGACTCGTCAGATCAATACGAACTATATCAGGTGCAAAGCAAAAAAAAAAAAAACAGGGGAACTAGGGGTGGACACGATCCACACACTTCCACATTCGTCGGTCTTGCCAAACGTGTCGTGTACACTTCTGACCGAAAGTTCAGCGATGCTGCTACTGATGACACTTATCTATTTTATATATATTTTTTTTTTTTTCTTCGTTTTCTCTTTGTCAGAAGTGCCTAGTTCCCCGATGTTTATCACGGCATTCCCACCACGAATAGCGCGCGTTTATGGCATTATGGCATTATGGCTGGTAACAGCCGCCGTAGCCCAAAGAGTGCATAGAGGGAAGGGTCAGACAGGCATCGTACCACAAAATTAACACGGCATGAGGTCGAATACAATCATATATATTTTCAAGAAAACGGAAGAAGCTGAACACACGTAATTATTTCAGGAATGTGTAGTACTTAAATAATTATATATAAATATAACAATATCCATATATAACTATTACAAATTAATTAAATTATTACTTTTAGAATTTAATATAAATATTACTTTTCGAATTTGATATAAATATTAACTTAGGAATTTAATATAAAATTCAACTTAGGAATTTAATATAAACTTCAACAAAATCTCGCGCACCTCACTATTGCTAACTCATATGCCACAAAAATATAATGAATAATTAATTGCGTTTCATTTTTTTTTTTTTTTTTTGTTTTACTCACGGTTTCCTTTTGTGTTTTGATTCGCGAATCCGGTGGCGGCCGCTACGGGATGAGGGTGTACTTTGTTCGTTGCTGCACATGTGAGGTTTCGCGAGGAATTTTGCCCTTTTTTTTTTTCTAAAGCTTCTTGTATGATATGAACACAAATTGCCACAAAACACTTAACCTATACAACACGACACATATATGCATAACATGTATTTAAGGCGTCGGCAGCGTTGATAATAAAATCGGCACCGCTTCGTTGCGCACAACCATAGAACACCAAAAGAACGCAGGCAATGATCTTCTTCTTCGTTATACAAAAGCACGGGTGGGAGGCAAAACAACTGGCCCGGGCTCCTATGGCGTTGGCCTCCTCATACTCCTGATTAAAGCTCAGGGCACAGCCAGACGTCATGGGCCCCAAATTTTTCGGGCACCAGTTCACTTCACCGCCTACGCCACCCGTTGCCACCGAAGGTCTAAAAATGTGAATGCACAAAAAAAAAGGCGGGTAAGGCACTGATCTACTTTTGTTTTCCTTTTTTTTTTTTTTGTTAACTTTTGGTCGAAATTACCTTTGAAATATATATATATATATATATTTGAGTTTTCCGTTACGCACCACTGCCTCTCTAACCGCACTCTTCACTAACACGGTGGAGCGAGGGTGATCCTATGTCCAGCGCAGCCCTTGCCGATCCTAGCTGCAGTAAATTCCGCACTTTTTTTTTTTTTTAATTTTTCTTAATTTTTCCAGGCGGTGTGGGCGTCGCTGTGTCGCCACCGGGATACGCTGCTGGTTCTAAAAAAAAAAAAGCCAACTACGTTCGAAAGAAAATTTTAAATTTATCTTTTTTTTTTTCCTGGTGGGGCTATTTAAACTGATTATTAAACTCACTTTCAATAATTTAACTTCGAATTTCTTTTTGTTTCAGCCTCTGCAGGTCTCCACAGGACTGCACGCCTTCACTGTGTATCTACGAAGAACACGCGGTTCGGCAAAATTTCTTGTGGCCCCTCTGCCGGAAACGCCTATGTAAGCAGGGGGGGGTAAAAATCTCCACTTACATTCAGTGCCACGAATCGCCACAAAAATTTCCCTTACCGAACGCATCCCTCAAGTTCGAAAGGGAATTAATGTGTCATCTGGTACGTTTTTTTTCGGACGGCGCTGTCACCCTTATCGGTCGGTTGTCAATTAGTTGACATCTGTGTGTTTACATTTGTGAACCTGCTGAGGGAAACGGAACCGCCAAGACAACATTCATTTGTATGTTGGCCGGGAATTTGGAACCGGACGAGGGTGCTGGCGCTATTCCAACGTTGGAAATTTCTTACACCCGCAGGAAAATTTCACCCAAAAGGCAGAACCATGTCCGACATTTGCTTCACGACAGAATTCGTGATGCCTACGTGCACCCGCAATTCGTTACGGAGGTAATGAAACCGATAAAAATCGAGGAAATCATGGGCCAAGAAGTGCAGAATCCGTCAGTAGGAGAATTGCAGCGCGTCACTTTGGTGCTTAGTTTAGGAGAACCCCGATGAACCCTGTGCCCAAAAAAAAATTCGGAGGTGACAAGTGGCAGGTAATTTCTTTGCCTTTTCCTACATGACATTTAAATGCCAAAATGCCTTTTTTTTTTTTTATTATTAATTCCGCTTTGTGGGTGTATATGCTTTCTGGCATGGTGGCCTGTGCCAACTTATTCATGTCACCATTCAGAAACCATACTTGACACCTCGGGGCTCTAACGTCATGACAATAGGCAAAAAAAACTAAATTATTACAGGGCAGCATCTTTGGTCCACCCATGGTTGGTCGAAAGATGCTGAGGGTCATCTGCGAATATCTTTGGCATGATATTTGCCCAAAACTTTGCCTTTCAGATCCGAAAGCAGGTAGCACGTCGTGCCAATCCTTTCGACGATCTGAGCTGGTAGGAACTTCTTATCTAATTTGGAGTTGTAATGCTTGGAGAAATCGCTCTGGGAAAAATTTCGCCGGTATACAATATCTCCCGGCTTAAAATCGACAGGTCTGGAGCGAAGATTATATGTGCGCATATTGCTTTGGTAGGCCTCTTTGATTTTCTCTTGTGCTTTACTACGAATCAATTCGGTCTTGGTATGTGGTTTCACGTCTGCCGTTGGATCCATTATTAAATTTATGTTACGCAAAAGTTCATAAGAGCCCCCATTCATAACCATGTTCTGTCCAAAAACCATGAAATACGGTGAGAATCCGGTGACGGAATGGTTCGCAGAGCGGAGAGCACTACAAATGGCTGATATTTTTGCATCCCAATCCCTCTGATCGGGTTGAATGTACGATCGGATAGCTGCTACTAACGAGCGATTTACCCTTTCCGATGCATTGGCTTGGGGAGAGTATATTGCTGTTAGCTGGTGTTTGATTCCGTACAGATCCAGAAGGGATTGAAACAGTGCTGATTTAAACTGGACCCCATTGTCAGATATTATGGTCTCCGGTACGCCAAACAAGTGGAACACGTTCTTTTCCAAAAAGGCTACGAGTAGTTTGGCGCTGAACTTGCGAACAGGCTCGACTAAAACGAACTTGGACAAATGATCCAACACCACGATCGCTCCAATATTTCCAATTCGCGAACGGGGATACGGTCCGATAAAGTCGATGTATAGGCGCTGGAATATGCGATCTGGGATGACAGCTTTACCCATGGGTGGTCGTAGGATTTGATTTGGCGCTTTTGTCTCCTTACAAGTGATGCACGCATTAACATAGGCTTTGACATCTACTGCCATCTTCGGCCAATAATACAATAGTCTTAGGCGTTTCAAGGTTTTAGCGAAGCCGCCATGTGCGCAGAGAGGGTGGTCATGCGCGCGTACAATCACTGTTGACGTCAGCTCCTCAGGGATCCATAATTTCCATGAGTTTTCTTCTTGGGTTTCATCACCAGTCGCATACTCCGAGCGCCGATACACGAACCCATCGACAACTCGCAAGTCAGGCAACCGATGTTGATTCGATTGTATTTTCGCTATTAATGCGAGATAGGAATCTGCCTTGAAGTGAGGTGACTGCAAGTCTAACTCAAGAGTGGGATCCAAGCAGGCCAAAGAGCTGATACAATCCATCGAATTCATTCGAGAAAGCGCATCTGGGACTATATTCTGACTGCCCCGACGATGTTTAATAGTAAAGTCGAAACCTTGAAGTTTCAGAGCCCACCTCGCAAGTCTGCCATGTAAGTCCGTTTGAGCCATCAACCATTTCAATGAGGCATGGTCGGTAATAACTTCAAATTTGTGACCCTCAACGTAAGCCCTGAATTTCTTGATCGCCAGTACCGCCGCAAGACACTCTTGCTCGGAAACAGAGTACTTACGCTGGGCTGCGTTGAGCTTTTGGGACATAAACGCGACTGGTAGTTCTGCACCATCTTCGTTGGTTTGAACTAACACTGCTCCAATACCAGTCTGACTGGCATCGCACTGAATCGAAAATGGCTGGTCAAAGTTAGGGCTTTGCAGAACCGGCGCCGAAATCAGCCTTGCCTTTAAACTCTCAAAAGATTTACGTCCTTCCTCTGTCCAGGTGAATACTCGTTTCTTTTGCAGCATGTCCGTCAACGGTGCAGACAAAGCAGCAAAGTTATCGATAAAGCGACGGTACCACCCGCACATGCCTAAAAATCTCCGGAGTGACTTAACGGATGTCGGTAACGGAAAATCCGCGATACATTGTACCTTATCGGGGTCAGTTTGAATAGTGCCATTTCCAATCAAGTGTCCTAAATAACGAACGTGTTTCACGAAAAATTTGCTCTTCTCAATGTTCAAAGTCAAACCGGCCTTGCGGAAACAAAGAGCGACTTCCTGGAGAAGCAACAAATGCTCCTCGAATGTCTCCGTTATTAATAGAAGATCATCCAAGTAGATGAAGACCTGATGCCTCAAATGTGCTGGAATAACTCGGTCCATTAGCCTCTGCATGGTCTGAGGAGCATTGCACAATCCGAACGGCATAGTTACGAATTGGTACAATGGCCGACCTGGAACCGTGAAGGCCGTCTTCTCCTTTGACTCTTGATCGAGAGGTATTTGCCAAAAGGCGTCTTTTAAGTCGAGACTCGATATGAATTCAGCCTTTGGGAGTCGACTTAGGATACCGTCAATCAAGGGTAAAGGATAAGCGTCCTTAACAGTGACGTCGTTCACTTTCCGAGCATCCAGACACATTCGGACTTTTCCGGGCTTCACTACAAGGGTGACAGGCGAAGACCAAGGACTGGTCGACTCCTCAATTACACCCATCGCAAGCATCCTGTCAATTTCTGCATAGAGGAGCTTTTCGATGGCGGGAGAGACTGCAAAGTGTCTCTGCTTAATAGGCTTGCTGCCTCCGACATCGATGACGTGTTGCACAAGGCTTGTACGTCCTAAGCCCTCCGCAGAAAAAGAAGGATACATTGCAATGACTGTATTGAGTCTTGCCTCTTGTTCTGGAGTGAGAAGGTGATTGTTGGGGTCAAGGGCTCTTTGTTCCGAAGACAGGTTTGATGCACAGAGAGAAGATACAAATAAATCGGAAGCCAGTCCGAACAGACGAATAAAATCAACGCCTAAGTACAGGTTCTGACTTAAGGATGGCATTATTAGCAGCCATAATTTTAGAGTTTTACCGCGAAAAGTGACGTCAGCCAACACTCTCCCTACTGCCGAGTGTGAGGAACCATCAGCGGTTGCCACGCTAAGACAGAACTTTTCGTATGGTTGTTGCTGATTTTGAAGAAATTGCCTGGCCAGATCTCCTGCCATGCAACTAATACTAGCTCCTGAGTCTATCAGACCAGAAACTGTACTGCCAAACAGTAATACTTCACCATAAGGCCTCACATCATGGCTAGGTGGAGTACCACAAATAGCCGAGCAATAAAGTTTTCGGTTTTGTCTGACCTTTTTCCAAAAATTCCTTAACTTCATAGTGGACCTTTTTGGTCGCCGGGAGAAATCAGAATTGCCATAAAAAATGCGATCACGTGCGATCTTATATTCTTGCCAACGTACGTGAAGTGGCTTGAAACTGTAGTGGACTGAATGGTTTATTAGGGATGACATAGCAGTTTTTGTGTTTTGTTCCGAAGAGCGAATCGGAGTTGTCGCAGATTTTTGCATGATTTTGGGTGCCGAAGCACTTGCTGAGGAGGATGGTAATACGACAGGGGTCATCATAACAGGTGAATTTATAGTAGAAGCTGGAACTTGAGAGACAATAGTGTCTACTGGCGGGCTCCCGAGTGTTGTAAAGGTGGTTTCGCTTTCCCGTTTTTTGACGCACTATTGCATTTTTCGCACTGTGGCTTATACGTGTTGGGTGTACCACAGCCGTAACAAAATATCGTCCGAGGGCCGCTACAAACATCGTACCGGTGTCCCAACTCTCGACAATTCCAACATTGTGTCTTTACGTTGATAGCCGCCACAGCCTCTGCATCGAACTCCAACCCTTGTTGATCCTCACTTAGCTCTGAGATATTTCTTCTAACTGGTGGACCCCGAAGAAGTTGAGTTTGAGAAGTCGTTTCGGCCTCCAAACTTTCCCAACAATACACAAACTCGCGTAACTGCCGTATTGTTACTATTGGTAAATAAAGGATATCGCGGCGTATTTCTAGTCTTAAGTTGCGTTTTAGAATTTCAACCAGCTCCCATTCTGGCAACGTGCGCGTGAGCCGGTCTACTAATTCCAGGACTCTTTCGTGAAACATATCAAAAGACTCGGAACTTCCTTGCTTACGATTACGGATCAACTCCAAAAGATCATAGTCTGATAATCTCTCTTGAAATTGATCGCGTAAAGCGTTAGCAAAGGTGTTCCAGTCAACATGTCCAACTCCCCGATGGAACCGCCAAAACCAATTAGCCGCCTTTCCCGTAAGCAACGCATGTAAATGGTTAGTAACCAATTCCAATTCTCCGTTAAGAGTTAGTGAAGCCAAAGTTCTTATCTGGTATAAAAACTTTTCTACCGGTAGGAAAGCATCTTCCCCGCTGAATCGAAGATTCCAGCCAGTAATAATTTTCGCTATGCGATCGTCAGGATAACTGGGCATTCCAGCACGTCGCGTAATCCTTGGATTCGCCTGCGCTCTCGTCTCCCAAAGAGGATGTTGGTGGTAATTCGGAGGATTATTGAACGGTGGATTTGCCTGCGCTCTCATCTCCGAAAAAGGATGTTGATTGTATGTCGGAAGATTGTTAGACAGTAGAGGTTGACTGAATGCGGGCATTGTCAATGGCTCGTGTAAACTAGACCCAGTTCGACTATCCGTAGGCAAAGTTGGAACGGACGTATTTCTCGAACGGTAGTTTACTGGTAAGGTAGCCAATTGATGAGTTAAAACTTCAGTCACCATCGCTTGTAAAGAGGTCCTAAATTCCGCACTCGAAATAAATTCACGAGACAATCCCCGTGAATCTTGAGATTCTTGACCTGGTGGGTCAACTGCGGGAAGTCCTACGGACGGCTGAACATAGCCTGGAGCTAAAGATGATGCCTGCTCATGAGATGAGACGTGATGTTGACTGCCACCCGAACCAGTATCTTTTGAAAAAGAAGTTAATGTCTGGCCCTTCGCTTGTGACCGCGTTACCGGACCCAGATTACGTGGGACGGCACCTTGTCTTGAGGTAGCCACTTCAACAGATTCTGCCTCTTTTAAATGTGACGTGGTTTCACCAACAGCTGTCAATGAAGCTGCGCCTACATCCTGCTGTCTTTTCTTTAAATAAAATACCGACAGACGACCCGGATCGCAAGAGCATCTGCACAGGGGGCAATTTAAAGTTTTCGTCAGCCAAGTGTTTAAACAATCATTATGAAACACATGGGCGCACTGTGTGATCACAGCTTGGTCCGTGGCGAGGAAATCAGTGCTGCAAATCGAGCAGCTGGTAAAATCATCGTGCTCTATGCTCATAAGGTTTTCCGAACTACGCCGTACTGCCATTTTATCGAAATGTTATGTAAATATATGTATAAACGAAAAACAAAACGTGAACGATACTAAACGTGACCGATACTAAACGTGAACGATACTAAACGAAACGATGCCATTTGTCTTTGTCACCTACCCTATGCATTGATGAATATAAGCCAATATCGGGTGGGAACAATTTAAGGAAAAAAAATGAGATCATTGCATCTCTCATTAGCAAAAACAGAAACGTAAGGAAATAATCAGGCGAAGCTACTCGTGCATTTCTTCGTCCGAGAAGGGTCGAGATGCGGCGACAACACCACCAGCATTTCGCAATTCCCAGCCATCTGAAGAGAATGAGTGCGAACAACCTGTTCCAATTACTCCTTCGATTAAGACCTAGACAGGAGAACATTTGTGACAAAAAGGCGAGGAAAAATCACCTACAGCAAACATAAGTGAGCTTTTGAGTAAACCCAAAAAGACTCAATTCCTATGTTGACTAGGAGCATCCATCGCATGGTACTACTACCATAAACACACACACACACAAATGTTCCTGTATTCAAAGAAAATTAAGCGAAATAAACTAGGAGAGAAGTAGTCCGAAACATCCCCTGCCCATACAAATGCGTTAAGCACAAAAAAAAGTAAGTACCATCGTACTCAACATTTGGAAAGCTTCGGAAGTGGGGCTTAATATATTACTCAAGCTGGTTGCGAGTAAAAGAAACGGTTTGTTCCTCTTTTCGTGCCCCACGTTGGGCGCCATTTATGTAACGATCTGATTCTCTGGAGGCGAATAACGTCATTTCCCATAGGAAATGACCGAGTCAAGCAGAGCGGCACCTGCTGGCGGGCTGCTCAGTTTGGGAGAGGGATGGTTGGTCGGGGTTGTGTCTCCGCTGACTCGTCAGATCAATACGAACTATATCAGGTGCAAAGCAAAAAAAAAAAAAACAGGGGAACTAGGGGTGGACACGATCCACACACTTCCACATTCGTCGGTCTTGCCAAACGTGTCGTGTACACTTCTGACCGAAAGTTCAGCGATGCTGCTACTGATGACACTTATCTATTTTATATATATTTTTTTTTTTTTCTTCGTTTTCTCTTTGTCAGAAGTGCCTAGTTCCCCGATGTTTATCACGGCATTCCCACCACGAATAGCGCGCGTTTATGGCATTATGGCATTATGGCTGGTAACAGCCGCCGTAGCCCAAAGAGTGCATAGAGGGAAGGGTCAGACAGGCATCGTACCACAAAATTAACACGGCATGAGGTCGAATACAATCATATATATTTTCAAGAAAACGGAAGAAGCTGAACACACGTAATTATTTCAGGAATGTGTAGTACTTAAATAATTATATATAAATATAACAATATCCATATATAACTATTACAAATTAATTAAATTATTACTTTTAGAATTTAATATAAATATTACTTTTCGAATTTGATATAAATATTAACTTAGGAATTTAATATAAAATTCAACTTAGGAATTTAATATAAACTTCAACAAAATCTCGCGCACCTCACTATTGCTAACTCATATGCCACAAAAATATAATGAATAATTAATTGCGTTTCATTTTTTTTTTTTTTTTTTGTTTTACTCACGGTTTCCTTTTGTGTTTTGATTCGCGAATCCGGTGGCGGCCGCTACGGGATGAGGGTGTACTTTGTTCGTTGCTGCACATGTGAGGTTTCGCGAGGAATTTTGCCCTTTTTTTTTTTCTAAAGCTTCTTGTATGATATGAACACAAATTGCCACAAAACACTTAACCTATACAACACGACACATATATGCATAACATGTATTTAAGGCGTCGGCAGCGTTGATAATAAAATCGGCACCGCTTCGTTGCGCACAACCATAGAACACCAAAAGAACGCAGGCAATGATCTTCTTCTTCGTTATACAAAAGCACGGGTGGGAGGCAAAACAACTGGCCCGGGCTCCTATGGCGTTGGCCTCCTCATACTCCTGATTAAAGCTCAGGGCACAGCCAGACGTCATGGGCCCCAAATTTTTCGGGCACCAGTTCACTTCACCGCCTACGCCACCCGTTGCCACCGAAGGTCTAAAAATGTGAATGCACAAAAAAAAAGGCGGGTAAGGCACTGATCTACTTTTGTTTTCCTTTTTTTTTTTTTTGTTAACTTTTGGTCGAAATTACCTTTGAAATATATATATATATATATATTTGAGTTTTCCGTTACGCACCACTGCCTCTCTAACCGCACTCTTCACTAACACGGTGGAGCGAGGGTGATCCTATGTCCAGCGCAGCCCTTGCCGATCCTAGCTGCAGTAAATTCCGCACTTTTTTTTTTTTTTAATTTTTCTTAATTTTTCCAGGCGGTGTGGGCGTCGCTGTGTCGCCACCGGGATACGCTGCTGGTTCTAAAAAAAAAAAAGCCAACTACGTTCGAAAGAAAATTTTAAATTTATCTTTTTTTTTTTCCTGGTGGGGCTATTTAAACTGATTATTAAACTCACTTTCAATAATTTAACTTCGAATTTCTTTTTGTTTCAGCCTCTGCAGGTCTCCACAGGACTGCACGCCTTCACTGTGTATCTACGAAGAACACGCGGTTCGGCAAAATTTCTTGTGGCCCCTCTGCCGGAAACGCCTATGTAAGCAGGGGGGGGTAAAAATCTCCACTTACATTCAGTGCCACGAATCGCCACAAAAATTTCCCTTACCGAACGCATCCCTCAAGTTCGAAAGGGAATTAATGTGTCATCTGGTACGTTTTTTTTCGGACGGCGCTGTCACCCTTATCGGTCGGTTGTCAATTAGTTGACATCTGTGTGTTTACATTTGTGAACCTGCTGAGGGAAACGGAACCGCCAAGACAACATTCATTTGTATGTTGGCCGGGAATTTGGAACCGGACGAGGGTGCTGGCGCTATTCCAACGTTGGAAATTTCTTACACCCGCAGGAAAATTTCACCCAAAAGGCAGAACCATGTCCGACATTTGCTTCACGACAGAATTCGTGATGCCTACGTGCACCCGCAATTCGTTACGGAGGTAATGAAACCGATAAAAATCGAGGAAATCATGGGCCAAGAAGTGCAGAATCCGTCAGTAGGAGAATTGCAGCGCGTCACTTTGGTGCTTAGTTTAGGAGAACCCCGATGAACCCTGTGCCCAAAAAAAAATTCGGAGGTGACAAGTGGCAGGTAATTTCTTTGCCTTTTCCTACATGACATTTAAATGCCAAAATGCCTTTTTTTTTTTTTATTATTAATTCCGCTTTGTGGGTGTATATGCTTTCTGGCATGGTGGCCTGTGCCAACTTATTCATGTCACCATTCAGAAACCATACTTGACACCTCGGGGCTCTAACGTCATGACAATAGGCAAAAAAAACTAA
Organism: Chloromyia formosa; assembly: GCA_964017055.1. NCBI lineage: Eukaryota > Metazoa > Arthropoda > Insecta > Diptera > Stratiomyidae > Chloromyia > Chloromyia formosa. The sequence continues at coordinate 53,382,662 of OZ024816.1, read as the reverse complement.
ATTATTACAGGTCTTTACAAAACTTACGTCGATATCTTCAATACAACAGGTTCCACGCAGTCGGTAGTCATAGACATATCCATGTTCCGATGTATCTGCGTGCAGTGTAGATACTTTGTATCTTTTTTGCAAAGCTTGTCCATAAACTCACTATTTTCAATTGACGAATCCATGCAGGCCGCCGGCGCCCGGCACGTAGAACACTTCCATGTTTCACGCTTCGCGCCCAATTTTCGTAAGTTTTCAACAGTTTTCAGGTTGCAACACGAAGAGTGAAAATAATTCTCACATTTACTGCACATTATTAGATCTTTTGGGTCCGTAAAGACCGCATCGCAGATATGACAGTTTTTCACCATTTCGAAACGGATGTAACCTTTTTAGCAGCTGACAATAGACTATTCAGTTGCAACTTTACGCCTTTTGTCATATCTCGCCTTCATTAGCCGTGCAGATTTGTTTCGTGTTCATGCGCCCTCTTCCGCCTCTCACCAAGCTGCGCTATTATATCGCTATCAGCTTGCCTTTGATCAGCCGATTGCTTCTTATACTTGCGCATTTCTCTGGCTATGTGCCCAAGATCATCAGCGTCGTCACACTGTGATCCAGTTACAACAACACCAGGACTAGTCATGTGCCCAGAATTGGATGAATCGTCACCCACCAATTCAGTTGCATCGACACTAGTATCACCTTTCTTCGCATGTCGCCTCAATGCAGTACTATCTTTACGTCTATCGCCCTTGAGTTCAAGTGATCACTTTCCGCCAGTTCGATATGACTTTCCGCCTCGCCTGGACCATTTCGCCCCGCCTCCTCGCCGGCCTGTCCCTCCGTTCCGCCTATGTCTTCCACCAAATCACCAAAAACACCTGTTTTATGGGAAAACATCAACTGGAAGGGAGAAAATTGGGTAGACGCATTCACCGTATGGTTCATACCCCATAGTATTTCGGGTAAACACCTATCCCATCTACTCTCGTCCACTGCACTGGCTGTTATCGCCTCAACTATGGTCCGATTTTGTCTTTCCACCTGTCCATTCGCCCTTGGGGTAGCAATAGAATTAAGTGAGTGTTTAATCGCCTTCTCCGCCAAAAACTCCTGAAAGATTACTTGTAAACGCCAGCCCTCGATCACTCACAATGTGTCGGGGATATCCAAACTCCGCAAATATCTCTCTAAGTCGATCTACAGTTTCATTAGATCTCAAAGACTTAGTAGGTTTCGCCCATACATATTTTGTAAATCCATCCACCACCATAAGTAAATAAGAATAACCCGTCGTAGTTCTCATAAAAGGACCCACGTGATCTACATGAATTGTATCCATTGGAACAGGTCGCCTTCGAATTGGATATAATACAACTTCGCCCTTCCCATAGTTTCCCTTCGAAAAAGCACACCACATACATGACTTGACATATTTTGTCACAAAACGCCTCATTTTGGGAAACCAAAAACTCTCGCCAATTAACGCCAAACACCTTCCAGCGCCGGGATGTCCTATCTCATCGCGGTGCTTCCTCACCAAATTAAACCTCGCCATTTTGGGAACATATAGTCTATCGCCATTCGTTGTTATTCTGATTAACCGCCCATCTTTCAGTCGAAAGTTTTTACGAGTGTCTAAGTCCGCCGTATTGGTATTCAACGCTGTCACAAGTTCCTGAATACAAGGATTTTGCAACTGAACTGTCAAAAACCAATCTGCCTCGCCTATTCCTACAATCATAACAGGATTTCTGTTTAACGCATCCACATGATTCATCTTGTCGCCTGGTCGATACTCAATCTCCATATCGTACTCCTGAATCGCTAGCCACCATCTTGCCACACGAGGGACCAGATCTCGTTTGAGCAATGTAGACCTTACCGCCGAACAGTCAGTTATCACCTAAAAATGTACGCCCAACAGATAAATTCTAAAATGTTTGATTGATTCGACCACCGCCATAGTCTCCAACTCGTAACTATGATAATTTTGCTCAGGAGCAGTTGTCGTTCTGCTATAATACGACACCGGTTTCACCTCGCCAGATCGTTGCTTCTGAAATAAAATTCCGCCCAACCCAACTTTACTTGCATCTGTGTGCAATTCGGTTTCTAATTCCGCGTCATATATCGCCAGTATAGGACGTTCCGCCAATAGTCCTTTCAATTTATCAAACGCCTTTTGCTGGTCGTCACCCCAACACCAAGTGACACCTTTTCTTGTTAGATCGCACATTGTTTTCGCCAAGACTGAAAACTGTCGTATGAATTTCCTAAAATAACTCGCCAATCCAAGGAATTGTCGGACTCCATGCACATCTGTAGGGACTGGAAAATTCTGAACCGCCTCTATTTTCCTTGACCCCGGTCGCACGCCATTTTCGCCTATTTCATATCCCAAGTAATCAATTTGCTCTTTGAGAAAAGAACATTTACTCAATTTCAATTTTAATCCCGCCTTCTCGATCAACGCCAACACCTTATCCAATAGTTCTAACCCAGAATCTATATCGTCGGATGGAATCAATAAATCATCCATATACGCCAACACATCCTTATGCCTCAAGTCGCCCAACATTGTATTGATCATCCTCTGAAATACTGCCGGAGAGTTCGCCAAACCAAAAGGCACCTGAAGATATTCATAATGCCCGTCAGGTGTAATAAACGCCGTCTTGTGAACAGATTCTGGATGCATTGGAACCTGATGATACCCCTGCGCCAAATCAATAATCGTAAATCGCCGTTTGTTCGCCAATCTATCAGTCTGATCCGCAATCAGAGGCAATGGATATCTATCCTTCACTGTCATTGCATTCAACGCCCTATAATCGACACATCGTCTCACCTCATTATTTTTCTTGGGCACCAACAATACCGGACTTGCAAACTCCGAATTCGACTCCCTAATAATTCCGCCTTCCACCAAACTTCTAATTCGCTCACGCACCAATTCCCGTTCGCTATAAAACAACCGATATGGCCTGTAATACACAGGTTGATTAGAATTTAACTTGATCTCCATTTGGCATAGGTCAGTGACGCCCAAATCCTCATCGCCCGATGAAAAACAATTGATCCGCCTAACAAGTAATTTCTACAATCGTTGTCTTTGCACTTCATCCATTTCGCCTATATCAATTTCTCCCAGTTTAGTAGTCATAACCGCCGTTGCTATTTTATTGGAAGAATAATCCGCCCGCCCCAATAGTTTTCCTTTTTCCCAACTTATCACGCCTTTCGATAAATTACAAATTAACAAACTATTTGGTTTTCCGCATTTGAAAACACCTGATGGGATCGCCACTATCTCCTTCCCATAGCTAAACAGCTTGGCCGCCATCACCTCATTCGCTCCTATACCCCCACCTATAATACTGACACTCGCCAACACCGATTTTCCAACTGGTATGCAAATGTTCTCGTTCAATAACACTTGTGCCCGCCCGTCTTCAATTTCATCAATCAGAACCTGAGATGACAGCATCACATTATCCGCCTTAACTAATTGCACCTGCTCATCTTTGACCACCAATGCAATACCTTCGCCTTGCACCCTCAACTATCGCCAGTCCTCCTGCCACAACACCTGTCGCCATTCCTCTTCCACCAGTCACCATCACCCTTCCTCTTTCCACCGCATACGTCTCCATCTCGCCAAAAATTTATTATACAGCTCATCTGGAGAGTAGCACTTAGCTGAATGTGCATTCGCCTTCAGTTCATCCGGCAGCCCTTTGATAATGCAGGAAACTGCGTTTTCGCCTCTAACGCCGCACCTTTCGCACAGCTCCAGCTTTGCACGATAATATTGTGTCATCGTCTCCCCTGGCTCCTTCCTCCGCCTGACCAACTCTTCCAAACTGGTAGCAAAATCGTGCCTAATCGGAAACGCCTTTTTCAGTGCGCCTCGCCATTCGCCCCACGTTAAGTCGTAATGATCGAGTCGGTTAAACCACTTTTCTGCAGCGCCCGCTAGTTTTTGCTGCATGATGATGGTCCGCTCGTCATCCGACCATCCGCACACCCGCGCCAACTGATCGATTTTGGTGAACCACCTTTCCGCATTATTTTCCGGATCATCCGGATCAAAGGCATCAATCACTTCGCCGCCAGCCATATATCTTGATCTGCCTTCCGCCGATCGAGCATTGCTCCCCGCCGCACTAACTTCGGATGAACCAGCCGCCACTTCTCAGAACACCAACGCCGTTTGTTTCTGCACCGTCGGCCGTATTTCCTCGGCCAACCCGCCCTCCAACAACTGCTTCACAATGCGATCAGCATAATCGCTGCGACTCACCACCTTCTTCCTCCTGGCTCCTGTGAATGGACCACCTGCTGGTACACTCGCCTTTCCATCACCCTTCACGCCGCCACTCACCGCACCGCCGCCACCACTGGCCTCATCACCCATCAAATCTAACGCCCGACTTATCACCTCGTCCGCCATACCACTCACAACATCATTCACCATTTCAATCTCCTCGCTCAAACTGCCATCCAAACTCATTACGTCTTCTGCCGGTTCCGCCATTTTCACCGCCACACAACTCTTTTGTTGAAGGTCACAACCCGTACCAACACGAGACCAAGATGGCTTTAACACTTAAAGGTGACGCCACTACACTTATGCACCGCCACTCGCCAATTCCCGTTGTATCTTATTTCGCCACACACCCAACAAGATACCATTCGTCGCCCGAAACACGCCAAACTTTTTCTCACTCGCGTCGGGTCAATCTATCCCACTTCTGAATTGTTAGCTAAATCCTTGAATAACTACAAACAACACGCTTTTCATAAACATAAATCGCCTTTAATTCGCCACTATTACGCCTTTTACAGTAATACACCACTTCCAATATTTAAATCACACACGCCATACATCTAATAACACGCCATATGTCTAATCACCACGATCGCCCGATCTTAATTAATTACGCCAGAATTAATTAATCCACCGCCTGTTGTCACCGAATCAGCACCTCCTCTCGCCCAGCGCCCGCCACACATTATCGTCGCCTTGTAGCCGTCCGACTGTATCTTAATAGCGCCTCATGGTTCCTCTGGAGTTGCCAGTTCGTAACAATATTTTATTTCCATTGTATTTAACTTCCTTGAAATATTTTGCTAGATCCTGCAATCGTTTAAATACGTAATTATCAAGTCTCAAGGTGCGGTTGATGCTTTTTGTAATGTTAAATCGTAGGGGTCCATTGTCTATAATAAAATCTTTTACCTGTCCTTTCGCAAATATGCAAAAGTATAATGGCACACGAAATGCCGATCTTGGTATCGAAGGAAGACTAACACTTAGTCTTGTATTAAATTGCTGCCTCAAAGGCTGCAGTCTTCTTTATTGCTTGATAGTTGTACAAATCAATACTTGTTCAATACCTCATAAATTCACTGCTTATATTCTAAATCTATGACATATTTTCTAGGGTTCTTAATAATTACCACATGCCCATGATTCACCGTGAGAATTCATCGTTCTACATTCAAATGACCAAAGTGCAACGTTCTTACAAAGAAATGCAATGCGATGCAATTTCATTTGTTCATTCATAAATTTTGTTCTTCTCGCGTTACATCCGTAACAATACGGTTGATCGCGTGCTAGAAGTATGTTATGTTTGTAACTCGTACTGAGTTTACAAACATACATTTGATATTTAGAAAATAGATACGTAGTAATGTTGTTTTGGTCATTTGATATCGCACTGGGTGCTATCTCACCACACCCCTGGGGTAAAAAGAGTGTTGCGTAATATTGTTAAAAAATTAAAAAATTGTTAAATGTTTTCCATTAATGTCAATTACAGTATTAACTCCTTTTCGTTCTATTAACATGTAAGGTCCAATAAATGGTTTGTCTTGTTTCTTTCGGTTTTGGTTTTTTAACAGAACTAGATCGCTTATTTTAATTTTTAGTGGTCGAATTTTCATGTTTTTCTCTGTTCGCTTTTGTTTTATAATTTCAATGATTTCTCTAGCCTTACTTAACGCTGTCTGTAGTCGAATTTTTAGTTCGGTTGCATAATTGTCGAGGTCGTATTTTTGTCTAGTCTGTTTTAAAATATCGTCTGGTAGGTATGGCAATTTACCAAATATTAATTCATAAGGTGTGTAATTGTTATCGATATGTGGTGTAGTATTGTAAGCAAAGGTATAGTAAGGAATCCACTTGTCCCAATCTGAATTTTCTGAAAATGCTAACATGTACTCGTTGAGTACTCTATGGTTACGTTCCAAAGCACCTAAAGATTCATGGTGATATGGGGTCGAAAATATTTGTTGTATCCTCAATAATTTACATATTTCCTGTAGTAATTTGTTTGTAAATTCCGTACCTTGGTCGGATTTGAAAATTTTGAAATGGCCGTATTTTAGAATGAAATCATTAACTAGTGCAGTTGCGACTGAAGTTGCTTCTTTTGTTTCTAATGGTGAAGCGATGACGAACTTTGTAAGGTCGCATTGCATTGTCAATATGTACCTGTACCCATTGGACATGCGTAGTGGTCCTACTATATCGATAGATATTGTCTCAAAACTAGTGGATGGAGTGTCCGTTTTGACCATTCTTTCATTTGTTTTGCGTATTTGTTTGTTTATCTTACAAGTCTCGCAGTCGTTGATATATTTCTTTATCATTTGATTCATGTTTTTCCAACAGTATCGCTGCTTGAGTTTTATTAATGTCTTTCTGATTCCTAAATGACCTCCATGTGGCGTGTCATGGTAATCTTTTATCAGCTCTCGCTGTGTTATAATATCATTTATTCTCTTAGGGGGTTCATATATAATTATGTTTACTTTTGCGCTTTTATTTTGTTGCAACGTATTAATTATTCTTTTAAATTCATCTTTGTTTAATACATGGAATATTTCATCTTTGTTAGACAAAGCGAGCTCATGAATATTTCAGTTCAGTACAGTATCCAGTAACTTCTTCATAGTAGATACGTATATCATACTAGAGTTATTGTTACGGGTATTCTGAAGCTTATTAACATAGACTGGTCTATTGTTAACATTATCGCTACAGTACACGGATATTTCATCCTTTGTATGAATTATTTGACATTTATTTGCGCTTTGCAAAATAAATTTTAATTTCTTTGTATTTCTGACGTCAGATATTGATGTACTATCCCAAACATGAAGTTGATCAGGCTTCTGTTTTGTCTCGGGATGTTCATAATTTTTGTGCACATTATCATTATTGACGTCGGATTTCTGTTTTGCCGACATACCCCTTGTTATCGCCAAAGTTCTCTTAATTTTTTCGTCGTTGTCAGATGGAATCATTTTCTTTAGAATATCAGAATTTATCTCAATTCTGGACAATGCATCAGCGTTGGTATTGTTTTTACCCTGTTTATAAATGATTTCGAAATCATAATCGCATAAATCAAGTCTTATTCTAGTGAGCTTAGATGACGGGTTTTTGTGTGTAAATAGTGAGATGAGAGGTCTGTGGTCTGTGACTACAATGAATTTTCTACCGTAAAGGTAAGGTCTAAAAAAATTAATTCCCCAGTGTATAGCAAGTAGTTCCTTCTCGATAACTGGCTTGTTTAAATCATGTTTTCCAAGGGATTTACTTGCATATGATATAGGTAGATCAGAACCAATTTCGCCTTGCGACAAAACAGCGCCTAATGCATGACTTGATGCATCAGTCGTTAGCACGAACGGTTTGGTAAAATCTGGGTACTGAAGTATTGGGGGTTGAATGAGTTTATTTTTTAATGTTTCGAAAGCAATTTGACATTTGTCGTCCCATATGAACGCAGTGTTCTTTTTAAGTAGCGAGTTCAGATGTTTAGCTATTTCTGCGAAGTTCGGGATGAATCGCCTATAATAGTTACAAAATGCAACGAATCTCCGTACTTCGTCGGCGTTCTTTGGAACAGGATAGTTTTTAATGGTATCGTCCTTTGCAGGATCTGTCTTTATACCTTCATCGGTTATAAGGTGTCCTAAATAAACGACTTCAGATCTCAAGAATTGACATTTGTTTGCATTAAGTTTCAGGTTGTACTTGCGAAGCCTTTTAAGTGTTTTGACAAGATTTCTGTTATGATGGTCAATACTACATCCGAAGACTATAATATCGTCCACATATAAAAATGCTTCTGAATCTAATCCTGCTAGTGCTATGGTTAACATCCTCTGGAAACTATTTGATGAAATTTTCAGACCGAAAGGTAGGCGTTTGAATTGAAAGTGACCATTGTTTGTTGAAAACGCAGTAAGTGGTCTAGATTCTTTTTCTAATTCTATTTGGTGGAAAGAACTAGTCATATCCAAAGTGGAGAAATATTTAGCTCTTCCTAGTCTATCAAGAACGTCTTGAAGTCTGGTTAGAGGGAATTTGTCATTTACTATTTTGTTATTTAGTCTCCTAAAGTATACAACTAGACGCCATTGTTTTTTGTCGCTAGTACTCTTCTTCGGTACTACCAATAATGGAGAGTTGTATGGACTTACGCATAATGTCAATAATGTCGTTTTTTGTTAATTCTTCTATCTGGCTAGAAATTTCTTCTAATTGAGTATGGGGCAACTTGTAATTTTTGATAAATACTGGAGTTTTGTCTTCAGTGATAATTTTTTGCTTGTAAAAATTATTCACTGTTAGTTTTTCACCGTCCAGGTGGAATACATCTTGAAATTCACTAATGATATCTATTAAACTATCCTTTGCTTTTTTATCAACTGTGTCCATTTTTATTCCGTTCAGGAGTTTGTCTAGACGATTTGGACAAGTTTTCATTGCTACTTGTATGTCGAAATTCGCCATGTTGCTAAACTCACAGGGCATACGTCTTCTACTAGTTGATTCTCTCTCTGAGTCTGATACTCCACTGCCAGTAGTATCGTCAGTTAGGCTAGTCGTGAGAAAATCTCTTAATTTTTCGGTACCACGTTTAAATCTTGTCTTTAATTCTAAAGTTTTGCAGTCGTCTAATAATTTCAATTGGTTATTGAATTCTACTTCTATTTCCTGTAAGCGATCTAATTTTGTTCTGACCGTTTCTAGTTTATACTGTCGGTTTGCTCTTTTCTTTATATTCGTCAACCATTGTTCCACTTCATCTATTAAACCTTTTATGGTTTCCATCAATTTCCATAAACTTTCTTAAATAAAAACAAAAGATATGATATATTTATATTATTATTATTTTTACGAACATAAAAAAAATTTTTTTTTTTCTTTTTTGTTATACATTAATATTTCTTGAAATTTGCCTTCGCATATATTTTTTGTTATTACTATCATATATATAGGTATACATTCCAACAATAATAATTAGAAAGATGATCGATGTTACTCCGGCTTGGCTGTACTGCTCGAACACTGTTTGCTCGGTCTGGCTGCTGCAGTTTCCCATAGTTGTTGTTGTTTTTTTTTTCTTGCCTGTTGTTGTCGTACTCTGTTTCGATATTCCTCAGTCGTTTAAAAAGCTCGTTCTTGTACTCTCCTTTGGCTGCTCCTATTAGTCGGTATAACTCTCCTCTCAGCCTTCGTAGTTGCACCTTCTTGCCGCCTTTGGATTTTATTTTGGTCTTCTGTACCGGTGACGCTGGTTTTGGCTGGTTCCTACGTTTGTATTCCTCTAAACTTAAAGGAACGGGGCCTGCTGCTGGATCCTCACAAACAGCTTCCCAAAGTGTGGGTTTTCTGTATTGCCTTGTGGTGACTTCTAGATTTCGAAGGGAAAAAACTTCTTCCGGGTTGTATTCCTGAGGTGACGTTTTGATTATTGGTCCTGGTTGGTATTTAGGGGTGTTGGGGCTCCTTGTTGTTGTTTCCACTCCGGGTTTGTATAGCTCCCAAAGTTCCTCGAATCCAGACATCTCTTTTAGATTCTGTCGGTGGCAGGATCGCCATGTAATGTTAAATCGTAGGGGTCCATTGTCTATAATAAAATCTTTTACCTGTCCTTTCGCAAATATGCAAAAGTATAATGGCACACGAAATGCCGATCTTGGTATCGAAGGAAGACTAACTCTTAGTCTTGTATTAAATTGCTGCCTCAAAGGCTGCAGTCTTCGTTATTGCTTGATAGTTGTACAAATCAATACTTGTTCAATACCTCATAAATTCACTGCTTATATACTAAATCTATGACATATTTTCTAGGGTTCTTAATAATTACCACGTGCCCATGATTCACCGTGAGAATTCATCGTTCTACATTCAAATGACCAAAGTGCAACGTTCTTACAAAGAAATGCAATGCGATGCAATTTCATTTGTTCATTCATAAATTTTGTTCTTCTCGCGTTACATCCGTAACAATACGGTTGATCGCGTGCTATTCAGACAGTCAAAGCAAGTGTTCATTTTTTCTATGAACTCTGCAGTAGAAATCGCAATTTCTGGGCAATTCCTTTTAAAATTATTGGTGATATTTACAGATTGTATTGCTGCAGAAACACTATGACTTAATGTTTGCACTGCTAAATCAACTCTCATTTTTTCGAAGTTCGTTGGCTGAATATGCGAAAGGGTTAGCTTTGTCATTTTTGTGACTTTTCCGCTTTCTATCTAGAAAGTTTCCTTCACGACATCGAAAGAAACTGTGCCATCGGGGGTTTCAAAGTTGGCCTTTATTAATGCATTCCGGATCGATTTCAATAAATTTGGAACATCATATAAAAGATATATTTTGTTTCCATTAAAATAAAAATGTGGCTCATCGATCGTTACACCAAACATATCAAAGCAGTTGCGATTATTAGGTCCTTGATCACAAGTGATCGCCCGTACTTTGAAGCCAATCCTAGACACCAAATCTAAATTCATATCGATCAACTTTTTTATGTCTGTTCCTTTTATTGACTTGGCCGTTACAAAATAGTTTAAAACAAACTTCCAATTATTAATTAAGCCCTTCAACATGAACACGCAAATTTGGCGATCAATCAAATTGGACCTCTCATGTCCTAGATCTTCCACACCATCCAATACATCAGCAGCATTATTAAATTTTAGATCCTTTCTAATGCAAACTTCATCGAAAATCAATATGCACTCTGCATCACTCGAGCTCATTTTTAGGGTTTTGTAGTAAAACAAAACCCTTATGAAATCGGTCAAATGTCTGTCTGTCCGTCTGTCCATGGAATATCTCAGGAACGGCTGAAGCTACATACATGAAATTTTGTAGGAATGTGTAGAATTACTATAATTCGCCGGAGAAAGCGAATCGTCGTAATAGGTCAACTTTAAGGGGAGGTCCCCATAGAGGGGAAATGAAGGTCGAAATTTTTTTTTCGTTTGGTACAGGCAAGTGGGGTATCATAAGAAAGGTACCGTCGAGTACATTCCATTTTTGATTTTTTTTTCAAATTTGAAGAAACGGGAAAAGAGGGAGAGGGGAAAATATGTAATCCGAGTTGGTCCCCCCCCCCCCCCCCCTTGCATTTCGAGACCGTTATACTTAGAAATATGAAAATTTACAGAAAAGCGCCATTTCACCAGTGTAGAAAACCTAGATTTCTAGAATTTTGAAATTTCATCAGAAAAGGTTAATAATAGTACATTTCTATAGTTTCAGTTAGCACAACCCTGAACCCCTTACGCGTAGCCGAGGTCAAAAATATTGATGGCCAATGATAACCAACATCATGGGCAATAATATCTCTAAGTTTCATTATAATCACATAATATTTAATAATAGTACATTCATTTAAAGTTCGGCATTTTGACACTATCCACACAAAAAATACACCAACCGGCCTCATAGGTGTGAGTACTACTTTCATGTTGTTTTTCGTAGTGCGAATTGCAGTTATTTAATTAATCATTTTTTAAAGGGGAAAGATTGGTTGGGGGCGCTGTGTCTTAATTGGCCAACTTTACCGGGTGGAAGGGGGGGGGGGTCCACATAGAGGCGAAATTAAGGTCAAATTTTTTTATCGACTGATATAAGCAAATGAGGTGTCGTGAGAAAGGTAATGATGAGTATATTCCATTTTTTTGCATTTTCTCGAAATTTACAGAAGGGGGAACAGTGGGGGAGGAGAAAATATTAGTTCGTAATTCGACCCCCCCTTGCCTGCATTTTGAGACCGTTATACTTAGAATTATGAAAACTTACAGGAAGTGGGTTTCGAAAAACATATAAAATGGAAAATAGTGGAATTTGTATATCTTCTCAGAATAGGTCAATAATAGTTTATTTGTATAGTTACAGATAGCACACCCTTGCACGCCTTAAACACGTTCGAGGTCAAAAGTACTGATGGCCAACGATAACCAACACCTTAAGCAATAATATGTTCTAAGTTTCGTTACAATCACGTAATATGAATTAGCATGTAAAATGTAAGTGGGTAAGACATTTTAATTACGTTTTTTCTATCCATCTGAGTGATATCAAGAAGAGCAAGGAGCCGATATTTATATACCAAAATAAGCGCTTGCTACAAAACCCTCGGATTGGGGGCGTAGCCCTCTATATTCCGGTTTCATTTTAAATGCATTTTCTAGGGCAACAAGAAAGCACAAGTTATTTCCGGGCTGAAGATTTTTTATTTCAGTCCATCTGCGTAATAAGGATATATTGTACTAGGAAGATTTAAATTTAACGTGTTTCTCAAGAAAAGGTATGTCGAGGTTGACCGATAATAAATGCTTTGGGCAAACAATTTTTCATCACTATTCTATGAAGCATTAGTAGATCTTTTATTTTTTGTAAGCATTTTAGAGAAAACCTTCTCATTTTCAGACACGTCTAGCCTATCAATCATCTCAGAAATGGAGTGCTTAGGTTGTTTCGTTTTATTCTTTAATCTTCTCACTGCTTTTTGCTGAGCTATATTTCTTTTTTGTAAATTTCTGATCCTGTTTGCTTTAAACTTTATTTGATTTTGGATCAACGAATACTGTTTTCTGTAAAATTCCATATTTCTTAAGTTTTTTTTTGCAAACCGATTCCGGTGATTCAGATCTTCGTCTCTTCCGTGGTGGTGATCTCAGACTGCTCAAATCTTCCTTTAATTCTACAAACTCCTCTTCTGTTGGAGCTTTATCGTCCAATCCCAGATATAAATTTGGAACGGATCCACGTTTTAAATATTTTTTGCCAATTAAGTTAGAAGAAAAATGCTTCTCGCAAATATGCAATTGTGCAGAATTGGCAACGATTTCTTCGTTCAAACAACATTTTTTTCCACTCTTCAAATAAAGGAGTGTCAAAATCTGGAATTTTGAACCTTCTTAAATTGGGATTCTCTCGTTTTGATCTACGGCAATGAGGCAATGAACATCTATTACCCCTTATATGAAGTTTCTCCATACTTACGACTATTTTTGCTTACGAGCTTACGATTAATAAAAATTAATACAAACAACAATTAATAACTTAATTGAGTTCGACAAACACAGTAAACACAATTATAATCTTGCACAACACGCACAGGATAGCCTTAACGCGGAGAAAATTAAATTGCAATTGCAACGATCCTCGCCTTCCAACTCATCTAATGGTTTTCCATCAATAATCAAATTCATGCATCCACATAGGCCACCGCAGCGAGGCAGCGACATCGAAAGCATGCGAAGCGAAGAAAGGCATTACAAATTTAAGAGCTTACGGGAGTAAGCTCTTTTCGTTCGAGTTTGTTTGCCTTGTGCCGCTCTCTTTGGACGCACGGCGCGTCCAATGTGAAATTTTGGTTGGTACAAGCAAATGTATGGCAGTGAACTATCTTCCTAGTTATTCTGTCTTTGCTATAAGTCTAGGGCATAAATACTATAAGTCTAGCGTATAAAAATGAATTAGGATATAGGCGATATGGGTGTCATATGAATCTGGGTGATGAGGCGGATGCTATGGAGTATAATACTAATGAGGGCGTCTCGAGTCCTCAGGTCAGGAGAAAAGGACATTATTCGCGATGAACTGGGATATAGGCGATATGGGTGTCATATGAATCTGGGTGATGAGGCGGATGCTTTGGAGTACTTTTGAGAGCGTCTCGAGTCCTTTGGTCACGAGAAAAGGACAATATTTGCAAAAGATCACAAGAAAAGCAATTTACCTACAAGACTAAAGGTTTAAATAGACATTATCATGAGAATGGTATCATAAACTAATAATTAATTCTCATTGCTATTTACATAGATTAGATAATTCTCTAGAACGAAATCAGTCTCATGAGACCATTTTGAAATTACGTAATTGTTCTTTCTTTACTGGTTTTAGTGTGTATTTTCTACTTAAGAGCTCCGTACACTTCACTATGAACGTAAAAAAATGTTTTCTTGGGAAATATCTATAAAAAAATGTTACATAGGAGGATTATATTGGAATAAATGCAGAATTTGATGAACTTCATTTTGAATATATTTTCTCAATTCAATATTGAGTGTTACGGTAATGTGGCGTACCGCAACGCGGAGCGAACCTGCAAGAGAAGAGCTTGTTAGTATAGGTTATTTTTTGTGCAATTGGGCGGCAAAGGTTGATGCGGCACAGGCAGGGTACTTACCTAGATAGTGATAGGCTTTTTCGCCGGCGATTGCTCAACTCGATACTGAGGATGGCGATAAATCCAGCGCAACCCGACGAAATCCTGGGAGAAAAAGAAAAGAGAAAAATAAGGCATACAAAGTATCACTTCTATGAAAAACAACAATGCACTTATCTAATGGGGCTTCCTCGGTTGATATCTCGACGTAACACGGCAAGTTTCGGTTCGGAATTGTTCACAATGACTTTCACATAAACGTCGGCCATTTGCGTTAGCAGCTGCCAAATGGGCGTGAGTATCTGGTTCATGTAAGGCTGAATGTACTTGCGCATATCGGTCACGAGAAATGTGAGGACTTTTACAATTTCAGTCTTCAGAACAAAATTCGAGATCGGACTCACGGACAAATTGTAAATCAACTTTCCATGAATTCCGGCAGCACCGAATCCACAATGGCGTTCTGCTATTCCTTGTTACTGATGCTGTAAATGATGGACGAGGATAGCGGCTTGAGGATCTTTATTGCACACGTTCGTGTCTTGATGCTGTAAGTCTGCTCCGCTTCGAAGATTCGATAGACCTCGGACAGGATAATGGGACGAATGTCTTTCATTTGTTTTCCCTCGTATGTGAACTCGGCTGCCGTGCGGATTGATGTGTTCGAACTGAGAATGCTCTGCAGTTCCTCGAGCCACGCCTGTTTGAAAGGCCAGGGAAATTTTTAGCAAATAGTAAAAAAAGAGCTCCTTTTGCTACCGGAACACGGACGCACGAAATAATCCTCGTAAAAATTATCACAGACACCGACCGGACCAAAGGCACGCACAACCGACTAAGAATAAACAAACTGAGCTGATCGTTGAATTGTCAGAAAACTGCAAGAAAACTTGCACTCCAAAAGTTTCTTAGTACAGTTCTGTAAGAAACTTCAGGCTCGGATGCCGGGTGGAAAAGCTCGCGCGAGGCTTCGATCGAGTTATTGAACTCAAGTTACCTTCTGGTTTGCGAATCGACCGAAACAGGTGAATATTCCCTACGAATTCAATATTCCTCAAAATAATTTTCAATTTCCCCGCACATTCTCTTCTGCGATTGGCGAATCGACCGAAACAGCAAATTGGCGACTTTGAAGCGACAACGGCGAGTAGACGGAGCAGTCGCCAGGAGGAATTTCGGAAGCGGGAGCAAGATTTGAAATTCATATAGGGATTCTTTTGTTAGCGAGGTTGCCGCCCAAAAGGTTAGTTAAATATTAAGGTAGTGAGTTAAGTGTAAATTTAAGTTCATAATAGTGTAGTGTACGGCCGACACATAGTTTTAGTTTTTTTAATTTGCTCAATATAAGTTTTATAACGTAAGTGAAAAGAAACGCGTATTCCTGTGGTAACCCAGTCGAGCGATGTTTGCTGCCGCCACTCACCACTTGATGTCCAATTAGCGCGCGCATCGCAAGGTGGGAGTAGCAGCTGGCAACCCGACGACCTGACAACACGAATGACTCATACGTAGAGAATCGAGGTCCGCGTCTTTTACTGACAACATGTACTTGTCAACAATTACCTTCAAATAAAGTGCGCAGTTAGTTTAGATAGAATTCGTTCGTTATTATTTCGGTAGCGCGCATACGCTACAATTGGTGACAATCCCGACGTGATTTGAACACGCCAAAATTGAAAATCGACCGAGACCGAACACCCGAATTCCTGTTTGGATATCGACCGCCGGCCCAAACAGCTCCACAACGACCGCGACGACGAGCAACGCCACGGACAACAACGGACCCGGTGATGTGCAGCACGCTGCGCAGGCGAACGCTAACGTGGTGTACGCTCGCTTGCCGATGCCGACTATTTCCAGCACAAACATCGAAGCGTGGTTTCTCTGGATGGAATACTGGTTCACCGCCTCGGGTACCATTACCGACCGGCAGAAGTTTTCCACGATTCTCGCAGCCGTTGGCCCGAACGTAATCGCCCAGCTGACGGAAATTCTTCGAGAGGAACCAGACAGTGACAAATACAACTTCATAAAAACACGAATCATCACGCATTTTACCGACAGCGAGCAGCGCAAATTAAATCGTTTACTGTCAGAGATGCCACTCGGTGACAAGCGGCCATCCGAACTATTTCGCGAGATGAAACGTGTCGCCGGCTCTGTCGTTGGCGAAAGCGCGCTAAAAGGCCTGTGGATCCAGCGTCTACCCGAAGCCGTACGCGCTGTTGTTGCCGCAACCAACGGTCCCGCATCCGAATTTACAAAAATTGCCGACAACACGATGGAAGCGATCAAGCCACGTTTCGTCAATGAAGTTACTGCCGCAGCCTCAGTAGGCGAATTCGACGAATTGAAAAAAGTTATTGCCGAGTTGCGGAATGAAATCAGCATCATGCGACGCCGCTCGAGTTCTCGTCAACGTGGCTCTCACCAACAACCGACATCGACGAACACCGAGAGTGCTTCAAATAGTGATTCTACGCCCGGTTTGTGCTGGTATCCCGAAACATTTGACCAAAACGCCCGAAAATGCCGCAGTCCATGTCGCATGCGGAACAGCCGTTCGCGCGCGCTGGCACCGCCCGCTGCTTCGAAAACAATCAACAACACCGTTACCGAATGACGCCAGAAGCGGGACGACAGCGAAGTAGCGACCAGCGACAGCCACCAGATACTTCGCCTGCAAGTGCGCGACACAACATCGAATCGCGAATTCCTCATCGACACCGGCGCTGACGTTTCTGTGCTTCCGATTTCTTCACCAACGTATGACATCCGACCCACAGAAATCCAACTATTCGCAGCGAATGGCACCCCAATCAAAGTCCTCGGTGAGCAAGTTATCCATCTAAATTTGGGCTTGCGCCGCGACTTTTGCTGGCCATTCATAGTCGCCGACGTTAAAACACCGATCATCGGGGCCGATTTCATTCGACATCACGACCTGCTCATCGATTTACGACAAAACCGCCTCATCGACAACATCACACAAATGGAATCGTCGTGCGTATTTACCAAGGACGGCCATTACGACTCCGTTCGGACTCTTCGAGTTCGTGTTCATGACCTTCGGGTTATGCAACGCCGCGCAGACTTTCCAACGACTAATCCACGAAGTGTTGTGCGGCGTCAATTTCGTATTTCCATATATCGACGACTTAATCACTGCTTCGTCATCGCTTGACGAGTACCGTCACCATCTCCGAATCATATTTCAGCGATTGACCGAAAACAATTTGGCCATCAATCTCGCAAAATGCGAATTCGGAAGAACCGAGCTGTCATTTCTCGGCCACCGACTCACGAAAGACGGCGTCCGACCGCTGCCAGAAAAAGTGATAGCGCTACGTGAATTTCCACGACCGAGCATCGCGAAGGAACTGTAGCGTTTCCTGGCGATGATAAATTTTTATCGAAAATTCCTACCGAACGCCACCGAACCACAGTCACTGCTACAAGCAATGATAACCGGCAACAAGCGAAACGACTGCACACCACTAGAATGGACAGTCGAGTCGACCGAAGCATTTGAAAAATTCAAACTGCAACTCGCCAACGCCACGCTACTTGCGCATCCGTCAACCACCGCTGAACTTGCACTGTACGTCGACGCATCCGACACAACCGTTGGTGCCGCGCTGCATCAGCTAATCGACAACGAACTCGAGCCATTGGGTTTCTACTCGAAGAAACTCACCAAAGCGCAAAAAAAGTACTCGACATACGATCGAGAGCTGACAGCTATGTACCAGGGCATCCGTTATTTCCGCTACATGCTCGAAGGCCGTAAATGCCAAGTCGTCACCGACCACATGCCACTCACTTTCGCCTTCAAGCAAAACCCCGACAAGGCAACGCCTCGACAGGCACGACAATTAGATTACATCGGACAATTCTCAACCGAAATACGTCATTTTGCCGGTTCAGCAAATGTGACAGCCGATTTCCTCTCACGAATTCAATCCATCGATCGTGCCATCGACTACAAACAAATTGCTGACGCTCAACAAGACGACCCAGAGCTTCAACAATTCCTCGAAGCCGTGCGAAACGGAAAATCATCGCTCAACTTGCGTGTATTCACAATTCCAGACAGCTCCATCGAACTGTACTGCGACGCATCGACAAAACGAATCCGACCGTATATTCCACCGAATTTCCGCACGCAAGTACTGTCAATTACACATCACTTGTCGCACCCAGGGATTCGTGCCACGATCAAGTTGATGACAGACCGATTCATCTGGTCGAGCATTCGTCGAGACATCGCTGATTTTGTGCGCAGCTGTATCGCATGCCAGCGAGCGAAAGTCACGAGACACACGAGATCTGCACCAGAGAAGTTTGTCGCACCGCAGCAACGATTTTGTCATCTCAACGTGGACATCGTGGGACCATTCCCACCGTGTCAGGGCAGTCAATATCGCCTGACAATAATCGACCGGTTTACGCGTTGGCCAGAAGCCATTCCGATGCCCGACAAGTCAGCCGAATCAGTGGCCCAAGCGATAGTGAACGGCTGGATTTCGCGTTTCGGCGTCCCACGAACAATCACATCCGACAAGGGACGGCAATTCTTTACCGAATTACTGATCCTCACCGGAGCCAATCACTTCAAGACGACACCGTATCACCCGCAATCCAACGGCATCATCGAGTGGTGGCACCGCACTTTCAAAGCTGCCATCCTGTGCCGTGATCCAACGAGATGGGCACACAATTTGCCAATGATCCTGCTCGGTTTGCGAGTAGCATTCAAGCCCGACATCAACGCATCGCCCGCCGAATTGGTTTACGGATCGACACTCACAATCCCAGGTGAATTTTTCGCCAACAGTTCGCCTACACGGATTGACAGCGAGACCGTTAGCCAGTTCCGCGAATCAATGAGAGCATTGCGCCCAACAACCACAGCACACCACGCAGAGCCGAAAACATTTGTAAGCAAGGAGCTATCAACCTGCACCAATGTTTTCGTCCGAAACGATTCCGTGCGCCCATCGCTCTCGCAACCGTATGACGGCCCGTTCCCGATCGTCCGCCGAAAGCAGAAATATTTCGCCATCGATATACGCGACCGTATTGTCAACATAAGTATCGATCGACTAAAGCCAGCATTCATGGCAAACGAAGCACTGACGACATTCAGTCCACCCATTCAGCGATTGCCGAACGCATCAACACCCAGCACCTCGCCAAACGATTCATCACCGAAGTCCTCTCGTTCCGGCCGCCACATCACGATCCTTAAGCGATTTACCTTGCCTTCGTCTAGCGGGGGAGTAATGTGGTGACCCAGTCGCGCGATGTTTGCTGCCGCCACTCACCACTTGATGTCCAATTAGCGCGCGCATCGCAAGGTGGGAGTACCAGCTGGTAACCCGACGACCTGACAACACGAATGACTCATACGTAGGGAGTCGAGGTCCGCGTCTTTTACTGACAACATGTACTTGTCAACAATTACCTTCAAATAAAGTGCGCAGTTAGTTTAGATAGAATTCGTTCGATATTATTTCGGTAGCACGCATACGCTACATTCCTTGCATTTGTGAATTGTGCTCCGGGGTGATAGGTGGATTTGGAGGGTGAAACCGCAACTCTAGCGTTTCGCACTTGTCTAAAGTCTCTTGGTCACCACGCGGCTGGTTAAATTCAAAGTGCGTGGCGCCCCACGGCCTTGCTCCGCAGCAAGCCGGCACCAGCCGCTGACCTGCAATCGGTTTCGCCTGTAAAATGAGATTTCATATCCTTTTTCCAAATTCCCCGTACATTCCACAATGTCTTTTCTTTCACGGGAAATTAAAAAAAAAAAGTATATGAAATCTAAATATCAAATTGTAAAAAAAAACGAGGCCCGGAGTCAGAAGTGTATATACCCTAGACTTGTGCAGACCTAGTGGTGATACCAAAAGTACCAATTGGCAGCGACCATATGCATTAAAAAAAAGTATATGAAATCTAAATATCAAATTGTAAAAAAAACGAGGCCCGGAGTCAGAAGTGTATATACCCTAGACTTGTGCAGACCTAGTGGTGATACCAAAAGTACCAATTGGCAGCGACCATATGCATTAAAAGTGAGTTTCCTATATGGCCAGTGCATAGGGGAGGTTGACACTCATTCAGAAGGATCTTCACCATTCTCAAAATCAATTAACTAACCCATTCTACAAATATTTGTCGAATTTTTCATTCTATCGAAAGTTATTGCTTAATTGAAGTTCCACTTGTAGGGGAGGTAGGGGTTCTTTGGGTCGGATCTTGCCCATCATTGCTACCAACAAATAAGATCATGCAACAAACATTTAAAAAAAATTTGAAGTCTCTAGCTTCACTCTATCGAAAGTTATCGCTTATTTGAAGTTTCATTTGTAGGGAAAGGAGGGGTTTCGTTGGTCGGATTTTACGTATTTTCAGCATTAGCCAACTGGATCCTGCTACAAACATTTGACCAAAATTTCAAGTCGCTAGCTGTATTTTGTCGGAAGTTATCGCTTATTTAAGTTTCATTTCTAGGGGAGGTAGGGATTCCTTAGGTTGGATCTAACCCATCTTTAATGCTAACTAACTCAATCTCACTTCAAACATTTTACCAAAGTTTCAAGTCGCTGGGTTCATTCTATCAAAAGTTATCGCATATTTGAAGTTTCATTTGTAGGGGAGGTAGGAGTTCCTTGGGTCGGATCTTACCCATTTTCAGTAACAACTAACTAAATTTTACTACCAACATTCTACCACATTTTCAACTCGCTAGTACCATTCTATCTAAAGTTATCGTAATTAAAGTAATATTTAATTTTTTGAATTTTGTAGGAGAGGTAGGCGTTCCTTTGATCTGATTATGCCCAACTTACTGAAACTCAAGCAGCTTCTCATCTCAGGGCTACGTGCCAAAAATTAGGTATCAACGTCAATTGGTTCAAGAGTTATAGACAAAAAACCTGAAAAGTAGGGTAGTACGGGGCTCTTTGTAAGAAAATTACCGTTTGTTTTCAACTGATCGATTTTATTTTTCCAGGAGAGTATAAGATTTTCCTTGCGAGCAATCTACCCAAGCTAGAGTTTTTCACGTTTATTTAATCGGGAGTTATAGATACATTTAATTATTTTACATATGTAGGGTAGGCAGGCGTTTTCTTAGCCTGATCACGCCCATTTTCAATACCAACCAACTAGATCATACTTCCAATATTTGACCAAAATTACAAGGCTCTAGCTTCATTCTATCGGAAGTTATCGTGCGAACGGACAGACAGACGGACAGACAGACAGACGGACAGACAGACAGACATGGCTTAATCGAATCAGGAGATGGCCCTGATCATTTATATATATTCATTGTCATACTTCCGGAGCCTCCTTTAAGGTGTTACATATTTCCGTCGTGACAAAAACAATTTACCCTATACTAAAAGTCTAGGGTATAAATATTCAAAATGTAGTTTATCTAATTCTTTATTCATTCCATTTTAATTTCGGTACGTAAAAAATCGTTTTCATAGATATAGGTCAAAAGGTCAAATAGGTCAAATAATCAGCTATTTCCAGTGTATTGAATATCTGAATAGCATTCCATGGTGTTGACTGTTCTGTAAATCATAATTATTAAATAAACAAATTTTAATTGAAATTCACATTTCTGTATACGAGTACATACAGTCGAGGACGGATAAGTGCAAAACGCTTAAGTGGAAAACACGCTTGAGTGAAATGGAAATGTATGGCAGGTCCATCATAAACACAAGGAAATCGCAACGGATGAGTGTCATGGTTTTTCGAAAGCGCGCATAGCTCAGTAAAATTAAGTCAATTCTTCGGCCTTGGAAGAAATATAAGGCCCAAGAATTGACTTAATTTTACTGAACTATACGCGCTTTGTTCAAACTGACACAATCGTTGCACAAACTCAAAGGGGGAGAGAGTGAGGGGTTTTCACTTCTGTTTCAAACACGTATGGGTTCTGTGTGAAAACCCCCATTCCATTTTATCTTCTAGTTCTTTGGCCGGCTGCCCGTGTATGAGTTGACAGTGGCGTAGAATGTAATTAGAAGAGTTTTGGTTAATTGTTCCCTCCAGAAGCATGGGCGCGTCAACATCTCTTGCATAGCTATGCCTTATTGACGTTTCAGTAGCATATTTTTTCGGATGGTGCACTTGCTAGCATGTACCATCTAATTGGAAAAGTACTGTAATCGAAACTAAAGTTTAATATAGGGTGTTTCTGGATTGAAATTTAGTTCAAACTATTTTCTTCAAAGCAGATTTATTGGGGCTTGGAACTTACAAATAAATCGGTGGAGCCACGACTATAAAACGTGTAACGGACGGTTTGGTGGGCATCCGGAGATGCCCGTGGGGACGGAGCCTTTGGTAGCATAACGACCGTGAAGGTCGGGCCGTACCATCTGGCGAAGAAAAAGGCCCCTCAACGAGCTAAGCAGCGGCCTATGCTTGCTGTAGCTCAGTTCGGGAGGTGTAGGCGGGGTTCGCCGCTTGTTGGCCCTGTCCTTTATGTACAATATTAACAAAAATTCATAGGCCTGTGGGAGACAACACAAACAAGGGAGGTCAAAATGTAGAATACAAAAAAATGAAGCGATAAAGATGGAATGGTTGGCAGACGGATCAGACGCCCACGCGGTCGCACCTGGGTCCGGGTGTAATGGGACCCTCGGTGTCTGGTTTCATACCACCAACAGATCACTACTCATCAGAAGCTGCTTCGATCTGCCGGTGGGAGCAGCACTACCAGACCATAACATATTTCATTACAGGTGATTCATTACAAACGTGATTGTTAAAAATAGTAAAATTAGGAAAAATGTTTTAGATTAAAAATTGTGTTTTTATATTTGGCAAAAGGGTCCGACCGTAAGAATGACCGTTTTTCGATGTTTATCTGTGGAGCTCTGGGAACTATCCACAATGAATTTTACCTCTACTTCCACTCCTCACGAAAACTATCCAATTGGGATTATATGGGATTGATGGTATTTGCCAATATCTTCCCCAACTCGGGGTATTAATTCACAAAATTGCCTGGAAAATCTAATTTTGGTTGAAAGGGGAGTGGAGGTGCTCCAAAACATTCGCCTCATCACTCCGATTCATACGATACCCATATCGCCTATATCCTGACCAAAGGACTCGAATCGCCCTAATTAGTGGTCCAGAGCACTCGCTTCATCACTCCGATTCATATAACACCCATATCGTTCATATCAAAGTTCATCGCAAAGAATGTCCTTATCTCGTGACCAAAGGACTCGAGACGCCCTCATTAGTACTCCATAGCATCCGCCTCATCACTCGGATTCCTATGATACCCATATCGGCTATATCCCAGTTGGGATATATCAATCCCATATGGGATTGATGGTATTTGCCAATATCTTCCCCAACTCGGGGTATTAATTCACAAAATTGCCTGGAAAATCTAATTTTGGTTGAAAGGGGAGTGGAGGTGCTCCAAAACATTCGCCTCATCACTCCGATTCATACGATACCCATATCGCCTATATCCTGACCAAAGGACTCGAATCGCCCTAATTAGTGGTCCAGAGCACTCGCTTCATCACTCCGATTCATATAACACCCATATCGTTCATATCAAAGTTCATCGCAAAGAATGTCCTTATCTCGTGACCAAAGGACTCGAGACGCCCTCATTAGTACTCCATAGCATCCGCCTCATCACTCGGATTCCTATGATACCCATATCGGCTATATCCCAGTTCATCGCGAATATTGTCCTTTTCTCCTGATCAGAGGACTCGAGACGCCCTCATTAGTACTCCATAGTATCCGCCTCATCACCCAGATTCATATGACACCCATATCGCCTATATCCCAGTTCATCGCGAAGAATGTCCTTTTCTCCTAACCAGAGGACTCGAGACGCCCTCATTAGTACTCCATAGCATCCGCCTCATCACTCCGATTCATATGACACCCATATCGCCTATATCCCAGTTCATCGCGAATAACGTCCTTTTTTCCTGACCAGAGGACTCGAGACGCCCTCATTAGTCGCACTCGGTGGCCGTGATCGTTCGGCCGCCGCTCTACGATACTAATCTAGAGCTCGGAGATCAAATCTCGGCGCGATCAAAAACCGCCTGTGAGTACTAATACGGATAGAACTCTCACAGTGCTCCGAGCTTGTCAGTATAAAGGCGGCGCGGATAGGAGGTGCATGCTAGCAACTGCACTTCCGAAAAGTAGATATGCTATTGAAACGTCAACAAGGCATAGAAATGCTAGAGATGTTGACGCGCCCATGCCCCTGGAGGGGTTAAGGCAATTAGAGAGCATATTGCCTATATCGCCGTTCATTGCGAAAAATGTCCTTTTTTCGTGACCAAAGTGTTAAAAACGTCTTTGTCATACTTCGATCTGTGTCCAGAAAATTATCTACGCCCGTCTCTACCTAGTCTAGCCATAAATATTGTTACAAGGTTTGGCAACCCTGCAGAAAGGAACCGTTATATTGCATTTCCTAAAAATTGAGCTAATCGCTATAGTACGCTTGTGCTTGATGCATTTGTCATCATTTGAGTTTAATTTTTAGTGTAGTGAACATGGATTGGGGTGACAAAGAAAATAGAATTGCTGTGACTGCACTTCATAAAGTAGGAATGCAACCGAGTGATATTTTTAAGACTCTGCATACCCTTGGTATAAGCTGAATGTTTGTATATCGGGCTATTGAAAGATTTAATGATACGTCTGGAGTAAGTGACCGTGAAAGAAGTGGCCGTCCGCGAACTACTCGAACACCTCAAGCGGTTAAAGCCGTGCGCGAGAGAATTCGCCGTAATCCTCTTCGGAAACAAAAAATTTTATCGCGTGAGATGAAAATACCCCAAAGAACAATTTCACGTATCATCAAAAGTGACTTGGGGTTGGGTGCTTATCGTAGATCTACCGGGCATTTACTAACAGATTCGTTAAAAAAAATAGAGTGGAAAAATCAAAACGATTACTTTGCCGGTACGCAAACCAAGAACACCGTAAAATTTTGTTTACGGACGAAAAAATTTTTACTGTCGAAGAAACATTTAATAAACAAAACGATAGGGTTTATGCTCGCAGTGCCAGAGAAGCTTCTCAAGTTGCCCAAAAGGTTCAAAGAGGTCATCATCCAGCCTCAGTAATGGTTTGGTGGGGTGTTAGCTACAACGGGGTGACAAAGTTGCATTTTTGTGAGAAGGGCGTCAAAACGTCTGCCAAAATTTATCAAGAAAGTGTCCTTGAAAGTGTAGTGTAGTGTAGGTATATACGAAGGGCAACCGAAATTGGTCATGCTGCACACCTTCGTTTTCAACCGAGCGTATTCATCGGAAAATTAACGAAATAATCCATGCATGGATAACATCGCTTTCAAATCGAAGTAAAGTATGCGCACGAAAGCGAAAATAGCCATATACTCACTTTCGTTTCTAAACGAAATTAAGCCTTGAGTGTGCAACCGAAAAAATCCATGCATAGATATTTTCGGTTTCAACCGAAATTATCCATTAATGCCTTATTGCCAAATGGCTTATTTCATGGTGCCATGATTTCATGCAAACTCATACTTCAAACCGTTGACTTTATGAACATTTGTATCAAAAACTAAGTGATTTCCTCATGTCTTTAGAATTTCTTAACATTTTCCTATCCCTAAAACGATAATCAAAACTCAAAATAAAAAGAAAAAAAATCATTTTTTTGTCCATGTCCAAGAATTTATTCGAATCGTCCCACTGTGCGCCGGCGCAGCGGCTCGACATAGGCCCGTTTTCTCAATGTCTCGTTAAACTACCTGATAACTGACAGGGACATGAGCATTTTGTTTTAAATAAACTTTTAAGCGATTGCAAGGGATTGTGATTTAGTTATAGATAAACAATTAAACGGAGGCTTGGTGGTGGACTTTTGGAGGTTATCTTTCTGATAAAATTTAGAAGGCAGATAAGGTTCCCTTTAGCATTTTAGATCGAATAAATTGAGAAAATGAAATTGTTTTAACACAGTGGCGTAGCTACAGTATGTAGCGCTAATCTATTAAATACTTCTTTTGTCAAGGAAAGGTGAAAATTATGTCCTTTAGTATAGAATAGTTTAAAAATCATGCTTAAGGAAGCATTTTATAATAAAATCGTTCTTAAGGTCATCGATGGGTCAACACAGGTTGTCAAATTTCGCGATTTTATCAATAGAAAGCGAAACTGCGGCCAGGTTAGATTATGACGACATAATCGACGAATTTGCTTCCACGAAAACGAGAAAAGCGAGCTTTTAATGTCGTAGGCGTTCTTTTTAATTTCAATATCATGAAGAGATTATATTTAGCTTATTTTGAAAAGTTGTTGAAGTACGAGGGTAAGGTGAAAAGTTCTCGACCTGACAACGAAAGACTGCGATTTTCAGTTGAAAAATTATTTTATTTATCTACATAATCTTCCTTGACTTTAACACACTTGGTCCGGCGTTTCTGCAACATCAGTATTCCTTCCCGGAAGTGAGAGTCTGGGAGGCTGTGAAAATACCCCCCCCCCCCCCCCCCCCTAGCTACGCCACTGTATTAACGTACACTTTATTCCCACGATAAATTTTAACAGGACATTGAGAAAACAGGCCATAGCCGTGGTTCGCAACAGCATATGGTGGCTGTTGTGCAATTTGATTGTGCCGACAGTTAGAAGTAGTCTTATGCCCGTACCACATTATGCGGGACTCGCCGAGCCACGAGCCAAGTGGATAACACATTGTGCACACTCAAGCTCCGTGCGGCTCCCCCGTCCAACGATTCATCGGGTGAACAAAATGCTCCAGGAGTGCTTGCTCGGCACTCTTTGCATTGGATAAAATTCGTTCACTCGTAGGTGTTTTGATGTGCATAATGTGTTATCCACTTGGCTCGTGACTCGGCGAGTCCCGCATAATGTGGTACGGGTTTTAGAGTATTATTGTTTGTAAATACTCCGAATCGGCACCATTATAGTCCCTTTCGCTTGTATTTGGCGGGCGGCGCAACTGTCATTTTCAGTAATGCGTGAAATAACGACTTTTGTTGAAACGTGTTGTTGAACGACTTTTGTTGAAACGTGAGAACTAAATCTGTTTTTGTCGCATTCGACTTTTGTATTCGAACTTTTGTGGTTCAATAATGCAACGTGAGAGCGCTGCTTTATGGTGTTCTTATTCAAATAACGCCCTACCAAGAGGAGTGAGCAGCTGATATTTACTCCCCAAGTAAAGCGCTTACTACAAAACCCTCGGATTGCGAACTCACCCACCTATCTCTCTCTAGTGTTGAAAAACTTTTCAATCGAACAGCAAAGTCGACTCTGAGCAGTCCGATATGATCTGATTTTCAACGAATGAAATTCGGCCAGTGACGTGATTTTAAACTAATGAGATGATCTGACTGCGACTTTTACCTGTAATAGTTTGTGCGCGTATTTTGTGCAATTATTTGTGAAATATGTCCTTGTTTTTGCAAATGTTGGAAGACTTTTGTTGACACGTGTGAACAAACGCAGGTTTATGTCCCATTCAATTTTTGTCGACGGACTTTTATCGCTCTATGGGAACGCGGGAAATCAGATGGCGCAACGGTTAGCACGTTCGCCTCCTACGCATTGGGCCCCGGTTCGATTCCTACTGAATGCGGTAGTTTTCGATAAAAAAGTGGATTTACGTGTCGGACTATGAGCCCACTCAGCTGTTAAATGAGTACCCATTTATGGGGCAAATAACTCGGTTGAGTGTGTTGCTGATCACACCTCTACACAAGACATACCGCCACGATCTAGAAAATGAGATGATGCTAACTCATCTCGAGGCTATGGTTCAAAATTGGACTGTTGCGCCAGTTATTTATTATATGGGAACGCGGCTTTAGTTGGAGAGAGTGTCGCTGTGCCTGACACCTTCTCATTTAAATTTTTAGAAGAGGAAGATTTCTAAACAAATATATCTATACACTAGATAAGGGAGAGAATTGAACTAAAAACCAGGCTCTCCGTCTCATTCTATTTAGTACAATTAGTAAGGGATATCGATAACGAAAACAGGCCGGTTGTCATTCTTCTCTCGGTATCTCTATTCAGATGTTGCAGCAGGATTTCAGTCCAAATAATGCGACCCTCTCTTTCACTGGAGGAGACACTATGTTTTACAACTCTGACACACTACTTTTGAATAAGAAACATTCTCGTTCCGTTTATCATGGTTTATTACTTTGTGGATGGATAATAATACAACACTGTATTGCCAGGTAATTGCCATCGAGATGCTTGCAACTCTATAAGTTGGAGAAGTGTTCGCCGTATTGTTGGAGCACTTGCGTTGAGAAATGCGTCTCTTACTGATGAAAGCAATCCTTCGAGTTGTTGTGGAAGATGTGTTTCTAAATCTCGTCCAATGCAAGTCAGTACGAAGAATAGACATTCGATCTGAAAAAGAAAAAGGAAAATATCGTATCATATCTTGTAAACAAAGTCAACTGACAAGAACAATGGATTTCTTTTTATAATCTAGTAGACATTTGATTCTATTTTTAGTGTAATCTTTGAATATATAGCCATGGAATGAGCTTGTCCTGTATGTCTCCATAGAAACAGTGGCTCCAAAATCTGGGTACTAAGTCGACAGTCAGCTAACTCAGTAGACTTACGAAATTCAAATATTGACAATAATTGACGTTTGTTTATGCACAATTCGACATTGTGGTCAACATTATGTCAATATCGAAACGCCAACTGAGTAGGCTGATTGTCGATAATTTGACAAAAATTGACATTTATTTATGCACAATTCTACAGAACAGTCAACATTTGTCAGTATTAAACGCCAACTGAGTAGGCTGACTGTCGACTTATTCACCAGATATTGGAGCCAGTGATAAACGGGATATGCTCATTCCATGTACTGTATGTTCTAAGAGTGTAATCGATTTCGAACTTTACTTCGATTTTTTTTTAAACCGATGAGAGATATGCCAAACGATAGCCAATGGTTTCGTTATTTACATATTAATTTGTTTAAGGTCAACTCTGACCGCGGAGACTATATTTAACGAAAACCCTCACTGACTTCAACTTGTCGTATCTCCAATGTTCCTAAATCCAAAGTAAAAGAAATAGTACCAATTAGTAGGCGGAAATTGTCTTAATGCATGGTCAATTTAAAAAAAAGATTTTAAGAAATGCTTGGCCTTTTTTTGGCAGTTGATCAGCTGATCCAGAATTAATTTTAATTTAGTTAAGACCCGAATCAAATTTCGTAAATTTAAACTTACTACACTGAACTCCCGTAGTGTAAAGCGCAAAAACACAATTAAAGCAGCCACAGTGAAGAAACCATAACATCGCTTCAAAAAAAATTTCTAAAATACTGACAACACATCCAATAGGTGCGTTTTTTCGTACAGAGCAGAGCAGGTTAAGCGGCAAAAAAAAAAAACGATCGAGAGCAAGTTATGGTAGCGAACACGAAAACGTCTTTGCTTTGCTGGGAGTGTTTCTTGGTTTAGTTTCAATGAATTCAAATGTCAACTCAAATTTCAAGAGAAAACTTAGATTCTTAGTACAATACATAGACAATGGGATAAATTTCCTTTAGGCAGCAAAATTATTTTGTATGTTTACTGTTCCATATAAATACACAAAATGAACAATTTATTGACAGGAAATGAGCTTTATGTGCTTCCCAAACTGTAACTGCCCGAAAACTTCGACATCTGCGCCGCCTGCATTTCAAAACGCTGACTACTTAACCGAGCAGCATTCTTGCACTGACGTTTTATCCAGAGCAACTCAGATCAAATTGTTAGTGTAATTGTGGAAGCTCAACACGTGTGCCTCAGAAAATGAGGTTACGCTGATGTGGGTAAAAGGACACATAGGTACAACAGGAAATGAGGCGGCGGATGCCCTAGCAAAACAGGGATCTGCGGCAACTTTTATTGGCCCAGAACCCAGAGTTCCTCTGGGGAACGGCATGATTGGAGCGAAGGTTGGGGAGTGGATGGACTCCATGCATCAACAAAGATGGCAGGAGCTAGTCACTTGCAAAAAAGCTCGGAATGCAATGACCAGCCCTTTAGGCAGGGAAGCGAGAAAGGTACTCAGTTATAAACGGAGTACCCTAAGCTGGATAACTGCCTTGGTCACAGGGCATGGTAATTTTAAGGCTCATCTGGCCAAGATGAAAATCGGGGAAGATGACGTTTGCAGGCTATGCCTGGAGGACGTCGAGACGGCAGCACACATTGTGTGCGAATGTCCAGCACTGGCTAGCACGAGGTTGAGGATCACAGGCAAGCACACGATAAGTGTGGAAGCCATGAGTGAACTCAGCCTTAAACAAATGCTAGCAATAACACGGGACTCAGTGATGAAGAAAGAGGTCGACAACTATCAGTCGACATCTGGAAGCCACTGATGACCGGGAGGGGGCGAAAAGGGACCCACACGTTAGTGGTCTGCTTCGGCTATCCCCCAGAATATAATAATAATAGTGTAGTTGTGTGGTCTTAACCTGCTCTGCTCTATACATCCACAATCAATCACAATTTTTGAGACAAATAAATTAATGGAATCGGTTTTTGAAATATAAGCATGGTGTTTACTTCAATTTTCTCGTTGTGAATTGGGATTCCTCGCTTAATTGGATGTTGCAATAGATTTTATTCTAGTCGTACATTTTAGTTTGACGCCTGCATCAGTTACTCTGATAATTACCTGCGTTTTATTGGTAAATGTTCTGGGTCAAGTAGACGCGTTAGGCCCAATTTATACAAGCGTTTTTTTAATGCAAGAAAAATTCGTATTTTTAACGCATTTCTCTTGCGTGAAGAAACGCTAATGTAAATAACAATTGCGTTACAGAAAACGTACATTTGTGTCAACCTGCTCTGCTCTGTATGGGTGTTAAAAAAACGCGCCTAATGATTGTAATTGACTGGTGACCCTATTATTCTAAAATTTGAAGTGCATTGCAACGGATAAATACAAATAAATTTATGTGTGACATATATTTCTATAAACTGGGCCAACATTTGATTTTCTACCTAAATGTTATGCTGAATGAACGCTGCCAGTAACCAAAATTTCAGAAATTTTGATGACTTTTTCCGTTTTGGCTGGCCTCTGTGCGTTTTGATTTAATCTACATACTAATGCTTTTCGCCGCTGCTTTAATTATTTTTCGCGCTTTACACTACGAAACCTCAGTGAAGTAGGTTTGGGTTTCCAATGAATTAAAATTGATTCCCAATCAGCTGATTGGTTGTCAAAAAAAATGGCCAAGATTTCTTAAAATCTTTATTTTAGATTGGCCATGTATTTTCTTAAGCCGATTTACATTCTATTCGATAGATAATTCACCCCGCCCCCCCCCCCCCCCCTGCAAATCGGTACCATTTCTTTTACTTCTATTGAAGAACATGAGAGATATGGCAAGTAAAAGTCCATGTGTCTGTTCTTCGAGAGTTTTTCGTTAACTATAGTCTTCACGGTCAGAGTTGACATTAAAAAAATTAATGTGTTAACAAAGAAACCATTGTCTATCGTTTGGCATATCTCTCATCTGTTTCAAGAAAATGTCCGAGTAGCAGTGCATTTAGTATCTAAATTGACTACTCTTTTTAGGCACCATGAAATAAGTCATTTGGAAATAAGGCATTAATAGAGAATTTCGGTTGAAACCGAAAATATCTATGCATGGATTCTTTCGGTTGCACACTCAATGCTTAATTTCGTTTAAAAACGAAAGTGAGTATATGGCTATTTTCGCTGAATACCTTCGGTTGAAAACGAAGGTCTACAGCATGACCAATTTCGGTTTCCCTTCGTATATAGATAAATAATTTTCTGGACACAGATTGAAGTATGACAAAGACGTTTTTAACCCTTTTGTCACGAAAAAAGGACATTCTTTATTCATCATGAACTGGGATATAGACGATATGGGCGTCATATGAATCGGGCTGATGAGGCGGATGCTCTAGAGCTCTAATGAGGGCGTTTCGAGTCCTCTGGTCAGGAGAAAAGGACATTGTTCACAATGAACTGGGATGTAAGCAATATGGGTGTCATTTGAATCGGAGTGATGAGGCGAATTCTCTGGAGCACTATTGAGGGCGTTTCGAGTCCTTTGGTCAGGAGGAAAGGACATTCTTCGCAATGGATTGGGATATAGGCAATATGGGTGTCATATGAATCGGGATGATGATTCGAATACTCTGTGCAAAACAAATGCTAGATGCAGATATGCTAGGACGAAACGGATGCAGGTACATATGTAAGAAGTTGAATTTGCGACCTAGGGCTATATAGGGGGAGTCGCAACTCCCTAGGGGTGGATCTAGCACTATTCGTCCCAAACCGAAATTGTCCATGCACACTTTGTGTTATACTGATGGTTGAGAATCAACAGTCCCTTGTGTTGGCTTCACTTGCTGCGCTCGCTCCACGCTTAAGGGGTCACAACCCTCACTATCGCAAAAAATAAACGTTCGCTTCGTTCGATCTGGGTGCAACAGTCTCTTGTGTGGGCTCCACTTGCTACTCTCGCCTCGCGCTTAGGGGACACTGCACCGCCATTTTCGTATTTTCTCTTTCTATGCGTTATTTCAATTCGAAGCTTTCGCCATGGCCAGTTTCGGTGCCCCCCATGAATAAAAATAAATAACTGGCGCAACAGTCCAATTTGAACCACGGTCTCGAGATGAGTTAGCATCATCTCATTTTCTAGATCGTGACGGTTTTAGTGCAGAGGTATGTGATCAGCAATACGCTCAACCGAGTTATTTACCCCATAATGAATACTCATTTAACAGCTGAGTGGGCTCATAGTCCGACACGTAAATCCCCGGAATCGAACCGGGGCCCAGTGCGTTGAAGGCGAACATGCTAACCGTTGCGCCATCCGGACCATGGATCGCCACAAAATATCTGCCGATCGCATTTTTTCACCTATTTTGCTTCTCACTTCCTGTAGCTACTTCAATTTGAGAAAAATGTGCCAGAAATGGAAAATATTTACTGTCCCCTTTGATATGACCCCCACATGTCGATGAAACAAAATTTAAACTCCTTTTCTCGTCCTTTTCAGATCCTTCCGATTAATACTTTTTCGTAGCAAATTAAATCTTAAACTCTCCGACCACTACTGATTATAATACCAAAAAATGACCCTAGTTTAGTTTTTTATGCGTTCGGCGATATTTTTGATATTTAAATATTAAAGGAGCTACTGTACATGTCTGTGATCAGTACAAAAGTTACTACGTAAATGGCAATTCAGCATCCTCCTTGTCACTTTACATGCCATTCTCAGTTCTCGTTCCATGCAAAGGCTAATATTACGTTTACACTATCCCCAGATTACTTCATCTGCTGCGTAATCTGGGTGTGGTGAGTTCAAAATTGTATGTATTTGACAGTCGCAGATTATCTCAGCCGGCGCAGATGAAAGTGTAAACGTAATTTAAACAAAAACATGAAAATTCAGCTTCCCAATTTTGTTTACGCAGACAATCTTGAAAGGAGAGTTCATCGGGCTCTTTGAAAAAAAAATGGTGAGGCGACTTTATGTCGTGCAAAATACCGCATTCTTACCAATGCCAAATTGTTAGTTTTGGGCTTGGTTTAATATGGATTAACGTTTCCCAACTAAGTATTAAATTTAATCCGGTCAGAGAATTCCCTGCTATCATAAAAAGGGTAGATTGAATAGTTGAAATGAATCAGACGGCATTTTTGTCCTCTAAAAACACACTTTCTGGACACTTACAGCAATTTGGTCGAACCCGCTGCCCCGGGGATTAGTCGATTGCTGAACAGTACACACTTGAGAAATACGTCTTCTGACTGCACGACACATTTTCATCGCGCACGTGTTTGTTTTCTCGGATCATTAGATGGAATTTAACCAACAAATAAACACTTAACGCGGAAACGAAAACTAAACACGAAACGCACAAAAACCGGGGACTCATCGCTATCAGTCTCCGCGACTGATAGTGGCGAATCCACTGGATTCTTTTTCACAGAATCTATGGCGAAATCATAGAAGTAAGGAATGACATAATTTAGTCGTCAAAATCAGCTGAGCGGAGGCCTGTATTTTGAGATGGCAATGACAAAAGTCAAGTCGGCGTTTCTTGTTTGTTTACACTGCACCGAATTCGTAAAAATTGCAAATTTTAAATGAACACCGTGAAAATTACCGGTTGATTTTAAGAAAATTTTACCACAAATCAAATACAAAAGTATGTACTTAAATGTGGAACGATACGCCATTTGAACGTAAATACGTGGTGTTTTCGCAAGCCGGTACAACGCACTTCATTATAAGTTTTTTTTAAAAATTCACGGCAATGACATGCGCTAATTGTTGACATAGATAATAGATAATTACATCTTATTCTTATCTTATGACAATATATGCGTGTGTGTATGTATGCATATGTGACTCCCCCTCCTTAAGCTTTTTCGTCCTCGAAAAATTTAAAATTGTCAATTTTTATTAATGGAATTTTCAACGGGTGGAAACACAACTCGTTTAAATGATTCTGGGATAGGAGTTCTCTTAAAAATTGAGGGTTGGTATTCAATATTTGGTTCTGCTTTAATATTAATTTCCGTTTTGTTACTCTTTCCACATTTTGTATACATGTAACAAAAGCCTATTATGCATATTCCAATAATTGTCATAATTATAGAAAAATCTATCCATGAATTTACTTTATTTTGCAATTTAATTTCTTTAATTTCGTAGTAGATTTGAAAAAACAAATAATCGAACATATCAGATTATTTGTTTTTTCAAATCTACTTCTTCAAATTGGATTTCTGTCGTCATATTATTATTTTTGAGTGTGTATAATGAAATTCTTGTATTGTGGTATTCCATTGAATTTATAGTGATTAATTTCTATTGTACAATTATAAAATTTAATTACATTACTACCAAATATTCTTTCCTTATGTCTAGTGTTACAATCGTGGTATATTTTTGTATTCGCTAAATTTTGGGTAATCACCATATTCTCATTAATTGATTCTACTAATCCGTTATAGTCTTTTACAAAACTGCATTTACCATTCACATTTAGAATTATACCTAGTATACATTCGTCACTGACAGACTTCAAATTTTTCTCATTATCAGTCATGTGGAATACTTCCTTATTTCTAACCAAATATTGTGTGGAAGTTACGTTAAGTTTGATGTTTTCTTTGTTACTTATAGGTATAATATTCAGAACATAATAACTTTTTTCGGAGTATATGGGGATTCTTACAATATAATGAATAATATTTTGCTTTACAAATGTGCCTACTTTGATATTGACAAATTGTTTTAAAGTTATATTTGATTCTGAGATTATTCTACTATCGGGTATTCCTTGCTTTGAAAGAATAATGGCTTGTTTCAATTCAGTTACTTGATTTTCAATTTCGATAAAATGTTGCATGAAATCATTTTGCATAATTAGTTGGTTAAATGTATTTAATTTTGAATTTGTAGACTGAACGATATTTTTTAAATTATAATACTGAAATAAAAGAATATTTATATTTTATTCTTTTTCCTAAAATTTCCCTTATTTTATACTCTTATTTCTTTTTTATTCTGTACTAATATTCTTCTATCGTTTTCCTTTGAAGTTTCACCTACTCTACGATATTTGTTTCCTAGTTTTTTTCTTTTTATCTTTAATGTACCTTTCGTCAATTTCATCGTCTTTTCTCTTTTCTTTATTATTTCGGTACTCTGTCCATTTGTCCTTGTTTGCCTTGTTCTCTGTTTCTGTTTCATTTTGGAAGTGTAAGTCAATTGGTCTTTGTTTTGTTGTACTGTGAAGAGTATAATTATAATGTTTAACTGCTTCGACCACTTCATCGATGTTTTCTTTATCTTCTTTTATTCTCAGAATTCTAATATGTTCGTTTAATGTCCCATAGAATCGTTCGACATCTGCTAAACCTGTCTTTGAGCTAACAATGTGTAATTTTATGTTTTCTCTAGTTAGAAAATTCTTAAAACATTCGGCCGTAAGACTTGGGTCTTGATCGACAATAAGCTTTTTTGGTTTTCCCATAATGTTCATTACATGATACATTGCTTCTTTGGCAGAGAGCTATGATTTGTCTTCAATTTTAACAAGGGTAGCATATTTACTAAATCTATCTATACATGATATATAATTTGTTCCCATTGTAGGCATCCAAATGTCCATGCTAAAAATTTTCCTTGGTCCATTACATGTTTCTGTCTCTTTAAATGGTAATTTAACTGGATTCCTCTCATATTTAGCTAGTTTACAGATTTCGCATTGGTTTATAGTTTCGGCAATTAGATGTTCTAATTTTGGCATGTAATATTTTTTCTTTATCGTCTGGTAGACGCAATTGATTCCACGGTGGTTATTCTCTAAGTGCTCCTTTAAAATTAGCTCTTGCATTTCAGCCTTTAATCTTATATCTTCTAACAAAGTATTGCATTTGAGTAATTTGACATTTAAGTCTTGGTTAATAAAGGTTAAATACGTATTTTGAAATGTGTTCCAATCCTCTATGTTATCGATTTTAACTCCTATGATTCCTTCACTATGTATATTCTTGAGTATATCTTTGCATTTTTCTTCCGATAATTTATCTTTGACTACCCACATATGGCGTTTTTTGGTATTAAATATTTTTTCGAATATGTGAGTTCCTATTCTTCCCCTTTTAATAATCCATAATGTCCCATATATATTAATAGGTTTCTCTGAGATTTCAATGTAGTTTCTATTATCTACTTCAGCACTGTGTTGAGTGGCTAAACTTTCGTTTTCATTCTGTTGTTCCTGTTCTTCCAGATGCATATTAGTTTCCTTAATTCTAGATAAAGCATCTGCGACATAATTTTCCTTAACTAAATTACATAATTCATTTATGTCTGATTCCTTTGGTTCTGATAATTCCTTTCCAGGTATTATCAAGTTATGGATTTTACCATTAAAGGTGATTTCTTGTGTTTCGTAATTAATATTTGTTTTTAATTTTCCCAATATGTCTGTTCCTAATAACATATCAAATGTATCCGAAAAGTTATGTACAAAAACTGAGAATTTTTCTTTTGAATTGAATTCTTCGAATGCATTTCTAGTAATAATTGTGCCTAATACAGTCCCACCGTTTATTGTGTTAACTATTCTTTTATTAACTTTGATGTACAATTCGGGGTCTGTTATTTTAGTATTAGTAAAAGATATTGTAGAACCTGTGTCTATCATAGCTTTTATATTTCTGAATGGGTGATGAAGCTCTATGTAAGGTAATTTAATCTCGAGGCTGTTAGCCGAAAATTTTGCTCAGTGATCATGTTAGTATCCATGGGCGCATGTTTTCGTTTAGTTTGAGTGCTCCCATTGTTATTCTTGACTGAATTTTGGTATACACTATTCATCATCATCGTGGCGTGACAGCCCGACGTCGGGCCTTGGCCGCCTGGATCATTGTCCTCCAATTATCTCGGTCACGTGACCGCGTCCTCCAATTTTGGGAGTCCAGCAGCTGCGCGGCGTCCACACCTACTGAGCTCTCCCAACGAGATCTCGGTCGTCCTCGCAGTCTCGCTCCGTCGACTCGTTCTGCATTCATTACTCTCTTAGGCATGCGATCATCGTCAATTCTTTGTACATGCCCTGCCCATTGAAGTCGTTGTAGTTTGACGATTTTCGAGACTTGCAGCTCATCGTACATTTCATACAACTCATGGTTGTACCGGATGCGCCATCCATCTCGATCGCAAACAGCCCCGAAAATTCGCCGTAGTACCTTACGTTCAAAAGTGTCTAGCATGTTTTCGGAGGCTTGAGTTAGGGTCCATGCTTGGCAGCCATAGCATAGCACTGGTCGTATAATGGTTTTGTACACGCGGAGCTTCGTGTTTCTGTGCACATGCTTCGATTTAATTATGGGGAGAACCGAGAAAAAAGTCTTATTAGCTAACTGTATCCGTCGCTTGATTTCGTCAGTTTCGTTGGCGCCCTTGACAGGTTGCAACCCAGGTAAATGAAGTTGTTCACGAACTCGATGTTGAGGTCCCCCACATTGATGCTTGGTTGTGCAGGTGTCCTTATCACCGATTACATCATTATTTTAGTTTTACCCTCGTTAATACGTAATCCAACTTCCTTTGCAGCGGTATCGAGCGTATGCAGAAGTTCTTCTGCGTCAGCCAATCTTCGGGACATGATGTTGATGTCGTCGGCGTATGCTGCTAATTGTGTCGACTTGATGAGTAGCGTCTTGCTGTTGTCCATATTCATGGCCCGAATAACGTATTCCAGTGCTAGGTTGAAGAGCGTCGGTGCCAGTCCATCGCCCTGTTTCAAACCAGTGCGTGTTTCAAATAGATCAGTAAGTCTATTCTGGATCCTGACTTGTGAGACGGAGTTGGTCATCGTCATCTTTGTCAGTCGCACTAATTTTGCTGGTATACCAAATTGCAGCATGATGTTGTACAGTACTCCACGATCGATACTGTCGTATGCCTGCTTGAAGTCGACAAAGATTTGGTATACGTTTACGTTGTATTCCCAGCACCTCTGGAGTATCAGTTTGACTGAGAAGAGCTGATCGGTTGTGGAGCGACCAGGTCTGAAACCGCTTTGATATTCGCCAATGACTCGTTCTGCGTACGGTTTTATTCTATTTTCCAGAATTTTCGTCAAAATTTTATAGGACGTACAAACTAGTGATATGCCCCTGTAATTCTCACAACGCAGTTTATCTCCCTTTTTTGAATTGGACAGATGATGCTTCTGCGCCAATCGTCTGGGATCTCCTCGTTATCCCATATTCGCAGGAGTAATTGATGTATGGCATCAACTAGACTCGTTCCACCGAATCTTAGCAGTTCAGCTGGAATCTCGTCAGCGCCCGGCGCTTTATTTCGTTTTACTGACCGCAAGGCGAGATCAACTTCCTCTACTGTTGGGGGTTGAATGGGTGGGCCTAGATCAACAATATCGTCGAGAGCTTCCTGTGTGGGGATGTTAGATGGTCGGTTTAGAAGCTCTCCAAAATAAAGGCCCATCGTTTGTTAATACCATCGGTGTCGCTGATGATGTTTCCATCCTTGTCCTTACGAAGGCTAGTCCTGGGTTGGTAGCCGCTCTTAATTGTATTTACTAGTTTGTACGCTTGTCTGGTGTTCCTATTAGCTAAGTTTTCGTTTATGTTCAGCAACTGCTCGTCAAAGTATTTACGTTTCTTACGTCTAATTATTATATTCGATATTCGCCGTAGCTCGTCATATTTTTCTCTTCTGGTTCTGATTCCTTGTTGAATCCATTGTCTGTAGGCCTCGTTTTTCGCGTCAAGTGAATTTTTGCATTATTCGTCGAACCAGTCATTTCGCGCTCGCCGGGCTTTATATCACACGACCTTCTCTGCGACATCCTTGATCGTACCCTTGAGTTCTTCCCAGAACCCATGAACGCCTGTGTTGCTGATGTTGTGTAGCATAGGTGATAGTTTTTCCTCAAGGGCGGTAGTATACGCCACCGCTGTAGCATCACTCAAAAGCTTATCAACCGCAAAGATTTTGGGAGGGCTGATTCTTGATTGGTGCACTGAGGAATTTCTACATCTGTAGGTCGTCTTCACCAAGTGATGATCTGAGTCGCAGTTTGCTCCTCGATAGGAGCGGACATCCATGACACTAGACGCACATCTCCTGCAAATGAGGACGTGGTCAATTTGGTTGACGGTATGTGCGTCTGGAGACTTCCAGGTCTGCTTGTGAATGCGTCGATGCGGGAAACACATAGAGCTTACGACTAGATTCCTGCTGCAGGCGAAGTCGATAAGTCGCTGGCCGTTATCGTTACATTCTTCATGGAGGCTGTGGCCTCCAGTGGTCCCCCGGTGCAAACTTTTATTTCCGACTTTCGCGTTAAAGTCTCCCAGCAGCAATTTGACGTCGTTTGTTGGAAGTGAGTCGAAGAGAGTTTCAAGGCGGGCGTAGAACTCGTCTTTTACTGCGTCTTCTTTAACTTCAGTGGGGGCTTGCACATTGATGAGCCAGAGATTGAAGAATCGAGTCTTGATGCGAATCGCACACAGCCGTTCATTTATGGATTTGAAGTCAGTAATATGCGGTTTGAGGTGATTGTTCACTCTAAATGCTACTCCAAACTCCTTGCGGCCACTTGTAAAAATTGTGTACGATTTCTTGTCATTAATTTGTTTCCTGGACTGCAGTTATGCTCAGTTTGTACTTTTCGACCTGTTGAAGGAGGGCCTTTTCGGCCCCCGGTTTGTTCAGGGAGCGTACATTCCAGGATCCGAAAGAATAATCCTTTAGTCGTTTGCGTGGTCGTCGTTGTTGTTCCGTCCAATCCGAGGCTTTTGTTCCAGGTTTCTTGACATGGAGTGGTTTTTGCAAGCACGTCGCTTAACCCCATTCAGGGGATGGCCTCGGAGACAGCTGCTTCAGATGGTTTAATAAACGTGCTGGAGCCCACACAACTATGTAGCAGGTCCAACTACGCAAGTCATTCCATCCTACTAGACCTGAGACGCTTAGGTGTTCGTCAGCCATTTAGGCTACAGCTATCTGCCTTTTCCAAACTGTCTTGAAGAATATCAAAGTATGCTGACGTCTTTCCAACTTTTATTAATTTAATATCATCCAACATCGTATCGTAAGATTTGCCATTATCTAGTTGTTTTTCTGTTTTTTCTTTAATAATATCCCACGTTAATGAAGAATCGTATCGAATTCACAAAATACTAATTTTGTGTGTCATTGTCAATAAAACTGGAGTTTGTTCCATAGTAGGAAGGAATTGCGCTAAATAGCTAATCTGATCGCCCTTATCTCTAGATTCATAATATTGCTTACTTGTTTGAACCGTCGGAAGTTGGTCAATTAATCCCCGTATTGCTGATCGTACAGATGATAGGTCGACACTGTTTTCTGAATTTGTAGCCATCTCGTTGCTCTGTTTGTTTTTTCTGCTTGTTTCTTCCTCTAATATATTGCTGGCGTATCCCCCTTTCTTAAACTTTAGCTTAGCCTCTCCGATGATTGCCGATGTCCACATTTATTTTGCAGTTCTTTTCACTCTAACCATTTAACAAACAGTGGTTTACTGTTTCGAATTTCTACTTCAAATTTTCAAGTAGATCGCGGTGACTATTTGACAAACAGTAGTCTACTGTTTCACAAAATGTTGAAGTTCACAAAATTTTAGTTTATAATTAAAATTGAGTTAATTTACGTTTTGTGGCGGAGTTTATATTTGTGTTAATTGCAATTTTATTAAACTTTAAAATGTCCACTTATTACTGGATAAGTTTTCTTGTTCGCGAAATATATATCCATCAGTAAAAGCTACTAAGTTGCAGTCAAAGTGATATACACTCACTTTGCTTAGTAATTAAGGACGAATCGCTGCCCTTTTATTCGAAATAAAAAGAAGTCTTAATAGCGCGCTTTCTACGATGACCTATGATAGGTTTGTATATTGCACTGCACAGTGATTTACACTCGTTTTCACTTTTAACTTTTTTCGAAAATCGTGAAATTTTACTAATATTCACTTTTGGACGGCAATCCTACCGACTGCGCCAATTTTATTTTAATTTTCGAAACGTTTATTAAAAATGCACATCTGTATCTTTCGATACCTTCAATGGCTGCGTTCTGCGAAACTTACAGGATCAGACAATTTGACAGTGAGTAACAGAGATGTGAAGTATTGTATATCCGTAAGTTGAAGAGAGAGGGTCACTTCATGATTTATAAACAAATACATCTACCACACTCTCTGTCTCTTTCGCTCTGGTGCAATTATTAAGAAACAGGCTTAACGAAAATTGGTTGGTTGTCATTCTGCTCTCTCGTGTGCGTCAAATGTGTGAATGTATCAGTTAAATGCATCTCTCTTTCACTTACGGATACACAATGCTTTGCTATCTCTGTTGCTTACTGTCATTTCCTTAACCGGTCAGGCTTTCAGGACCGCGACCATTATAACTCAGCTCCTGACTCAAATGCATTACATTTTATAGTGTCTTCTTATCATGTTGCATTTCAGTCGGATTTGTACTTTGACCGATGTTTGATCATTAATACATGTTTTGAACATTTGTTTGTTGTTTGTGAGTCATGGATATTTTTATCCGTTTGTACATTAATTATTATAGATAATTACATCTTATTCTTATCTTATGACAATATATGCGTGTGTGTATGTATGCATATGTGACTCTAGTTCTTTGGCCGGCTGCCCGTGTACGAGTTGACAGTGGCGTAGAATGTAATTAGAAGGGTTTTTGTTAATTACTTTGACCCCTCCAGAAGCATGGACGCATCAACATCTCTTGCATAGCTATGCCTTGTTGACGTTTCAGTAGCATACTTTTTCGGATGGTGCACTTGCTAGCATGCAGCTTCTAATTGGAAAAGTACTGTAAACGAAACTGAAGTTTAGTATAGGGTGTTTCTGGATGGTAATTTAGCTCAAACAATTTTCTTGAAAGAACATTTATTGGGGCTTGGAACTAACAAATAAATCGGGGGAGCCACGACTTTAAAACGTGATTGTTAAAAATACTAAAATTAGGAAAAACGTTTTAGATTAAAAATTATGTTCTTATATTTGGCAAAAGGGTCGGACAGACCGCTTTTTGATGTTTATATGTGGAGCTCTGGGAACTATCCCCAAATAATTTTACCTCTACGCCCACTCCTCACGAAATTTCCCCCATTGAGATTATATGGGATTGATCGTATTTGCCAATATAACATCTTTCCCAATTCGGGGTATTAAATACACAAGAGATTTTCGTTGATGTTTTCCACGCCGATAGCAATACTAAACCAGGCCGAAGCTTCGCCAAAGATTAACCATAAGGAAGATACCCTACTTCATACAAATTAACGCGACTGACTAGTAGTTGCATACGTGTTGGTTCTCATATGCGTACACGAAGGGGTAATGCCAACTAACAAGCATGTTACTCACACATTTAAACTTTATAGGCAGTTGTCATTACTGAAGTGTTGCCGTCTCTATCTCTCTTAAGGGAATTTACCTTTGAATTATTGGCAAAGATTAAACATGAGTGCATCCCGTTCTAAAAATTAAATCGTACTAAGTGAGGTATCTTAAATAAATAACTGGCGCAACAGTCCAATTTGAACCACGGCCTCGAGATGAGTTAGCATCATCTCATTTTCTAGATCGTGACGGTTTTTTTGTGCAGAGGTATGTGATCAGCAACACGCTCAACCGAGTTATTTACCCCATAATGGGTACTCATTTAACAGCTGAGTGGGCTCATAGTCCGACACGTAAATCCCCGGAATCGAACCGGGGCCCAGTGCGTTGAAGGCGAACGTGCTAACCGTTGCGCCATCCGGACTACAAGTGAGGTATCTTAGTAATGTTTAATCTTTGGCTTCGCTTCGGCCCGGAGTCCGAAGCGTATATACCCTAGACTTGTACAGACCTAGTGGTGATACCAAAAGTACAAATTGGCAACGACCACATGCATTAAGAATGGGTCTCCTATATGGCCAGTTCATAGGGGAGGTTGGCACTCATTCAGTAGGATCTTGACCACCCTCAAAATCAATTAACTAACTAACCCATTCTGCAAATATTTGTCGAATTTTTCAAGTCGCTAGCTTCATTCTATCGAAAGTTATTGCTTATTCCAAGTTTCACTTGTAGGGGAGGTAGGGGTTCCTTGGGTCGGATCTTGCCCATCATTGCCACCAACTAATTAGATCACCCTACAAATATTTGTCGAATTTTTCAAGTCGCTAGCTTTACTTTGTCGTATGTTATCGCTTATTTTAAGTTTCATTTCTAGGGGAGGTAGGGGTTCCTTAGGTCGGATCTTACCCATTTGAATGCCAACTAACTCAATCTCACTTCAAACATTTGACCAAAATTTCAAGTCACTGGCTTCATTGCATCAAAAGTTATCGCTTATTTGAAGTTTCATTTGTAGGGGAGGTGGGGGTTCCTTGGGTCGGATCTTGCCCATATTCAATACCAACTAAGTAGGTCTTACTAGCAACATTCCATCAATTTTTTAACTCGGTAGTATCATTCTATCGAAAGTATTCGTAATTAAAGTAATATTTAATTTTTTGAAATTTGTAGGGGAGGTAGGTGTTCCTTTGATCTGATTATGCCCAACTTACATAACCTTAAGCAGCTTCTTCCCTCAGGGTCACATGCCAAAAATGAGGTGTCTACGTCAATTGGTTCAAGAGTTATAGACAAAAAACCTGAAAAGTAGGGTAGTACGGGGCTCTTTGTAAGAAAATTACCGTTAGTTTTCAACTGATCGATTTTATTTTCCCAGGAGAGTATAAAATTACCCTCACTA
This sequence comes from Chloromyia formosa, assembly GCA_964017055.1. NCBI lineage: Eukaryota > Metazoa > Arthropoda > Insecta > Diptera > Stratiomyidae > Chloromyia > Chloromyia formosa. The sequence continues at coordinate 53,337,762 of OZ024816.1, read as the reverse complement.
GCAATCTACCAAAGCTAGAGCTTTTCGTGTTTATTTAATCGGGAGTTTTAGATACATTTAATTATTTTAAAATACATATGAAGGGGAGGTAGGCGTTCTCTTGGCCTGATCATGCCCAGTTTCAATACCATCTAACTAGATCATACTTCCAACATCTGACCAAAATTTCAAGGCTCTAGCTTCATTCTATCGGAAGATATCGTCCGAACGGACAGACAGACGGACAGACAGACAGACAGACATGGCTAAATCAAATCAGGAGGTGACCCTGATCATTTATATATATACATTGCGATACCTCCGGAGCCTCATTTAAAGTGTTACATATTTTCGTCGTGACAAAAACAATATACCCTATACTATAAGTCTAGGGTATAATGAAAAACGTTGATTTTTCCCAAGACGGGATTCTTTTTTATTTATTTGTAAAGTACAATTCAACTACTTTCCTCAACACCAAGACCTACACCTACCTATATATACCCTCTATTTTGACAGCGTCAATTACTTTATATTACGTTACGTTACTCTAATTACAATTTAATGACATACAACATGTTTTGAAAGCAAATAAAACCAGGCCGAAGCCTCTCTCACGTGCTCACCCCATCGTGTGGAAACTATATACAAGGTCTCATGTCCAGAATGTGACAAAAAATACGTCGGGCAAACGAAGCGGCTAGTTTCCACACGATGGGGTGAGCACGTGAGAGAGGCTGAGTCTAGCGTAAAAAACAACAAGGACCCCGCGTCGCTAAAATCGATGGTAGCAAGACACATAGCAGGAGAGGGGCACAACATAACATGGGACAACGTGGAGATCATCAAAGCGAGTACAGACAGCAGGAAACTGGATGCACTAGAACGTCTGGCCATTCTAAGGGAACCGGAAAACCAGAGGCTGAACCATGATATCGGGAATCTACAATCAGGGCTGCTGAATCTACTGGCGATGGAATCACCCAGGAGGTGAAACGGGTGGTTTTCATCATCATTCTACCTGTGGCTCAATTTTCTTCTTTTCTCGATTGGGTTTTTCTATTTTTTATTTGCTTTCAAAACATGTTGTATGTCATTAAATGGTAATTAGAGTAACGTAACGTAATATAAAGTAATTGACGCTGTCAAAATGGAGGGTATATAGGTGTAGGTCTTGGTGTTGAGGAAAGTAGTTGAATTGTACTGAAGAAGGACACAACTGGTGTCCGAAATGCGCATTTACAAATAAATAAAAAAGAATCCCGTCTTAAGAAAAATCAACGTTTTTCATTTAGTATCGAGGTATTAATTCACAAAATTGCCTGGAAAATCTAATTTCGGTTGGGAGAGGAGTGGAGGTGGTCCACATTACAATTGACTCAAAACAGTGGCGTAGACAGTGGGAAATTAAGTAAACAAATCCCTCCCGCTCACTCGTGAGTTCCTAGTGAAAACATTTATAAATGAATGAACTCATATGTCAGTATTAAAATTAGATCCACAGAAATATAAATGATAAAGAAAAGAATAAAATAAGTGATGATGGGTTGCGCACATGCTTCCCACGTCCGACTGTTGCGCTGTAGTTTCCTCTTTATTGCTTCAAATCGCTTTATAGCTTGTTCTCTGGAATCTCCTAAAGAGTCCAATGGCGCCTTGAAGGGAATCGTCACGCCGAAACGGCCATCTACATTTCTTCTGCTGGTATTAATGAAATTTTTTTCGCACGCCTTTTCCTCAGCAGAAAAATATTCTTGGCTTGGGTTTTCCTCTGTCTCCCAAAACTTTCTGAGCTGTTCTTAAAGAATTGAGGTATTACAGTACCTGTTTCGTTGAAAAGGTTGCCGAACTGGTATGCTACCTGACACAATAAAACCCAATTTGGTTTTATGTAGATATGGGTGATTTGATTGCTCGTAACTGAGTATGTCCCAGAATAAGTCAACACCAATCAACATAGGCTTGTTGAATGTTGGATCTGCCAATTTGATACCTTGCGGAAGTTTCAGTTTATCAATATTAATAAATTTACTTGGGAGCTGGGAGGTTATTTGTGGGATTACTAAAAATTGTAGCGATGCTTCCAAATTCGTATGCTTGGATTTTATAAGAGATTGAACACTCTCGGTGATTGTTGAACCATGAAGATTAACACCAAGAATATTAAGATTGATTTTAGTCGTGGGCAAGTTAAGTTTTCTACACAATGCCGTTGATAAAAAATTAGATTGAGAACCCGAATCTAATAAAACAGCGCAGTCATGTGCATTACCTGCTTCATCAATAACATCAACAATAGCGGTTGGAAGTAAATTGACTGCCTGTGGTGATGAAACTAAGGATACACTTTTAGATTCCCCCGTATTCTTTTCTAAGTGCAGCAAAGTGTTGTGATTCTTTCCGCACTTACGACACCCTTTGGATTGACAAGCGTTTGCCATATGTCCTATCTTCAAACAATTTAAACAGCGTTTTTGGCGTTTTGCTTCGGAAATACGATTGCCGACCGACAACTTTAGAAAGGTTTCTCATGTGAAAATTGCGTGTTGTTGTTCGCACATCGGACAAGGTTCCGGTATCGTTGATGATAATGTCGATTTTCGCGAAACATTTCTCCCGGAACTCAGCCGACTAGAATAGAATTGGCACTGACACTCTAAGAACTCGGATAGATCACTCACTGTGGGCAAATTTTCGCGATTAACTCCCAATTTTTCCCATTCTTTCCTCGTATTCACATCAAACTTATCAGTTATCAAATAAATGAGAAGACTGCCCCAACTTTCTACCGGGTGTTGCAACGCGTGCAGTGCTCTAATATGCGTTTGCATTGTATTTGATAACATTCTAATCTAAGTGCATCGGAACCAGTTTTCTGTATACTTGGATACTCCACTATGCATTTGATATGACTGTGGATCATAAGCCCCTTGTTCTGATAGCGTCTCTGTAGTAACTCCCAAGCCGCCTCATAGGTTTCGTCGGATATTTCGAGACCCCTTATGACTCAGCATCTTCCACTAATAAAGCGCTGAGGTAGTGAAATTTTTGTATTCTCGTGAGTAGGAACGTTCCGATACCATATACATAGGTATCGATACCCGCTCAAATGAGTAGTATTTAAATCATTTATTCGATACTACTCATATAAGTAGCTTGAAAGTATTGATACTTATAAAGTACTCATATCGATAGTTTTTCTTATGAATTAGAGATCGCGGGTGATTTGGTAACTTAGGAGCACTGTTATTAATAATTATTTTTTAGGTTTAACAACAAAATTGATTTTTTTAAATAAACATAATAATAAAAATAAAAGGAAAAAGGGCTATAAGTATTCCATATGCTTATATATGCACATACATCTATACAAAGAGTTTTACTTAATCCAGATTATGTTTCCAAGGCTATTTCCAAGTGGATAGTATATCATAGAATTTATATATAGAGAACATATATATTCTGATTTAAGAAATAAAAAGTTAGAAAAAGGAGAACGTAAACATTTAGGCTTGGCAAGATGCACGCGGATGTGAAAAAAGTGCATGAAGTAATCTAATAGGCTAACAATTTTTGTATTCGAATTTTGTGACGGGAACTCCTCCCAAACTACTAAACCGATTTTAATGATTTATATACACAATTAGAAAGGTATTCTTTCGAAGGTGTGCAAATTTTATATTTTATTAAAATTGGCGAAATACTTTAGCTATAATCCGCAACAAAACATTGCGAGCTTAGAATCAGAGCTTGGGCAGATGTATTTGCTACAGCGTTGGATCAGCGGTTCGTGGGTTTGCGGGGATTCGGTTCATGTATATAATGTCGTGAGCTTGGGAAAATGTAACAAACATTGCGAGCTTAGAATCCAAGCGTGAGCAGATGTACTAAGCTTGGGCAGATGTATTCGCTACAGCATTGGGTCAGCAGTTCGTGACCAAGCTTGGGCAGATGTATTCGCTACAGCGTTGGATCAGCGGTTCGTGGCTTTGTGGGTATTCGGTTCATGTATATAATGTCGTGGCTTTGCGGGGATTCGATTCATGTATATAATGACCAAGCTTGGCTAGATGTATCCGCGCTAAGGATCATTTCATAATATTGTGGGTGGAACAGCGTTCATTGGATTGTGAGTGGAGCCGTCTAGAAAAGATACTCACGAAATAAATAAACCGTCGAATTGAAAATATGAATCAAGTATCCAAGTGTACTTAATTTTTATGCTGCATGCTTATGAGCGTCGAATTGAAAAAATGATAGGTTCGAGTTGAAAAAATGAAAGTATGCATAGTCCACTTAACAAGTGGAAAAGAAATGTTATGAGGAGATAAAAAAAATTATGATTTAGCGACGTAAAGAGAAATAGTTTGAATGCAAAAACTAAACGATGTCCTGTATGTCCGTTAGAGAAAGTTTTGCTTTCGTGATACGCAGATCTATGGTGATACGCAGATCTATTGTGGGTGTAATACATATATAAGTATCGTGGTGACCAAGATACGTGAAGGTCAATAAATATTTTGGTGTAATACCTGGCGGTTTTAATGTAGTACATACTTTAGTTACTTTCGTGGTAAATAATTATTTTTTGTGCAGTGCTTTCGGTCAAATAAGTGTTTTTGTAAACAAGATACGTACCTGAAAAGTATAGACGACCCGGCAAGTATTTTCCTGATAAGTAAATAGGTAAATAGCAAGGAAGTAGTAGTTTGCAAAATGCCCTCCCAACGGCATTCTGTAATTACTGGAAGGATTGAGCGGCGTGGTAGAAGAAATTACATGAGGGTAATTAGAAACCACGACGCAATCAATCATTTAGATGGTACATATAAATGTGCCTTAAATATAGTTTCACGGGATTTCGAACCTTTTAGTTGCGGTCCTCTTACCTACAGCTATATTTTGAGCTAAATATTTGGCCGTAACCAATTAAATTTCATTTTTCTATAATTTTCAGCTCGGGGCTTTATTTCTAGAGACTGCAGTCGATTCCAAAAGGTATACCGTGCCGTGGTGAATGGGACTTAAAATAGTACTATACCTATATATTGCAGGCACACAAGATGTGAACGAGTCTGTTGGGTGATATTCCTATAAGCTCGAAAGCATTTTAGGCACACGCGCGATCATTTAACTATTTGATAAAACCACTTATGTGAAAATCGAATGTCGCCATGTGAAAGAAGGTGTACCGTGCCGTGATGAATGGGCGTTAAAATTGAAATTAAACTATCGATCTAAACCAAATACCAGCTATATTTTGAGCTAAAACTTGCTCCTAACCAATTTTCAGTTTGAGTGACTCTTATTCTAGAGGTTGCGGTCGATTTTACGATTTGTTCTTCTTATTCTAGGGAGTGTTTAGGTAGTGACGTATAGCCCATGATTCAATAAGATATTGACCTGGCGTAGCCGGATCGCTAGATCATCTAGTTATTAAAATGCTTAAAATTTAGGTGAAGAACTCTTTATTATCGAGACTGCCCAAGAAGAGCAATTTTTCCAAGTACTTCGGAGACAATCTGTTCCTCGCCTGCGACATTGTTGATCCAGCTTTTGAAAATAAACACTCGCTTGGAACCGATGTTGCGACGACAATAAAATATAGTTGAGCAAATTTAAATAAACTTGGATACACTAACTTCATGTCTTCCCATTCAACGAATGGGTTGCTTTTGAGGGAAACCACCGAGTTGGATAGATAAAGAGTCAATTCATCGACTTGCTGTGTTATCTTCTTTTTTTGTGACCATGCGCTAATTCCTTGTGAAGTTTCCAAAATTCGTATTCTTCTTTTGCTGTAGATGCAGTAGATAAAGTATCGTCTTCCGATTCACTTGCACTACTTTGCTGTTCGCTAATCATTGTTTTAAGTTTTTGTATGGCGCTTACGCACGCGGCAGGATTATGAAAATGAAGGTTTTTAAACCTTGGATCTAAAAGAGTGGCAATAGCTGCATGGTCACTGTATTCGATCAGTCCGTATCTTTTTTTTAATTCTCTCAATAATACCGACTTGCATTCAGTAACGACCTTAGATTTAGGCACGATACTACTGAGTTCTGTAGACAAACAATTAAGCATCGGAATAACTTTAGAAATCGTTACATATTTTTCACCGGATGCATCTCTTGTTACATTCTCGAATGGTTTTAATAGAATTTTAAGCTGATTTAATGTTTCGATTTCTGTCGCGCTAGGCATATCAGGTGCTGTTACACTTTCAAGGACGATTTCCGATACAACTCTTCTCAAATTTAGGAAACGCTCCAACATAAAAAACGTGGAGTTCCATCTTGTTCTTGTATCTGCAATAAGCTTCAATACAAGTCCTTCAGAAACGTTATTGCGCATTTGAATCTTTCGTACCTTGTCCGACTGAACTACGCTATTATTAACGCTGGGTAATTTTAATGCCTCTTCAACTACGAGATTTATAGTGTGGGCAAAACAGGATAGATGTTTTTTTACTCCCTAAAGATGTTTTAACAGCAGCCAACATAGAACTGGCATTATCTGTTACCACAGCAGGGACTTTAGCTAGTGGTAAGTCCCATTCACTCAAAATATCAAGTAGGTTTTTTGATATATAATCTGCAGTATGTCTGTCGTTTAACATACGGGTTGCAAGGACATATGCACACATTTGATCGTTTTCTACAAAATGAGCTGTGACACCCATGAATCCCACTTCATTCATTGTATCTGTCCATATGTCCATGGTGAGACAAATATTTTCTACTTTGGACAGTTTTTGTTTACAAATACTAGTACACGCACTGTATTTTTCTTCAGTTTTTTTTATGTATTTTACGCCGGGAACCTTAAAATTTGGTTCCAGCTCCTTCATCAGGCGCAGAAAACCTTCACCTTCAACTACATTGAATGGCCGCATATGTTGGGTCTGATCAATTTCCATCGTATTTATAGGATTCGTGGCGGTTGTACGTTTTGAACTGAAACAGTATATTAAATATGGATCTACTTTTGGTTTTGACAGCTGGCAATGTCGATGTTGACCGTTACCCCAAGTCCCCAGCCAACGCTACTTTTCTAATCCCAAATTATTGACGATTTCATGCTTCGTACTTTCAACATTAATAAAATTATAAATTTTGATGTGGAAATTATATGCCTACCTTTTATTTGATTTAACAATCGTTTCGTCCTGTTGTTTCCTTGCTACAATAATTCCATGGATGCCACCGTGCTTGAACACATTTGATGCGTTACCACAATATTTGACGAGTTTGTAACAGTGGATACACTTTGCCGTGGTTTCAGAAACGCCATAACTCCACACAAATTTAACAACTTCACACAACAATAACAACGAAATAATATAAACAAACCAAACACTAAAAATAGCGGTACCAGCTACCACGCGAGTGTCGAACTTGAACTTAAACGTGTGCAACTATCAAAATCTGTTCCGCAACTGCAATGAATCTAGGGACGCGGGAGCGTCCCGCCCCGCCAAAGAAAAACGAAAAAATCGCAAAAAAAATGAAACCGGAATATAGAGGGCTACGCCCGCAATCCGAGGGTTTTGTAGCAAGCGCTTATTTTGGTTTATAAATATCGCCTCCTTGCTCTTCTTGATATCACTCAGATGGATAGAAAAAACGTAATAAAAATGTCTTACCCACTTACATTTTACATGCTAATCATATTACGTGATTGTAACGAAACTTAGAACATATTATTGCTTAAGGTGTTGGTTATCGTTGGCCATCAGTACTTTTGACCTCGAACGTGTTTGAGGCGTGCAAGGGTGTGCTAACTGTAACTATACAAATAAACTATTATTGACCTATTCTGAGAAGATATACAAATTCCACTATTTTCCATTTTATATGTTTTTCGAAACCCACTTCCTGTAAGTCTTCATAATTCTAAGTATAACGGTCTCAAAACGCAGGCAAGGGCGGGGGGGGGGGGGGGTCAAATTACGAACTAATATTTTCTCCTCCTCCACAGTTCCCCTTTCTATAAATTTCGAGAAAATGCCAAAAAATGGAATGTACTCATCATTACCTTTCTCACGACACCTCATTTGCTTATACTCGTACCAGTCGATAAAAAAATTTGACCTTAATTTCGCCTCTATGTGGACCCCCCCGCCCCCTTCCACCCGGTAAAGTTGGCCAATTAAGACACAGCGCCCCCAACCAATCCTTACCCTTTCAAAAATGATTAATTAAATAACTGCAATTCGCACTACGAAAAACAACATGAAAGTATAGTAGTACTAACACCTATGAGGCCGGTTGGTGTATTTTTTGTATGGATAGTGTCAAAATGCCGAACTTTAAATGAATGTACTATTATTAAATATTATGTGATTATAATGAAACTTAGAAATATTATTGCCTATGATGTTGGTTATCATTGGCCATCAATATTTTTGACCTCAGGTACGCGTAAGGGGTGCAGGGTTGTGCTAACTGAAACTATAGAAATGTACTATTATTAACCTTTTCTGATGAAATTTCAAAATTCTAGAAATCTAGCTTTTCTACACTAGTAAAATGGCGCTTTTCTGTAAATTTTCATATTTCTAAGTATAACGGTCTCGAAATGCAACGGGGGGGGGGGGACAAACTCGGAAGACATATTTTCCCCTCTCCCTCTTTTCCCGTTTCTTTAAATTTGAAAAAAATTCCAAAAATGGAATGTACTCGACGGTACCTTTCTTATGATACCCCACTTGCCTGTACTAAACGAAAAAAAAATTTCGACCTTAATTTCCCGTCTATGGGGACCTCCCCTTAAAGTCGACCTATTACGACGATTCGCTTTCTCCGGTGAATTATAGTAATTCTACACCTTCCTACAAAATTTCATGTATATAGCTTCAGCCGTTCGTGAGATATTCCATGGACAGACGGACAGACGGACAGACGGACAGACAGACATTTGACCGATTTCATAAGGGTTTTGTTTTACTACAAAACCCTAAAAATTGAAAAGCGACCAAGACTATGTTTACGCGACACAACAAGTACGGGTTTTCGGACCTCTGTAGCTCCGGCCCCGGATGCTTGTTCGGGCTCAAATTTGGTGTGGTCGTTGTCTCCGGTCATCTTACGAAGTGCTGCAAATTTGATTCCGATACATGGAAAAACACCCGAGATATGATAATTTGAAAATGGCTATTTTTCAAATTTTTCTTGTTCTTGTTGTTCTCGTTGTTCTTTGATAGGGCTACAGCCTCGTAGGGAGCGTATCCAGGTCTGCTTTCTTTTCTCGCGGATTGCCTGTGTCCCAAGGGTGTGCATAGGCTATCGTTTACTCTGATCCGTGCATGAACACAATACCGCTAAAGTACTCGTAGCTTCGCGCCTCGCTCTAGGGTTGGCATATTGAACGCTGATTGCATTAGTTAATTTCTTTCAACGCGGATTGGCGCGGTATTGTGTTCATATCAATCCTTTTTACGGCTGACGGGTTTTTCTTGGCGGGGATTTTTTTACAACAGGGTTGTTTTTGAGAGATAATCTTTACGCTTCAAGATTGTCGACGTCGGATCACAAAATTGCGAATTCTCAATTCTTCACTTTAACTGGTCGTATTAAGGTACGCGCGCTTGAACTAGTGCACTTGAGCGAATGGCTATTGACTCGACGGAAGCACAAATTGTGCATTATGTAGCGCAATGCACAAAGCACAACACATCAATAACATATGTAGGTAGTCAGATGATATTGACAAGTTATTGATGGATGATGGGTAGAGCCATTGCCATCTTAATTATACAGGCCTCCGCTCAGCTGATCGCGACGTGGTTTTGACTTCGTAGCTGACGTCAATTTTACGTGATTCATGACTTGCAAAGGCAATAGCAAGGCACGAACGACGTAAAATTGACGTCAGCTACGAAGGCGGAACCACGTCGCGGTTAGCTGAGTGGAGGCCTGTATAATTAAGATGGCACTGGTAGAGCACTAAAAAGGAAGGTTCAACGCCATTTTGGGGATGTTTTTAGTTTCCGGGGCAAGGGGTGAAAAAATCGTTTTTCACTCGGATTTTTTGTCACTTATCACTCGCGTCACCCTAAAACTCTCAAATTTGCAAAAAAAAAAAATTTTTTTTTTAATTTTTAATTTTTTTTTATTTTTTTTTTATTTTTAATCTTAATTTTTTATTTTTTTTCTTATTTTCCTGTTCTAATGATTTATACTGAGTGTTTGGTGTGCTTAAAACTGATCAAAACGCTGTTGCACGCAAAGCGAGCGAAGCGAGCGTTCATGTTTGTGCGATACAGAGGGTTGCGGTCCATTAAGCGCGGAGCGAGCGGAGCCCACGCAAGAGGATTTGCGAATATTTCAATTTTCCATGCCTCCAATATTCAAAACACTCAGTATAAATTATAAAAAAAAAGATTAAAAATAAAAAAAAATAAAAACTTAAAACAAAAATAAAAATTACAAATTACAAATTTTTTTTTTTTTGCAAATTCTTGACTTTTAGAGTGACGCGAGTGAAAAGTGACAAAAATCCGAGTGAAAAGTGATTTCCCCAGCCGGGGCCCCGGAAACTAAAAGGTTGCCCAGGAAGGCAAAGCAGGATTTGTGTTTCGGGGCAGGCAGTCGAGAAAGTTGACAATTTCTGCTACCTCGGAAGCGTAGTTACAGCAGATGGTGGAGCGGATGCTGATGTACAGTCTCGCATCAACAAGGCTCGAGCAGCTTTTTTCAGTTTGACTGCTTTCTGGCAAAACAACAACATTTCCAGACGCACCAAACTCCGGATTTTCGAAATCAACGTAAAATCTGTGCTTCTATATGGCTGTTCAACTTGGAAGGTGACCAATAAGATAGCAACCAGATTGCAAACTTTTGTGAACCAGTGTCTACGGCGCATCCTACACATACGGTGTCCGGAGGTCATTTCTAACGACGACCTCCTTACTATTTCTGGTCAGGACAGGATAGACACTTCCATTAAAAGGCGAAAGTGGTTAGACTAGATGGGAAGTAAGCGTGGTTAATGCTCTATGCCCCACAAGGGGACAACAGGAACCAGAAGCAGAGAGAGAGAAGGACTTCAACCATCTCTTGACTCGAGGATGTCCACGTACCGTCATCCTTTGCCAGATAACTTGGCATAGTTGGATTTGTTGACAGGATTTTCCGTAGTCTAGACTAGACGCATCGCTGGACCTATCGATGCTTTCGCAAAATATTCTCCACGAACTAGGCTTGGCCCTTCTCAGTTCCTTTTTAGAAAGGCCGAGTTGACCCTTATAGATTACCCAATCTGAGTTTTGTTTTGAAGATTTAGCCTTATTAAAGCATTTTCTACATCTGGGCCTAAGCTCACTAAGCTGAGCACTCCACCACGCCGACTTAGTCTTACCTCTTTCTTTACTAGCAGGACATGATCCTTCAGCAGATTTCATGGAAGCCCCCGTCAGGGTCTCTACCATTGCGTCTAACTCCTGCGGGTTGCTCGGCTGACACGACAGCGGAGGTAATGTATTCACGAAACACTCCCTGTACTTACCCCAGTCAGTTCTTTTCCGATTTACAATTACTCGTTTGGTATTATGTTGCTCGTTCAAGCTTGAAGATAACGATGATCAGAGAATGAGTGCTCAGGAGACACCCTCCAATCACATATCAAATGTTGTGTGTAAAGGGTTAATAAATACAAAAAAAAAAAAAATGCAGACAGAAATTTAAAAATAATAAAAAATAATTGTTTTTTTTTAGTTGGTAGAATCAGTCTGATTCGGCAAGTAAATAAAACTGTCAGATGTTAAATTTAAATTGGTCAAAGGTGAAAAAAAGAGAAATAGGACCTCGTTACTAGATTGAAGGAAAGATTATTTTGCTGTTTCCGCCCATCACCGAAATGGCGAAAAACGATTTTATGGGCAGGAAGGGTCGGGGCACGCGCATTAAAAATGAGAGATGACTATAAGCTAAACCGAAAAGGGAGAATAGAGAAGAGCGTTCCGAAAAAAGGAAGTAGGCAGTGAAGTGTAGGGAATAGACTAATGAAAAAATTGTATGGATGAAAAAATAATGAGTAAAATTTAAGAAAAAAAGTAATGAGTACTCAGTATCTCTTCCAGTTTCAAAAAAGTAATCATTATACTTTGTAATTAAATACTTTTAAAAAATATATTTATGTAGTATTTAGTATTTTTGAAACAGTAATTAATACTGAGTAGTGAGTACATTCGAAAATACTAAGTATTCACATGCTATGTCCATGTGCCATCTATTTTCTTTTGTTCCCATAAAGTAAAAGAATGCTCGCTTTTCAGATTTATTTTGCTTATATCCTAAAAAATACTCATACCACGAGGGAAATGAGAAGGATTGAATTTATTGATAGTAGCTGACATAAATACAAATATCATTTGATAACTCTTGCTGTGCGCATATTGCATCGGGTTCGCGTGTTGCGCTTTCTGTCAAAGGGCGTCTATGCTTTTTTTTTTCAGATAAATAAATGAAACTCTATAGCCGACCATACACCATCCGGAATTCCTGTCCGGAAAAACTGATGAGGCCTGGCCTTCCGGTTCGAGCTTGACCGCACTCCATTTTCTAACATCTGCATTTTTCCTACTTTTTGATTTCAAGCCCCACTCTTTTAAAATCTATCTTCAAATATTGTTAAAAATGGTATTAATGTGAAGCTAAGATTTCAAGTTCTCAAATGATATACGATTTGTAGGGATACATTATATACTTTTCAAAATATGCATACAAATACACGTGCTTTCGGTTTGATTCAGTATTTTTGCTCGCAAGTTTATATTCAGGCGAACCGAAAGGCCAGGCCTCATCAGTTTTTCCGGACAGGAATTCCGGATGGTGTATGGTCGGCTATAGAGTTTCATTTATTTATCTGAAAAAAAAAGCATAGACGCCCTTTGACAGAAAGCGCAACACGCGAACCCGATGCAATATGCGCACAGCAAGAGTTATTAAATGATATTTGTATTTATGTCAGCTACTATCAATAAATTCAATCCTTCTCATTTCCCTCGTAGTATGAGTATTTTTTAGGATATAAGCAAAATAAATCTGAGAAGCGAGCATTCTTTTACTTTATGGGAACAAAAGAAAATAGATGGCACATGGACATAGCATGTGAATACTTAGTATTTTCGAATGTACTCACTACTCAGTATTAATTACTGTTTCAAAAATACTAAATACTACATAAATATATTTTTTAAAAGTATTTAATTACAAAGTATAATGATTACTTTTTTGAAACTGGAAGAGATACTGAGTACTCATTACTTTTTTTCTTAAATTTTACTCATTATTTTTTCATCCATACAATTTTTTCATTAGTCTATTCCCTACACTTCACTGCCTACTTCCTTTTTTCGGAACGCTCTTCTCTATTCTCCCTTTTCGGTTTAGCTTATAGTCATCTCTCATTTTTAATGCGCGTGCCCCGACCCTTCCTGCCCATAAAATCGTTTTTCGCCATTTCGGTGATGGGCGGAAACAGCAAAATAATCTTTCCTTCAATCTAGTAACGAGGTCCTATTTCTCTTTTTTTCACCTTTGACCAATTTAAATTTAACATCTGACAGTTTTATTTACTTGCCGAATCAGACTGATTCTACCAACTAAAAAAAAACAATTATTTTTTATTATTTTTAAATTTCTGTCTGCATTTTTTTTTTTTTGTATTTATTAACCCTTTACACACAACATTTGATATGTGATTGGAGGGTGTCTCCTGAGCACTCATTCTCTGATCATCGTTATCTTCAAGCTTGAACGAGCAACATAATACCAAACGAGTAATTGTAAATCGGAAAAGAACTGACTGGGGTAAGTACAGGGAGTGTTTCGTGAATACATTACCTCCGCTGTCGTGTCAGCCGAGCAACCCGCAGGAGTTAGACGCAATGGTAGAGACCCTGACGGGGGCTTCCATGAAATCTGCTGAAGGATCATGTCCTGCTAGTAAAGAAAGAGGTAAGACTAAGTCGGCGTGGTGGAGTGCTCAGCTTAGTGAGCTTAGGCCCAGATGTAGAAAATGCTTTAATAAGGCTAAATCTTCAAAACAAAACTCAGATTGGGTAATCTATAAGGGTCAACTCGGCCTTTCTAAAAAGGAACTGAGAAGGGCCAAGCCTAGTTCGTGGAGAATATTTTGCGAAAGCATCGATAGGTCCAGCGATGCGTCTAGTCTAGACTACGGAAAATCCTGTCAACAAATCCAACTATGCCAAGTTATCTGGCAAAGGATGACGGTACGTGGACATCCTCGAGTCAAGAGATGGTTGAAGTCCTTCTCTCTCTCTGCTTCTGGTTCCTGTTGTCCCCTTGTGGGGCATAGAGCATTAACCACGCTTACTTCCCATCTAGTCTAACCACTTTCGCCTTTTAATGGAAGTGTCTATCCTGTCCTGACCAGAAATAGTAAGGAGGTCGTCGTTAGAAATGACCTCCGGACACCGTATGTGTAGGATGCGCCGTAGACACTGGTTCACAAAAGTTTGCAATCTGGTTGCTATCTTATTGGTCACCTTCCAAGTTGAACAGCCATATAGAAGCACAGATTTTACGTTGATTTCGAAAATCCGGAGTTTGGTGCGTCTGGAAATGTTGTTGTTTTGCCAGAAAGCAGTCAAACTGAAAAAAGCTGCTCGAGCCTTGTTGATGCGAGACTGTACATCAGCATCCGCTCCACCATCTGCTGTAACTACGCTTCCGAGGTAGCAGAAATTGTCAACTTTCTCGACTGCCTGCCCCGAAACACAAATCCTGCTTTGCCTTCCTGGGCAACCTTTTAGTTTCCGGGGCCCCGGCTGGGGAAATCACTTTTCACTCGGATTTTTGTCACTTTTCACTCGCGTCACTCTAAAAGTCAAGAATTTGCAAAAAAAAAAAAATTTGTAATTTGTAATTTTTATTTTTAATTTTTGTTTTAAGTTTTATTTTTTTTATTTTTAATCTTTTTTTTTATAATTTATACTGAGTGTTTGGAATATTGGAGGCATGGAAAATTGAAATATTCGCAAATCCTCTTGCGTGGGCTCCGCTCGCTCCGCGCTTAAGGGACCACAACCCTCAGTATCGCACAAACATGAACGCTCGCTTCGCTCGTTTTGCGTGCAACAGCGTTTTGATCAGTTTTAAGCACACCAAACACTCAGTATAAATCATTAGAACAGGAAAATAAGAAAAAAAAAATAAAAAATTAAGATTAAAAATAAAATGAAACCGGAATATAGAGGGCTACGCCCGCAATCCGAGGGTTTTGTAGCAAGTACTTATTTTGGTATGTAAGTATCGGCTCCTTGCTCTTTTTGGTACCACTTAGATGGATAAAAAAAAAAAAATGTCTGACCCATAATATAGTATCTCCCCTCCCCCGCCCGTTACAGTTGGCCAATTCCCACACATCGCCCCCTACCAATCTTTACCCTTTCATAAATGTGATTAACCATAATATGTAACAATAACTGCGATTCGCACTACGAAAAACAACATGCAAGTAGTACTCGCACCTTTGAAGCCGGTAGGTGTATTTTTTGTATGAATAGTATAAAAATGCCTAACTTTAAGTGAATGTACTATTGTTAAACATTACATGGTTGTAATGAAACGTAGAGGCATTATTGCCTATGGTGTTGGTTATCATTGGCCATCAATATTTTTGACCTCGGGTGTGCTTAAGGGGTGCAGGGGTGTGCTAACTGAAAAAATAGAAATGTACTATTATTAACCTTTTTTGATGAGATTTTGGAATTCTATTATTTATAGTTTTCTATGTTTCTAAAATGCCGCTTTTCTGCAAATTTTCATATCTCTAAGTATAACGGTTTCGAAATGCAAGGGGGGGGGGACAAACTCGGATCTCATATTTTCCCCTCTCCCTCTTTTCCCCTTTCTTCAAATTTGAAAAAAATTCCAGAAATGGAATGTACTCGACGATACCTTTCTTACGATACCCCACTTGCCTATACCAAATGACAAAAAAAATTCGTCCCTCATTTCCCCTCTATGGGGACCCCCCCTCAAAGTTGACCTATTACGATGCATCACTTCCTCCAGAGAATTATAGTACTTCTACATATTTTCACTAAATTTCATACATGTAGCCTCAGCGGTTCGTGAGATATTCCATGGACAGACAGACAGACAGACAGACGGACGCATGACCGATTTCATAAGGGTTTTGTTTTACTACAAAACCCTAAAAAAAATAAAAAAAATTAAAAATTGAAAAAAAAAATTTTTTTTTTGTAAATTTGAGAGTTTTAGGGTGACGCGAGTGATAAGTGACAAAAAATCCGAGTGAAAAACGATTTTTTCACCCCGGGCCCCGGAAACTAAAAACATCCCCAAAATGGCGTTGAACCTTCCTTTTTAGTGCTCTACCAATGCCATCTTAATTATACAGGCCTCCACTCAGCTAACCGCGACGTGGTTCCGCCTTCGTAGCTGACGTCAATTTTACGTCGTTCGTGCCTTGCTATTGCCTTGGCAAGTCATGAATCACGTAAAATTGACGTCAGCTACGAAGTCAAAACCACGTCGCGATCAGCTGAGCGGAGGCCTGTATAATTAAGATGGCAATGGCTCTACCCATCATCCATCAATAACTTGTCAATATCATCTGACTACCTACATATGTTATTGATGTGTTGTGCTTTGTGCATTGCGCTACATAATGCATAATTTGTGCTTCCGTCGAGTCAATAGCCATTCGCTCAAGTGCACTAGTTCAAGCGCGCGTACCTTAATACGACCAGTTAAAGTGAAGAATTGAGAATTCGCAATTTTGTGATCCGACGTCGACAATCTTGAAGCGTAAAGATTATCTCTCAAAAACAACCCTGTTGTAAAAAAATCCCCGCCAAGAAAAACCCGTCAGCCGTAAAAAGGATTGATATGAACACAATACCGCGCCAATCCGCGTTGAAAGAAATTAACTAATGCAATCAGCGTTCAATATGCCAACCCTAGAGCGAGGCGCGAAGCTACGAGTACTTTGGCGGTATTGTGGTCATATCAATCCTTTTTACGGATGAAGGGTTTTTCTTGGCGGGGATTTTTTTTACAACAGGGTTGTTTTTGAGAGATATCACATCTTTTTGCATAGTGGTAGTAGTAATCCAGCTGGCGCAACGGTAACCACGTTCGCCTTCTATACATTGGGCTCCGGTTTGATTCCTACTGAATGCGGTAGTCTTCGATAAAAAAGGGGATTTACGTGCCGGACTATGAGTCCACTCAGGTTACCCATTTGTGGCAAATAGTTTTCTTGCCAAGAATATCATTTTTCTAGTTCAAAGGCCTCAAAGTGCCTTTAACAGTAGTTTACTGCATTCGCCTCATCACCCCCGATAATAGATAAATATCGCTTCCTTGCAAAGAACGTCTTTTTTCCTGCCCAAAGGACTCAAAATACCTTTAACAGTCTACTGCATTCGAAACATCACCTCCAGTCATACCCATCTTGCCTAGACATCGCTTCCCATCTTCCACACATTGAAAAAATCATCTTACATCATAATTCATATCTCATATGCCATAAATGAAACTACCTAAATCATATACCACACAGCATGTTTTTTTCTTTCCCGGCATCCCAAGCTGTGTTTTGCTAGACAGCGACTGGGCGATTTGCGACTGCGACTCGAGAGCAATTGATTCATTTCGGGGTTTTGTATGAAAATAGAACTATATACAACAGTATGTTGGGCAGGTTGTCTATGCAATCAAGGATTTTTATATGTACCTGAGGAGAATGGATGGAAAGAGACGAATGTACTGTAGATGTAGAGTCCTTCGGTGGCAGCAAGGACATTCGAAAAAGGATATTTTTGGCAGTGAAGCGAAATACGGTCAATATGGGTGTCATATCCTTTTTGAAATGTCCTTGTTGCCACCGAAAAACTCGAAATGCCATCCATAGTACTCCTAGGCATTCGCCTCTTCACCCCGGTTCATATGACACCCATATTGCCCATATTTTAATTGACTTTCTTGAATGTCCTTTTCGCCACCGAAGGACTCGAAACGCCATCCGCACTACTCCTGGATATTCGAGTGTCCACCCCGATTCATATGACACCCATATTGACCGTATTTCGCTTCACTGCCAAAAACATTTTTTTTTCGAATGTCCTTGTCGTCACCGAAGGATCCGGAATGCCATCTACAGTACTCCTGGACATTCGCCTCTTCACCCCGGTTCATATGACACCCATATTGCCCATATTTCAATTGACTTTCTTGAATGTCCTTTTCACCACCGAAGGACTCGAAATGCCATCCGCACTACTCCTGGATATTCGGGTGTCCACCCCGATTCATATGACACCCATATTGACCGTATTTCGCTTCACTGCCAAAAGTATCCTTTTTTCGAATATCCTTATCGGCATCGAATGCCATCCATAGTACTCCTGGGCATTCGCCTCTTCACCACAATTCATATGACACCCATATTGCCCATTTTTCACTTGACTTCCAAGAATGTTCTTTTCGCTCCAAACGACTCGAAATGCCATCTACACTACTCCTGGATATTCGGGTGTCCATTCCGATTCATATGACACCCATATTGACCGTATTTCGCTTCACTGTCAAAAATATCCTTTTTCGAATGTCCTTGTTGCCACCGAAAAACTCGAAATACCATCCATAGTACTCCTAGGCATTCGCCTCTTCACCCCGGTTCATATGACACCCATATTGCCCATATTTCACTTGACTTTCGTGAATGTCCTTTTCACCATCGAAGGACTCGAAATGCCATCTACACTAATCCTGGACACTCGCCTCTTCATCCCGGTTCATATGAGACCCATATTTCGCTTCACTGCCAAAAATATCCTTTTTCGAATGTCCTTGCTGCCACCGAAGGACTCTACATCTACAGTACATTCGTCTCTTTCCATCCATTCTCCTCACGTACATATAAAAATCCTTGATTGCATAGACAACCTGCCCAACATACTACATAGTACTATTTTCATACAAAACCCCGACATTGAATAATGAATCAATTGCTCTCGAGTCGCAGTCGCAAATCGCCTAGTCGCTGTCTAGCAAAACACAGCTTAAGATGCAGCCATAAGCATTCAGTGTCAATTTTTTCATGACACACTACACTTTTCATTCATGCACTTGCCACAAACCACGCCAACACACAAAGAACTCGTATGGTTCTCCTCAGCCGACGAGCGCACGGACTTTTGCATCCGTCGTCGTCTCTACTCACATAATCAAGTGTTTGCGTCTCTCCCCGTCGGCATGCGATCTCTGCGAGTGATTTTCTGTGTCGCATTCAAATTATCAAAAAGACTTAAGCCAGAAACTCTACTATAAAATTTCACATTTTTGGATGTATCTTTGTATCTACTGCACGGATCAGAGTAAACGATAGCCTATGCACACCCTTGGGACACAGGCAATCCGCGAGAAAAGAAAGCAGACCTGGATACGCTCCCTACGAGGCTGTAGCCCTATCAAAGAACAACGAGAACAACAAGAACAAGAAAAATTTGAAAAATAGCCATTTTCAAATTATCATATCTCGGGTGTTTTTCCTTGTATCGGAATCAAATTTGCAGCACTTCGTAAGATGACCGGAGACAATGACCACGCCAAATTTGAGCCCGAACAAGCATCCGGGGCCGGAGCTACAGAGGTCCGAAAACCCGTACTTGTTGTGTCGCGTAAACATAGTCTTGGTCGCTTTTCAATTTTTTTTTTTTTTCGATTTTTTCGTTTTTCTTTGGCGGGGCGGGACGCTCCCGCGTCCCTAGATTCATTGCAGTTGCGGAACAGATTTTGATAGTTGCACACGTTTAAGTTCAAGTTCGACACAAACAACGCACTAGGACTCGCGTGGTAGCTGGTACCGCTATTTTTAGTGTTTGGTTTGTTTATATTATTTCGTTGTTATTGTTGTGTGAAGTTGTTAAATTTGTGTGGAGTTATGGCGTTTCTGAAACCACGGCAAAGTGTATCCACTGTTACAAACTCGTCAAATATTGTGGTAACACATCAAATGTGTTCAAGCACGGTGGCATCCATGGAATTATTGTAGCAAGGAAACAACAGGACGAAACGATTGTTAAATCAAATAAAAGGTAGGCATATAATTTCCACATCAAAATTTATAATTTTATTAATGTTGAAAGTACGAAGCATGAAATCGTCAATAATTTGGGATTAGAAAAGTAGCGTTGGCTGGGGACTTGGGGTAACGGTCAACATCGACATTGCCAGCTGTCAAAACCAAAAGTAGATCCATATTTAATATACTGTTTCAGTTCAAAACGTACAACCGCCACGAATCCTATAAATACGATGGAAATTGATCCGACCCAACATATGCGGCCATTCAATGTAGTTGAAGGTGAAGGTTTTCTGCGCCTGATGAAGGAGCTGGAACCAAATTTTAAGGTTCCCGGCGTAAAATACATAAAAAAAACTGAAGAAAAATACAGTGCGTGTACTAGTATTTGTAAACAAAAACTGTCCAAAGTAGAAAATATTTGTCTCACCATGGACATATGGACAGATACAATGAATGAAGTGGGATTCATGGGTGTCACAGCTCATTTTGTAGAAAACGATCAAATGTGTGCATATGTCCTTGCAACCCGTATGTTAAACGACAGACATACTGCAGATTATATATCAAAAAACCTACTTGATATTTTGAGTGAATGGGACATACCACTAGCTAAAGTCCGTGCTGTGGTAACAGATAATGCCAGTTCTATGTTGGCTGCTGTTAAAACATCTTTAGGGAGTAAAAAACATCTATCCTGTTTTGCCCACACTATAAATCTCGTAGTTGAAGAGGCATTAAAATTACCCAGCGTTAATAATAGCGTAGTTCAGTCGGACAAGGTACGAAAGATTCAAATGCGCAATAACGTTCCTGAAGGACTTGTATTGAAGCTTATTGCAGATATAAGAACAAGATGGAACTCCACGTTTTTTATGTTGGAGCGTTTCCTAAATTTGAGAAAAGTTGTATCGGAAATCGTCCTTGAAAGTGTAACAGCACCTGATATGCCTAGCGCGACAAAAATCGAAACATTAAATCAGCTTAAAATTCTATTAAAACCATTCGAGAATGTAACAAGAGATGCATCCGGTGAAAAATATGTAACGATTTCTAAAGTTATTCCGATGCTTAATTGTTTGTCTACAGAACTCAGTAGTATCGTGTCAAAATCTAAGGTCGTTACTGAATGCAAGTCGGTTTTATTGAGAGAATTAAAAAAAAGATACGGACTGATCGAATACAATGACCATGCAGCTATTGCCACTCTTTTAGATCCAAGGTTTAAAAACCTTCATTTTCAAGATCCTGCCGCGTGCGTAAGCGCCATACAAAAACTTAAAACAATGATTAGCGAACAGCAAAGTAGTGCAAGTGAATCGGAAGACGATACTTTATCTACTGCATCTACAGCAAAAGAAGAATACGAATTTTGGAAACTTCACAAGGAATTAGCGCATGGTCACAAAAAAAGAAGATAACACAGCAAGTCGATGAATTGACTCTTTATCTATCCAACTCGGTGGTTTCCCTCAAAAGCAACCCATTCGTTGAATGGGAAGACATGAAGTTAGTGTATCCAAGTTTATTTAAATTTGCTCAACTATATTTTATTGTCGTCGCAACATCGGTTCCAAGCGAGTGTTTATTTTCAAAAGCTGGATCAACAATGTCGCAGGCGAGGAACAGATTGTCTCCGAAGTACTTGGAAAAATTGCTCTTCTTGGGCAGTCTCGATAATAAAGAGTTCTTCACCTAAATTTTAAGCATTTTAATAACTAGATGATCTAGCGATCCGGCTACGCCAGGTGAATATCTTATTGAATCATGGGCTATACGTCACTACCTAAACACTCCCTAGAATAAGAAGAACAAATCGTAAAATCGACCGCAACCTCTAGAATAAGAGTCACTCAAACTGAAAATTGGTTAGGAGCAAGTTTTAGCTCAAAATATAGCTGGTATTTGGTTTAGATCGATAGTTTAATTTCGATTTTAACGCCCATTCATCACGGCACGGTACACCTTCTTTCACATGGCGACATTCGATTTTCACATAAGTGGTTTTATCAAATAGTTAAATGATCGCGCGTGTGCCTAAAATGCTTTCGAGCTTATAAAAATATCACCCAACAGACTCGTTCACATCTTGTGTGCCTGCAATATATAGGTATAGTACTATTTTAAGTCCCATTCACCACGGCACGGTATACCTTTTGGAATCGACTGCAGTCTCTAGAAATAAAGCCCCGAGCTGAAAATTATAGAAAAATGAAATTTAATTGGTTACGGCCAAATATTTAGCTCAAAATATAGCTGTAGGTAAGAGGACCGCAACTAAAAGGTTCGAAATCCCGTGAAACTATATTTAAGGCACATTTATATGTACCATCTAAATGATTGATTGCGTCGTGGTTTCTAATTACCCTCATGTAATTTCTTCTACCACGCCGCTCAATCCTACCAGTAATTACAGAATGCCGTTGGGAGGGCATTTTGCAAACTACTACTACTTCCTTGCTATTTACCTATTTACTTATCAGGAAAATACTTGCCGGGTCGTCTATACTTTTCAGGTACGTATCTTGTTTACAAAAACACTTATTTGACCGAAAGCACTGCACAAAAAATAATTATTTACCACGAAAGTAACTAAAGTATGTACTACATTAAAACCGCCAGGTATTACACCAAAATATTTATTGACCTTCACGTATCTTGGTCACCACGATACTTATATATGTATTACACCCACAATAGATCTGCGTATCACCATAGATCTGCGTATCACGAAAGCAAAACTTTCTCTAACGGACATACAGGACATCGTTTAGTTTTTGCATTCAAACTATTTCTCTTTACGTCGCTAAATCATAATTTTTTTTATCTCCTCATAACATTTCTTTTCCACTTGTTAAGTGGACTATGCATACTTTCATTTTTTCAACTCGAACCTATCATTTTTTCAATTCGACGCTCATAAGCATGCAGCATAAAAATTAAGTACACTTGGATACTTGATTCATATTTTCAATTCGACGGTTTATTTATTTCGTGAGTATCTTTTCTAGACGGCTCCACTCACAATCCAATGAACGCTGTTCCACCCACAATATTATGAAATGATCCTTAGCGCGGATACATCTAGCCAAGCTTGGTCATTATATACATGAATCGAATCCCCGCAAAGCCACGACATTATATACATGAACCGAATACCCACAAAGCCACGAACCGCTGATCCAACGCTGTAGCGAATACATCTGCCCAAGCTTGGTCACGAACTGCTGACCCAATGCTGTAGCGAATACATCTGCCCAAGCTTAGTACATCTGCTCACGCTTGGATTCTAAGCTCGCAATGTTTTTTACATTTTCCCAAGCTCACGACATTATATACATGAACCGAATCCCCGCAAACCCACGAACCGCTGATCCAACGCTGTAGCAAATACATCTGCCCAAGCTCTGATTCTAAGCTCGCAATGTTTTGTTGCGGATTATAGCTAAAGTATTTCGCCAATTTTAATAAAATATAAAATTTGCACACCTTCGAAAGAATACCTTTCTAATTGTGTATATAAATCATTAAAATCGGTTTAGTAGTTTGGGAGGAGTTCCCGTCACAAAATTCGAATACAAAAATTGTTAGCCTATTAGATTACTTCATGCACTTTTTTCACATCCGCGTGCATCTTGCCAAGCCTAAATGTTTACGTTCTCCTTTTTCTAACTTTTTATTTCTTAAATCAGAATATATATGTTCTCTATATATAAATTCTATGATATACTATCCACTTGGAAATAGCCTTGGAAACATAATCTGGATTAAGTAAAACTCTTCGTATAGATGTATGTGCATATATAAGCATATGGAATACTTATAGCCCTTTTTCCTTTTATTTTTATTATTATGTTTATTTAAAAAAATCAATTTTGTTGTTAAACCTAAAAAATAATTATTAATAACAGTGCTCCTAAGTTACCAAATCACCCGCGATCTCTAATTCATAAGAAAAACTATCGATATGAGTACTTTATAAGTATCAATACTTTCAAGTTACTTATATGAGTAGTATCGAATAAATGATTTAAATACTACTCATTTGAGCGGGTATCGATACCTATATGGTATCGGAACGTTCCTACTCACGAGAATACAAACTGTAGTGAAACTACCTCAGCGCTTTATTAGTGGAAGATGCTGAGTCATAAGGGGTCTCGAAATATCCGACGAAACCTATGAGGCGGCTTGGGAGTTACTACAGAGACGCTATCAGAACAAGGGGCTTATGATCCACAGTCATATCAAATGCATAGTGGAGTATCCAAGTATACAGAAAACTGGTTCCGATGCACTTAGATTAGAATGTTATCAAATACAATGCAAACGCATATTAGAGCACTGCACGCGTTGCAACACCCGGTAGAAAGTTGGGGCAGTCTTCTCATTTATTTGATAACTGATAAGTTTGATGTGAATATGAGGAAAGAATGGGAAAAATTGGGAGTTAATCGCGAAAATTTGCCCACAGTGAGTGATCTATCCGAGTTCTTAGAGTGTCAGTGCCAATTCTATTCTAGTCGGCTGAGTTCCGGGAGAAATGTTTCGCGAAAATCGACATTATCATCAACGATACCGGAACCTTGTCCGATGTGCGAACAACAACACGCAATTTTCACATGAGAAACCTTTCTAAAGTTGTCGGTCGGCAATCGTATTTCCGAAGCAAAACGCCAAAAACGCTGTTTAAATTGTTTGAAGATAGGACATATGGCAAACGCTTGTCAATCCAAAGGGTGTCGTAAGTGCGGAAAGAATCACAACACTTTGCTGCACTTAGAAAAGAATACGGGGGAATCTAAAAGTGTATCCTTAGTTTCATCACCACAGGCAGTCAATTTACTTCCAACCGCTATTGTTGATGTTATTGATGACGCAGGTAATGCACATGACTGCGCTGTTTTATTAGATTCGGGTTCTCAATCTAATTTTTTATCAACGGCATTGTGTAGAAAACTTAACTTGCCCACGACTAAAATCAATCTTAATATTCTTGGTGTTAATCTTCATGGTTCAACAATCACCGAGAGTGTTCAAGCTCTTATAAAATCCAAGCATACGAATTTGGAAGCATCGCTACAATTTTTAGTGATCCCACAAATAACCTCCCAGCTCCCAAGTAAATTTATTAATATTGATAAACTGAAACTTCCGCAAGGTATCGAATTGGCAGATCCAACATTCAACAAGCCTATGTTGATTGGTGTTGACTTATTCTGGGACATACTCAGTTACGAGCAATCAAATCACCCATACCTAAAATTCATAAAACCAAATTGGGTTTTATTGTGTCAGGTAGCATACCAGTTCGGCAACCTTTTCAACGAAACAGGTACTGTAATACCTCAATTCTTTAAGAACAGCTCAGAAAGTTTTGGGAGACAGAGGAAAACCCAAGCCAAGAATATTTTTCTGCTGAGGAAAAGGCGTGCGAAAAAAATTTCATTAATACCAGCAGAAGAAATGTAGATGGCCGTTTCGGCGTGACGATTCCCTTCAAGGCGCCATTGGACTCTTTAGGAGATTCCAGAGAACAAGCTAGAAAGCGATTCGGAGCAATAGAGAGGAAACTACAGCGCAACAATGTATCGTCAGATTCAATTAAATCCAGATCAGAGATTACTCCACCGCATATTTTGGAGATCAGATCCCCGTGAACCATTACTTACCTATGAACTGAACACGGTTACATATGGTTTAGCATCAAGTTCTTACTTAGCCATCAAATGTCTATTTCAACTTGTCGACGAAAATCAACAGAATTTCCCTGAAGTTGTCAAAATCATTAGGAATAATATGTATGTATGTCGATGATTTATTGTATGGTGCCGGTACCATTGAAGAAGCAATCGACATTCAGAAGCAAATATCGTCAATCCTTAATTCCGCTGGATTTCAATTACGTAAATGGATTTCAAATGAACCATCTGTCCTAAATGAATTACAAGATTCCGAACAGAAGTCGGAATGTCAAGTGATACGGTTAGGAGACAATGAAATGGCTAAGACGCTAGGTCTCTCGTGGTCGTGCACAAGCGACGAATTTATTTACGAACTCAAAAAGGTGCGCAGTACAAATATCCGTATCATACTAAACGATCTATCGCATCCGCCATAGCATGAATTTATGACCCATTGGGAATATTGGAACCTTTCGTGTTAAAGGCTAAAATTTACAGCAGCTTTAGCTTTGCAAAGCATCTTGGGACGACTCATTGCCTCCAGAAATAAATGATGAATGGGAAAGCTTCGTAGCAAGTATCTCATCTGTCGAAAATGTGCGAATCTCAAGACAAGTCTGTTGTGCATCTTACATAACAGTCGAAATTATCGCATTCTCTGACACAAGTGAGAGTGCATACGGCGCATGTGTATACATCAGATCGGTTGATGCAAGCGGGCAGGTTTTTGTGAATTTGCTTACCGCCAAATCGAGAGTAGCTCCATTGAAGAAACCTAAGCGGACTCCGAAACCACCTGTCACAATTCCCAAATTGGAATTATGCGCAGCCTTGCTCTCAGCAAAAATTGTTGAAAGGGTAAAAACTGTTGACACATAAAAATCGACAATATATATTATTGGTCGGATTCGACGATCGTCCTTGGTTGGTTAAGAAAAGAGCCATACGCACTTGAAACCTTCATAAGTAATCGTGTTTACGAAATTCAATCGCTTACAAGTATCGAACAATGGTTTCATGTCTCCTCGGAGGAAAATCCAGCAGACTTGTTGTCTAGAGGTTCATCTTCACAATCCCTAGGAGATTTTTGGTGGAAGGGGCCAACATGGCTCTCTCTACCTAGCTACAACTTGCCGCCAATCATAGTCGAAGAAAATCTACCGTTTCTAATCCTAGTCCAAGGCTGATTTCATTTGAGAAGCATTCTAGTTTAACCAAATTAGAACGCATCATAGCGCATTGTTTACGTTTCATAAACAATATGAGGCGGCCCAAAACCGAGCGCCTGTTTCATATAATTACTTTTAGTGAAATTGAAAATGCTCATATTCAATTGGTTAAACTCGCACAAAATGAATCGTTTTCCGAAGAGATCAAATGCATCGCGGAAAATAAGAAAATAAAGAAGGGAAGGCTCTATAAGTTGGACCCATTCTTACACACGGATAGAACACTTAGAGTAGGTGGACGTCTGGAGAATTCCAATTATTCGTTTAGAAAACGAAATCCTTTACTCCTTTCAGCCAAGCATCACCTAAGAAAGCTGATATTCAAAAGAGAACATCACCAGGGCGATCCACTTGGAACTCGTTACTGATTTAACATCACACGGTTTTATACTGGCATTAAGAGGATTCGCTTCTCGCTGGGGAATGCCACGAACAATATATTCTGACAACGGCACCACATTCGTCCGTGCAAAAAATGAATTGCGCGAACTCGGAAAATATTTGAAGGTGAATGAGTCTTCCCTTAGCGAGCAGTTTGTCAGAGAGCGTTTTAATTGGAAATTTATTCCCTCCTACTCACCCCATTTTGGTGATATTTGGGAGGCCGGGGTTAAATCCGCAAAGCATCATTTGCGTCGTGTAGCTAGAAACGTGATTTTAACATTTGAAGAATTATACAGCTTCCTATGTCAAATACTTATATCTTCAATCCTAAACTCGCGCCCGTTAACCCCATTATCCAACAGTCCCATGGATCTAAACCCATTGACGCCCGGACACTTTCTGATCGGCCGACCAATGACCTCAGTCCCAGATTCAGATCTAAGTCATATTGCGCCTTCTTATGCTTCTCGTTACCAGCTAATCCAGCAACTACAGCAGCATTTTTGGATTCGTTGGTCGAAAGAGTTTATATCGGAGTTGCAACTGGAATGAATCACACGCATCGCTGAAGGGAGGTGAACTAGTCCTTATAAAGGACGATAATCTGCCATCCATGAAATGGTCTCTTGGTCGAGTGGTAGAGCTCCATCCTGGCGTAGACTCCGTCGTCCGAGTCGTGACGATACGAACATCCAAAGGAATTTTTCGACGACCTGTCCATAAACTGTGCCCATTACCGATCGAGGATACCATCAAGGAGAATGGAAAGGATGTACAAGACAAACAAATCTAATGAAATCTCAAGTGTCTAGATTGAAAATCAACGAATGAATTCTATAATATTACAAGTTCAATCAATATATTAAACTTATCTTTTGAAAAACATAGTTTTCCAAGGCGGCGAGTATGTTCGTGAATTATTGCCTTCATTTTACTTTCAATTTAAATTCAATTAAAACCAGGCCGAAGCGTATATACCCTAGACTTGTACAGACCTAGTGGTGATACCAAAAGTACTAATTGGTAACGACCATATGCATGAAAAGTGAGTTTTCTATATGGCCAGTTTATAGGGGAGGTTGGCAATCATTCAGAAGAATCTTGACCATTATTAAAATCAATTAACTAACCCATGCTACAAACATTTAAACAAAATTTCATGTCCCTAGCTTCACTCTATCGAAAGTAATCGGTTATTTGAAGTTTCATTTGTAGGGGAAGTAGGGGTTTCGCAGGTCGGATTTTACGTATTTTCAATATTAGCCAACTGGATTTTATTACAAACAGCTAGCATTATTTTATCATAAGTTATCGCTTATTTTAAGTTTCATTTCTAGGGGAGGTAGGGGTTCCTTAGGTAGGATCTAACCCATCTTGAATACCAACTAACCCAATCTCATTTCAAACATTTGACCAAAATTTCAAGTCACTGGCTTGATTCTGTCAAAAGTTATCGCTCATTTGAAGTTGCATTTGTAGAGGAGGTAGGGGTTGCTTGGGTCGGATCTTGCCCATTTTCAATACCAACTAAGTAGATCTTACTAACAACATTTCACCAAATTTTCAACTTGCTAGTGTCATTCTATCGAAAGTTATCGTAATTAAAAAATATTTAATTTTTTGAAATTTTGTAGGGGAGGTAGGCGTTTCTTTGATCTGATTACGCCCAACTTACTAGAACTCAAGCGGCTTCCCACCCCAGGGTTACATGCCAAAAATCAGGTGTCTACGTCAATTGGTTCAAGAGTTATAGACAAAAAACCCGAAAAGTAGGGTAGTACGGGGCTCTTTGCAAGAAAATTACCGTTAGTTTTCAACTGATCAACTTGATTTTTTCAGGAGAGTAAAAGATTATCCTCGCGAGCAATCCGTCAAAGTTAGAGCTTTTTATGCTTGTTTAATCGGGAGTTATTAATACATTTAACTATTGTACATATGTAGGGGAGGTAGGCGTTCTCTTGGCCTGATCATGCCCATTTTCAACACCAACCAACTAGATCATACTTCCAACATCTGACCAAAATTTCAAGGCTCTAGCTTCATTCTATCGAAAGTTATCGTGCGAACGGACAGACAGACGGACAGACAGACAGACAGACAGACAGACAGACATGGCTTAATCGAATCAGGAGGTGACACTGAGCATTTATATATATAAATTGCTATACCTCCGGAGCCTCCTTTAAGGTGTTACATATTTCCGTCGTGACAAAAACAATATACCCTATACTAAAATTCTACACGGTTAGAAATTTTGGTATTATTTAGTATACCAATTCTAGTATAACGTGTATGTATATGATGTCTTGTATACATATTATATGTTTTCACTTTATGAAAGCTTTTGATAACATATATTATATAAATTATATGCAAAATTAGTATAATTTAAATTTTGATAACATTTATTTATAGTTTTTATAAGGAACATAATATATATCGTCGCTTTTATAATTTGGCAGTATGATTCATAGAAAAAACATATAGAAATAATGCGTTGTATATCAATTTCTTATTCGATTTATGTGAAATATAGTATGCAAAAGAAGCTATCTGATTTTTTTTTATTAGAATCATAATAGATTTGGATCGTTTTTCTTGGCATAACAAATTGTTATTAAAGGTATCTTAAAATGTTATTAAATTCGCGCGTTCATTCAAGTATATATCCTATTTTAATATAAAAGTTATACCGAATTGGTATTCACCGTTGTACGTTTTGTACTCAAGATTCGTAGTTTTCGAATTACTCTAGGTAGCCGAAGTGGT
The DNA here is from genome assembly GCA_964017055.1 of Chloromyia formosa. Classification (NCBI taxonomy): domain Eukaryota; kingdom Metazoa; phylum Arthropoda; class Insecta; order Diptera; family Stratiomyidae; genus Chloromyia; species Chloromyia formosa. The sequence continues at coordinate 53,307,632 of OZ024816.1, read as the reverse complement.
ACGGGCACTATTCTATAATGCGCATGGATGAAGCAGACCGCGGTTCAATTCTCCGTAGAAAAATAAAAAAATTTTCAGATTATGTATTCTGCGAAGGCATGTCCCAAGCGCTTGTCCTTTGAAGAGAACATTAGGGGAAAGTTCCGAAAATAGGAAAGTCAGGGGTGGAATAGACTGTTAAAAGATTATACTTTTTTTCTGATATATATTATCGTATAAATTTAGTAATAAAAATGTATAAAACTGTATGATTGCCATATTTTATACTTCTATCGTATAACTTTAATAAGTGTTTTGTCGATAAAAACTTAACAAACACGTCTTATTGAAGTTATAAGAGTTTCCTATACCATTTATAATATCTGATTTTATTGTTTTTATCCGAAATATTTATGGATCTATATGCATACGGAAATCTTATTAATTTTACACCAAAATTTTTAACCGTGTAGGGTATGAACATAAAATTAAATACAACGACATCTATCAACAAAATGAAATTCTACGTTTATCCGGATGTTAATTACTTAAATTCTCTTAACAGTAATTCTTGTAATACATCGTAATACTTAATAAAAACGACTCCGGGTCTGATCGTGAGTCAATCGCATCTAAAACCCGTCATCATCGGTGGCACGGGCAGCGGATACAGCTACAATACAATAGTCGCCAGATTCTACACACCTTTGTTCTGGTGTTCTTGGAGCGCGCCGCTTAGTACATCATTAATGGCAATTTAAAACTATATAGGTGACAAAATGCAGCCTTGTCTCACTCCGCTATGCAACTCGAAAGGATCTGAAAGCTTACCCTTGGGCTCCTTGGTACGACTCCTTGATGATGAAAATTATTTTATCTGGTATGCCTCTCCTACGTAAAGCCCTCCAGATGTATTCCCGGTCAACGCTGTCAAACGCCTTCTCGACATCAATCAACATGAGATGTAATGGGGATCTCCACTCTTCGGATTGTTCAATAATAATTCGGAGGGAGTTGATGTGGTCGCAACGGCTTGTTCATCATTCAATGTGCGGTTTTTGCCATCAGTTTGGAGACTGCTCGAAGACGACAGATCCCACGCCAATTATTGCAATCCTTCAGGTCGCCTTTTTTCGGGATCTTAATAATGACGACCTTCTTCCACTCTTTAGGAAGATTTTCGGTTTCCCAAGACTCTTGGGTAACGGGGAGAAGAATATCCGCAGTAGCATTGGCATCCGCTTTAAAAAATTCCACCGGAATTCCATCTATCCCCGGGGCTTTACCCGCATCCATCGATTTAATAGCCGCAGTAACTTCCAGCTTAGATGGTGGGCTGGTATGGTATTTGCGTTTGCGGAATATCTTCTGCTACTAATGAGGATGCATCCGAAGGTCCAAAGGTGTTGTTGAGGACCTCAATGAAGTGTTCTCTCCATCTCCGCAGTTGGTATTTTTCGGTTACCAGTAGTGACCCATCTTTATCTTCCACAGGATGTTCTGTCACAAAAGATTTGCCAGTTAATGGCTTGATAAGTTTAAAAAGGGTTCAACTGTCACCGCGGTAAGCCGCTTCCTCTGCCTTCTCCGCTAATGCGTTGATGTAGTTTCGCTTGTCCCGTATTACGTTTCTTTGCGCGCCTTTCTGTAGTGAACGGTATTCAGCTCTGAGTTGGTCTTTGGCTGAGCCGTCAGCAACTGAGTTAATCTGTTTCTTAACTATCTTGCGTGCTGAGATTAAAGACCATGTAGAGTTGCTAATGAATTGTCTCCGCGCTCCAGTCGACCCGCAAATGTTACGCCACACGAAATAAATGAGTCCTTAGCGACTTTCCATCTGTCATAAATTGTAGGATTCTCACAAGGTGGTGGTGCATTAACTCTCTCGTGCAAGGCGGTGGAATATGCTCGTCTAATAGATGGGTATATTTAAGCTTTTGCACATTCAAATGTGGCAAAATTCGTGCATTTTGAAGGCGCTGGATCGCTGCCGTTCGTAACCGTATTTTTGGAATAAAAAATCGGTGGTCGCTGCCAACATCAGCACCTCGCTTCAACCTGACGTCCAAGAGACAATTCCTCCTTGTCTTGACGGCTATATGGTCAATCTGGTTTTCCGTTCTGCCATCCGGAGAGATCCAGGTTGTTAAGTGGCAGCGTTTGTGCTTGAACAGCCGCCAATGACGAGTTGACGAGAGTTGCAAAACTCCACGAACATCTCGCGATTTTTGTTCCTGTTTCCTAGGCCGTGATTGCCCATTAGGTGTTCTAAGCCTACATTGTCAGACCCACCTTGGCGTTGAGATCCCCCGCGATAATTTTTATGTCACCTTTGGGAGCCTTGTCGAAGGTGTCGTTAAGCCGTTGGTAAAAGGCGTCCTTAGCTGATTGATCCGCAGGTTCAGTCGGGGCGTAGCACTGAATTATTGTGATGTTTCTAACCCTGGATTTGAATCTGGCTGTGATGATACGGTCGGAGATGGGCTTCCAGTCAATTAGAGATAGGCGTGCCTCTCTAGTCAGCAGGATTCCGACGCCTGACGTATCCTAGTCCTTCTAGATACTCATTTTCCGAACAGCTCTTCGGTTATCTCACTGGAAACTACTTCTACAATCAATGTGGCGCCATGCGTTTCTGCGTCAATTCTTTCGAAAGAAAAATTCGAATGGGCCATAGCTAGCTCCTTCAAGTCTGCCGGCCCGGATGGTATAATTCCAGCGGGTATACAACATCTCCCAAAAACAGCCCTGTTGTAAAAACAATCCCCACCAAGAAAAACCCCTCAGCCGTAAAAAGGATTGATATGAACACAATACCGCCAAAGTACTCGTAGCTTCGCGCCTCGCTCTAGGGTATGCATATTGAACGCTGATTGCATTTAGTTTATTTACATTTGGTTGAAATCGGCCCACTATTTCGTACACCTCTCATAGGAACAGTGAAATCGGAACAAGTTTTACTACTAATTTCAAAGTGACAAATGCACCATAAGTCACAAAGAAGCCGAAGGCTAGCTTGTTTTTAGTTTTAAATAAACTATTTTTTGGCCATAACTTCTAAAATATAAGGAATTTCGCATTTTTGACACCATTTTCACCCCCATTAGAAACCCCCATCCGAGCTGAGGAGCATCCATCCCCACTATTTTTTTTTTTCAAAATTAATTGTCAATTGTGGTAGTTACGATTAACAATTAATTAATCGGCACTTAAAAGTGATCCTCATGCGAATGGTTTAAGAAACATAATACAAATCAGACATTATGACCGTGTCCGTGTTCCGGGTTCGAATGTATGTGGGCCGGCTTATTAAAAATTGATATGCGGACGCGTGAAGTGATAGATAGATAGGAGCAGAAACCAGCGTCATCCCAGAGAGCTATCGCGGCGGCAAAATGCGCCGATAGCTATCTGCGGCCATGTGCATCGCTTTATTGCCCGTAATGTATTTCTTCCTATCCGATTGAAAGTGGCGCAGCGTCAGGCGTCATTTGGACGTCCATGTGCACCGACACTAAGATGCAGCCATAAACATTCAGTTTCAATTTTTTCATGACACACTTTTCATTCATGCACTTGCCACAAACTACGCCCACAACCATGACCTCGTATGGTTCTCCTCACCCGACGAGCGCACGGACTTTTGCATCTGTCGTCGTCACTACTCACATAATCAAGTGTTTGTGTCTCTCCCCGTCGGCATGCGATCTATGCGAGTGATTTTCTGTGTCGCATTCAAATTATCAAAAGACTTAAGCCAGAAACTCTACTATAAAATTTCACATTTTTGGATGTACCGTTTTATCTACTGCACAGATCAGAACAAATGATAGCCTATGCACACCTTTGGGACACAGTCAATCCGTGAGAAAAGAAAGCAGACCTCGATACGCTCCCTACGAGGCTGTAGACCGGTCAAAGAACAACGAGAACAAGAAAAAATTTAAAAATAGCCATTTCAAATTATCATATCTCGGGTGTTTTTCCTTGTATCGGTATCAAATTTGCAGCACTTGGTAAGATGACCAGAGACAATGACCACACCAAATTTGAGCTCGAACAAGCATCCGGGGCCGGAGCTACAGAGGTCCGAAAACCCATACTTGTTGTGTCGTGTCGCGTAAACATAGTCTTGGTAACTTTTCAATTTTTTTTTTCTTTGGCGGGGCGGGACGCTCCCGCGTCCCTAGATATAATAGACGTGGTGTACCCCTGGATTAAATCGATTTTTAAAGCCTGCCTAGAATTACAATAAGTTGCTTTCCTCGATTATGGAGGGAGGTTAAAGTGAACTTCATACCGAAAGCGGGTAAAAGCTCTCACACGAGTCCGAACGACCTTAGACCCATCAGCCTATCGTCGACTCTACTGGAGGTTTTACAACGTTTGATCGACACACACCTGCGGAGCACTATCCCAGCAGATCTTTTATCTGCCTCTCAGTATGCCTAATGGAACTATATACATATCTGCCTGCAAGGAGTACACGATGTGAAACCCGTAGCTATCATTGATACTCTCTCAAATCTTCGTGAAGATGACTCGCTTTGCAGACTAATACATATGATACTTACAGCTCGCGTTATTTCCACTAGACACGGCACATCATCTGTACGCAGACATGTGAACAGGGGTACTCCCCAGGGTGGTGTTCTCTCTCCCCTTCTTTGGAATTTGGCGATCAACGGACTGCTTTTAGATTTGGAAGGGCTGGGATGCACTGCGTATGCGGACGACATTGCTATTGTCATCTCGGGAAAGTCCCTGTGCCCTAAGTTGTGTACTGCAGAACGCCCTCTCTATCCTGACGAACTATACCTCTCCGAAATACTTGTTCGAAATGGGTTTTACAGGCCTGATTCCCTCCAGGAATGACTGGCCCGAAAATGCTTTTCTGGAATCAGATGTCATTGCCATTTTTACTGATGGTTCTAAGAGTGACGAACGAGTGGGGGCTGGCGTATACTCGGATGAGCATATTAGCTTAGATAATTAGCTTGTCGTTCTGTCTCCCGAACTTCAGTAATGTTTTTCAGGCGGAAGTTACAGCAATATCTGAAGCTCTAGCCTGGTTGTCGCTAAATGTTATATCTGGAAGGGACATTATAATCTACACGGATAGCCAACCGGCTTAGCCCTGTTAGTAAATTAGAAGACAGTATTGGATTATCGCAACTCTCCCATTGAGATGGGTTCTTCGACATTTCGTTTTGCTGGGCGCCAGGGCATAGTGGCTATGTTGGTTACTGCAAGGTCGACGAACTGGCTCGGGCGGGTACGATCGATGAGATTAGCGGGCCATTACGCAGCACCAGGATGACGCAAGCTGCTTGTAAATTGGCTATCAAAGATGCGATGATCGGACCTGCATCAGATGAAGCAATGGCAATACATATCATGTGGCCTAACAGATGTGGCCCAAACTGGGTTGCTAATGCTAAACAGAAATAATCTAAGAACTTTCGTAGGAGTGTTAACTGGACATTGCCTAATTGGGGAGTGTAGTATTGGCAACGCTGCCATTAGAATTACAATATGTAGCATTGACAACACTTCCTTTGGAATTACGATATTTGAATAAAGCAGTTGTTATCTAGACAGCATAATTTAAGTAAAGTAAATGACGAGTAAAGAAGTTGGAAATAGAAATCAGAAAAGTCACCGTGAATATGTTGTCGGTGTGATTTGTCGAGGGTCACCGGAAAAAAAATGTTGCCGGTGTGATTTGTCGGAGGTCACGGGAAAAAAAATGTTGCCTTTGTGATTTGTCGGAAAAGAAGGGAAATAAGTGAAAGTCACCGAGAATTGGTTGCTGGTGTAATTTGATGCTCGTGTAATTTGTTGAAACGAGGGTGGGAATTTAGGAAAAGTACGTGGCGTGTTTGAAGTAGTGATGGGTAACACAGTAACGAGTCGCTCTTTTTGATCGCCTCAACAGAATGAGCTAAAGATTCGGCACAACGACATAGCCTCCGAGCCGTTCAATTTAAGATTGACACACTGTAAAATGAATACTCAAATTAATTTAAATATTACGTAACACATGGAGACTCAACGCTCATTCAAAATTTCTGATAACATATATGTATGTATGTATTACATTCATATTCATTCACACCCCATCCTAATATCTATCTGAAACTAAAACCATCATTATCTATCTACCAAACCAATCCCACCCATCTAAATATTCCCATCCATTCATAATCGTCTCTATGCAGTATGCAATGCACGCATTGTGTATACACTTATAAATATACAAACAACAATCCATGCTGACTGCAAGCAAATCAAAAATCATATGCTTATGTCGCACCGCACATCCAATTTTCCCCAAATACATACAGAAAACAAACCCAACATTCTAAAACAAAGTAGTCGTCTTGTATCATATCATTATCATCACCTCAAGTTCAACTTGAGATGAAAACGATACCAAACCAACAAACAACCAGACAATTTCCTCTGTATACTGTGGACGCAATGAGAAGTTTCTTAAATTTGAGTTTGAGTTTTTAGCACAATTTGTGCTGTTTTAAAACAGCACACTCAGCACACTCAGCACACTCAGCACACTCAGCACACTCAGCACACAGCACACGCTAACACTTCTGTATTTCATTCGCTCTGTACTTTGAGCCATACTGGGCTGTGTCTTGAGTAAAAAACACATTGATTATTTGGGTAATTCAGTACAGAATAGACCCAGATATTTCACTCATAAGCACATATTCCAATCATCACATTCATTTGATTTGGGTCTTTTTCAGCCAGAGAAGAGAGAGAAATAAGGAAATGAAATTGCTAGAGAGAAACGAAGCAATTTTTTGGCAGCATTATTTTGGCCTGGTTCTTCTACTATATGGATCGGGCGGGTGTTCCGGGGAAATGAGATGGAATTGGGGAATGTGAGTTTGGCAGACGGAATGAGGTGGAATTGCTTCAGGGAATTTAGTGTACATAGATTGTGATTAACCTTCCTTATCTCTCTCTTCTCTGTGCATATCCACAGGCTTTATGAAAATGAAAACATTATGAAAAATTTTGAGAAAGCAACAGTCTAGTTCAGAAATGTTAGCCCAGCCGCTGGAGATGTTCATGTTGTTGTTGTTCATGATTGAGGAAGTAAAGGTTAGTGGCTGCATATGCACATATGAATTTTGATTCGTTTTTTTTTTCGACTATAAGGCTTGTAAGGAGTCTTTTCAAAAAAGATAATGAATACTTTCCACTTCTGGCATTTTTTTCAATTTGCTGTAACTAAGACGCAGCGAGGGGCGAAATGCTTGTATTTAACTACAAAACATTTAATATCGTTATATATTAAACGATTGATTTGGAACTTGGTATAACTTAACTATTGTCTACAATATCGTTTATTACATGAGTATGGAAATTTTCTACAAGCAAGTTAATAATAATATATAGCATTAATTTCTATAACTTCGGTTATTTGTCACCTACGCTTCCTTGTTCGAACCTGGGAATTTCACAGCAAGCTAGTTGTATAAATATTTCCTCTCAAATCAGTCATACATCCGCATCCGAAAATTTCTGTAAGGAGTTATCTGCAATGGAAATTTGGGGCGATTTTGACGAAAGAATGTCGAAAATCACATCCGTGTCTAACCCCATTACTGTCGGGATTGCAGAATTAGACAAATATTTGCAGGAGCCATATGTCAAATGAAGCAGCGATCCATTGTTGTGGTGAAAAGAGCGGGAATTGCTTTATCCACGCCTTTTTAAAATTATGAAGAAACGATTATGTGTCATGGCTACATCGGTGCCGTGTGAAAGGATTTTCTCAAAATCAGGACAGATTATTTCGGAGAGAAGGAACAGAATAACATCAAATAAAGTTTGACAGATTATATTTTTGAATTCCAATCTTTAGCTATAAGTTTTATTTAACGTTATTTCCATATACACTTTAATTATAAAAAACTAGAAATAAGTTGATGTATATACATGCATTTCACATAATTACGGGTTTTATTGAATATGTTCCCCAAGTCTATGGATTTGTTCGACTCTTTTTGAACGACTCTTTTTGAACGACTCAGTGGAAAGAGTTAGAGTGTATGTGCTGGCACAGTAGAAAGAGTCAATATGCCCATCACTAGTTTGAAGCACATCGGTGTGAAATTCGGGCTTGGCGGGTGGTGTTATGGAGGTACAACATGTATAAAAGGGACCATTGAAAGAGTGTATCCAATTCATATATACATATAACCAAAAGAATAAGTAGTGGTGAGCACAAACACCACGCCAATACGGAGCAACGACTAGTACGTTCGGCTTCTGGACTCGACTCCAAATGTCAATGGCGAAAATAGAATCGATTGTTTGTTTTCGCTCTTTATGAAAACGGGGATTTACGTGTTGCAACAAGAGCAAGTGATATTTTAAATTAGGGAAATGCAAGCGCAAACAAAGGTATTGTCAAGTGTCGCGCCGTTTGATTTTGTAATGGACGATACGGATGGTGCCAACAAATGGACAAAATGGCTAAGAAGTTTTGAAATTTTCGCAAAGGCCACCAAAGTTGAAGATGAAGAAGACATGTTAAATTGGATGCTACATTGCGCTGGTCCAAAAGTCCAAGATATTTTCTATTCGTTGCCGGAAGATATCGATGAAGTGAAGCGAGGACCATTATTGACCCACTATGGGGCATTCCAACAAACGAAATATGATAGCGCCATTTCAAAGCTGCACAATTTTTTCGAACCAAAAAGAAATGTTACATTCGAACGACATGTCTTTAGACAAATGAAGCAGAAAAGTGGCGAAAGAATCGATGCATTTCTCATACGATTACGGGAACAGGCAGAGCGATGCGGTTTTGATAATCAGTACGACGAAAATATCAAAGATCAAATAACTTGTGGCTGCGAATCAAACTTGTTGCGACGTAAAATCCTTGAACGAGGTGACTGTAGACTGGAAGACATAATTAACAAGGCTCGTTGTCTGGAAAGGGTGGAGCAGCAACAGAAGTCATTTGATACGGTAAGCATGGATGCAGCATTAAAGACGGGGGAGACAAACCTAAACAAGGAGAATCAGAGTGCTGAAGTATGCAAAATTGAGGTCCGAAAGAGAGGTGACTGGCGTCCAAAATTGAATGCTGTGGGTTTCAATGGGACTTGTGGTAGATGCGGTTTCAGGGGTCACCAGTCAAAAGATACAAAATGCCCAGCAAGAGGCAAAGTCTGTGCGAAATGCGGAGTAAAAGATCATTTTGCCCGTCGATGTTTTTCGAGATTTCCAAGGCAGGAAACACAAAATAGAAATAAATCGTTCGCAGAAAAACAAGATGGTAGTGTACCAGCCAAAATTAGAAGAAGGGATTCAGAATCAATCAACATGATTAATAGAACAGGCCAAAATTTAAGCGACCCAAATGAAGATGAAGATATATTTTCAATTGATAATTTGGACATAAATATGGCCGAACCGGATGTAGAAGGCGGGAAAAATCAACTATGATTGATCGGGGGTGTGGAAATCCAGTTGACAGTCGATTCTGGTTCCAAGTACAATATGGTCGATAGGCAAAATTGGATCGAGTTGAAAGCGAAGAAAATGCAAATAATCGACTGTAAAAAAACGTGGAAGTAAAATTTGCAGCATACGGAGGAAACAAAATAAAAATATTGGGAATGTTCACGGCGACAATCAAGGTAGCTGGCAAACAATCAGTTGAAAATTTCTATGTAGCTGACGAATTTGGAAGAATCCTACTGGGATATGATACAGCATACGCTCTAAAAGTTTTAAAAATTGGCTACGAAGTGAATAATATTGATCACCTGCAAAACGGGGAATTTAATAAAATAAAAGGGGTTTTGATGGAGATTCCATTAAAGCCAGACTTAAAAGGTGTGGTGCAGCCGTATCGTCGAATTCCGATACCGCTAGAGAAAATGGTCAGCGAACGGATAAACGAAATGTTAGCCAAAGGTATTATCGAGAAAGTAGTTGGAGTATCACGATGGGTATCACCGCTAGTAATCACACCAAAGGGAAACGATATAAGGATTTGCGTTGATATGAGAAGAGCTAGTGACGCTGTGGAACGCGAAAATTACCCAATGCCCACGTTCGATGATTTCTTGCCGCATATGGGAGAGGCGAATATTTTTTTCAAAACTTGACATAAAAAATGCATACCATCAGGTTGAAATTGCACCGGAATTACTACATTTATAGCGAAAGGTGGACTCTATAGATACAAACGTCTCATGTTTGGAATTTCCTGTGCACCGGAAATGTTCCAGAAGTTAATGGAGCAAATATTAAGCGGTTTGGATGGCTGTGCGAATTTCTTTGATGACATCATTGTGTTTGGTCCAACAAGACAAGTACACGATTCACGATTGAAAGCCGTTTTGGAGCGATTACAACAATTCAATGTGGCTCTTAACACGGAGAAGTGTGTGTTTGGACAGGGATTGGTTACGTTCATTGGCCATCGATTATCCGGGGACGGAATCAGACCGCTCCAAGACAAAGTGGAAGCGGTGAAACAATTTCGTGAACCTACATCAATGGAAGAAGTAAGAAGTTTTTTGGGTCTAGTTAATTACGTAGGCCGTTTTATACCAAACCTAGCCACAATAACAGAGCCATTGCGGCAACTTACTAAAATGAAGGCGCACTTTAAATGGGGTAACGCTGAACGGGAGTCTTTCGGGGAACTAAAACGTTGTATCATCAGTGACGAAGCTCTTGGATACTACAATGTGGCAGACCGAACACAAATAATAGCGGATGCCAGTCCAGTCGGTCTCGGAGCAGTATTAATACAATATCAAAAGGATGGACCAAGAGTAATTTCCTACGCGAATCGAAGCCTCACAGATACAGAAAAAAACTACGCACAAACAGAAAAAGAAGCACTAGCTTTAGTGTGGGCTCTGGAACGTTTTCACTTCTTTGTGTTCGGGAAATCATTTGAATTAGTAACAGACCACAAAGCACTCGAGGTATTATTTGCATCGAAGTCTAAACCGTGTGCCAGAATAGAGAGATGGGTTATGAGGTTGCTTTCGTACCGATTCAAGGTTATATATAAACCAGGAAAAACCAATATCGCAGACCCATTATCACGACTTCTCTCAAAAATAGAGACGGATTCAAAACCCAGTAGAATCGCTGAAAATTATGTGGATTGGATTGCAGCAAATGCGGAACCAAAAGCAGTCAAATTGGAAGAAATTATTTCGGAGTCGAAGAAAGATGCTGAAATACAAGCGGTGAAGGAAGGTATTTATGGTGGCGAGTGGACTGCTGAAGTATCGGCGTTCAAGATTTTCGAATCAGAGCTATGTTTTGCAAAAGACATCTTGCTGCGGGGTACCAGAATTGTAATTCCCGCAAAATTACGTCTAAAAATTTTAGAAGTTGCACACGAAGGCCATCCGGGCATGTCGATAATGAAAGGAAGATTAAGAGCCAAAGTTTGGTGGCCAAAGATTGATCAGAACGTTGACGATTTCGTGAAAAAGTGCAAGGGAAGCACTTTGGTAAGCGCACCGGCTGCACCTGAGCCTCTGAGGCGGACCGAATTACCATCGCAACCGTGGCAGCATGTAGCAATTGACTTTTGTGGGCCATTACCTTCGGGACACAATCTCTTCGTTATTATCGATTATTATAGCCGATTCAAAGAAGTCGAAGTCATGAATAAAATTGATTCGTCAGAAGCAATTAAGAGGCTGGAAACCATTTTCGCTCGATTTGGGCTGCTATTATCTATCACAGCGGATAATGGACGGCAATTCGTCAGCCAGGAGTTTCATACATATTGCGAACAAAATAATATTGAACTAATTCACACTATTCCGTATTGGCCACACAGAATTAATGTTTGGCCGACAAATCAGAGATAAGTTGCCAACGCTGCAACAAATAATTGATCGAAACGACGAGTTAAGTGACAGAGACAAAGTCATGAAAGCCAAGGGAAAGGAGTATGTCGATAGGAAACGTGGATCAAAGACAAGTGACGTAGACATTGGCGATTTGGTGTATCTTAAAAGACAAATTATCCCCAATAAATTGGCATCAACATTCGAGCCTACATTTTTCAAAGTGATACAATGGAAAGGATCGGAATTGACGGTTGAGAACGAGGAGACTGGAACGGTGTATCGTAGGAATGTGGCTCATGTTAAAAGAATAGCTGAAAAAGATGAACAGATGGATCGGACGGGGCTCGCAGGAGGTGAGAATACGACTTCGCAAGAGACAAGGGTCGAGAACACAACATCACCAGAAGCAAGGGTCGAGAACAGGGACATCGAGAACAGGGACGTCGAAAACCTTCGCATTCAACCACCGCGCAAAAGAATGGTACCGCTACGTTACCAAAATGACTTTGACTAATAATAATAATAATAATAAAAAATATATATATATATATATATATATTGCTTTGGAAAAAAAAAGAAGAGAGAGTATATGTAGTATTGGCAACGCTGCCATTAGAATTACAATATGTAGCATTGACAACACTTCCTTTGGAATTACGATATTTGAATAAAGCAGTTGTTATCTAGACAGCATAGAGTGCGTTTCTTTGGAATATTACAGGGAGCATACCAGGAGACTTCATCTTCAATATAATGATTTTTGCAGGTGCTGCGGGGACGAGGAAGAGGAACAAAGTAGGTCTCATCTTCTCTGTACTCTCCTTGGTTCCTACTTCTTCACCGATCTGGATGACCTGAAAAAGGTAAATGTTGGTCGGCTACATCGCTTCATTATGAGCTGTGGTTAGTTTAACGATTGAGTTGGTCTCAGTTGCTGAGTCTAGGAGTATCACAACGGACCCAGTAGGGGTCTAAGTGCGCTTAAGCAACCCTTTTAACCTAACGTTTAACGTTTTTATTAGTAAAACGTAAATGTAAAATAAATTTTGTATATAGGACGATAAGATCCTTTCAGCCTCTTTTATATTTCTTGGGCTAGATGCGAATGTTAACACTGGGGTGACAGAAGTTCCCTGAAATATGTGACACCTCTTTTGGCATAAAATTTCTGCAGTTGCCCAATACGTTCAAGTTCATGCAGGCCAAGGACGAACATTGACTTTGTTTTTTGATCCCTTTTCAGTAACGCGACTCTTCTTCTAGCGACACAGTGGATAAAGATGCATCGACACATTGTTGGCATCATGAAAAAAACCTCCGCCATATCACAAGCTTTCCTTGTTTTTGTATTAAGTACATTTTCTACTCATTATTTTTTCAGCTTATCCAAAATTACATCTAGTGATTTTGAAATAGTTAAGAAACAAGTACTTAATACATTTTAAAACATAATTTGCCATGCTCTGCGCATGGAAAATAGCCTAGGTGAACTCAGTGCGCTGAGGCATCAGTCTGATACCGATTTTTCACGAGTTCGGGTCCCGTCGTCGTGGCAATGTATGTTTGTGTTATCTTCCCCCTGTGGTGTGGGGCGCAACAATAAGCCTCACCCTTTCTCGACTTGTCGCAGTATGCGGATAAATGAACAGATGTATTTTTTGTTATTGGTTTTTTTTTTCATTCTACAAAAGCTCGCTTCGGATTTATAAGGACTTTTAAGATAAAGTTTCCCGAACACTACATAAACAAGCTAGCCCTCGGCTAGCTTGCCGAAGGTATGTTACCCTTCGCGCTTCGCGTGAAGGGTATCATACCTTCGTTTTGATTTGTGGTGCATTTGCTACTTTGAAATTAGTCGTTAAACTTGTTCTGATTTCACTGCTCCTATGAGAGGTATATGAAATAGTGGGCCGATTTCAACCAAATTTAGGCGTGTGATTTAGCAGTAAATTTGATTGAATAATATGAAATTCGGTAAAAATATCTTCAGAAATAAAAAAGTTTTTCTAACGAAAACTTAATTTTGGAGTAGTCCAATTTCAACCAAATTCGGCAAAGTGATTTGGCAAAGGATATTATTGAATAATTTGAGATTTTAGAAAGATTCATTTAGAAATAAAAAAGTTCTTCTCACGAAGATTAACTTTTGGACCAGTCGTTCCTATGGCAGCTATATGACGTAGTAGTCCGATTCCAATGGTTCCGACATATTTATAGCGTTCAATAGAAAGAAGGTTTTGTGCAAAATTTGAGAAAGATATCTTTAGAAAGAAAAAAGTTTTTCTCACAAAGACGAACTTTTGGGCCAGTCTCTCCTGTGACAGCTATATGACGTAGTGGTCTGACTCCATTGGTTCCGACAAATTTACAGCGTGCAATAGAAAGAAGGCGTTGTGCAAAATTTTAGCTCAATAGCCTTAAAACTGAGGGACTAGTTTACATAGAACCAGACAGATAGACTGACGGACAGACAAAAAAACCTTTAACGTCTCATCATACTGACCAAGAATATATACAGTTTATATGGTCGGAGATACTTCCTTCCTATTGTGCGTTGCAAACTTCATGACAAGGTAAATATACCCTATCACATCCGTGAAGGGTATAAAAATAGAACATAAAATCCGAACATTCGGAATTAGTCCAAGTGGCCTAAATCCTTTTCTGTGCAGCGGTGAATTTCAAAACAAACTCTAAAACAAAGAAAGTCATTCACGCATGTTTTTACGATTTCTATGTACATATGTACGTATATGTAGCGCTTTGTGTTATTATTGAATATAATACTCGTAATGATGACCTTTTTAAACTTACCTCTGATAGAGAACGCACTGGGGGTTTAACACAATCTTCGCAGCATTTTAAGAGTAATGACAATAAAATGAGTGCAGGCGATTCTCTCTTATCTTGACTATGAATTTGCAGCTGTCGACGTTTAAGTTGGCAGAACATTTCCGTGAGAAAAGACATGAAAGATGTAAAACGCGTTCTAGAGGGTGACTTCATTCCTTGTATCGAATAAAGAACCTGAAAAAAAAACATGAATACTTTGAGCAGTGGAATTTTCATGTAAACATATCAATAATACTCGTAAATTATGGATTCCAGACTTTACACGGAAGTAGAATTTTTCAACTAACAATGGTTATTCATATAAGTATTATATACTGCGATTTAGAAATATTTCGACATATAGTACATATTTTACAACATAACTAGTAATGTCAAAATAGAGTTTCTACTCTAAATAATTCTCCAACTTAGATTTTGGTTTCAGTTTATAAAGTGGTATTCAAGTAACATAATAACAAGTCTTTATGAACACAAATTGAGTTAGAGTCAGAACCTTGAAAAAAAAATCTATGAACTAAATTTTGACTTTCTTAGAATCACACAAAAATAGCGATGTTCATCGTTTCAAGTACATAATCGAATGGTACCGGAAGAATTGGTATGTCTCTAACCGTTAAGAGAGTTTTTTGTGATTGTCGTCAAAAGGCTTGGCTTACCGAACAAAACAAATTGCCACTCTCCCAATCATTTAATCCGATGTTTGACCTCACTTTCTGAAACTACATAAAATGAAAAACTCATATAAAACCGTTGCCGAATTCACCGTTACTTCAAAGATAAAGCTGTTTCAACTTTAAAGAAATTTTAGAATCGATTTTTCATCGAAAATTCAAATGAGTATTTTATAATGGTATTTTGAATTCACTTCATTTACCTGGGTTGCAACCTGTCAAGGGACGCCAACGAAACTGACGAAATCAAGCGACGGATACAGTTAGCTAATAAGACTTTTTTCTCGGTTCTCCCCATAATGAAATCGAAACATGTGCACAGAAACACGAAGCTCCGCGTGTACAAAACCATTATACGACCAGTGCTATGCTATGGCTGCGAAGCATGGCCCCTAGCTCAAGCCTCCGAAAACATGCTAGACACTTTCGAACGTAAGGTTCTACGGCGAATTTTCGGGGCTGTTTGCGATCGAGATGGATGGCGCATCCGGTACAACCATGAGTTGTATGAAATGTACGATGAGCTGCAAGTCTCGAAAATCGTCAAACTACAACGACTTCAATGGGCAGGGCATGTACAAAGAATGGACGATGATCGCATGCCTAAGAGAGTAATGAATGCAGAACGAGTCGACGGAGCGAGACTGCGAGGACGACCGAGATCTCGTTGGGAGAGCTCAGTAGGTGTGGACGCCGCGCAGCTGCTGGGCTCCCAAAATTGGAGGACGCGGTCACGTGACCGAGATAATTGGAGGACAATGATCCAGGCGGCCAAGGCCCGACGTCGGGCTGTCGCGCCACGATGATGATGATGATTTTGAATTGACAAATCTGATCTGATATTTGACAAAAGTTGGCCAAAAGTGTAGGCTTTCCAGCGGTACATTTGGATTTGAAAATGTTCAATACGCATTAAATTGGCGACCGATAGCTCAGTGCGTAGAGTCATCAGTCTCATGTCTGACATCCGGCGTTTCGGATTCGAATCCCGTCCACGACGACGCTCTTGGTCATGAATGTTTGCATTGTCTTTCCGCTGTGGTGCGATGAGTAATAATAAGCCACAGTATCTCAACTTGTCGCAGGTAGGCGGCTAAATGGGAGAGCGGGAGGTGCATGCTGGTAGCTGCATTTTCCGAAACTAGTTTATGCTAACGAAACGTCAACTGGGCCACATGGAACAGTTGAGGCGATATGCCCCTCAAGGGGTTAGGGCAATAAACGCATTAAAGGGGGAAAACATGGTCTGGAGATGAAAAACATTTACTTCAATGCGAGCGAGCTGCTTTTACTACAACCAAATTAAAGTCTTTTCAAGGGGTTTGAGGTTCGTGTGCCAAAAATAAGCTAAGTCAATTTATTCAGTTAAACACAAAAACGTGAAAATGGGGTAATACAGGGCACTTCGTGAAGAAAATAAATTTGGTTTCCAATAGATCGATCTCATTTTTACAAGAGAGATTAATACGGCCCTTTACAATTATCTAACAAAGTTACAGCTTTTCATATTTATTCCATCTGGTGTTATAGATACATGAATTTTCTTTACATATGTGTACATATATGTATGTACGTGGGTGGTTCACATATGATCGAGACAAACGCTCTGACACATTTATTTATTATCGAAAATATTTACAAAAATTTACAGTTTTTCAAGGTAATTCCCCTCACTAGTTGCACATGTTTGCCACCTCTCCGGAAGTTTTTTGATGCCGGTATCGAAGAATTCCTTGGGCAACTTGGACAGCCATGTGCGCACGAATCTTGAATCTTTGACCTCCGAGAGCTTCTTTCAGTGGTCCAAACATGTGGTATTCGCAGGGTGATAAATCCGGACTGTAGGGCGGTGTTCTAGTACCTCCCACCCCAATTCTGATATTGTATCGAGCGTGAGACGCGCGGTATGAGGGCGCGCGTTATCCTGGAGAAGAATAGGACTTCGCGCTCCGTTTCGAGCGATAAGCGGGTTTTACGTGTGTTTTCAAAAGGTTAGAGTAGTATGCAGCATTGATGGAACGTTGTGTGCGCAGGAAGTCAACGTACAGCACTCCCCGCCCGTCCCAGAATACAGTACACATAACCTTACCCGCGGACCTGGTTGTCTTCGCTTTGACTAGCGCCCCTTCCTCCTTCTTCCTTCACTTTTTAGACGACACCTTGCTTTCGAGAGTGTAATAGTGTATCCATGTCTCGTCTATAGTGAAGATTCGCGTCAAAAAACCGCCCCCCTCCGTATCGCGTCAGCAAGCGGCGACAAACTTCCAACCGCATGAATTTTTGCTCGAAGTTCAACAGTTTGGGAACCCATCGCGCCGTTATTTTGCGTTATTGAAGGTGTTCGTGGATGATAGACTCTACACTACCAATACTAATGCCGACTTCAGCCGAAATGTTTCGAACATTCATCCTACGGTCCTCCAAAATGAGTTGTTCTACGCGGCTAATGTTGTCTGGTTTGATGCTGGTTCGCGGTCGACGATCATGCGACTCATTCTCGACGGTTTCGAGGCCATCTTTGAACGCTTTGGCCCATTTAAACACAGCAGACCTACTCAGGCACTCACTACCGAACTGATTTCGCAAACGCCGATGAATTTCTGTGTTTTTAACGCCTTCCCACACCAAAAAACGAATGATAATACGTTGCGCAACGGCGCGGCGGTAGGCACTTGATGTTCACTCATGGTCGTAGCACGCGCGTGAAACGTGCGTTCGGGTTGAAAACTATGCCACACTATTTGTAAGGAACCCAGCTATCACATACTCAAGCCGCGACCTTCCAAACATACAGGCGCGCCATCTACAGCGCTTGTCTCGATCATATTTGAACCGCCGTCATAGAAGAGGTAGATGTTCCATTGGTCGGACCATGGCGATTTTCGATACATCATCATCATCATCGTGGCGCGACAGCTCGACATCGGGCCTTGGCCGCCTGGATCGTTGTCCTCCAATCATCTCGGCCACGTGACCGCGTTCTCCAATCTTGAAAGCAGAGGGGTCCACATAAACTGAGCTCTCCCAACGAGATCGCGGTCGTCCTCGAAGTCTCGCTCCGCCGACTCGTCGTGCCGTGCGTTCATTACTCTCTTTGGCATGCAATCATCGTCCATTCGTTGTACGTGCCGTGCCCATTAAAGTCGTTGTAGTTTGACGATTTTCGAAACTTCCAGCTCATCGTACAGTTCATACAACTAATAGTTGTACCGGATGCGCCACCCATCTCGATCGCAAACAACCCCGAAAATTCGCCGTAGAACTTTACGTTCAAATCTGTCTAGTCTACCATGTTTCCGGAAACTTGAGTTAGGGTCCATGCTTCGCAGCCATAGCACATGCATTTCATTATGGGGAGAACCGAGAAAAAAGTCTTATTGGCTAACTGTATCCGTCGCTGGATTTCGTCAGTTTCTTTGGCGTCCCTTGACAAGTTGCAACCCAGGTATATTAAGTCGTTCACGAACTCGATGCTGAGGTCCCCCACATTGATGCTCGATTGTGCAGGTGTTCTTGTCGTCGATTGCATCATTATTTTAGTTATACCCTCGTTGGTACGCAGTCCAACTTCTTTTGCAGCGGCATCGAGCGTATGCAGAAGTTCTTCTGTGTCGGCTAATCTTCGGGACATGATGTTGATGTCGTCAGCGTACGCTGCTAATTACTCGTATGTCGACTTGATGGGTAGCGTCTTGCTGTTTGTTATCCGTATTCATACCCCGAATAGCGTATTCCAGTGCTAGGTTGAAGAGCGTCGGTGCAAGTCCATCGCCCTGTTTCAGACCAGTGCGTGTTTCGAATAGATCAGTAAGCCTATTATGGATCCTGACCTGTGAAACGAAGTTGGACATCGTCATCTTTGTCAGTCGCACTAATTTTGCCGGTATACCAAATTTCTGCATGATGTTGTACAGTACTCCACGATCGATACTGCCGTATGCCTGCTTAAATTCGACAAATATTTGGTATACGTCCATGTTGTATTCCCGGCACTTCTGGAGTATCAGTTTGACTGCAAAGAGCTGGTCGGTTGTGGAGCGACCAGGTCTGAAACCGCTTTAATATTCGCCAATGATTCGTTCTGCGTACGGTTTTATTTTATTCTATTTTCCAGAATTTTCGTCAAAATTTTATAGGACGTACAAACTAGTGATATGCCCCTGTAATTCTCACACCGCAGTATATTTCGCTTTTTGTGAATTGGACAGATGATGCTTCTGCGCCAATCGTCCGGGATTACCTCGTCCTCCCATACTCGCAGGAGTAATTGATGTATGGCATTAACTAGACCCGTTCCACCAAATTTTAGCAGTTCAGCTGGAATCTCGTCAGCGCCCGGCGGTTTATCTAGGGACGCGGGAGCGTCCCGCCCTGCCAAAAAAAAGGAAAAAATCGCAAAAAAAAAAAAATAGAAAAGTGACCAAGACTATGTTTACGCGACACAACAAGTACGGGATTTCGGACCTCTGTAGCTCCGGCCCCAGATGCTTGTTGGGGCTCAAATTTGGTATGGTCATTGTCTCTGGTCATATTACGAAGTGCTGCAAATTTGATTCCGATACAAGGAAAAACACCCGAGATATGATAATTTGAAAAGGGTTTTTTTTTTAATTTTCTTGTTTTTGTTGTTCTTGTTGTTCTCGTTGTTCTTTGACAGGGCTACAGCCTCGTAGGGAGCGCATCGAGGCCTGCTTTCTTTTCTCACAGATTGACTGTGTCCCAAGGGTGTGCATAGGCTATCATTTGCTCTGATTCTTGCAGTAGATCAAACGATACATCCAAAAATGTGAAATTTTATAGTACAGTTTCTGGCTTAAGTCTTTTTGATAATTTCAATGCGACACAGCAAATTACTCGCAGAGATTGCATGCCAGCGAAAAGCTGTTTTGCGTCTCTCTCTGGCAAATGTATCATACATGAGATTTTCCACAGAGAGATGCAAGCAACTGATTATATGAGTAGTGACGACGATTGATGCAACAGTGCGCTCGGCGGGTGAGGAGAACCATACGAAATTGTGCAATGATCACTACGAGTTCATGGTTGTTGTCGTGGCTTGTGGCAAGTGCATGAATAAAAAGTGTGTGATGAAAAAATTTAAACTGAATATTTATAGCTTCATCTTAGGATGCCCGGAAAGAAAAAACATGCTGTGTGGTATATGATTTAATTTCATTTATGGCATATGAGATATGAATTATGATGAAAGACGATTTTTTCTAATGTGTGGACGGTGCTAGGAGAGTTTTATAAAAGCCAGTGAAATTTTACAAATAAATCGTCTTAGATAGTAAACGTTTGCGAGTATGAATTCCGTTGCTTTCAATTCCAGGATAATTGTGATGCAATATGTAATCAGTAATTACATTTGGCTAGTTTGCATCCATAAAATGCAAAAAGATGTGATATCTCTCAAAAACAACTCTGTCGTAAAAAAATTCCCGCCAAAAAAAAACAAAATCAGCCACAAAAAGGATTGATATGAACATAATTCCGCCAAAGTACTCGTAGCGTTACGCGTCGGTCTAGGGTATGCATATTGAACCCTGATTAAATTAGTTAATTTCTTTTAACGCTGTTTGGCGGGGAGCTTGCTTAAAATATGGATGATCTGAAGAACATGGAATGATTTTATTGAATTGAAAAATTAAGTTAATTAAACAAAAGCAGCTCAATAAAACGGAAAATGGAATGATTAAAGAGAAGAACGGAGCAAAAACTATGTATTAGCTGTTTTTTTTCTTTTGTGCAGTGGATATCAATTGCAAGACAATAATCATAAGCATTACACTAACAACTGGCTCAATCCAGAACAATTTTGAAAGTGTGACGCGTGTAATTCTTGTTCTACTTTGATCTGTGCTGCGCATGCAATATGAATATTGTCCATTGATCAGTTCTGGCCTGAAGTACATCTCTAGTCTTTTATATGGCAAGGAGCTTTATAAAGGAGTCCAGGCGAGAAGACAGTACTTGGCATCAGAGCTTAAGCTCACAAAGCTACCCGCCAATCAGCGTTAAAAGAAATTAACTAATTTAATCAGGGTTCAATATGCATACATGTAATGGACGGTCTGGTGGGCATCCGAAGATGCCCGTGGGGACGGAGCCTAAGGTGGCATGTTGACCGTGTAGGTCGGGCCTTGTCATTTGACGAGGAAATAGGCCCCTCAACGAGCTAAGCAGCGGCCTATGCTTGCTGTAGCTCAGTTCGGGAGACGTGGGCGGGGTTTTCGCCGCTCGTTGCCCCTGTCCTTACGTATTAATAAATAATTCATAGGCCTGGGGAAAACAACACAAACAAAAGGGCAAACAAAATTGGACAGAAAAAAAAGGGCAATAAGGAAGGAATGATTGTCGGATGACTCAGGTGCCATCGCGCACGCAACTGGCTCCGGGTCTTATTGGACCCTCGGCCTTCTTCACCCACCCTACCATGAGGTCCCATGGCCGACAAGAAAAACGTGTGGGGACCTCCCTAAGCAAAATAATACGCTACAAATAATAAACTAACGTGCCGCCACTGGTTATCACGGCACGGATATCTAAAGGTTCGGCTAATTCACTACAAGTTGGCAACAAATGCCAATAAATCTTGGCTACTCGTGGAAAGTCGAAGATGATAACTATATTCCCAACCCGAACATCAATAACCTGTAAGCAGTTCCACCAAGATCTTGTCAACAATCATGAAAACACGAGTTATATGCACTTGTGCCATCTTGGCATGAATATAATAAGAGCAGTAGCCAAGCTCCGCAATATCCTTCGCTAACAGCTCGGCACGTTGGGTTGAATTCACAAATATATCGTTAAAAAAAATAAATAAATATATAAATAAATAAATACATAAATGACAAAAATAAATAAACAAATCAATCACACAATAAAAATCGTTCATAAACACATTCATAACACACTCAAAACTTCACACATTCATTCGTTCACACGCCATCTATACAAACAAATAAATAAATACATTCACATACACGATCATACCACGTTCATACCTCGATACAGTTACATTCACCCCCATTAAACACTAATCAGGCAGTCAAAACATAACCAAACGAACAAATAAATATATAATACTACATAAATTTGGATAAATAAACTGAAAACAGCACACACAAATACTTGCACACAAGTATTCGTTCATATTCACACCATAACATTCAGATATTTACGGCACAAATAAATAAATATGTAATTATATACCAAACAAATGACTGAACATGAACATCAAATAGAATAAACTAACACATTTACACATTCACTCGCCATTTACAGCAACAAACACTTAGAATACAACACTTAGCTTTGTCAGGCTCCAGTGGCCGATTTGCTTTTGCGGGGGGACTCCAATGCTGTGCATCCCGATGGCCCCGACATCGATGCTCTGCAATAATTGTGCAATGCGGCGCCCGCATATTAGTCCGTTTCACGCAAAAACCACTCAATTAAATTAACATTTGTAACAAATCTACTACTCGTATACGAAAAAGCTATAAAAAAATAATCGCCCTATCGCCGGCCGTTTTTCAAAACCAACCACCTTCTCCGCCAGGCAAAATTCAACTCCCTTTTCATCAAAAAAATCCCAATTCACCTCTCAATGAACCTGGCCGTCCACAATTCACCTGTGTGCGTGTGCGAGAGGATTGTGGAGACTGCAACTCCAGGTGTGCGCGACCGTTAAATTTAAAATTTGAAACAATTTTTCACAAATATATTTATTTTGGAAAAAACCAAAAATAAATATTTTTGCGAAAAATACCTCGAATTAAATGTACCGGTCACGCCACAAATGTGATTCATTACATACACTAGACCGACGCGTAACGCAACGAGCACTTTGGCGGAATAATGTTCATTTAGTGATGTGTAACACAGTAACGAGTCGCTCTTTTTGAACGACTCAACAGGATGAGCGAAAGATTCGGCACAACGACATAGCCTTCGAGTCGTTCAATTTAAGAATGACTCACTGTAAGATTAATTCCCAAACTAGCCCATCGCATAAATATTACCCAACGCATAACCAATCCACGCTCATTTCTCAATACATATAATGTACTACAACACATTCATTCACTCACATCCCATCCCATTATCTATCTAAAAGCAAAACCACCATCATTTATCTACCAAAGCAATCCCATCTAAATCCATTCATATTCATCTCTGTCCAGTATGCAATGCACGCATTGTGTATACTTCTAAATACATATATACGCGACAACCCATGCTGACTGCAAATGCAAACATATCAAAAATAATTTACTTACGTCGCGTCCCACCGCACAGCCAAGTTTCTCCAAATACAGAAAACAATCCCAACATTCTAAAAGAAAAGTATTCGTCTTATGCCGGCACCACATTATGCGGGATTCGCCGAGTCACGAGCAAAAGTTCGCCAACTGGCGAGCATCTTGTACGATCATTTTCTCGGGATTCGCCGAGTTGCAAGTAGTGTGGTTAGGTACAAGATGCTCGCCAATTGGCGAGCTTTTGCTCGTGACTCGGCGAATCCCGCATAATGTGGTGCTGGCATTACGTATCATCATCTCAAGCTCAACTTTAGATAAAACCAAACAAAAACCCACAGCTTCCACTTCCACTACAGCTACAGTGTAAAGCAGCGTTCTGACGGGGCAAATACATGGCATCGTGGCGCGATTTCGATCTCATGCTTGTATCGAGCGTGGACTGGAAAGTGAACTTCTTTTGCCTTGGGTTGTGGACCGTTCACACGACCACTATTTAGTTTATCCCATAAATCATTCTGTTTCAAGCAGTTACACCACTACTATACCCTAGTTTTAAATAAACTGTGTTGTGGCCACAACTTCTAAAATATAAGGAATTTCGCATTTTTCACACCATTTTGACCCCCCTTTAGATCCCCCATCCGGGCTGAGGAGCATCCATCCCCACTATTCGAATGCTCCTCCGCCCTCTCCCTCCCTATCCCCTTCTCCTTCTCTATGTAAAATTCGTTCAAAAAGAGCGATACAAAATCGTATCGCACAATAAGATTCGTTCAAAAAGAGCGACACGAAATCAACTCGCACAAAAAGATTCGTTCAAAAAGAGCGATACAAAATCGTATCGCACAAAAAGATTCGTTCGAAAAGAACGACATGAAATTCTACATCTCTAGGTCGTCTTCACCAAGTGATGATCTGAGTCGCAGTTTGCTCCTCGATAGGAGCGGACATCCATCACACTAGACGGCCATCTCTTGCAAATGAGGATGTGATCAATTTAGTTGACGTTAGGTTGTTGAAGAGGACTCTACACCGAAGTTCGAGGCAGCAACCTTGATCTGAGGAGCATCCTCAAGTGGGAGGAACCTCCACGTGGTATCAACTGGGAAACGCCAACTCATACACCTTGCTGGCTAGAAATGGTAGGCTGATCCTTTCAGGCACCTATACACTCCACCAATGACAACTACCTTCCTGGGCAATCAATGCACTGTGTAGGTGCAGGTAGAGTGTTAGATTCTTGCCTTTTCAGGGCCGGTAGACGATAAAGAAGGCCCAAAAACGGTATGACATGGACGAAACAAAGAACAATTCGCGGGTAGGGATATCTACCCAAGTGTCGGTAGGAGTCGTGGCTGCGACTATCGGCGAGGGCTCGGGAGGTGCAAGCGCCTCCTTAGTCGCCAGTGGCCACCCAACAATAGTCGAGTCAGCGGACAAACCAGGCGGCTCATATGTTTATACTACTGGTTTGGAAAAACAACGCGCAAGACACATCTTCAAACTGGATACCGAGCTTGACAGTGATCGCTCAGATTGAGGAGAAGACGCAACATTAAGCCAAGCGGAAGAGGACCACCTGTTAGGCACCGAATCGTCTGGTGAGGGTTCTGAATGGCAGGCGACCAGAAGGTCCAGATCTTCGGATGAGGGTACTGAACGGCATTCGACCGAAAGGCCCAACCCTGAGGAGGAGGACACTGAACGGCGCTCGGCCAAAAGGTTCGAACCATCGAATGAGGAGCGCAGGCCCCTTAGACGCTATAAGGCCGCACTAAGGATTAACGACTTGGCAACAGATAACTTCTGACCCCGAAAGAGGCGGAGGATTTGTCATGGGCCAAGGAAACTATCGAAGAAAGCAGGAAATGCTTAGAGACGAGAGCAGACCTTGCGAGTAGCGACCCGCAGTTACACAACAAGGTCGAGCAAAGAGAAATACAGAAGCTAATGGTAAAAAGGCAGCGCTCAGAAGAGGATCAACGAGCATCTTCGAGCAAAAGGCGATGCCCGACGGCGGAAAAGCCAGGGGCTAGCCAGACGCCTACTAGACAGTCAGCCAAAAAAACGACGGCGAGCACTTCCAGGAAGGCCAGAAAAGAGATGAGTGCAGCCGAAGCAGCAAAACGACACCTGGTGGTAGCGCTCATTGACCGTAGCGACCATCTCGGCAGGATGAGCCAGGAAAGGTGGTCAGCGGTGGAAGCGAGGCTGATGGACAAACTCATACAGCAATTGTCAGACGCGAACAACCCTATGCCATCGTTTGATGGAGCTGGGTGGTTCAAAATGATTAGATGCAAGGACGAGGCAACGCTGAAGTGGTGCAGAGATACTGTACCGACACTGGACGGTTTATGGGAGGGGGCCAGGCTGGAAATAGTTGACCGTGACAACATTCTAGCTGTACCCAAGGCGAAGGTCCTAATGCCGAGGGTCGTGACCGCAGACATTTCGCTCCAACTGTTCCAGCGACAGAACCCCGACGTACCGACGGATGATTGGTTGGTCCTACATACTGGTGAACCGACAGCGGAAGGAGGGCAAACAATCATCCTACAAATAAATAAGGAAGCGGAGGACCTGTTTTACCCTCGATTCGGGAAAATGGCGTGGGGCTTAGGAAGCGCGTTACTTAAGCTCAAAAAGCGCCATCCCGCGGATGGGAACGAGAACACCATTGAAGACAACGAGGTGGAGAAGGAGTTAAAAACTCTTACCGAAGCGGCCGACAACGTCAGGCTTAGCGAAAATGAGAGCGAATCTGAGACAGATGATCCAGACGCTATTCTAACGACCGCAACCGCGACACTGAAGAACTAACCCTGGCGTTATGCTAAAGATGCTTCAGATAAATCTGCACTATAGCAGTTCCGCATCAGTAGAGCTGCTGCACATGCTACAGGAGGGAAACTATGATGTGGCGCTCATTCAGGAACCATGGATTTCTGGGGAGGGCCACATCCAGGGACTCTCAACGAAAAACTAAAACGTTATAAGCTGTCGGAAGGAGGGCAGACTACGGACAGCTATCTTGGAAAGGAATAGCCTCAATGCCCTTCTGGACTCTGACAGAAGCACGAGCGACCTGACAGTTATTCATGTGGAGGGCGCTCAAGGACGATCCCTTATGCTAGCATCAGCATACATGGCGCACCCGCCCCGCCGCACGAGCTGCACACATTGCTTGATTACGCGACCGAAAGGAAAGCGAACATAGTGATAGGCAGCGACGCCAACGCACACCACACGATATGGGGAAGTAAGGACGACAACAAGAGAGGTGAGTCATTACTACCTTTTCTACTCAACTATAATTTGAAAATAGCTAATCGTGGAGGAGAACCGACCTACAGTGGACCTACTAGCGAGAACGTACTACAATAGATGTAATACTACATTCAAACGGTGATACGTGTGATGTTCAGAACTGGAGGGTCCTGGATAGACCTTCATTCTCGGACCACATGTACATAAGCTTTGAGGTAGGGTTCACAACCATGAATGAAACAAAGATGTACAGAAACCCGAGGACAGCCAACTGGGAGGCGTACAGCCAAATTGTAGTTACCAAACTTTCCAGTAGGCGCCCGGAGTACATACGTAACGTTAAAAGTCTGGAGCGCACGACCCAGACTCTAACCAACATACTTACTAAAGCATACGAGTATAATACTACATGTCCTCTCAGAAAACCCCCTAAGAAGACCCAACCACTATGGTGGAACAAGGAGATTAGGGAAGCCCGCTGCAAGGTAAGGAAGCTGTTCAGCAACGCCCAACGCATGGGGTATGATGATGCATGGGGCGAGTACAGGAACTCGTTAAAAGCATTTAAGAAACAACTAAGAGCGGCTAAGAGGAATAGCTGGAGGGACTTTTGCAGCCAAATTGAAAGCACGACGGAAGCTTCAAGGCTAAGGAAAGTCATCTCCAAAAATCCGATACCACCCTCAACAAGGAGGATGGAGGTTGGACACAAGACAGCGCAGATACACTAGATGAACTTCTGAACGCACACCTCCCTGGCTGCGAGGACCATCACACCCTCGTAACACGGCCGGAAAAAGGAAATGGCGACGCAAGAAGAAGCAACATCCCGGGGCTATTCACGTGCAGACGCGTTAAATTGTCGATAAGCTCGTTTGACGCGTACAAATCGGCAGGCCCTGACGGAATCATACCGGCAATGCTGCAAAAACTCATGGACACAATAGCTCCTTGGGTGGTTGCCATACTAAAGGGATGTCTCCGACTAGGCTACGTACCTCTGGCGTGGAGGGAATCTAGAGTGGTGTTTATCCCCAAAGCAGGCAAGGGCAGCCATGCCAATCCTAAGGACTTTAGACCTATCCGTCTAACGTCCTTTTTGCTAAAAACAATGGAAAAGTGCATAGATGGATACATTAGGGAAACCATCCACCATTCGTATCTATCTAGAACTCAGCACGCTTACATAAAGGGGAAATCGGTAGAAACCGCTCTACACGAGGTGGTCTCTACGATCGAAACATCCCTTCAATATAAAGAATTCACTCTCGGTACATTCCTAGACATAGCAGGGGCTTTCAACAACGTCACTATGGAGGCTATAGTGGAGGCCTTGGAACTGCTAAAGCCACCAAGAGTATGATGAAAGGCACTCCGCAAGGAGGAGTGCTATCGCCGCTCCTATGGATACTCGTACTGAACAATCTACTAACGTCCCTCGAATCGTCCGGAATACGTGAAGTAGCCTATGCAGACGATGTTGTGATACTCGTATCAGACAAGCACCCGAACACATAGTCAGAACTTACAACTATGGCTCTCAGAAAGATACTAAGGTGGACGAATAGAAGAGGTCTAAGTGTAAATCCTCGGAAAACTGAACTAGTCCTCTACTCAAGGAGAACCAGAATTCAGAATTTATCCTGCCAAAGATGGGTGACACCGAGTTAACTTTGTCAACCCATGCAAAGTACTTAGGGATGATCCTGGATAGTAGACTTAACTGGGGTCGTAACGTTGAGGAACGAAACAGGAAAGCCAGCATCGCCTTTTACACCTGCAAAAGCATGCTTGGCAAAAAGTGTGGTCTCAAACCAAGAATAACTCACTGGATATACACGGCTGTCGTAAGACCGATACTAACGTACGGAGCTGTGGTCTGGTGAACAGCACTCAACACGAAAAGAATCCTAAAGAAAATGGAGAGGGTACAGAGACTATGTTGCTTAGGGATCACCGGTGCCTTAGGAACAGTATCTTCGCTCTCTCTGAACACCCTTCTAAACTGCCTCCGATCGGCCTATATCTGAAGAATTAGGCAGCTAAATGTGCCCTAAGGCTTAGAGAGGCAGGGCACTTCAAAGAGAGGCCATATGCCGACTTTCGCGTTAAAGTCTCCCAGTCGAAGAAAGTCTCAAGGCGGGCGTAGAACTCGTCTTTTACTGCGTCTTCTTTAACTTCAGTGGGGCGTGTGCATTGATGAGCCAGAGATTGAAGAATCGAGTCTTAATGCGAATCGCACACAGCTATTTATTTATGGGGGGCAAAAACTCCTCTTCCATAGTCCTCCGCGTGGGGGCCCCCTGGAACGGCAGTGGTCACTGACCATTGCCAATCAACGTCAAGCCGCCAGTGATGGCGGTGCGATGATTTGGTTGAGGTACCCCTGTGGTGTGGGGTTTGAAAAAAATACCACGGCCTTTCCCTTTGAGGGCCTGTCGTTAAAACCGACAATCAAAGGACAGGATGTGTATGCCAGCAACTTGCACTATCCGAAATCTTTATATGCTAACGAAACGTCAACTATGCCTCGGATAAGGACTGACTCAACGGTTACGACTTTTAGCTATCGTACAATGACAAAGATTGGATTCTGGAATGTGCGTACTCTCCTGGACAATGGATCAGAAGGTCCCCAGAACGCACGATTTCTTCAATTAGAGAGTGAATTTCTGAGGTACAAATAAAATATAGGAGTTAGTGAGATAAGATGGTGGAACAGCGGAGAATTCATCTCTCCAACGGGCGGCACTGTAATGTTGTACTCCGGTAAAGCTACCGGTAGTCGTCGTGAGTCAGGTGAGGGGCTCCTTTTAACCAGAGCAGCGCGAAACTGTCTCTTATCCTGGGAACCGGTCTCCTCCTGCAGGATCAAAGAAAGAGGTATTTAGATTTCGATCGGTTAATAATATAGTAATAGCACAGGGTCTTGACCGCCAGGTTCCGGACCAAAATGAGGAACATCTCAATAATACAATGTTATGCCCCTACTGAGCCCGACAATGTCTTGGCAAAAGACTCCTTCTACGAAGAACTAAACGCCGTTCAGAGCAGAACACCTAAAGGTGACATTATAATGGTTATGGGTGATTTGAATGCGAAAGTTGGCGCTGATAACTATGGGCTCAGACATGTGATGGGGAGACACGGTCTTGGTGATCGTAATGACAACGGTGAAAGATTTGTAGAGTTCTGCAACTTTCACAGTCTCTTCATCGGTGGTACTATGTTTGAGCATAAGGACCACCACAAAATCAGTTGGTCCTCTGTTGATCGGCGCAGAACACAAAATCAGATCGACCATTTTGCCATTAGTAAAAGATTCAAGAGTTGCCTCCTGGACGTGCGAAACAAGAAGGGTGCCGATATTGGGATGGGAAGAGACCATTATCTTATGATCGCTAATGTTCGATTGCGTATTGCAGCCGTGCGCCGCCCCAGCGACGAAAGATCCAGGCCCCGCAAATTCAACACCGCTCGACTAAAAAATCCAGCTGTCTTACAACAATATAATGACCATCTTGCGCAAAAAGCGGCTGAGATAACTAGTCACCCAGATAGTGACATAAACGAAAACTGGGATGCCATAAAAAATGCGTACATTGATAGCGCAAATACCATCCTTGGCCCAAACCCGGATTGCCGGAATAAGCCCTGGATGTCCGACGCTTCATGGCAGCGGATTGTTGAAAGAAAGGAGCTGAAAGTTCGTTTGGCTGCAGCATCAGACGACAATCGAAGCAGTATCGAACTCCTTTACCGTCAGAAAGCTCGAGAAGTTCAGCGTAGTGTGCGACGCGATAAAAGAGTTTATGCCAATTCTCTTTTAGCGTCAGCAGAAGAAGCCGCTAGATGTACAATAACAACTTAAACGCCGTATACGGTGTCATCAAGGAGTTTACAGGTGGTCGTAACTCCTGCCAACATCCGGTGAAAGATAGTGATGGAAAGCTACTTATCTTGGAAGAAAATCAAATGAGGCGGTGGAAAGAACACTTCGCCGCGGTCTTGAACCGTGTAACCTCTGGTGAAGTTCCCCCTCATATAGATAATTTAGCTAACCATCAAAATGTGCGTATACGGTCCACTGCCCCGACTAAAGAGGAAATAGTCACTGCAATTATTGCACTAAAACGAGGAAAGGCCGCCGGACTTGACGGCATCCCTGCCGAACTTTATCAAGCAGCGCCAAGCGTAACTGCCGATTTGCTGCACCCACTTGTTGATAAAGCGTGGAATACAGAGACCTTTCCCACTGAGTGGAAGGAAGGTTTGATCATCAAACTTCTAAAGAAGGGTAGCCTCACAGACTGTAATAATTCAAGAGGCATTTGTGTGCTTCCTGCCGTTGCCAAGATAATAGCTAAAATCGTCCTGGAAAGACTAAAGCCCCACTTAGAAAGCACAATTGATGAAGAGCAGGCTGGCTTTCGATCCGGATTCTCCTGTGTCGATCACATTAACACCTTGCGAATCATCATCGAGCAATGCGCTGAATACGATTCTCCCCTTCACTTGCTTTTCATCGATTTCGAAAAGGCTTTCGATAGTGTGAACCGGGATTCTATATGGGCGGCCTTGCGCAGGAGAGGCATCCCTGAGAAGCTTGTGGCTATTATTAAGGCAACCTATGACGGCGCGAAATGTCGCGTTCTGCATAAAGGTAAGGTGTCGGGGGACTTTGAGATTCGCAGTGGAGTTCGGCAGGGGTGCATCCTCTCACCGATCCTATTCCTCATTGTGATCGGCGATGTGTTACATGCAGCCCTATCCGGACTCGACAGAGGAATTCAATGGACTTTGACATCTTATCTACAACATCTTAACTACGCTGACGACATATGCCTACTCTCCCACAAAATCATGGATCTGTCCGCAATGGCGTTAGATCTCGAGAGGGAGGCAAGCAAGGTTGGGCTAAAGATTAATACCAACAGGACCAAGGTTGTTAGCACGCCGTTGCGAAAAAGAAATCGGAAACCTATTGCCATCAATATTAATGGGCAGCCTGTTGAGAAGGTGGACAACTTCGTCTGCCTGGGTAGCATTGTTGCCGAAAATGGTGGTACGGAGCAGGACATCGCTCGTCGTATCAACCAGGTTAAACGCGCATACGGCATGCTGTCCAAAATCTGGCAGAGCAGTTATCTCAGCATCAAGACCAAGCTGGGCCTGTTTCGCTCCCTGGTACTATCAGTGCTTATGTATGGGAGCAGTACATGGAAAGTTTCCGTAGGAGTTACCAGAAAGCTGCAAGTTTTCGTCAACTCATGTCTTCGTCGAATTTTAAGAATTTTCTGGCCCGAAACAATATCAAATGAAGAGCTAAGTCGGCGTACGGGTCAGATGAATTGATACGCAGGCGAAAATGGCAGTGGATAGGTCACACATTGCGGAAGAGTGATAACTGCATTGCTATGCATGCCATGAAATGGAACCCCATTTCCAACCAAGGCCGACCAAGAGGGGGTCCTCGAATCACATGGCGTCGATCTGTGGCAAAGGAGTGTCAGGTACTGGGTGAGTCTTTTGGGGAGTTGCGCCCCATTGCCCAGAACAGAGTACGATGGCGCGCAGGAGTAGTTGACGCGCTATGCCCCGCTAGGGGTTAAGGTAAAGTAGTATTTATTTATGGGTTTGAAGTCAGTAATGAGCTGCTTGAGGTGATTGTTCACTATAAATGCTACTCCAAACTCCTCGCGGCCCGATGGTTTGCCACTTGTAAAAATTGTATGAATTTCTTGTCAATGATTTCGCTGCCAAGCCAATTTGTTTCCTGGACTGAAGTAATACTCAGTTTGTACTTTTCGACCTGTTGAAGGAGGGCCTTTTCGGCCCCGGTTTGTTCAGGGAGCGTACATTCCAGGATCCGAAACAATAATCCTTTGGTCGTTTGCGTGTTCGTCGTTGTTGATCCGTCCAATCCGAGCCTTTTGTTCCAGGTTTCTTGACAGGGAGTGGTTTTTACAAGGACAAGTTGTCAGCAGATGGCTTAACCCCATTCAGGGGATGGCCTCGGAAGATGGCTGCTTCAGTTGTTTTAATAAACGTGCTGGAGTTCACACAACTACTTTGCAAGTCCAACCACACAAATAATTCTATCCTATTAAACCTGAGACGCTTAGGTGTTGGTCAGCCATTCAGGCTACAGCTATCTGCCTTTTTCCAAACTGTCTTATCGCTAAGACTTTATTATTTATTATTACAAGTTGGGGCCTTTTTACCCATCCGGTGGGCACTGCGACCATGGAGAGGTCTATTGTGCCATAGCCCATATTATTACAAAAGACTCTCCACTCCGCCATTTTTACGAATGGCATAATGTCTTTTACGGAAGCTTTCCTGATAACTTCTACTCATTCGAGTAGCATTATTGTACTTGAAGGGCGTTATAAGCTCCTTCGATTGACGCAGCCCCGGAAGATCATGCCAGTATAGCTGCCTTAACTCTTCAGACCATTTTCTAATAACCATTTTGGCTGAGGTGATGCTCAGACCACAGTATGATTCCGGCCCAAGAAAAAGAGAAGAAGTCTGCGATCTCGTTTTCTTCGATGCCATGATGCCCTGGCAACCAGCACAAGATTACTCGGTTATTTGAACTTAGAATTTGTAGAAGTTCATAACACTCTTTCACCAGCTTCGAAGAGAGCTTATGTGAAGAGAGCACCTTAATGGCCGCCTGGCTATCTGAAAAAATAGCGATGTGAGCACCACGGAGTTTCTTATCTAGAGCTTCCCTGGCACAGACTTCAATGGCATGGATTTCTGCTTGAAAAACGCTGGGATGGGATCCCATTGCGATTGAAATCCTGGTGTTCAGCCCATAGACCCCAGCACCAACTCCCTGTTCAGTTTTAGACCCATCGGTAAACCACATAATGAACCTAGGATCAGGGCAGGGATTACCATTTTCCCATTCCGAGCAATCCAGGATATGAGCTGAGAATTTCCTGCCGAAGCAAACTTCCGTGGTCAAGTAATCTGATCTTAAGCAGATTTGCAATCCAGGGATTTGTTTTAGAATGCTCATATGACCGGCGTGATTGATGTGTACGTCAGAGGTGAGATGTATGCTCAGAGCATTGATAGCTGCAGATTCTTGGATAAAGATGTGTAGCGGAGTTAATCCAATCAACTACTAGAAAAGGAACATGATTCATTTCGAGAGGATCATCTATCACTATTTTATGTATGAAGTATCATGACATATTGTCCATACAGACTACAGTCGTTTGAGTGACGATACTTTCGCCTCACTATGTAAAAAAATGGAAAAACAGGAATATCGCATCTTGATCAAACATTGTGTTTTGATGTGAAAAACTTCACTTTGGTGAATTTAAAATGGACCGTACAAGCACCAAAGAAGCAGCTCGCTCTGGAAGGCGAGATTCAGATCGAATGAGGAAGTCATCGCGGAAACCGAGGCGTACTTCGAAGGCTTGGCGTTTTCGTACTACAGAAAGGGCATCGAAATGTTGGAAGAAAATGGCTATGCCAAGTGTATGGCCCTCGAAGGCAACTATGTTGAGGAATAAATATAACTTTGCCCAAAACAGGCTTATTTTTATT
Organism: Chloromyia formosa; assembly: GCA_964017055.1. NCBI lineage: Eukaryota > Metazoa > Arthropoda > Insecta > Diptera > Stratiomyidae > Chloromyia > Chloromyia formosa. Next base: position 53,273,132 of record OZ024816.1, on the reverse strand, counting down.
AAAAAACCTGGGACTTTTCAGCCCATGTAGTAGGCCCATAGGCAAATTATTGGCTATCCCGAAGCTTTTTGAAATGATCGTTAAAAAGAAAATGGATGTTTTGGTCGGCCGATTGATATCGCCATGTCAGCATGGTTTCCTTAAAGGTAGATCAACAACAACAAATTTAGCTTCGTTTACTAAATTTATCGCTGATTCCATTGAATAAGGAATGCAGGTTGATGTGATGCATACCGACTTTTCGAAGGTTTTCGATAAAGTTGATCACAACATATTACTTCGCAAATTAGAAAATTTAGGTATACAGTCAGCTTTTCTAAGCTGGGTGAGATCCTACTTAACTGATAAGACTCAGTTGGTGAAGTTAAATGGCTGTACATCACGCTGTCTGATAATATGTACATCGGGAGTACCGCAAGGAAGTCATTTAGGGTCACTATTCTTGTCAGTTTTTGTAAAAGCAAAAGGGTTGCCGTCTGCGCGGGCTCTAAATCTTCAATACGTGCGGGTATGGCAGTACGCAAATGATATGAAAATTGCTATGAAAATTAGCGACGTACTCGTAAGTGACTGCCAAAATTGTAAAATTGGTGCCGCGACAATAATTTAAATATTAGTAAATGTAAAGTTTTGAGCGCGTTTAGATTAAAAACTTCTCTCTTTTTTGAGTACTCCATAGAAAGCAGTGTTCTTGAAAGAGTCTCTGAGATATCAGATCGTAGTGTAATTGTTGATCAAAAGCTTTCATTTCGACCACATATTGATTATTTTTTATCAAAAGCAAAAAGTATGTTAGGATTTGTTAAACGTATCACTCGTGAATTTAATGACCCTTATACTTTAAAAGTATTTTATTCAGCTTTTGTTCGCTCGCGTCTTAAGTATTGCTCTATTGTGTGGAACCCTTTCTATAATGTTCATATCGAGTGTATAGAGGGAATTCAGCATAATTTTACTCGTTTTGCTATTTAGCAAATTGGCTGGCGTTTTAAACCCCAATATGGTACTCGCTGCTCCTTATTTCATTTACAAACGTTAGATTAAAGAAGGACTTTCTTCAACGCGATTTTTTATAAGAGAATTGCTTTGCTGTCACGTTTTGTGTGAAGATATAACGAATTACTTTGTAGTTAAAAATATTCCTCACAATTTGCGGCGCAACAATCTTTTTGTTCAGTCTTATCATATTGTGAATTATACTCTTAATGAGCCTTTTACACGGTGTATTATCCTATATAACAGCTTGAAGGATTTAGTTGATTCTCACTGTAGTACTAAACTAATTGTCAAAAGAGCATATTTTAATAAATTTTCTTATTAATTAGCTAATTTTAACAATCTGGAGCAAAAGACCTTTTCCATAGTCCTCCAAGTGGGCACAAATTGTATAGACTACACAGTATAGATATACGAGAGAATCAATATAGGTACATACAAATCTACCGACGGAGGCGGAGTCAGCTTTCTTGTGTATGTATTGATTCTCTTGTGTATCTATGCTGTGTAGTCTATACAATTTGTCAATACATACAAATCTCCTGGCAGAGGCGAAAGTTCTATGGAGTGATAACTCTTGTGGAATCTGTACTATTTGACCATACCCTGAATGGGGTTAAGCCATGTGATGACAACTCGTCCTTATGAAAACCACTCCACCTCACGAGACCTGGAACAAAAGCCTCGGATTGGACGGATCAACAACGACGACCACGCAAACGACCAAAGGATTATTGTTGAAATAATAAAAGACATATTGGGAGCCAACCCTGACTGCTCGGCAAATGCCTACTTCAGGTGTCCGGTTTATTTCACTCCGTGTCAATAAGTTGTAACATAAAAACGTGCCTTTTCTTTATCTGTAAACATCGATTCGGCATCAACAGGTTATGGGCCCAGGGGAATGATTTCAAATTCAGTTTCATATAGGTTATCGTTTCGAAAGAATATATAATCATGCATTTGTTGCAACAGTGGTGAAACAGTGAATTAAATATGTCGAATACCGATCGGAACAATATAGAAAAACTCAAAGGAAGTGATAATTATCACACTTGGAGCTTCGCAATGAAGAACGTTCTGGAGTTTAGTGGACTCGACGGGTGCATCGGTGAAATAATTAAGGAAACAGATAATGCGAAGCTAAAAAAAGGCAAAGGCACAAATCGCGTTGAGTATCGAGGAATCCTTATATGTTCATATTCAGAACGACGATTCTGCTGCAAAAATGTGGCAAACGTGAAAAGCGCTATTCGACGACCATGGGCTGTCACGGAAAATTAGTCTGCTGCGAAAGTTAACCAGCGTAAGATTACATGAAGGTGCCTCCATGGACAAATACATAAGTGTTATAACGACGACATCCTATATTGAATTATTGACTGGGATCGATTTCCCCATATCCGACGAATGGCTTAGAGCTATCATGTTAGCTGGATTGGGTGATGAGTACAAACCTCTCATAATGGGATTAGAAAGTAGCGGAATTGCCATCACCGGCAATAACGTCAAAATGAAGCTGCTCGATGTGGATTATGTAAAGAGAAGTGAGACGGCATTTTATGGTGCAAAGTCAAAATCAGGACAAACCAGGCCGAAGCTTCGCTTCGGCCCGGAGTCCGAAGCGTATATACCCTAGACTTGTACAGACCTAGTGGTGATACCGAAAGTACCAATTGGCAACGACCATTTGCATTAAAAGTGAGTTTCCTATACGGCCAGTTTATAGGGGAGGTTGGCACCCATTCAGGAGGACCTTGACCATTCTCAAACGCAATGAACTAACACATTCTACAAATATTTGTCGAATTTTTCAAGTCGCTAGTTTTATTCTATAGAAAGTTATTGCTTATTTGAAGTTTCACTTGTAGGGGAGGTAGGGGTTCCTTGGGTCGGATCTTGCCCATCATTATCACACATCACTAATTAGATCACCCTACAAACATTTAAAAAAAATTCAAGTCTCTAGCTTAACCCTATCGAAAGTTATCGCTTATTTGAAGTTCATTTATAGGGGAAGTAGGGGTTTCGTTAGTCGAATTTTACGTATTTTCAATATCAGCCAACTGGATCCCGCTGCAAACATTTGGCCAAAATTTCAAGTCGCTAGCTTTATTTTGTCGTTAGTTATCGCTTATTTTAAGTTTCATTTCTAGGGGAGGTAGGGGTTCCTTGGGTCGGATCTTACACATTTCCAATAACAACTAACTAGATCTTACTACCAACATTTTGCCAAATTTTCAACTCGCTAGTGTCATTCTATCGAAAGTTATAGTAATTAAAATAATATTTAATTTTTGGAATTTTGTAGGGGAGGTAGGCGTTCCTTTGATCTGATTATGCCCAACTTACTAAAACTCAAGCAGCTTCTTTCCTCAGGGTTACATGCCAAAAATCAGGTGTCTACGTCAATTGGTTCAAGAGTTATAGACAAAAAACCAGAAAAGTAGGGAAGTACGGGGCTCTTTGTAAGAAAATTACCGTTAGTTTTCAACTGATCGATTTTATTTTCCCAGGAGAGTATAAGAATACCCTCACTAGTAATATACCAAAGCTAGAGCTTTTCATGATTTTTTAATCGGGAGTTATAGATACATTTAAATATTTTACATATGTAGGGGAGGTAGGCGTTCTCTTGGCCAGATTATGCCCAATTTCAATACCATCCAACTAGATCATACTACCAACATTTGACCAAAATTTCAAGGCCCTAGCTTCATTTTATCGAAAGTTATCGTGCGAACGGACAGACAGACAGACAGACAGACAGACAGACAGACATGGCTAAATCGAATCAGGAGGTGACCCTGATCATTTATATATATATATTGCTATACCTCCGGAGCCTCCTTTAAGGTGTTACATATTTCCGTCGTGACAAAAACAATATACCCTATACTAAAAGTCTAGGGTATAAAAAAATAATAAAAACCAGCCCGGAGTCCGAAGCGTATATACCCTAGACTTGTACAGACCTAGTGGTGATACCAAAAGTACCAATTGGTAACGACCATATGTATTAAAAGTAAGTTTCCTATACGGCCAGTTTATAGGGGAGGTTGGCAATGATTCAGTAGGATCTTGACCATTATCAAAATCAATTAACTAACCCATTCTACAAATATTTGTCGAATTTTTCAAGTCGCTAGCTTAATTCTATCGAAAGTTATTGCTTATTTGAAGTCTCACTTGTAGAGGAGGTAGGGGTTCCTTGGGTCGGATCTTGCTCATTATTGCCACCAACAAATAAGATCATGTTTCAAACATTTAAACAAAATTGCAGAGCTTCACTCTATCGGAAGTTATCGCTTATTTGAAGTTTCACTTGTAGGGGAGGTAGGGGTTCCTTGGGTCGGATCTTGCTCATCATTGCTACAAACAAATAAAATCATGCTACAAACATTTATACAAAATTGCAAGTCTCTAGCTTCACTCCATCGAAAGTTATCGCTTATTTGATGTTTCATTTGTAGGGGAGGTAGGGGTTCCTTAGGTTTGATCTAACCCATCTTAAATACCAACTAACCCGATCTCACTTCAAACATTTGACCAAAACTTCAAGTCGCTGGCTTGATTCTGTCAAAAGTTATCGCTTATTGAAGTTGCATTTGTAGGGGAGGTAGGGGTTGCTTGGGTCGGATCTTACCCATTTTCAATGCTAACCAAGTAGATCCTACTAACAACATTTTGTCAAATTTTCAACTCGCTAGTGTCATTTTGTCGAAAGTTATCGTAATTAAAAGAATATTTATTTTTTTGAAATTTGTAGGGGAGGTAGGCGTTGTCTTAATCTGATTATGCCTAACTTACTAGAACTTAAGCATCTTCTTACTCCAGGGTAACATGCCAAAAATCAGGTGTCTACGTCAATTGGTTCAAGAGTTATAGACAAAAAACCCGAAAAGTAGGGTAGTACGGGGCTCTTTGTAAGAAAATTACCGTTAGTTTTCAGCTGATTGATTTAATTTTTTTATGGGAGTAGAAGATTATCCTCACGAACAATCTGCCAAAGCTAGAGCTTTTCATGTTTATTTAATCGGGAGTTATAGATACATTTAATTATTTTACATATATAGGGGAGGTAGGCGTTCTCTTGGCCTGATCATGCCCATTTTCAATACCAACCAAGTAGATTATAGTTCCAACATTTTACCAAAATTTCAAGTCTCTAGCTTCATTCTATCGAAAGTTATCGTGCGAACGGACAGACAGACAGACAGACGGACAGACGGACAGACAGACAGACAGACAGACATGGCTAAATCGAATCAGGAGGTGATCCTGATCATTTATATATATACATTGCTATACCTCCGGAGCCTCCTTTAAGGTGTTACATATTTCCGTCGTGACAAAAACAATATACCCTATACTAAAAGTCTAGGGTATAAAAATTGCTAAAAAAAAGGTTCCAAATGCTATTCGTGTGGGAAGAAGGGGCATAAAACCGCGGAGTGTCGTTCACCAAAACGCGGCAAAAACCAAAAAAAAACAGGCCCGGTGTCCGAAACGTATATACCCTAGACTTGTAGAGACCTAGTGGTGATACCAAAAGTACCAATTGGCAACGACCATATGCATTAAAAGTGATTTTCGTATATGGCCAGTTTATAGGGGAGGTTGGCACACATTCATGAGGATGTTGGCCATTCTAAAAATCAATTAACTAACCCATTCTACAAATACTGTCGAATTTTTGAAGTCTCACTTGTAGGGGTGGTAGAAGTTCCTTGGATCGGATCTTGCCCATCATAGCCATCAACCAATTAGATCACCCTACAAACATTAAAAAAAAGATGTCAGGTATCTAGCTTCGCTCTATCGAAAGTTATCGCTTATTTGAAGTTTCATTTGAAGGGGAAGCAGCCCCGCATTGATCGGATTTTACGTATTTTCAATATTAGCCAACTGGATCCTACTACAAATACGTATATTTGACCAAAATTTCAAGTCGCTAGCTTTATTTTGTCGTAAGTTCTCGCTTATTTAAAATTTAATTTCTAGGGGAGGTAGGGGTTCCTTAGGTCGGATCTAACGCGTCTTTAATGCCAACTAACTCAATCTCACTTCGAACATTCGACCAAAATTTCAAGTCGCTGGCTTCATTCTATCAAAAGTGATCGCTTATTTGAAGTTTCATTTGTAGGGGAAGTACGGGTTCCTTAAATCGGATCTTGCCCATTTTCAATGCCAACTAACAGGATGTTACTAGCAACGTTCTGCCAAATTTTCAACTCGCTAATGTAATTCTATCGAAAGTTATCGTAATAAAAGTAATATTTAATTTTTTAAATTTTGTAGGGGAGGTAGGCGTTCCTTTGATCTGATTATGCTCAAGTTACTAAAACCCAACCAGCTTCTCACTTCAGGGTTACATACCAAAAATCAGATGTCTACGTCAATTTGTTCAAGAGTTATGGACAAAAAACCCGAAAAGTAGGGTAGTACGGGGCTGTTTGTAAGAAAATTACCGTTAGTTTTCAACTGATCGATTTTATTTTTCCAGGGGAGTATAAGATTACCCCCACGAGCAATCTACCAAAGCTAGAGCTCTTCATGTTTATTTAATCGGGAGTTATAAATACATTTAATTATTTTACATATGTAGGGGAGGTAGGCGTTCTCTTGGCCTGATCATGCCCATTTTCAATACCAACCAACTAGATCATACTTTCAACATCTGACCAAAATTTCAAGGCTCTAGCTTCATTCTATCGAAAGTTATCGTGCGAACGGACAGGACAGACAGACATGGCTAAATCGAATCAGGAGGTGACCTTGATCATTTATATATATACATTGCTATACCTCCGGAGCCTCCTTTAAGGTGTTACATATTTCCGTCGTGACAAAAACAATATACCCTATACTAAAAGTCTAGGGTATAATTAAGCTAAGTTCGCTAATGCGTTTAGTGTGGTAAAATCGAATGATCCCGAAAAGCAAAAACCAAATTGGTATATTGACAGTGGTGCGTCGTGTCATATGGATTCGACCAAAGACATTCTTAATAACTTCACAACAAATTCGGTATCGGAAATAATAACAGCGAACAATCAAAAATTGAAAGTGTTTGGTTCGGGTTCCGCAACTATCAAAGTGAACGGCAATGAGATTAAAGTTAATGTTGTGCTGCATGTGCCAAATCTATCAGCAAATTTGCTATCGGTTGCTCGAATGGTCGAAGCTGTCAAAAAAGTGTTGTTTAATGCCGCGTGTCCACTTGAGACTAAACTGATATCGAGAGCAGTCATGAGACTTGACTCACAAGTGTATAAGATGCTGAGACCATTTTCCGTGACTGGTCGCGACTTGTCTCGGATAGTACGCATGTCTCAAGTGGACATGGTCGTTTCTGTATATCGGAGACTAGTGTCTTGAATTCGGAATCGTTTCGTATACTCATTGCAAGTCTCGAGACCAGTGGGTAAAGATGGAGTGGAAAGATTGTGATACTTTGAAATTAATTGAGTTGTACGAAGCGAACGAATTCCTGTGGAATAGCAAACACGCTGATTACAGGAATCGTTTGAAAAAAAATGTTAAGTTCGGTGAATTTAGTGTTTTATTTGGGTGTGAACCAGCAGAAATTCAGCGGAAAATTCACAATTTGAGGAATCAGGTATGTAGCTGTTTCTAATGATGTTTGTGACGTACCTAATTTGTTTATTAACAAACACAAAAATTAATGTAGGTTTCACACGAGCTACAGAAGTTGAGGAAGAGAAAGAGCGGTGCTGGAAGCGATGAAGTGGAGTTCGTCAGTTCGTGGAAGTTTTTCAATGCACTGAAATTCGTAATACCCACATGCATGCCAACTGCAACCGAATCGAATTTGGTAAATAAAATTTGGATTTTTATGATAATTATGCATGATCATTATTTATTCGTGGACATCAGTATCTTTTGCTTAATTTGTAGTAAATATATTTTTATGGTAAATATGAGTGCGCCATTAGCTATGTGATGAATCTGTACTGCCATCCCACTTCTCCAGCAGGTGTCATGAAGTATTCTTTGAATTCTTCCCGTACGTCTTTTTGTGAATGTCCATGGTTGTGTCGATTTCCTCTTTCTAGTGAAAACAGGGTCCCTTCGGGTGGAGGTTCTTTCCTCCATTCTCCTTCAATATAATCATGCGTTATTTTATCCTCGTAATCAACAGACCCTGGGTTTATATAATTTTCCTTCGTTGGAATTAAAAAATTATGCAAAGCACAGATTGCCAGAACGACGTTTATTACTTTATTTGGCATTAAATTAATAGGCTTTCGCAGAACCCTGAATTTACTAGACATTATGCCGAATACATTTTCTATTATTCGCCGAGCCCGGCTTAATCGATAATTAAAAATTCTATTCGGTGCCGGTTGGCCTCGAAACGGATAAGGTTTTAAAATATATGATTTCATGGCAAACGCGTCGTCTGCAACAAATATATATGGTACTGGCATGGTTCTTTGTGGTAGAGGTTCTGCTTCAGGAAGAGGCAACTGCTTTTTTTCTAAAGCTGTATAAAGGGAGCAATTATTAAAGACACCACCATCAGACACTCTACCATTGCAGCCCACGTCGATATAAATTAATTTATAATTCGCATCGGCCACTCCCATTAGGACAATACTGTGCGAGTTTTTGTAGTTGTAGTACAAGCTTCCACAATTTTTTGGTGCCTGAATAACAACATGTTTCCCATCTAAAGCGCCCACACAGTGTGGAAAATTCCATTTGCGTTCAAACTGATCAGCACAATCTTTCCATTCTTCTGTACTGCATGGAATCTGGAAAACAATATGCAATATGCAAAAATATACATTAGTTACAATAAAGAAAATTAAAATTAATTAAATAATAAATTCGCCTACAGAACCTTCAAATTTGATATGATAGAATACCGACTGCTTCTAGTTTATCGATTGAACTCATAGGAAATTCGTATATTATTTGTCAGATAATATACGAGTTTCCTATGTATTTCAAAACTTTTATTAATACTCTTTTTAAAGAGTGTTTTTTTAAGGAAATCTATATAGCACTTAACTTTTCAGATGAACACAGGACGAGATGCAGAATTGGGTAATGTCGAGTCAAATGAGGCTGCAGAAAAAAATAAAGAGCTCCCAGAAAATGAAAATAAAAAGAAAAAGAGAAAACAAGCTTCTGAAGATGATGATGCCATTTTGAAAGAGGCCTTAGCGATAATGAAAAAACCGAAAGACGACTTTGACCGTTTCGGGGAATATGTCGCATTGGAGTTGAGAACAATGAAATCGGAATTTTACAGGGGAAAATTAAAACAAGAAATCCGTGCAGCAGTTGCAAGGATTACCGCAGAGGACGAAAATTATTACTGGTCTTTGACATCACCAAGCACTTCCTCAAGTGGACCTCCAACGCCATTTGCGCTCGAATGAATTTCAATTTAAAACATGTATCACTATTTTATGTTCTTTTGTTTTGTACTTCATATATTTGTGTAATAAATGTATTAACATAAGTGTGTAATGTCATACCTTTAAATACTCATCCTTTAAATTTTGATAAATGGCTATGCAGACTTCCTCGACTATTCGTCCGATTGTACAAGGTGGGATGCGGAATAAATATTGCAGGCTGGAGTATGATTCACCTAAAAAAAACAATTCAGCATAAAAATTGATAAGAGTAAAAAATAGTAGACGAATTATTTACCGGATGCTAAGAAACGAAGTGTAACCATTAATCGATCATTAACAGGAATAGCTTCCCTCATTTTTGTATCCCGCTTTGCAATTTGGTGGCCAATTAAATTCATTAGTTTCTCGAACTCCACAGCAGTCATCCGAATGAAATTTCTAAGTTGAAGGGGATCCTCCAACCTCAATTCGTAAATTAATGTAGAGCAAGCTCCTAACTGTACTCGTCGCTCGACCCATTGCCTGATCCAACACTGTTTCCTTTTTCGTTGCTTACGTTTTTTTATTAATTTATAAGCGACTATAAACGCCAGCAACTGTTCATTATCCATGATGTACACTGCACAATTCCCACCTCACAATTCACTAATTTCGATCGCACAATGACACCCACGAGATCTCCCACGAGATCTCAAGTCGACATGCGAAAGACTACTAGTCACGGAGACTTGTCTCTCGCGATCTCCGAACTAAACTCTCGAGACCGCGCTTAGTCTCATGTCGACTTGATTCCGTGATAAGTCTCGAGACTTTGTCTCGAGACTTAGTCACAAGTGGACACGCGGCTTAAGTCTGATGGTACATCCATTTTGTTTCCGTGTTTACAACGGACAAAATGACTTGTTGATGCAGATTAAGCCGCATAATGGAATTTACCAAATAGAAAAACAGTCATGTCAGTGTAAGTTTGGTGGTGATGACTGACGACTTGATGACATGGCACAGACGGCTTGGATATTTAAATTACGCGGACATGTGGACATTAAATAAAACTGTTAATGGGATCTCGTTCGACGGCGATAAAAACACATTGGCCAAACGTGTCCCTTGTCTACTCGGCAAACAATTGCGAAAACCATTCAAGAGTCATGGTGTTGAAATTAAATCGATCAGTGTACTAGAACTATATCATACAGACGTGTGTGGCCCCATGGAAAATGTGTCAATCGGTGGAGCGAAATATTTCATCACATTTATCGATGATTTCTCTCGTAAAGTGTTCGTTTACTTCTTAAAACAAAAGTCGGATATTTTGGAAGCGTTCAAAACATTTAATAACATGGTTGAAACACAGACACGAAAGAAAATCAAAATATTACGTTCGGACAACGGGACTGAATATTGTTCTAACGAGTTCCAGTCAATATGAAAAAAAGCTGGTATCATTCATCAAACATCGTGTACATTTACACAGCAAAATGGCGTTTCAGAACGTATGAATCGGACGCTTGTTGGGCGTGCGAAATGCATGTTATTCGATGCAGATCTCGACAAACAATATTGGGCCGAGGCGATAAATATGGCGGCTCACATCATAAATCGCTCGATAAATAGAACACTCGTACTAAAAACGCCGGTAGAAGTTTGGACAGGCTCAAAAATTGATTTGCATGGATTGCAAGTCATTGGCTGCCCTGTTATGGTTCACATCCCAAAACAAAATCGTCGAAAATGGGACGCGAAGTCAAAAGCAATGCTATTTGCCGGCTATAGCGAAACACAAAAAGGATATAGATGTATCGACCCAAAGACAAAAATCGTGATTGTTAGCAGAGACGTCGAATTTTTGAACCCAAAAGGGCTCACACCAATGGTTTTGTATCTATCAATCTAGAGGAGAAAAGTGCTTCAGTTAGGAATACTGATGAGTCACCTTCCATTAAAAGATCACCAACAGATGATGAGCAAGTTAGTGAATCTCAATGCGACAGCGATACAAGTGGTGTATTTGACACTCCAGATGACGACTACGAACCCAGCATAAATGTCACTGTCCCGGAGGCAGCGATTAAACATTCTGAGCGTTTGCGTTCGAAACGTATCTTGACCAACATTACCAAATATTTAATTATTGATTCTTCATCAAGTGACCCGACGACAGTTGCAGAAGTCATGGAACGAGATGACCGTGAAAAATGGAAGACGGCGATGAATAATGAATTAAAATCATTGAAGACAAATGATACTTGGGCGTTGGTCAGACTACCACCAGGCAAGAGAACACTGAAAACAAAGTGGGTATTTAAGACTAAATATGGCGACGATGAACATAGGATTCATGAAAAGGCGAGGCTGGTAGCGAAGGGGTGCTCCCAGAGGTACGGGATTGATTATACCGAAACGTTTTCCCCGGTGGTACGGTATACTTCCCTCCGTTGTCTAATTGCATTAGCCGCGAAATGGAGGATGCAAATTTACCAAATGGACGCAGTCACAGCATTTTTGCAGGGCGACTTACAAGAAAAAATCTATATTGAACAACCAGAAGGATTCAGAGATGGAACAAATCGTGTTTGCCGCTTAAACAAGGCCATGTATGGGCTCAATCAAAGCGGTAGGCAGTGGAACAAGCAACTCGATGCTAAGTTAAAATTTGGATTACTGAAATCGAAAGTGGACCCTTGCCTTTATTATACGAAGGACGCGAGTCTCATGGTCGCGATTTACGTGAATGATTTTTTAATCTTTTGGCGGGACGAGAAAATTCGAGATAACTTAAAATTGGCGCTCCCGCTCAGCAAAACATCTCACATGAAAGATTTGGGAACAGCGAAAAATTTCGTGGGCCTCAACATTACGTTTCGTGACGACGGCATTGCAATTGATCAATACGCTTATACGAAGAGTATACTATTGTTGTTCGATCAATTACTCACTGGTTTTTTTTTTACTTTCGTTGTATTGAAAAATGCTCATTTCTCCAGCAATGATATGTTTATTTTTTCCTTATCACGACGTTTCGCCAGTCAATTTGGCATCATCAGGTCTATAAATTTCATTAAATTATTTCTATTTTTTGTTTACGACAATATAGTAGGATGATTAAATTTCAAATAGTGAGAATACAATATAATAGGATAGGTTACATTACATTACATTTTAGTTATTTCTTTATTTTATTTATGTTCGTGTATTTGTTTATTTTTTGTTCAACACGAGAACTGAAATAGAACAAAAAATAAACAAATATACGAACATAATAAAATCAATAAAATAAAGAAATAACTAAAATGTATTTTATATTAATGTAATGTAACCTATCCTATTATATTGTATACTCATCATCATCATCGTGGCGCGACAGCCCGACGTCGGGCCTTGGCCGCCTGGATCATTGTCCTCCAATTATCTCGGTCACGTGACCGCGTCCTCCAATTTTGGGAGCCCAGCAGCTGCGCGGCGTGTACACCTACTGAGCTCTCCCAACGAGATCTCGGTCGTCCTCGCAGTCTCGCTCCGTCGACTCGTTCTGCATTCATTACTCTCTTAGGCATGCGATCATCGTCCATTCTTTGTACATGCCCTGCCCATTGAAGTCGTTGTAGTTTGACGATTTTCGAGACTTGCAGCTCATCGTACATTTCATACAACTCATGGTTGTACCGGATGCGCCATCCATCTCGATCGCAAACAGCCCCGAAAATTCGCCGTAGAACCTTACGTTCAAAAGTGCTAGCATGTTTTCGGAGGCTTGAGTTAGGGTCCATGCTTCGCAGCCATAGCATAGCACTGGTCGTATAATGGTTTTGTACACGCGGAGCTTCGTGTTTCTGTGCACATGCTTCGATTTCATTATGGGGAGAACCGAGAAAAAAGTCTTATTAGCTAACTGTATCCGTCGCTTGATTTCGTCAGTTTCGTTAGCGTCCCTTGACAGGTTGCAAGCCAGGTAGATGAAGTTGTTCACGAACTCGATGTTGAGGTCCCCCACGTTGATGCTCGGTTGTGCAGGTGTCCTTGTCACCGATTGCATCATTATTTTAGTTTTACCCTCGTTAATACGTAATCCAACTTCTTTTGCAGCGGTATCGAGCGTATGCAGAAGTTCTTCTGCGTCAGCCAATCTTCGGGACATGATGTTGATGTCGTCGGCGTACGCTGCTAATTGTGTCGACTTGATGAGTAGCGTCTTGCTGTTGTCCATATTCATGGCCCGAATAACGTATTCCAGTGCTAGGTTGAAGAGCGTCGGTGCCAGTCCATCGCCCTGTTTCAAACCAGTGCGTGTTTCAAATAGATCAGTAAGTCTATTCTGGATCCTGACTTGTGAGACGGAGTTGGTCATCGTCATCTTTGTCAGTCGCACTAATTTTGCTGGTATACCAAATTGCAGCATGATGTTGTACAGTACTCCACGATCGATACTGTCGTATGCCTGCTTGAAGTCGACAAAGATTTGGTATACGTTTACGTTGTATTCCCAGCACCTCTGGAGTATCAGTTTGACTGAGAAGAGCTGATCTGTTGTGGAGCGACCAGGTCTGAAACCGCTTTGATATTCGCCAATGACTCGTTCTGCGTACGGTTTTATTCTATTTTCCAGAATTTTCGTCAAAATTTTATAGGACGTACAAACTAGTGATATGCCCCTGTAATTCTCACACCGCAGTTTATCTCCCTTTTTATGAATTGGACAGATGATGCTTCTGCGCCAATCGTCTGGGATCTCCTCGTTCTCCCATATTCGCAGGAGTAATTGATGTATGGCATCAACTAGACTCGTTCCACCGAATCTTAGCAGTTCAGCTGGAATCTCGTCAGCGCCCGGCGCTTTATTTCGTTTTAGTGACCGCAACGCGAGATCAACTTCCTCTACTGTCGGGGGTTGAATGGGTGGGCCTAGATCAACAATATCGTCGAGAGCTTCCTGTGTGGGGATGTTAGATGGTCGGTTTAGAAGCTCTTCAAAATAAGAGGCCCATCGTTTGTTAATACCATCGGTGTCGCTGATGATGTTTCCATCCTTGTCCTTACAAAGGCTAGTCCTGGGTTGGTAGCCGTTGTTAATTGTATTTACTAGTTTGTACGCTTGTCTGGTGTTCCTATTAGCTAAGTTTTCGTTTATGTTCAGCAACTGCTCGTCAAAGTATTTACGTTTCTTACGTCTAATTATTATATTCGATATTCGCCGTAGCTCGTCATATTTTTCTCTTCTGGATCTGGTTCCTCGTTGAATCCATTGTCTGTAGGCCTCGTTTTTCGCGTCAAGTGAATTTTTGCATTCTTCGTCGAACCAGTCATTTCGCGCTCGCCGGGCTTTATATCCCACGACCTTCTCTGCGACATCCTTGATGGTACCCTTGAGTTCTTCCCAGAACCCATGGACGCCTGTGTTGCTGATGTTGTGTAGCATAGGTGATAGTTTTTCCTCAAGGGCGGTAGTATACGCCACCGCTGTAGCATCACTCAAGAGCTTATCAACCGCAAAGATTTTAGGAGGGCTGATTCTTGACTGGTGCACTGGGGAAATTCTACATCTGTAGGTCATCTTCACCAAGTGATGATCTGAGTCGCAGTTTGCTCCTCGATAGGAGCGGACATCCATGACACTAGACGCACATCTCCTGCAAATGAGGACGTGGTCAATTTGGTTGACGGTATGTGCGTCTGGAGACTTCCAGGTCTGCTTGTGAATGCGTCGATGTGGGAAACACGTAGAGCTTACGACTAGATTCCTGCTGCAGGCGAAGTCGATAAGTCGCTGGCCGTTATCGTTACATTCTTCATGGAGGCTGTGGCCTCCAGAGGTCCTCCGATGCCAACTTTCATTCCCGACTTTCGCGTTAAAGTCTCCCAGCAGCAATTTGACGTCGTTTGTTGGAAGTGAGTCGAAGAAAGTTTCAAGGCGGGCGTAGAACTCGTCTTTTACTGCGTCTTCTTTAACTTCAGTGTCTTATCGCTAAGACATTGGCCGTCAGCGAATTGATATTGTATACTCACTAACTGAAATTTAACCATCCTACTATGTATATTGTACACTCACAAACTAGTAAGTGACAGGCGAAACTACTAGTCACCGCCAAAAACACAAAATTTTATTATTAAAACGATTCAACAAGTACAATGGGAAAAGACTGTGTAAATTATAATTAAACAAGTTGAAAATTTAGCAATAGAACTATGAATAATTGTAAGTAGGTACCATTATTGTCGTAAACAAAAAATAGAAATAATGTAATGAAATTTATAGACCTGATGATGCCAAATTGACTGGCGAAACGTCGTGATAAGGAAAAAATAAACATATCATTGCTGGAGAAAGGGGCATTTTTCAATACAACGAAGAGTATACTAGTTCGTTTTGGAATGGAGGATTGCAAGCGGCAATCCACACCCAGTGACCCAAACCAGAAGCTGTCGATTGCAATGGCCAGCAACAAGGAAGGAATGGCTGATATTCCATACCAAGAAACAGTTGGAAGTTTGCTGTACTTAGTCCAAGGTTCGAGACGCGATATTGCGTTTGCAGTAAATAATGTCAGTCGATTCAATGCAAACTTCGGGAAGACGCATTGGACAGCCGTAAAACGGATATTTAGGTACTTGAAATCCACCACTGATAATCAAATTCTACATAGTTATACAGGTGATGCAGTACTACAAGGGTTCAGTAATGCCGACTGGGCTTCAGATATTGACAAGAGGCGATCATGTACGGGATTCGTATTTACATTGGCAGATGGAGGTTTATCTTGGGATAGCAAACGACAGCCGACAGTAGCTTTGTCGAATACGGAGGCTGAGTATATGGCGTTGTCAGTAGCTACGCAACTACGCCATTTGGTTAAAACAATTTCACCAGCAGTTTGAACCAGACATTGGAACCATTGTCTTAAGATGCGACAACCAAACTACTATATCAATAGCCAAGGAGGATAGTTTAAGTGCCAGGACGAAGCATATTGATGTTCGCCATCACTACATATGCGATAAAATACAAGATAACACCATCGCAATTGAATTTATTCCTACGAATGAAAATGTCGCCGACGAATTAACGAAAGCTGTATCGGCAGCGAAACAACAATTTTGTTCCCTTTACATGGGATTAACCAAAATCAAGTAAAATTTTATTTTGTAATAACTGATTGAAGTAACTTTAACAATTTCTATGAATTTTTTTTTATTTTTGAATTCGTTAACAATTGTTAATATCATATGTTTCTTTTATGTACTTCTTTAGTTTTAAATTATATTTGATGGCAAAATATTCCAAAAGTTAGGGTGTTGAAATAATAAAAGACATATTGTGAGCCCACCCTGACTGCCTGACAAATGTCAACCTCAGGTGTACGGTTTATTTCACTCCGTGTCAATAAGTTCTAATATAAAGACGTGCCTGCCTTTTCTTTATCTGTAAACATCGATTCGGCCTCAACAATTATTCTTTCGGATCCTTGAATGTACGCTCCCTGAACAAACTAGGGGCCGAGAAGGCCCTCCTTCAACAGGTCGAAAAGTACAAACTGAGCATTACTGCACTCCAGGAAACAAATTGGCTTGGCAGCGAGATCAATGACAAGAAATCGCACACAATTTTTTCAAGTGACAAACCATCGGCCCGCGAGGAGTTTGGAGTAGCATTTATAGTGAACAATAACCTTAAGCTTGGAATCCAATACACGCGATGCGAAAGTTTCGCGTTCCCTTTCATCGCAATATAATGTCCACTAGGCGCGACGCGATGCTGCATTTCAAAAACAAAACTAAAGTACGATGTTTCTGGATTTACACTAATAAATTCAGATGATACCTAAAACTGAAATACGTAGTTTCTAACTCCCGTTCTCTTCTCCCGCCGCCTTGATTAAATTTTCTTCAAAACTCATGGCTTAATAATGTTCAACCAAAACAATGGACTTGAAGGGCTTTGTAAATATGCAAATATTCACGGGCGAAACACACGCAATTAATGAAAAACAAGTGAAATGACATTACGACTAAACAACGTCCTTCCCGTAAGTACGCTGTTAAAATGCAATCATTCGTCCAACTGAAATACGACGTATCCCCAAATCATTCATAGAACACTACGGAAACGGAACGTGATGACAGTTTCGCGCCGCAAACTTTTATGTTCCATTAAACTTTTCGGCGCGTCGCTCGTATTCGCTCTATCCAGTACACTGAACATGTATTAAAACTCGCCTTCCGTCGCCATCGCGTGTATTGGATCTCAAGCTTTAAGACGCACATTACTGACTTCAAACCCATTAATAAACGGCGGTGTGCGATTCGCATTAAGACTCGATTCTTCAATCTCTGGCTCATCAATGTGCACGCCCTCGCTGAAGTTAAAGAAGACGCAGTAAAAGACGAGTTCTACGACCGCCTTGAGACTCTCTTCGACTCACTTCCAACAACCTTAACCTTATTTTATCGCTACTACAACTGTTGTTGCTCTAATGAAATTAGTGACTTCCTCCCTGGTCTTGCTGTTCCTACACGTAGCACCCGGCTTGCCAGTCGTGCTCACCCTCATACTCTTGAGACCAGGTTCTGTCCCACAGTTAAATTCTTTGACTCCTTTTTAACTCGTTCAATAAGAATGTGGAACAGCCTTCCATCTACAGTATTCCCTAATTATTATGACTTGCAAAAGTTTAAGCGGAATTTGCACTGGTACCTCCTACCCACTCCACCGCCCCCCAATCCATTACCTTAATTTCCTTCCCGCCAAGGCTATGCTTGCATGAAAGGGTAATCTCCTAAAGCCTTGGCAATCACATGTCTCACAGTCTCCATGAAGAATGTAACAACAACGGCCATCGACTTCGCCTGCAGTAGGAATCTAGTCGTAAGTTCTACGTGTTTTCCGCATCGACGCATTCACAAGCAGACCTGGAAATCTCCAGACACACATACCGTCAGCCGAATTGATGACATCCTCATTTGCAGGAGATGGGCGTCTAGTGTGATGAATGTCCGCTCCTATCGAGGAGCAAACTGCGACTCAGATCATCACTTGGTGAAGACGACCTACAGACGTAGAATTTCTTCTGTGCACCAATCGAGAATCCACCCTCCTAAAATATTTGCGGATGATAAGCTTCTGAGTGAAGCTACGGCGGTGGCGTATACTACCGCCCTTGAGGAAAGACTATCGCCTATGGTACACATAGGCGTCTATGGGTTCTGGGAAGAACTCAAGGCTACTATCAGGGATGTCGCAGAAAAGATCGTGGGATATAAAGCCCGGCGAGCGCGAAATGACCGGTTCGACGAAGAATGCAAAAATTCACTTGACGCGAAAAACGAGGCCTATAGGCAATGGATTCAACGAGAAACTAGAGAAAGAAGAGAAAAATATGACGAGCTACGGTGAATATCGAATAGAAAAATTAGACGTAAGAAACGTAAATACTTTGACAAGCAGTTGCTGAATATTACGAAAATTTGACTAATAGGAACACCAGACAAGCGTACAAACTAGCAAATACAATTAAAAACGGCTATCAACCCAGGACTAGCCTTTATAAGGAAAAGGATGGAAACATCATCAGCAACACCGATGGCATTAACAAACAATGGGCCTTTTATTTTGAAGAGATTCTGAACTTACCATCTAACATACCCACACAAGAAGCTCTCGACGATATTGTTGATCCATGCCCACCCATACAACCCCCGACATTAGAGGAAGTTGATCTCGCGTTCCGGTCACTAAAACGAAATAAAGCGCCGGGCGCTGAAAAGATTCCAGCTAAACTGCTAAAATAGCGGGTCTAGTTAATGCCATACATCAATTACTCCTGCAAGTATGGGAGGACGAGGTGATCCCAGACGATAGGCGCAGAAGCATCATCTGTCCAATTCACAAAAAGCGAGATAAACTGCGGTGTGAGAATTACAGGGGCATATCACTAGTTTGTACGTTCTATAAAATGTTGACCAAAATTCTGGAAAATATGATAACATCCGTAGGCAGAACGAATCATTGGCAAATATCAAAACGGTTTCAGACCTGGCCGCTCCACAACCGATCAGCTCTTTACGGTCAAACCAAGTCAAGATGATGATGACCAACTCCGTCTCACATGTTAGGATCCATAATAGGCTGATAATACTGATCTACTTGAAACACGCACTGATCTGAAACAGGACGATGGACTGGCACCGACGCTCTTGAACCTAGCACTAGAATACGCTATTCGGGCTATGAATATGGACAACAGCAAGACGCTACTCATCAAGTTGACACAATTAGCAGCGTACGCCGACGACATCAACATCATGCCCCGAAGATTGGCCGACGCAGAAGAACTGTAGTACCACTTTGGAGTCGCGAACCACCTTATTTACCTCCCCGGCCTCCAGAAAACACTTATGAAAAATTTTATTATTCAAATGATAATTTTAGCTAATACCTTATCATTTTTTTACCTCATTCCATGAAAATCAGAGGAAAAGTTTGTTGGTTGTTCCTCTACGAAATGAAAATGTTTGTTTCTATCAAAAGCGAATAGTATGTTAGGATTTGTTAATCACGCGTGAGTTCGCGTCTTGAGTATTGCTTTATTGTGGTGAATCCTTTCTTTAATAGAAGGATTCACGCTCAGTGTCGTAAATGTCGTTCACGTCGTATTCGTCGAAAACTTCTGTCATCTCCATAGTAAAATGACAGAAATTTACAATTTTACGACAAATACGACGTTTACGACGTGAACATGAATCCCCCTAATGTTCATATCGAGCGTATAGGGAGAATTCAGCATAATTTTATTCGTTTCGATATTTACCAAATTAGCTGGCGTTTTAAGCCTGAATTGAATATGGTACTCGTTGCTCGAAATATGGTATTCGTTGCCAGAAATTATCTAAGTACGATTTGACCATAAAGATTTGAATTTTGAAATTAAAATGATTACAGAAACTCGAGAAAAAGGTGATAAAAAGGTAAGATTAAAAAAAAAATTGTTCATTTCATAGAGGTACCCAAAAAACTATTCCTTTGATTTTTATGGGATAGAATATAAAAATAAAGGTAATGCTTAGGATCCAATATAAGTGAATTATTCGCGCGATGTTTCTTTTCATAAGAACGTACGGAAAATTAAGGGGAATTTCCCGAACGTTCCTATGAAAGGGAACATCGCACGAATAATTCGCATATAGTGAATCCTTAGCGTAAGGTATTAGCTGAAATTAAATCCTTATTTGAGAGTTCTAGCATGCAAAGTTTTTTTTAGTTATTGTGTTTTTAGTGATGTCAAATCGGCGTAGTACACGACGTTGCAACGCACAAAAAAAACTGTTTTCCTACATTCAAAAGACAATAACTTCGAAAAATTAAATCTCAACACGTTTCAACACGATTCATAATAAAATAGGGAATTAATTTTTGAAATATGTATTATGGATGCAAAAATTCGAGAAAAAGGTAGTGAAAAAGATATTTTTAAGAACACAATAAAAAATTTTGATTTTACAGAGCTATAACATCAAACCGTTTGTCTGATTTTAACGGGATGAATTCTAAATATTTTAAAAGAGTATTAGTATTGTGATTAACATTTTATTCGAGTATTCTAGCTAGCGTAGTTTATAAGATGTTATGTTTTTAGTAATGTGAGATGGGGTTTTTATACAAATACATAAAAATCTAAATATCTCAACAACCACTGATTTTTGTCGGAACATTTGTAGGTTTGATTTGCTGCATTTTAACTCTACTATGTATAACGTGTTGCAAGGAATCCGTCGAATTGCCAATAAGATTTACGAGGGTAAGGTGGCCTGACACAGATATGCACTTACAATCAGCAAAAATTTATGTTTCCTGGCTGGGTGCACGTGTCATTAGTTCGTATGACAAGTTTCAACTTGCACTCTCAAGTAGTTTGTTTACACGAATTTGTGCAGTAGACGTCTTTTTCGTTAAATTAAGTGCGGTCATAAAATTTTTCGTTTTGGATGGATTAACCCCTAAGGAAATTCATCATTAACAAAAATAAAAAAAAAATGTTGAGAGAGAATGTGTGTTAGTGGTACCACAACGGACCTATTTGAGGTCCATGTGAGCTGGGTTTTGACACAGCAGCCCATCTACCCACCTAACTACCTAACAAAAGTTTATAGGGGCTCTGCTCCTACGATGTGAATGGGGCAATGGGCAGCTGAATCTAAACGTCGTCGCACGTCCCTCGAAGACAGCCCACGTGAAGAAAGGCCACAAACCGCAACCACACGGAAACGAAAAAGTGCATGATATCGTGTTGGACGATAGGCGAATGAAAGTGAGTGATATTGCTGAGGCTGTGGGGATATCGGAAGAAAGGGTGCGAAACATCTTGCACAAATAATTAGAGATGCGAAAGCTCTGCGCAAGATGGGTGTCGCATTTGCTGAATGTCGATCAAAAGCAAATGCGCAAACAATTTTCGCAGCAATCTTTGAACCGATTCAATCGGGATCCGACCGATTTTGTGCGGCGGTTTGTTATACCATGGATGAGACTTGGTTCCACCACTACACGAAACAGCAGTTGAAGCAGTGGTTGAAAGCCGGTGGTTCAGCGCCAAAGAAAGCGAAGTCGATCGAATCTGCCGGAAAGGTCATGGCCAGCATGTCTTGGGATGCGAAAGGGATCCTGTTAATTGATTACCTTGAAGAAGGCAGAATAAAAGGGGAATATTACTCCAAACTTCTTGACCAGCTCGATGCAAAATTTTGAGAGAAAAGGCCTGGCTTGAAGAAGAAAAAAATCATCTTTCACCAGGACAACGCAACTGTACACAAGTGATCGTTGGCGATGGGACAAATGCGGGGTTTGGAGTACGATTTGTTCGACCATCCCACCTATTCTCCTGATTTGGCACCCTCAGACTTCCATCTTTTCCCAACCTTGAAGAAATTTGTTTCTGCGAAGCGCTTCGGATCCAGTGAAAAAGCTGAGAGGGCCGTAGATTAATATTTTCACAGCCTTCCAGAGTCTCCACTACCGGGAAGGAATACTGGTGTTGCAGAAATGCTGGACCAAGTCTGTTGAAGTCAAGGGAGATTCTGTAGAAAAACAAAATCATTTTTTAATCAAGTAAAAAATTAGGGTGTTCGTTATACTGTAAGTTTTTATTTTTGTATAGCATACAATTGTTTCGGAGACCACGTGCCTCCTTCTTCAGTGCTGAAACCTAAGGTTTCACACCCTAATTTTTTACTTGATTAAAAACCTGTAAGAACAAACATGGACAAAAATTTCAACCTGAAATTGACAATCATTTTTTAGCTGAAAATCGCAATCTTTCATTGTCAGGCCGACAACTTTTCACCTTACTCAACCAAATGTTTTTCCCTGACAAAGCTTGATCAGTTTCGGTGTAATATCGTCCGTTCCAGGGCGCCCACGAGGAGAATTATGGAAGAGATCTGTTGCCATTTTAATTGCTAACATTAAAAACCAACTAAATTTTTGCAGGTTAGGCTAGGCTAGGTTATTTGAATATCCGGTGCCAAGCTTTGGCACTATTTTCCTTGAAAATCGCTTAACAAAATAAAATCAGAATTGTGGGAGTCGTATTGAAGTGTATTTTGATTGAACTATACCTGTTAAAAAAAAATACGTGCCGTAAGATATGAATCACGCTGAATTCTTTGTATTTATATTGTAATTAGTCGTAGTTACCTTTTCTCGCTCTTGATACCATTGCCGACACGTATTTAGTAGTGCTTCCAAAAATGTTTCCTTTACTTCCTTTGCTATTATAGCGGTACACAATCTAGACATTGGAAGAGCATATCTCCGGCCCTCAACGGTTCTTTGCATTATTTGATGTGTCAGCTCCATTAAACACCTTGCATTCAGCTCATTGGGATTATTCAGTGCTTTGTCGATAAGTTCTTGAACATCAGACGGGAACTTCCCAATATCAGTGGCTTCATTTCCCAAAGCTAACCCCAAACCCGCACTACCGCGAGCCAACACGTCGGCCGATGAAAGCGACTTAGAGCGCTGAATGGGAAGCTGCAAAACACTATTGTTGTTGTTCTGACTTTGTTGGTTGTTAGCCGAAATAACATTGTGAGGAGTATTGAATTCTTGAGAGAATTTAACACGATGAGATGATTGCTAAAAATAAAAAGCCATTAGAATTTTGAAATTAGACATTGCAAACCGGATTTGGCATACGTGCAAAATATTTCCAGATGATGGTGAATTAACCAGGGGAAGCTGAGAAGACTGGATGGTTACTCCTACTCCCAGTTGATTTACATGTATAGGATGTGAAACTAAAATTGCCCGATGTCCTGGCATGCCTGGTAAAGCTACCCCATGCCTTCCTAAAACGTGCATTTGGTGGGCATTAGCTGAAGTTTTCGAATATTGCAATAAATTACCGGGAGCCGGGAACAATATTGATGAGCTTGCCGAATGTTGAACATTATAATTAAGTTCTAAAATAAGAAAAAAAATATACACTCATGAAATTATGTATAAGGAATTGATAAATACCGAACATCTTGAATTCTAAAATCTACATACAGGTACGAAGTTAGTGGAACTTTGACCACTTGTGTATTTTAGCGCAGTCACGGCTATCAGATTATATGATCAAAAGCTACGTGATAGCATTGCCGGTTTAGAACAAAAACAAAAGATTTATCTTGTATTGGCAAGCGAGAACCCTTGAGATAGAAACGCCGCTTGGCCCTATAGTACAATCAAACTAAATTTAAGCTAGAAAAAATAGCCCTAAGGGCATTTTTTTAAATCTTAGTGGTCGAAGAGTCTACTCATTTTGTTACAAAAGATATTGAACGAAAGGGTCCAAAAGAGAAGCCAAAAGGGGGTCAAATTTTGTTGCATCGACTATAAGCATTTCAGGTGCCATATCAAAGGGGATAATGAGTACTCGATCGACGACTTAACAGCTTTGTGGAAATTTATTCTCAAACCAAAAAGAAAGAAACCCTACGCCCGCAATCCGAGGGTTTTGTAGCCAGTCCTTATTTCGGTATGTAAGTATCGGCTCCATGCTCTTCTTGGTACCACTTAGATGGATAAAAAAAATAAAACCGGAATATAGAGGGCTACGCCCGCAATCCGAGGGTTTTGTAGCAAGCACTTATTTTGGTATGTAAGTATCGGCCCCTTGTTTTTCTTGGTACCACCAGATGGATAAAAAAAAATTGTCTGACCCATCCTATAGTATCTTACATGCCCATTCATATTAAGTGATTGTAATGAAACTTAGAACATATTATTGCCTATGGTGTTGGTTATCCTTCGATGGAAATAAACTATTATTAACCTATTTTGAAGAGATATACCTATACAATTTCCATTATTATTTCCCGTTTTATACGCCATTCGGAACCCACCTTCCTGAAAGTTTTCATTTTTCTAAGTGTAACGGTCTCGAAATGCAAGGGGGGGGGGGACAAACTACGATCTAATATTTTCTCTTTCCTCACTGTTCCCCTTTCTTCAAATTTATGCCAAAAATAAAATGTGCTAAACATTATCTTTCTCACAACACCCCACTTGCCTATACCAGTCGATGAACAAAATATGACTTTAATTTCGCCCCCACCCTCCCTCCCCCGCCCGTTACAGTTGGTCAATTACGACACATCGCCCCCTACCAATCTTTACCCTTTCATAAATGTAATTAACCATCACTTGTAACAATAACTGCAATTCCCACTACGAAAAACAACTTGCAAGTAGTACTCGCACCATCGAGGCCGGTAGGTGTATTTTTTGTATGAATAGTGTAAAAATGCCTAACTTTAAGTGACTGTACTTTTTTAAATATTACATGATTGTAATGAAACTTAGAGATATGATTGCCTATGGTGTTGATTATCAATGGTCATCAATATTTTTGATCTCGGGTGTGCTTAAGGGGTGCAGGGGTGTGCTAACTGCAAAAATAGAAATGTACTATTATTAACCTTTTTTGATGAGATTTTGAAATTCTATTATTTTTAGTTTTCTATGTTAGTAAAATATCGCTTTGGTGGTCAGGTCTGTGGGGAAACTCATGGGCAAGTCTACATAGCACCTCCGCGTGGTGGCCGCTGGTAACTTCGCGAATAGCGAAGGCTGAGCTATGGGGCCGGTGCGTGTACTATCACATTACGCGAGTACCGCCGTTTTGCGATATGTAAGCAATCGACACACTCCCTACCTGGCCAACTCTTGTGTTCTATAGTTTTGGCGAAGGTAGCCCATACGGAGTGTCAGATGTCCTAAATCCCCGGGGTGTTATGCGACCGTGCCCATCGGGGGAAGGTGACCAGGGACGCAAATGGTCATCACTAACGGAGCAAGTTACTGCCACACACCTGTACAGTAACCAGTTGTATGGGTAGTGTCAACTGTCTCCCCGACCGTACGTTGGAAGAGGGGCGCCTATGAAACTTTCTGCAAAGGTGACACGGCGACCAGGTGTGAGGTTGGAGCTGGTGACTGAGGTGAAAGTTCACCTGCGGGGTTCCGGATCCAACACTTTACTTTGCTCCTTTCTTGCACCTGTTGAACCGCGGTCTACAGAGTAGCGATCTGTTAGACTAGGAGAGAAACCTTGATTTGCTTCAAGGGTAGCAGGTGCAGAGTGGCATGAACGCCTACGGAACTTTCGGGAGGTTGCAAGGGAGTCTGCTTCGCGGCACAAAGAGAGGAAAGAACGGCCGGATCGTTATAATGTTCCTATAGGGGCGGGGAGTAGCGGGAAGCAATATGCTGGCAGTTGCCTCGGCTGTGGTCCGAGAACGATAAACCCAAACCTGAATCAATAAATAAAAACAAGAATATGAAAATACATCACGACATTCTTGGAGAAAGTGGCTGGAGGAATTCCAATGAGAAGAACAGCGACTACTCGCAAGGGTTGAAGAGGTTAGTCTCTGAAGAAAACGCTCCCGGGGAGAAGGGAGGCGTTGTTGGAACGGACAATGACGCGCCAGAAGGCGCGGAGAGGTTAGTTCAGACAACGTGCACTCTGATCAACGTTCAATCTGCCGACTATCAGGGATGGTGGCGGGCCCGAACAAAGAAACACTAACTGTGTGCCAGCTGAATATTCATCACAGTAATGCTGTGTTTTGCTAGAGAGCGGCTGGGCGATTTGCGTCTGCGGCTGGAGAGCAATTGATTCATCATTCAATGTCGAGGTTTTGTATGAAAATACAATAGTACTAGTATGTTGGGCAGGTTGTCTATGGAATCAAGGATTTTTGTATGTACGTGAGGAGAATGGATGGAAAGAGACGAATGTACTGTAGATGTAGAGTCCTGCGGTGGCAGCAAGGACATTCGAGAAAGGATATTTTTGGCAGTGAAGCGATATATGGGGAATATGGGTGTCCAATGAACCGGGATGAAGAGGCGAGTGTCCAGGAGTAGTGTAGATGGAATTCCGGATCCTTCGGTGGCGACAAGGATATTCGAAAAAGGATACATTTGGCAGTGAAGCGAAATACGGTCAATATGGGTGTCATATGAATCGGGGTGGACACCCGAATATCCAGGAGTAGAACGGATGGCATTTCGCGTCCTTCGGTGGCGAAAAGGACATTCAAGAAAGTCAATTGAAAAATGGGCAATATGGGTGTCATATGAACCGGGGTGAAGAGGCGAATGCCTAGGGTACTATGGATGGCATTCCGGATCCTTCGGTGGTGACAAGGGTATTCGAAAAAGGATACTTTTGGCAGTGAAGCGAAACACGGTCAATATGGGTGTCATATGAATCGGGGTGGACACCCGAATACCCAGGAGTAGTGCGGATGGCATTTCGAGTCCTTGGGTGGCGAAAAGGACATTCAAGAAAGTCAGATGAAATATGGGCAATATGGGTGTCATATGAACCGGGGTGAGGAGGCGAATGCCTAGGAGTACTATGGATTGCATTTCGAGTCCTTCGGTGCCGATAAGGATATTCGAAAAAGGATACTTTTGCCAAGGAAGCGAAATACGGTCAATATGGGTGTCATATGAATCGGGGTGGACACCCGAATATCCAGGAGTAGTGCGGATGGCATTTCGAGTCCTTCGGTGGCCAAAAAGGACATTCAAGAAAGTCAATTGAAAAATGGGCAATATGGGTGTCATATGAACCGGGGTGAAGAGGCGAATGCCTACGGGTACTATGGATGGCATTCCGGATCCTTCGATGGTGACAAGGATATTCGAAAAAGGATACTTTTGGCAGTGAAGCGAAATACGGTCAATGTGGGTGTCATATGAATCGGGGTGAACACCCGAATATCCAGAAGTAGTGCAGATGGCATTTCGAGTCCTTTGGAGCGAAAAGGACATTCACGAAAGTCGAACGAAAAATGGGCGATATGGGTGTCATATGAACCGGGGTGAAGAGGCGTAGATGTAGATAGCATTTACTCGAAAATGGTGGTGCGGACCAGAACAACGCTCGTTCTATCAACTAGGCTAAATGCGCATACGGCATGCTCTCCAAAATCTAGCAAAGGAGTTATCTCAGCACCAAGACCAAGCTGGGCCTGTTTCGCTCCCTGGTAATTTCTGCGCTTGTGTATGGTAGCGGTACATGGAAAGTTCCAGTAAGAGTTACCAGAAAGCTGCAAGTATTCGTCAACTCATGTCTTCGTCGAATTATAAGAATTTTCTGGCCTGAAACAATATCAAATGAAGAGCTAAGCTGGCTTAGGGGGCAGATGCCAATCGACGAATTGATATGCAGGCGAAAATAGCAGTGGGTAGATCACACATTGCGGAAGAGTGATAAATGCACTGCTTTGCATGTCATGAAATAGAACCCCGTTTCCAACCAAGGCCGACCAAGAGGGGGTCCTAGAATCACATGGCGACGAACTGTGGCAACGGAGTGTAGCGCGCTGGGTAAGTCTGTTGTAAACTTCACCCTATTCCCAGAACAGAGTACGATGGCGCGTAGGAGTGCAGCTTTCTGGTAACTCCTACGGAAATTTTCCATGTACTGCACCCATACAAAACTACAGACAGTACCCGAGAGCGAAAAATTATCAGCTTGATGCTGATACAACTACTCTGCCAGATTTTCGACAGCATGCCGTATGCGCATTTAGCCTGGTTGATAGAACGAGCGTTGTTCTGGTCCGCACCACCATTTTCGAGAAAATGCTGCGCAAGTAGACGAAGGACTCGAAATGCTATCTACATCTACGCCTCTTCACCCCGGCTCATATGACACCCATATTGCCCATTTTGCACTTGACTTTCGTGAATGTCCTTTTCGCCACCGAAGGAGTTGAAATGTCATCTACACTACTCCTGGACATTCGTCTTTTCACCCCGATTCATACGACACCCATATTGCCCATATTTCGCCTTACCAGCAAAAATATCCTTTTTCGAATGTCCTTGTCGCCACCGAAGGACTCTAAGTGCCATTTATAGTGTTCCCGGACATTCGCCTCTTCACCCCGGTTCATATGACACCCATATCGCCCATTTTTCAATTGACTTTCTTGAATGTCCTTTTCGCCACCGAAGGACGCGAAATGCCATCCGTTCTACTCCTGGATATTCGGGTGTCCACCCCGATTCATATGACACCCATATTGACCGTATTTCGCTTCACTGCCAAATGTATCCTTTTTCGAATATCCTTGTCGCCACCGAAGGATCCGGAATTCCATCTACACTACTCCTGGACACTCGCCTCTTCATCCCGGTTCATTGGACACCCATATTCCCCATATATCGCTTCACTGCCAAAAATATCCTTTCTCGAATGTCCTTGCTGCCACCGCAGGACTCTACATCTACAGTACATTCGTCTCTTTCCATCCATTCTCCTCACGTACATACAAAAATCCTTGATTCCATAGACAACCTGCCCAACATACTAGTACTATTGTATTTTCATACAAAACCTCGACATTGAATGAGGAATCAATTGCTCTCCAGCCGCAGACGCAAATCGCCCAGCCGCTCTCTAGCAAAACACAGCATTGCTGTGTTTTGCTAGACAGCGGCTGGGCGATTTGCGTCTGCGGCTCGAGAGCAATTGATTCATCATTCAATGTCGGGGTTTTGTATGAAAATAGTACTATGTAGTATGTTGGGCAGGTTGTCTATGCAATCAAGGATTTTTATATGTACGTGAGGAGAATGGATGGAAAGAGACGAATGTACTGTAGATGTAGAGTCCTTCGGTGGCAGCAAGGACATTCGAGAAAGGATATTTTTGGCAGTGAAGCGATATATGGGGAATATGAGTGTCATATGAACCGGGATGAAGAGTCGAGTGTCCAGGAGTAGTGTAGATGGATTTCCGGATCCTTCGGTGGCGACAAGGATATTCGAAAAAGGATACTTTTGGCAGTGAAGCGAAATACGGTCAATATGGGTGTCATATGAATCGGGGTGGACACTCAAATATCCAGAAGTAGTGCGGATGGCATTTCGAGTCCTTCGGTGGCGAAAAGGACATTCAAGAAAGTCAAGTGAAATATGGGAAATATGGGTGTCATATGAACCGGGGTGAGGAGGCGAATGCCTAGGAGTACTATGGATGGCATTCCGGATCCTTCGGTGGCGACAAGGATATTCGAAAAAGGATACTTTTGGCAGTGAAGCGAAATACGGTCAATATGGGTGTCATATGAATCGGGGTGAACACCCGAATATCCAGAAGTAGTGCAGATGGCATTTCGAGTCCTTTGGAGCGAAAAGGACATTCACGAAAGTTGAATGAAAAATGGACAATATGCGTTTCATATCAACCGGGGTGAAGAGGCGAATGTCCGGGAACAAAATAAATGGCACTTAGAGTCCTTCGGTGGCGACAAGGACATTCGAAACAGGATATTTTTGCTGGAAAGGCGAAATATGGGCAATATGGGTGTCGTATGAATCGGGGTGAAAAGACGAATGTCCAGGAGTAGTGTAGATGGCATTTCAACTCCTTCGGTGGCGAAAAGGACATTCACGAAAGTCAAGTGAAAAATGGGCAATATGGGTGTCATATAAACCGGGGTGAAGAGGCGTAGATGTAGATAATATTTTGAGTCCTTCGTCTACTTGCACAGCATTTACTCAAAAATGGTGGTGCGGACCAGAACAACGCTCGTTCTATCAACCAGGCTAAATGCGCATACGGCATGCTCTCCAAAATCTAGCAAAGGAGTTATCTCAGCACCAAGACCAAGCTGGGTCTGTTTCGCTCCCTGGTAATTTCGGCGTTTTCGTATGGTAGCAATACATGGAAAGTTCCAGTAAGAGTTATCAGAAAGCTGCAAGTATTCGTCAACTCATGTCTTCGTCGAATTATAAGAATTTTCTGGCCTGAAACAATATCAAATGAAGAGCTAAGTTGGCGTACGGGGCAGATGCCAATCGACGAATTGATATGCAGGCGAAAATAGCAGTGGGTAGATCACACATTGCGGAAGAGTGATAAATGCACTGCTTTGCATGTCATGAAATAGAACCCGGTTTCCAATCAAGGCCGACTAAGTGGGGGTCCTAGAATCACATGGCGACGAACTGTGGGCACGGAGTGTAGCGCGCTGGGTAAGTCTGTTGTAAACTTCACCCTATTCCCCAGAACAGAGTACGATGGCGCGCAGGAGTGCAGCTTTCTGGTAACTCCTACGGAAATTTTCCATGTACTGCACCCATACAAAACTACAGGCAGTACCCGAGAGCGAAAAATTATCAGCTTGATGCTGATGCTGATACAACTACTCTGCCAGATTTTCGACAGCATGCCGTATGCGCATTTAGCCTGGTTGATATAACGAGCGTTGTTCTGGTCCGCACCACCATTTTCGAGTAAATGATGCACAAGTAGACGAAGGACTCGAAATGCTATCTACATCTACGCCTCTTCACCCCGGTTCATATGACACCCATATTGCCAATTTTTCACTTGACTTTCGTGAATGTCCTTTTCGCCACCGAAGGAGTTGAAATGTCATCTACACTATTCCTGGACATTCGTCTTTTCACCCCGATTCATACGACACCCATATTGCCCATATTTCGCCTTACCAGCAAAAATATCCTGTTTCGAATGTCCTTGTCGCCACCGAAGGACTCTAAGTGCCATTTATAGTGTTCCCGGACATTCGCCTCTTCACCCCGGTTCATATGACACCCATATTGCCCATTTTTCATTCGACTTTCGTGAATGTCCTTTTCGCTCCAAAGGACTCGAAATGCCATCTGCACTACTTCTGGATATTCGGGTGTTCACCCCGATTCATATGACACCCATATTGACCGTATTTCGCTTCACTGCCAAAAGTATCCTTTTTCGAATATCCTTGTCGCTACCGAAGGATCCGGAATGCCATCCATAGTACTCCTAGGCATTCGCCTCTTCACCCCGGTTCATATGACACCCATATTGCCCATATTTCAATTGACTTTCTTGAATGTCCTTTTTGCCAGCGAAGGACGCGAAATGCCATTCGCACTACTCCTGGATATTCGGGTGTCCACCCCGATTCATATGACACCCATATTGACCGTATTTCGCTTCACTGCCAAAAATATCCTTTTTCGAATATCCTTGTCGCCACCGAAGGATCCGGAATTCCATCTACACTACTCCTAGACATTCACCTCTTCATCCCGGTTCATATGACACCCATATTCCACATATATCGCTTCACTGCAAAAAATATCCTTTCTCGAATGTCCTTGCTGCCACCGAAGGACTCTACATCTACAGTACATTCGTCTCTTTCCATCCATTCTCCTCACGTACATATAAAAATCCTCGATTGCATAGACAACCTGCCCAACATACCACATACTACTATTTTCATACAAAACCTCGACATTGAATGATGAATCAATTGCTCTCGAGCCGCAGACGCAAATCGCCCAGCCGCTGTCTAGCAAAACACAGCATTAGCAAGATTTTCATTTTTATAAGAAAGAACGAGCTATGGCGGCCATATTTTTCTCCGATTGGAATTTTTTGAATTGAAATATGACTAATAATTAATAAGCGTGACTCCGCATTGAAAATAATGATTGGTGATTTCTAAGATCATAAATATGTCGTTGCACAAATTTTATGCCTACTATTGAGGCGGAAGACAACTTATATATTTTTCAAACAGTAGACTTTTCTAGAAAATTCTATAAATGTCGATTATTTTTATGGCGCTTTGCATTTAATCGAAGCAAAATGTCTATTATTACCAATAAAATTTCAATCGCATGAACTTTTTCGCTCATATGGGTGAAGAAAATGCAAAGTTGTTTAATATAATATTATTATACGAACTTTGTAACATACATGTGCCATCGAAAATATCCTACAATATAATGTATCTGTTCTGCTCTTCGAAATATTTGTTTATATAATATATCATTCGCTTTCTAACAACAATAATCCAAAAAGTTTAGTTCTAATGGCAAGAGGTTATAGCTCTACTAACAAAAATGTTATACTTCTTATTAGAGTACAAATGCACTCGTATAAATATACTATTAGTTTCCTTATGATACTTGTGTAACTCTCATGAGCAGAGTTACAGTGTTGTTATAAGGTAGCAATAGATATCATAAAGTGAAGATACGAAAAATGAAATGTACTCGATGTTACCTTTCTCATGATACCCCACTTGCTTATACCAGATGAAAAAAAATTTTGACCTTCATTTCCCCTCTATGGGGTCCTCCTCTTAAAGTCAGCCTATTACAACGAATCGCTTTCTCCGGCGAATTATAATAATTTTACATATTCACACAAAATTTCATATATGTATGTAGCTTCGGCCGTTCGTGAGATATTTCATGGACAGACGGACAGACATTTGACTGATTTCATAAGGGTTTTTTTTACTACAAAAGTGTAAAACCCTAAAAAGGATCATAAAATGTAATAAAAAATGGAATTATCAAGAAATGCACGAGTAATCACGGCTAAGAAGTTTGGAACGGTTAAGGTTTGTCTGGTCGTTTAAGAGAATCTTATCAGGTAAAAGGTTGGTTCTATTAATCTCTAAAGCTTCCTGGAGATAGAGTTTTTCCCTTTGAAACAGGTATGTACGAGTAGAATGGGCGGCTCAAATTTTTGATCGATACGATGGCCGGCTTCTTTTAAATGGTCGGAGAAATTAGAAAATTTGGAGTTGTGGGTATGTTCCTTAAGCCGTACCTCGGTCGATCGTCCGAAATACTATATACTGCTGAACACTGGGCACATTCGTTTCTTAAATCTGTCAGATCGGGGTTTTACGTTCAGCAATCTTTTGCCAAGAGTGTTGCCACTTTGGGAAGCTGGAGAAGTTGTTGTTTTCCGCAATATTTCTTATTGTATTAAACTCGATTTTGATCTGACATGGAGATTTGGAACGCGCGGTGAACCATTGACCTGTATGCGGCTATTTTATGTGACCATGCATAACGGGAGTCCTCAGAGATTGTTACATCCGAAAAGGTTGGCTTTCTGTAGATCTTGAAATCGAAGTTATTGCTTATACATATATGAAACAGTTAGGCTCCGGAAGTTTATAGAGTTGTTCACATTTTTCTCCAATATGAACTGAATATGATTATTGACCGCGTTCAACGATACTAGAAATGCATCAAGTTGTCTGTTTGTCGATTTGAAACCTATCAGCATATCGTCCACATACCTGTACCAGAAGAAAATATGTTTTTTAGAGAGCACAGAGGATAACGCTTATGGGAAGCTCCTTGAGATGTCCTCCGCCAATGTCTGACAGTCGCTCATTCGGAGTTGACGTTTAAGCTCCATCACATCGAGTTCAATGTCTTTGACGAATGGGTAAGATCAAGGCTATCTGGGATATCGGAAGAGAAAACCACCAACCAAGGTAAAACTAAATAAATCTAATCGAAATTTCTTTTCTAGGTATAAACTTTTCAGACATCGAGTTCTCTTTAGCAGAAACTGAACTGCTGAATAAAGGATATAAGCTTTCAACCACTTCGGATACAAGCGATCGAATGAAGGACGTTTTGGCGGTTCATTCGAAGCTTGGTATCCTGAGAAACGAGAGGGATGTCCCGAATCCCAACCTTCTTCGGGAGCAGTTGGGGAAGATCATATCCACTTTCATGGATAGGTCAAAAATAGGGGCCGTGGATCAACAATTAAAGGTCTTCATACCAAAATTGATAACAATGATCTCACGCTTACCAAAGCGGATAAGGGCAAGTCGATAGTTGCAATACAAACGAGGGACTACACGTCCAAAATGCAAGCAGCTATTTTCAAGCTTAACGCTGACAAAATTGCGAAAGACGCAACGCCGCAGTTCATCAAAGACGTAAAACTAGCGGTTTCACAAGCTTCGATCCTTTTTCCCCAAAGAATGGGACAAAAAGAAAGTCATTCCCATGAACGTTGAGGCTCCAAAAATCGATGGCCTTGTAAAGGTCCTCCCAAGGGAGACGGACTACATTTCTCCAAGATACTAATTTGGCAAAGGCTACACTAGTCTCATTCCGTCGAGGAGTCTATAGGTGGGAGACGCGGCCTCCACCACCGAACCCATAACCATTTATACAGATGGGTCTAAGACCGACGACGGGGTCGGGATACCCAACTAACAAACTCTCAAGAGTTAAAGTCTTATCGCTTACAAAAAGCCCTCATAAGACTTTAGTAAAACTCTCCGACACTCTCGTAACGTAACTCTCGGGACAAAACTTAAATTCACTCTCGTAGCACCATTCTGATGAGAGTTTAACTCCACTAGAATTAGGGAATCTTTTACTCCCCTAATAGGAACATCGCTGCTATCTTATTAAGCCTTTTTTAAAAGACTTAATCTCTAGAAAAAATCGCTCGAGTGTAAAATCACTTCACATGATACTCTTGTAAGATTCATAATACTAGATCACTCATGCAGAGAGTGTTATGAGCACAAGGATTATTATTGATTAGTTATACTCGCATAAGTAGGCCGTTATAAGAGCTTGAATGTAAAATAGCTTGTCATAAACTCTTATGAGATTTAAAATACTAGATCACTCTTGCGGAGAGTATTATGAGCCCAATGATTGTTTTTAACTCGCATAAGTAGCCCGCTGTAAGAACTCGAGGAGCTTGAGTGTAAAATTGCTTGTCGTAATACTCTTGAGACCCAAAATACTAGATCACTCATGCGGAGAATATTATTATTGAGTAAACGTCATTGTAATTGACATTTCGTCAAACGTAGAAGGTACGAGCACAGATTTATCATTCAAAATGGGAAAACATGGGTGGAAAAAAATTTAAAAGATCCACTAGTTCACAAAATTTATCTAAATAAAAAAAAAATGTGCAATCAGGACAGTTTCGGACCAAACAACTGCGATAGTAAGTATCAAACGCCCTGTGCACCCTTCGTTTGATCTCAAATTATGCAGATTCCACAACAGCTACTGCATGTAAACAAGTGACATTGCTCTCCACGAAAAGTCGACAAACACAACGTACCTGTAATATTCATAAATTATTCTGGATATGTACGCCGATGATCTACGAATATCTATTTTCCCCATGAGCAACATTGAGTTTATCATCAGTTTCGTCAGCGATGCAGGGAGAAATAATAGATTGCCGTTGAATGAAATGGAAAACAAATGAGATCAATTGAAACCATGCACATCTGCCCCTGACCCCGTGGTAATACCCAAAATATAAATACGTCGGTCCAATCACATCTCTATGTATTTCGGCCTTTACATTCTAATGGGTGTTGAGAACGTATTTGGTGAAAAACGCATTCATATGTGCGTCCTTTGTCCTTTCTCAAAAAATGAGAAATTTTTCTTTTTTGTAAAATATCTGCTTCTTTGAATTTGAAATATTGTCTTATTGCGTTACGTTATGACAATGAGAACAAGGGAGGGACTGAGGATTACCCTATCACTACGTCTCCCGGACTTTTGCAGTATCCTACAGGCGGAGGTTTCGGCTATCTCGGAAGCTCTG
The DNA here is from genome assembly GCA_964017055.1 of Chloromyia formosa. NCBI lineage: Eukaryota > Metazoa > Arthropoda > Insecta > Diptera > Stratiomyidae > Chloromyia > Chloromyia formosa. Next base: position 53,236,804 of record OZ024816.1, on the reverse strand, counting down.
TTCTGGCTAGGCAATCACTGTGAGGTACATCACTATTTATACGGATAGTCAGGCGGCGATTCGCTCAGTCGAGTCCGTCTTGACGACATCTAAAACTATCGAGAACTGTCGCTTAGCGCTCGAAGAGATGGCTGGCTTCTTCAATATTACCCTCTGTTGGATTTCAGGCCAGTGGCTTTGCGGGTAACTCCAAGGCAGATGAGTTGGCCGGAGAGAAGACAACTGGTGCGGTTGATGAAAGTCGCAAAGACATAAGGGTACCATTTACCCTGTGCAAATTGGCGATTAAGACCGCTGCCGAACAAATGTTAGATGGCTCTGCGGCAAAACATGCCAAACAACAAGGATGATTTGACCGAAAATTGATCCCCGCCGTTCTGTCACATTCCTGTCGCTGAACAGGAAGCACATTGGCAGGGTAGTAGGAGTTACCACAGGGCACTGCCCAATAGCGGAGCATGCCAGGAGACTTCATCTTCCTCACCACGACTGTAGGAGTTGTGGCGATGTCGAGGAGAGCGTTATAAATCTTCTATGTAATTGTCCAGCCTTAGCTGGAAGGAGAAGAATTTTTCTGGGCTCACGGGTCTTTTACGGTCTGGATGACCTTAAGAATATGATCGCCACACGGCTCAATCGTCACATCGCCAGCACAGGCTGGTTTGATATGCCGCAGTTTGTCTTCCCCTCTTAGCGGAGGTCTAAATGTCCAATTTCGAAACCAGCATTTTATGCTCTGCGCTTTATTTTAAATAAAAACCCCGGTCTGACAGATTTAAGAAACTTGGCGTCTACAAACCCGAATGGGTCGAGTGTTCAGCATTACATATATGGATAAACGGGTCGATCGATCGAGGTACGGTTTAGGGAACATCCCACAGCTCCAAATTTTCTAATTTCTCAGACCATTTAAAAAAAAACGGCCATCGTATCGATGAAAAATTTGAGCCTCAAATTCTACATACCTGTTCCAAAGGGAAAAACTCGATCTCCTGGAAGCTCTAGAAATCAATAGAACCAACCGTTTATCTGGTGATGTTATCTTGAACGACAAGACAGACCTTAACCGTTCCAAAATTCTAAACCTTAATTACCCGTGCATTTCTTGATAATTCCATTTTTTATTACATTTTATGATCCTTTTTTTTCTGTCCAGATATTAATTAGGTATGTAGTAAGGATTTTTTTTGTTTTTTATATTCGTTTCATAATTTAAGATAATATTTCTTCTTTATATGGTTTCCATAGTGTAATTTTCATTCGTCTGATGATGCTTGAAAGAGTTGGTTTGGCTATGTGTACGTTTTGTTTGTGATATTTTTTTTCAATTTTAAGTAGCTATGACGGAGTGAGAGTCGAAATAGGCAAAAAAAAACCAGACCGGGTCCGAAGCGTGGATGCCCTAGACTCGTACAGACCTATTGGTTATACGACCAAAAGTACCAATTGGCAAAGACCATATGCATTAAAAGTGAGTTTCCTATATGGTCAGTTTAAACTTCGAGTGTTGATCCAATGAGAATCCATTCGAACTTTGTATATGTATTATAATGTTTCCTCTGACCGAAGCCAGGTTCGGTAGATATTCTTGTGCTGAATAATGAAAACACTTCGATTGAAAAAACACACACTTTATTAAGCCGCTTCCAAACGATGCTACGAACACCTTCTAACGTTGGACACTTGATGGTTCGTAGCATCATGTGGCCGAATGTCGAGCTACGAGCTTCCAATGTCAAGCGTCGAACGTTCGCGTTGGAAGACGCTCGCTCTGTTGGCGAATTTCGTACCCGAATCAAATGAATTCGAACGTTCCAACGTTTGAACGAAACAATTGCCGAACCGTTGAGCAGAAACATTTGAAGCAAGCTCGGTTGCAAGGCACGACGAATTTGGTAAACCGGATTCTTTTTTTTAATTAAAAAGTAGCAACAGGACAATATCACCATGGCGGCAGCAACAGATGCTATCTCTTCTTCCTTCCGCCATCACCGTGATAAGTAATTTCAATTTAATTTAAGTATTAATTGACAACTCGGCCAAACCGTCAAACGTTTGAATCAAACGATCGAATTGCCGCTGCCGTTGAGAAGATACATTTCTCGCTTCAATTGTCAAATCGTTTGATTCAAACGTTATAGCGATCCGACTTACACTGAGTGTCGAGTATTACTAGTTGTCGCTCCCGGTGACATCTGCCTTTTATAGCCGGAACTGTTTCGAGAAGGTTCCAGACTCCAGATGTCCCGAGAATCAACTGGTACTTGTCATGGATGGTTCGAGTCTTTGATGGAGCTTAGTACAGTGTGTGTCGTAAGAAAGACGTACTTCGTACATATAACACTGTCTCCTCCTTAGACCTGTTCGTCCTTAACAGAAGTCACCATGACGCCGCTCACGCGGTGTCATCCGATCCAGATGCATGTCTTCATTTTCACTGTTGGCCTTTGGCCTCCATTGCTTCGGAACGCGACGCACTACATTATCCACCCAGGCAACAATCTCGTCTGGTTCCTCTCAGGTCTGTCGAGCTGACGAGCACAACTGTTTTCTCCGACGAGTGCTGTACAACCTGCTGCTGACACCAATCGAGCGAGCTTTCCAGTTGAACCTCGTTCTTACGCAATTAACTCTCCACCGAGGTCGTCCTTGGATCAGGCCATGTACCCCATCAAACCGGCGTCCGAAGTCGGCGACCGTCGTTGACTGCTCCACACACGAACCATTCCGTGGGGCTGGAATACTCTGCAGTCTTAGTAGGACATCGCAATGCCACATTGACAGCAGTAGTATGTCCGTTGGTTGCCGCTCCTGCCGTCCATCACTACAGCGGCCCCAAACTGCGTGCAAGACGCTTCCACGTCGTCGAGAACTGGTTTCCTTGAAACCTTCGCGGGCAGTTCGGCCCTAACGCATCCCGACGTTTCCACACGTTCCAGATCGTTCCTCGAGTTTCCAACTTTCTCGAATCCAGCATACACGTTTCCGATCTGGGCGCCCATCCGCATTCGTTCAAACTTCATAGAGTTTCTATGAAGCTTCTCGCCGTTTAGCCTCCCGACTCCCGCAGACAGCTCCTCCAATTGTGGCTTCACGCTGTCCTTCTGCGGTTGCAACTGTGTTTTCACTCTCCGCGGTGACTCCTCCAACCTCACCGACCGCTCGTTCAACTTTGCCGATTGTTCGGCCATCTTCATTGTCGGTTCATTCAACGGTGTCGACTCCTCGAAATTTGCTGGCTGCTCGTTCATCGGCGTTGTCATTTCACTTGTCAACTTCTTCGACCTCGGTGACTGTTCGCTATCGGTCCGGCTGTTCACTACCGCAGCGGCCTCGAGCTGTGTCCTGCATATACCCCAGGACGTTTGTCCGTCGAAAGCTGGCGCCATCAAATTTTCCATGGCTAACTCGGACTTTACGACTCCTGATGTTTCGACGCGTTCCGGTCCGGTCCTCAGTCCTTCGACCCCCTCGGCAACCGTATCGAACCCACCATCCATTTTGGCGTCCTCCTGCACGAGGTCGTTTTCGAGCTTCTTGGAGGTTTCTCGTTGCCTCTCGTCGTTTAATCCCGAGATTTCTGCCAACTGTTTCTGCAACTGCTCGGAATACGCTGCTCGTCGCTTGAATTGCTCGTCAAATCGCTCATTAGCTTGTTTGTCAAACTCGTCAAATTGCCTGGACATCGACAGTAGCAGCTGCATGACAGGGTTGAAACCGGTTTCGCTCCCGATCCGTTGAGATTTTTCTTCAACTCGTCCTTATCCGGAAAGTCGACCGTGTGCGGATCCTGTCCGCTGGCTCTTATCACTTCCTCTAAACAAGCACACAGCGCGAACGCATTCCCCGTCGTTAACGAATTTCGTTTTGCTAGTTCGTGTTGTAATTCCGCGGCTGTCAATTCCCAAATAGTACGCGGCATTTTAGTTCGTTATGCACTTCACAAATTCACAACAGTCAATCGTGCAAAATTCTACCCGCGTAGAATATTCCCGCACTCCACTACAAAGTTTCTCAAACACACAAATCGCGCAACTTCCCGGCGCTTCACTTCAAAGTTTCTTGAAACTTCCCGTGCTTATTTACAACACCGTAAATATCCCGCACGACTTTCACAAAATACACGATCGCGCAAGTTCTACCCTCTCAGACCTTCCCGGCGGTTCACTTTAAAATTTCTTCAAACTTTCCGTTTATTTACACTTCCGTAAATATCCCGCACGACTTTCACTTTTCAAACGAACGTTCACTACACGCACGCGAATATCCCACTTCTGACACCAATTGTAAAGTTTCCTCTGACCGAAGCCAAGTTCGTTAGATATTCTTGTGCTGAATAATTAAAACACTTCGATAGAAAAACACACACTTTATTTACAAAACGAACTACACACGCATAACAACCAACGTCAAACTAGCTAGGATAACGATTATACTCCTTTCCGATTCGAAGCGGATACTTTATTTGTCGCTCCCGGTGACATGGGCCTTTTATAGCTGGAACTGTTTCGAGAAGGTTCCAGATGTCCCGAGAATCAGCTGGTAATTGTCATGGATGGTTCGAGACTATGATGGAGCTTAGTACAGTGTGTGTCGTAAGAGAGACGTATGTAACAGTATATTTGAACTAATGTACATTACCATACCTCCGGAGACTCCTTTAAGGTATTACAGGTATTACGTAAAATTGGAGAAGGAAGGTATGTAGAGCAACCGTTGCTACACAGCAAGAAATTGGATTTGTCATTATCTGCGGATTTCGACGGCATTTGAACCAATAGTGCTAAATTGCCTGTGCAGTGCACTGAATGCACCGCCTCTAGTGAGTGCTTCTAAGTGGTTTTCCAGTTTTTGGAAAAAATATTATAGTATGTACACTTCTCGTCACCAGAATAGGTTCAAGAATTTTTATTTACGTTTTCTCTCATATCTCAAAAAGTATAACATGTACATTATATTTTTGTTGGATGTTTTAAAGTTTCTTTTGTTTAGACTTGATACTACAAAAAAGAGGACATTTCTGTGACTGTACCTATGTTAAATCTTGCTTCGATTGTTATGTTCACTCAAAACACTACATTTTTTGGGTCATCAGAATAGGTTCAACTGTAATTCATTTAGTTTGCGATGTGCAGTTGCTATCAAACAGTGTGAAATCTTTTATTTTTAACAATCCCGGTAGTGAGTGATTTTAGTGCAAAATGGGTCGCGATAATCAACTGGAAACGGGTCAAATAAAAGGTTACCTCGAATGTGGCCTAAATCAGCGAGAAATTGCCAGAAAAATTGGTCTAAGTCAAAATGTAGTGAGCAATTTTGTCCGAAAAGGTGCTAATTACGGAAAAAATATGAAAGCATGTCTTTATTCAGCAACAACAGCAGCAGACAGAAGACATATTGTCTGAGCTGCATCAAATTCTCGACATTCTGCATCGAAGATCAGGGAAAAAAGCCGTGTTAAAGCGAGCGTATCAACTGTAACACGTGTACAGCACGTGTAATACGCAACACTTGCAACTTAAAAAGACTTAGGGCCATTTTCTCAATGTCTGGTTAAATCTTATCCTGTAGATAACCGGCCCTCATCTTCTGGTTAAAAATTTATCGGACAATAATTCCAAACAGCTGATACGTACTGCTGAGATTTTGACAGCTAGAACTGTTTACGTTCGCACATTCAAATGAGACAATTAAACTGGTCACAAGGAACAGAGTTCTGGATATTCATTCGAAGGTAACGGATCTGAAACCAACTCAGCCGCAGAATAATGCTGAGAGGTGGCACAAGCGTAGAATAGAATTGAACAGGTGACAGAATTCCGCCAAGAAAATCAGCTGACTTTTTACTGTATTAGCTGCGCTGTGGACTGCATTATCATATTTTGAGCGTTGCACGCGCTAAGGTTAAATTTAGTGTCCCGGATAGCTAACTGGCAGTTTAACCGGACATTGAGAAAACAGGCCCAAAAACAAAAAAACACCGCTTAATGGTGCTCGTAAGGCTACACGTCTTCGTTTTGCTCGAGAGCACTTGACCTGAAATAAGGAGTGGCACACCAGCGTCTTTTCCGACGAAAAAAAGTTCAACCTCGACGGACCTGATGGATATAACTTTTATTTCCACGAAATAAGAATGCCTGAAAGCTATTTAAGTCGTCATCACAGCTGTGCAGGCGGTGTAACGGTATGGGGAGCCATTTCATATTATGGGACTTGTGAATTACATTTAACTCCCAAAATGAACGCGAACGCTTACAAGTCGGTATTGGAAAAGGCATTTCCACACTTCTCGAATATTTTTGGACCAATTACATGGACGTTCCAACATGATAAGAGAGAGGTAAAATCGTGGATCAAGGGTCAAAATGTCAAATTGCTTGAATGACCGCCATACTCGACTGATCTTAATATTATAGAAAATATGTGGGGACTTTTATCACGGAGGGTGTATGAAGGGGGGAGACAATACGAAGATACTGAGACCCTAAAGGAAGCCATTAAAAGAGCGAGGGATCAAATCTCCCTTCGAGATATTGGAAATTATTATGCTTCATTGCCAGACCGGATTTACGAAGCCATTTTGAACCAACGAGGTAGTACGCACTATTAAAATATTTTAAAACTAATCACTTTTATGTTACAGCCAATGTAAGCTTGAATTTTTGCTTTACATATTCTGGTGGCGAGCAGTGCATATGGGCATTTGTGAACTAGGGTTTGTAAACAAGGGAAGCCTTGCATAAGGGGAATATGTACATTACATTACAGCCGTGTTTCTTGTGCAACCGAGCGACAAAAAAAAAACGATCAAGGATAAAAAAAAAGAAGACTTTAGGCAAAAGTTAAGAGTCACCTTGGTTTATTGTGCACTTATGCAATAGTTTAGTAAGCTTTACAAAAATAAAATGATTGAATTATATTTTACCAAATTCAGTTAACACGAGTATTATTTATAATTACTCTAATCTGCTTGAAATACTAGTATGTAAGTCAAAACGCTTTTGCTCCATTTTATCTCCCACTATAGTTAGAGCGAATTTCGAATGTTTCCCATGAAAATAGCTTACATACCAGAAACAAATTGTAAGCGAAATTTCTCCTCCTCGGTTGCACATAAAAACACAGCCTATTGTTACTTTTGTATCGACGTTATATACCTAAATAACTTACTTGGTGGTCGATACAACTCCATTGTCGGCTTACTTCTGATCTGGTTGGTATATTGTGAAGATGCTGCCGATATTTGTTGGTTGAGAGCTAAACTGCGCCTTTTAATATTATTCTGAAATGAGAAAAATTCAATATTTTAAAAATAATAAAACTGGCGATTTGTATTTTTATTTTAATAGGGCGTTTCTATACCGGGTATAAATTGTACTTAAGCCTCGTTTTCCAAGCTGCGGAACTCCGCTGTGTGCTGCGGAACTCCACTGCGTGCTGTGGAACGGACTGCCTTACAATCCTTGTTTTCCTATTTTCGCAGCTGCAAGATTGCGCTGCGTGTTGCGGAACTGATTGCTTTCGAGGCAGTCTATCCCGCAAGGCGCAGCGGTATGCTGCAGCCTGGAAAACGAAGGTGAAAGTAGTCTATTCCGCGAGACGCAGCGGAATCCTGCAGCTTGGAAAATGATGCTTAAACCTGCCAAATTGTGAGTGCTCTCTGACACTTTTGGGAATGTAAATCATAGTCCGGATGGCGCAACGGTTAGCACGTTCGCCTTCAACGCACTGGGCCCCGGTTCGATTCCGGGGATTTACGTGTCGGACTATGAGCCCACTCAGCTGTTAAATGAGTACCCATTATGGGGTAAATAACTCGGTTGAGCGTGTTGCTGATCACATACCTCTGCACAAAAACCGTCACGATCTAGAAAATGAGATGATGCTAACTCATCTCGAGGCCGTGGTTCAAATTGGACTGTTGCGCCAGTTATTTATTTTATTAAATCATTTTTTAAACTCTTGACTTTTATTCAATAATAATATTATTCACTTTTCCAGCTTATATAATATTATTGAAGATTATTTTACCAGTGAAAAGAATAATTCAATATCTTGACTTTTATGTCTGAGATAATGTGAAATAATTTGCCGAAAAGAATTAAAGCCGTGTGTAAGGATAAAAAGGAGGCTTCTGATCGGTTGCAATTTTGACCGAATAAAATAGTTTGAGCAACTTTTTTCTTCCAGCACTATATGTATATCATTCATAAGGGGCCAGGAAGTGTATGGGTAAGGTGACCAAAGTCTTATTTTTTTTAGTTTTCCTTGGTTTCTGGTCTAGGGTATTGTTATGTATATTTCTCCAATAGATTGTGAACACACTTATAGATAATACTACATTGTGAACACACGCATAAATATACTTCAATTGTCAAACCAGTTTCCGGCATCTGTGCATTAAAGAACTTGACTGTCGCACGAAAAATATTAAATTAAATAAATAACAAATTGAACTAAGTAATCGAATAAATAAATTTAAAAATAAAGGAGGTAGTAATATTAGAAATAAATAAGAAATATTTTAATACGAAGAAAAGAAAATATAAATAAAACGAACCAAACAGACTAAAACCAACATGTATAACACTCACCCCCCTTTTGTCCTCCACGGCCGCTTTGGTGTGAGGGGGCTGAAAAACAATCTATTATTTTTGTAAACGTTCGTTTTTTTACACTTTCAAATACCCGAACTTAACATTAATGTTCCAACAACAAAGAAGAACGGGCGATCAAAAATACTTTTACACCAGAAAACAAAAATTTAGTATCAACATCCAAATGTGATGTTCGCCAATGCAACGTTGATTACGCCCCACCGTTCTATAGCGACACTAGTGACTGTATGCTGTTCGATTGCAGACTTCCGAAGAGCAGATGAGGCGTAGTCTGCCGCCTTAGTTTTCCCACGGATCGAATAATGCCGGCATATGAATTCAGTGGCAACAAAGGAACGGTATAGCAGATGAAGTGCAGCTGTCGCAGGATTTGCTTCACCACTTTCCAGGAGCCCGAAACGGAAGAATTTATTTTCTGGGACAACTTTCAAGAGAGCTCTGTATAGAGAATGACGGTTCGATTTTCGGGACGTAATGAAAAGGGGTACAGAATGCGAATATTGGGGCAGTCGATTCACAGAGGCGAGCGACAAAACAGATAAATTGATAATCTGTGCTTAATAGGGACGATTCGGGTGGTATACACAGATTTCACGGGCGCACTTGGGCACTTAACACATGGGCTTTACGAATATTTCGTTGCACTTCAACTAGGCCACTTTTTATACCCTAGACTTTTAGTATAGGGTATATTGTTTTTGTCACGACGGAAATATGTAACACCTTAAAGGAGGCTCCGGAGGTATAGCAATGTATATATATAAATGATCAGGGTCACCTCCTGATTCGATTAAGCCATGTCTGTCTGTCTGTCTGTCTGTCTGTCTGTCCGTCTGTCCGTCTGTCCGTCTGTCTGTCCGTTCGCACGATAACTTTCGATAGAATGAAGCTAGAGCCTTGAAATTTTGACTAGATATTGGAAGTATGATCTAGTTGGTTGGTATTGAAAATGGGCATGATCAGGCCAAGAGAACGCCTACCTCCCCTACATATGTAAAATAATTAAATGTATTTATAACTCCCGATTAAATAAACATGAAAACCTCTAGCTTTGGTAGATTGCTCGTGATGGTAATCTTATACTCCCCTGGAAAAATAAAATCGATCAGTTGAAAACTAACGGTAATTTTCTTACAAAGAGCCCCGTACTACCCTACTTTTCAGGTTTTTTGTCCATAACTCTTGAACCAATTGACGTAGACATCTGATTTTTGGCGTGTAACCCTCAGGTGAGAAGCTGCTTAGGTTTTGGGAAGTTGGGCATAATCAGATCAAAGGAACGCCTACCTCCCCTACAAAATTCAAAAAATTAAATATTATTTTAATTACGATAACTTTCGATAGAATGACACTAGCAAGTTGAAAATTTGGTAGAATGTTGGTAGTAAGGTCTTATTAGTTAGCACTGAAAATGGGCAAGATCCGACCCAAGGAATCTCTACCTCCCCTACAAATGAAACTTCGAATAAGCGATTACTTTTGATACAATGAAGCCAGCAGCTTGAAATTTTTGTCAAATGTTTAAAGTGAGATTGAGTTAGTTGGCATTAAAGACGGGTTAGATCAAACCTAAGGAACCCCTACCTCCCCTAGATATGACACTTAAAACAAGCGATAGCTTACGACAAAATAAAGCTAGCGACTTGAAATTTTTCCCAAATGTTTGTAGTAGGATCCAGTCGGCTAATATTGAAAATGCGTGAAATCCGACCAACGAAACCCCTACTTCCCCTACAAACGAAACTTCAAATAAGCGAAATCTGTCGATAGAGTGAAGCTAGCGACTTGAAAAATTCAACAAATATTTGTAGAATGGGTTAGTTAATTCATTTTGAGAATGGTCAAGATCTCCCTGAATGAGTGCCAACCTCCCCTGTAAACTGGCTATATAGGAAACTCATTTTTAATGTATGGTCGTTGCCAATTATTACTTTTGGTGTCACCACTAGGTCTGTACAAGTCTAGGGTATATACGTTTCGGACTCCGGGCCGAAGCGAAGCTTCGGCCTGGTTATTATTGCCATGTGATTTCATTTATTTTGTTTTTATTTCCAAGGGAATAAAAAGGACGAAAAATATCCACTTTATATAGATTTCTTGTTTGATTAATTAATCACACCCGAATCTTAGGTCCAATGGTCAGGACAGCTCCCAATCAACTCCCCATTTTTTTTTAAATTTCCGCAAACATCTCCAGTTAATCCCCCCGAAATTCTCCTTACAGGTCATCGCCACCTTCATCAACCCCTTTTCCCTGTCCTCTTCCTAGTGAATATCCCCATCCATACATCTATCACATCCTACCCCATCCACACGCCATATAGCCCAGCTCATTTCATCTACTTCCAGTCTATTCCATATACTTCGGACTTGCATAGCAACTGACCGGAATCAAGTAGCCAGCAAGCCGAATCGGCTAATCGAGGCATCCTCGGCTTAGCCATCTAGCTAGCCACAATCGTGTATGCAGTGCGTGTACTGCATACAAGTTAACACAACTTCCTCTTATTCCTATCCAAAGTAGCGCAACTTCCTCTTACCATCCAATCGGACATTTACCTTTCCGGACATTTACCTTTCCCAATAGCTGATCCACATTACCAATATTTTCCAATAATTATCAATTACCGTTGATACACGTTGTACTCGATGAATCAGCTTTTTTACGCAAATGTAAAACTTTCCATTTCGCGAGTATTGGATAATCAGCATAATTAGAATTAGGTCATATATTTTCCGAGGTGTAATTATAAGATTAGCTTAAGTGAATTGTCAGTTGTTATTGGGAATCGAATAAAATACATTATTATTTGTAACCCGGAGTTTATATTTTTTTGGCCTCCACAAATCGTGTGAGATAACTGGCGCCCGAGCATTAATTGAATCAAGACCGTTAGTTCGTTCCTTTTAAAAAAGTTAACGCGAGTAAGATAAACCAAGAAATTTGGTAAAACTTTCGAGAAATCGGAGAATTCGCATAATTAAAAGGAAGAACAAATAGAGTTCGCGGTGTGGGTTGATAATACGACCAATAGTGAAACTTTAAAACGGTGGCTGGAAGGAACTTGAATCAAGGAAACTCATCGAAGTTGTGAAATACGAAAATCTGTCAAGCAGACCTCCAACGTGGGTTATCTTTTTGCCCTAGTAGGCGTACCAGCTAAAAAGGACTTATCACGGATCCCCCAAAGAAGGCAGCAGATATGCGAGATTTCATCGTAATTTTACTGTAAGCTAATTACTTCTTGAATTATTTTATCATAACGTTAGGAAGGTGATTTTGTGCAAATTCCGTTCTAAATTTCGTCAAACGCAGTATAATACAGTGAAACTAAGTGATTTTGTAAAGATTTATGTGAATCGAGTTCAACGTGAAATATTTCGTAGCTATTTTTGCAACTACACGCGGAAAGTTATTACGAGCTTTTTGATAATTTAGGGAAACCTATTTCTGAAGTTTTGTAGATCCTTATCCTCTCTACTAAACCCATAAAACCCAAAAAAATTCGCACGATGGAGGCCATTCAAGAAACTTTGAGACAACTCACCGGAGCAGTGAATGCTCAAATTGAACAAATTAAGAAGATGGAGTTTAGAGTGTTGAACCTCGAGCAAAACACTAGGGGTCGAGAGACTGTACCACAAACTCGACAAGACCCCTCATTTCCTAGAACAGAACAGGATCTCAACGACATTAAAAAACTCCCAGATTGCGTTAGGGACTTATCTGTTTTCGAAGGAAATCCAGTTGAATATATCTCGTGGGTGCATAACGTTGAGACGATCCTAAATGACTACGAGATTGTCCGGCAAAAACCCATTTACAGGGCAATATTGCGTCACATTAGACAAAAGATAAGAGGACCAGCTAACGCTGCTCTAATATTGTATAATATTTTTGACGAAAATTGGCCAGATATAAAGAAATGTTTATCGCTACATTATGCTGATAAACGGGATGTCAGAACTTTGGAACATCAGTTACATTCCATGGTTCAGAGAGGCAAAAGTGTCGATGAATTTTACGCATCCGTGAACCACCAACTTTCACTGCTGATCAATAAGATCAAGACTGAAGATTACTCCCAGGAGACGGTTACGGCATTGACCGAAAATTATCGTAATAGGGCACTGGATGTGTTTATAAGAGGTTTGAACGGGGATCTTTCTAGAATGCTCGTGGTCCAAAAGCCCCCAACTCTTCCAGATGCCTATGCGTCTTGCCTGGAGTTTCAAAATCTTAATTTTAGGAATAATCAGATACACCTGAGAAACGCCTACAATTCAATTTCGGCTCCTATTAACCAAATTTATGCTCCACGTCCCGATCTTAATAAACATAAAGTGACTAATCAATTAAGCACGCATGAGAAGAATCAAGCGTATAATATTCTATATAGACCTCAATATCAATACTCCACCACAGGAACCCCACCGCCTAGACCTAATCAACCCAAACCACCAACTCCTATGGAGGTTGACAGGTCCGTCCAAACGCGACAAGTTAATTACATTAACAGGCCACCTAATAATCATTCTTTGCCTAACCTTAAGCGTTCCAATGAATCTGTGAATTATCCGAAGAAATCGCAACGACTGTATAATCTAGAGTCACAGGAGCAATCCGAGGATAATCCTGATCAAACGGAGGATAGTTGTAATTCGGAATTTGAAGAGCACCCAGGGATACCTTCTTCGATCAACCTGGAAACGATGGGGTTGTGACTGATGAGAACCATCTAAATTTTATGATGGACGCCTCTCTAGCGTACCATACCTAGAGTACATCATCCACGATGGTCGCATCTTAAAATTCCTAATAGATACCGGTGCTAACAAAAATTTCGTTTCAACCAAAATTTCAGGAAATGCTAAATCCTTGGATAAACCCTTTAAAATCCACTCGGCTGCAGGCGACATACCAATAACAAAGAAGATCACGGGTCCTTTTTTTAAAAGTGTTGGGAATGATATGCTAATTGATTTTTTTATTCTACCTGGACTGAAATCATTCGATGGCATAATAGGGGATGATACCTTAAAGGACTTGGAAGTCATAATAGATAGGAAAAACAACGTCCTTAAAATTAAGCCGAACATTAAGATCCCGCTAAAAGCAAAAGAATCCAAACAGGTTAATAATATGGTAATTAAGGGTGATCATCTGCCCACCAAAACTAAAGCAAAGCTGGAAGCTCTCATTCAGAAACACTCGCAACTTTTTGGCCCAATTAGCGACAGTGAAATCAAAGAAACAAGTGTTAGAGCAGAAATTAAAACCTCACTTTCGGAACCAATTTATACTAAGTCGTACCCCTACCCTGTTAATATGAGGGCAGAAGTTGAAGGGCAGATATCGAAGATGCTTCGGGAAGGCATCATTCGTCCATCTAAAAGCCCATACAATTCGCCCCTTTGGATTGTGCCAAAGAAACCCAATTCTAAAGGTGAAAAGCAATATAGGCTCGTAATAAATTTCAAAAGGCTAAATTTAGTGACTATATCCGATACGTACCCTATTCCTGATATTACTAGCACGCTTGCGAGCTTTGGGAAATCCAAATTTTTCACCACTCTTGATTTAACCTCGGGGTTCCATCAGATTAGGATGAAAGAAGGGGACATCGCGAAAACTGCATTTTCAACCGCTAATGGGAAATACGAGTTTACGAGGTTACCATTTGGCCTCAAAAATGCTCCAGCCATTTTTCAACGGATGATAGATGATGTTCTCAAGCCCTTCATCGGTAAGATTTGTTATGTCTACATTGACGACATAATAATTCTTGGTGAAACGGAGGATGAACACTTAGGAAACGTCCATACAATACTAACTCGTTTGACCGAAGCAAATTTAAAAGTAAACTTGGAAAAATCTACTTTCATGGAGACACAAGTTAACTTTTTGGGATACGTCGTCTCCCAGGAAGGAATTTTACCCGATCCAAGTAAAGTGTCAGCTATCAAAAAAATCAAGCCTCCCGGTAATTTAAAAGAACTTAAAGCCTTCCTTGGTCTGACATCCTTTTATAGGAAGTTTATAAGGGATTTTGCGAAAGTGGCCAAAGCTCTGACAAATTTAACACGAGGTGAGAATGCTCAAATCAGAGCCAATCAGTCGAAGAAAAAATCCATTAAACTGGGGAAACAAGAATTAGAAGCATTCAATGATTTGAAGGAATTGCTTACTTCTTCAGAAATCCTAATTTTTCCAGATTTCGAGAAACCTTTCATCCTGACAACGGATGCGTCAAACCAAGCTATAGGGGCAGTCTTATCCCAGGGGGAAATCGGCAGGGATAAGCCCATAACATACATTTCAAGATCGCTCAATAAGACCGAGGAGAACTATGCCACGAATGAGAGGGAAATGTTGGCCATCGTCTGGGCTCTCGATAAACTGAGAACCTACCTTTATGGGGCAAAAAAAATCAAGATCCTAACGGACCACCAGCCGCTAACCTTTGCGCTGAGCAACACAAATCATAACGCTAAACTCAAACGTTGGAAGTCCAGAATAGAAGAATTCAATTACGAACTCATCTACAAGCCAGGCAAAACCAATGTAGTAGCGGACGCCCTTTCCAGGCTTCCTATGGAGGTGAACATCTTGACTTTCAACTCAGGAACTCCGCATAGCGCGGATGAAGATAGTACTCAACTCATTCCGCATTGCGAAGCCCCTCTTAACGTTTTTAAGAATCAGCTGATATTCTCAGAAGGCAAGGATATAACGGCTTATGAACAGCCAAAACCGACCTACCACAGACATTATCTTCAGCTGAAGAAAATAAGTGAACAAGGCCTTATTAGGGCATTACGGGACCATTTAAACCCCAATATGGTAAACGGCGTTAAGATACCTGAACGGTTCATACAGCTTCTTCAGGAAATCTAAAATATAAGAAGCATTTTTCCAAATTTAAAATACGAATTACGCAGCGCGTTGTTCAAGATATTGTTAACGAAGAAAACAAATTTGATATAATTGAAAAAGAGCACAAACGAGCCCATAGGAACCACAGGGAAAATAAGGAACAGATACTCGAAAAGTTTTACTTCCCGAAAATGAATAAATTGGTGAAGGCATTCACTGCAGGTTGTGACATTTGCAAGGTTAGTAAATATGATCGGCACCCTCATAAGCCGGAATTACAGGAGACTCCAGTCCCGGAGTACCCATCTGAAATTCTGCATATTGATATCTTAGAAATCGATGGTGAGAAACACATAACGTGCGTGGATAAGTACAGCAAGTTTGCAAAATTTTTCCGAATAAAAAATAAATCCGTTCTGCATCTTCGCGATAAGATCATTAAGGTTCTCCACTATTTTAGTGTCCCGAAAACATTGGTAACAGATAATGAGGGAAGCTTTATTAGTCCCATCATTCGAAATTATCTCGAATCATTAGGAATCACAGTATACTTAACACCGCCCCAGAAAAGTGAGGTTAATGGCTCGATCGAAAGGTTGCACTCGACGATTATAGAAGTTACCAGGTGTCTGAAATTGGAACATCCTGACCTCTCCCTTAAAGAAATTATAAACATTGCGGTTGATAGATACAATAATTCCTATCACTCGGTAACTAAAATGAAACCCGTCGATGTATTTTTTAATCGATCAGAACGAGTAAACTACCAACAACTTGTTGACTTTAAAGCCAAAATTAATCAGGACTTAAAGCAGGAAATTCTTAGGAAGCAAGAAAGGCAAAATAAAACCCACAATTCGAAAAGAACCGTGCCCAAAGTATATAAATCGGGCGATGTAGTTTTTAAGGCAAATAAACAAATTAAGTCCAAAAGTAAGCCATTATTTGAAAAAGAGGTAGTCGCTAAAAATAACCGTGTTACAATTACCACAACGTCGGGTAAAAGAATCCATAAATCTCACCTTAAAAATGTACCCTCCGTTTCAGATTGACCACGGGACGTACATTCGCGTTACTTGAAGTCTACGAGTATACTAGTAAAGAATTTAGGTCCTTTCACCTTCTACCACCCGTTTTAACCCATAATCTTACGGAAAGTAACATAAAACTAGATCTCGAGTATCTTCACAAGCTACATTTGGAAAATGTTCAAAAGTTAAGGAAGCTCTCAACCGACAGAGTTGTTTCAATTTCTTCTGACGCGATAATCATTGTTTCAATAATATTGGCCATCATGTTTTTATTTTTGTTCTCTCGGAAAAGAGATTCCAATCCTACATCCCCAAATAACTTACCCCTATCATATCCTGAGCCCATCCAGCTGCCATTCTAGATCTGTGGGACACAGAAACTTAAGGAGGGAGGAGTTAACACAACTTCCTCTTATTCCTATCCAAAGTAGCGCAACTTCCTCTTACCATCCAATCGGACATTTACCTTTCCGGACATTTACCTTTCCCAATAGCTGATCCACATTACCAATATTTCCCAATAATTATCAATTACCGTTGATACACGTTGTACTCGATGAATCAGCTTCTTTACGCAAATATAAAACTTTCCATTTCGCGAGTATTGGATAATCAGCATAATTAGAATTAGGTCATATATTTTCCGAGGTGTAATTATAAGATTAGCTTAAGTGAATTGTCAGTTGTTATTGGGAATCGAATAAAATACATTATTATTTGTAACCCGGAGTTTATATTTTTTTGGCCTCCACAAATCGTGTGAGATAACTTACATACCATTTGGCCGGCACATCTATTCAGCGCAACAACTCAGTTGCTCGTGCATCAAACAAGCATTATACTCGTATATGCGTAGCACACTGCTTGCATCCACTGAGCCAATCTAGACGAGGGAGTAATTTACTCCCTCAGATCGCATGCCAACGGATGTCCGCGACAAGCTGTTAGTGTCTCTCTCTGGCAAATGTGCATGAGATTTCACAGAGAAGGACGCATACACCTAATTATGACGACGGATCCAACAGTTCGAGCGCTCGTCGGGTGAGGAGAACCATACGAAATTGTGCGATGATCATTACGACGCCATTGTTGTGGGTGTGGCTTATGGCAAGTGTGTGAATGAAAAGTGTGTGATGAAAAATCAGAAACTGAATCTTTATGGTTGCAAACTAGCCAAATGTAATTACTGATTATATTTTGCATAACAATTATACTGGAATTTACTCGTTAAATTTTACTGACTTTTATAAAACCCTCCTAGCGCCTGCGACATATTAGAAAAAATCATCTTACATCATAATTCATATCTCATATACCATAAATGAAACGAAATCATATACCACACAGCATATTTTTTTCTTTCCGGATATCCTAAGATGCAGCCATAAACCTTAAGTTTCAATTTTTCCATCACACACTTTTCAATCATGCACTTGTGGCAAGCCACGCCCACCCGAAGTGATCATCGCGCAAGTTCTAGCCGTTTTCGAATCACTCGTCTCTCATATCAGACTGAACCGAACGTCACGGATCTGCGACGAGCGAACTTAAACAGCCACCATACAAATACTTCGCCGCGTGAGCGACTCAGTATGCATTTAGATACGGGTGAAACAAGTTGACGTTCAACCAATTCACTCTCATCTTAGATCCGATGAGATCATACGAGACCTGGAGGCTCGTTTAATGTTTCGAATGTAAATTGATTTCAGGTACGCAGGTTACAAGCCCACATAGCCAATCTTAGGGGAAGCATTGTTTCTTTAGGTGTCCTAAGAGTCGCCGAGAGCTATTTTTATATAGCGCAGAGGTAGCTCTCCAATGGTGTTTTTGATCGCGCGTTCTTTTGATAATATTTATTTCAGCTGGGTGTGACGTGTTGGTGTTTTCACATTTATGTTGCATCTCCACCGTTCGCCTACTTCCTGAGACACACTGGTGTTATTGGCCATTCAGAATTATCATCGGTATATGCCTCTACCAAATGTTCTGAACTGTAAAACTTAGTTGGCTTGGTTAGTCGTTCCAGAGGGCGCCCACGAGGAGGACTATGGAAGAGGTATTTTGCCCTCCTCCAAAACTTATATCAAAGGGTAACCGAAACAGTTTGTTCTAAACGTTATAAACTTTAATGCGAAAACGGTCTAAAATTCTAACAATTCTTTTTTCAAATTACAAAAGGAGCGACTGAACACTATCAATTCCAAACAAAGAGTGTCCGCTTACTTGTTGAAACTATCAAAACGGCTATTTGACATTAATCAGAATCTATTAAGAAAGTGAGGTTATGTTCAATGCAATACATGAACAATAACAATTCAAAACAAAACAAATCGATTGTTGATTCTGCCGTTCTATGTTGTTCTGTCGTGTATTTCTCAGTTCCGTGTTCAATGGGCAGCGCCGTCGGGAGTTCCATCCACACAAGCGTCAAGTCAGATAAGTATTTCAAACACAGAGACATATAGAAGGAGATGAAACCCCCATTTACTGTGCACAAAATTCTGAACGTAATTCCACCACATACGAATTAGTAAAAAGTAAACAGAGAGACACACGCCCTCCACTGCGCAACACCCGCGCAGTCTACATAAAAGCACAGGAAGCACAAAAGATGTCATCCCCTCTCCTACTTCTCCTATTGGAACAATAACATTCCAGTCTGTCTCTCTGCCGCGGAACACCCACCCGGTCCATATAGAAGCACGATCGATGTCAAATTTCCATCCCCCTTCCTACTTCCTCACTTGTGCCAAACTACTTCGTTTCTCTCGCTCTTTTTGATTTCCTCTGATTCTCTCTTCAAAGATTTCAAATTTTACACTAGTATATTCATTCTAGGTAACTATGTGTCTGTCGAATCGATGAGTTGCGGTACTAGAAGATCAATCCTGATCAATCAAGTATGCATTTTAAATATATTTCCAAATATTGATAACTTAGTGATCTTCTTATTTTGTATATCAGATAACGACCGTCGACTCCTAAAGGAGGAAGTAATGTCCCAAACACCCCCCTCCCCCCCCCCCCCCCCCCACACCTTTCGACCTTTTCGGACCCACCAATATTTTTTGTAGCAAAATTAGCTTCCGACTCTTTGACCTACGACCGCTAGACTACGGTTTACAAAAACGAAACATGACCTTAGAATATTTTTTTCCTAGCACGATCTCCTTATTGGATATTTTATCGTTCTACATATTTATCTTCTTAAAGCTACTTACTTTCCTTTTTACTCAAAACACTTAATTAAAGTCGATTTCACCGGATTGGTCCCTCTCTTCACAGTTCGCGAAACTTTGACTTTAAAAAGCTATCAACTGAACCGAATGTTTGAAATTGAATTTTAAACTGTTATATGAAATTTCAATGCGCGAAAAAGTACGCGCCTGTGCAGATGCAGCCACTAAAGGTAACCACAGACGTCGTTCTTTTTTGACAGTTTTAACCACACGGGTAAAATTGTACGGGTAAAACGGTCGGTGTGTGGCCAAAAACCGTCCTTCTTGCCGGTGTTGAAAAATATCTGCAGCAGCTTGATTTTAACCGTCCATTTTCAAACGTGTTCGTTCAAGTCGGCTCGTGTGTGTGTCGTCGTAGTTAAAAAGTACGGGTTTGATCAGTGTCGTAGGATCCATTACATCAGATCAGATGATGATGATAACGCCACGATTTCAGAAAAACTGAACGAAACAACGCCTAGTGTGTGGATATGGTCGTTGATTGTGTTTACCCGTACAGTTTTACCCGTACAGTTTTACCCGTGCAGTTAAAACTGCCAAAAAAGAACGACGTCTGTGGCTACCTTAATATTTACTTCCTCAATCATCAACGATATTAACATCTCCAGCTGCTGGGCTAGCATTTCTAAACTAGACTAGAATTTTTCATATGGCTTTCATTTTCATATAGTCCTCAAGATACGAAGCAAGCACTGAAAAAGACTCAAATTATTACACTCTGTTCTAAAAGCTCCATGCTATGAATTCCTCATTTGGCAGAGAATTTGAGTAATTGGAGTATGCGCTAACTGAGTGATCTGAATTTGAGTCTATACTGAATTACACAAATAAACCAATGTTTATTGCCCAGTATGTCCAACGCCATCTATACCTTTTCTTGTTCAAATTAACAAATTTGTCAATGAAATTAACAAACTTGCGAATGGAATTAACAAATTTACGAATCAAGTTAACAATTTTGCGAATGAAATTAACAAATTTGAGAATCAAAGCAACAAATTTGCGAATTAAATTAACAAATTTGCAAATCAAATAAACACATTTAGGAAAGAAATCAACATTCATATCAACCAATGGTTAAATGCCGATTGCATAGTCGCTATAGTCAAAATTCGCAAAAAAGCTTCGTGAGAATGGTAAGAATTCCAGTAAAATGAAACGTATGCTGTAAAGTTAAATTTGCTTAAAGTAATCAGACAACTTCGTTACAAACAAGCCAGGCTAATCTGATTTTGAGATCAAATAATAATTCAGGAGTATTGAAATAATAACTTTAATATATTATCTGCAGCTATCAATTACTCTCATATTTTCAGCACAAGCGTTTCTGGCAAAGATTTAGTTCTAGAAATTCAGTATTTTCTTCCACATATTTTTTGCGAGGCTATATTGACTGTAATCCTTTTTGGGGCTCATGATTCATATTTGTAATTCAAAAATAAATAGAAACAGAACCTTGGTTTATCCTTTAGTAAACATACCTACAAATGTTTCTGAAGAATACTGAATACTGTTGCGAAAAAAAACGATACGTATGTATACATGTACCATATGTATGTATACATGTACCATACATGCATTGTTCCAATTTCTATGTTCGCTACATATTCTATTCAAACCGGAAATAAGCAACATGTTTTTTGTCGGTTTCGAAACATTTGTGAAACAGTGAAAATTAAGCTAGAAACATCAATAAATATTAAGTAACTTATAAATGTTTTTACTGGAATTTTATTTTATTATTTTTATTTCTAAAAAGTCGTTGGAGAAAATACATATATGTTCGTTTGATTGACAAACTTGTTAGTTGATTCGAAAATTGTTAATTTGAATCCCAAATTTGTCAATTTGA
This sequence comes from Chloromyia formosa, assembly GCA_964017055.1. Taxonomy (NCBI): domain Eukaryota; kingdom Metazoa; phylum Arthropoda; class Insecta; order Diptera; family Stratiomyidae; genus Chloromyia; species Chloromyia formosa. The sequence continues at coordinate 53,215,184 of OZ024816.1, read as the reverse complement.
ATAACAAATTTGTTATTTTGATTCGCAAATTTGTTAATTTCAATCGCAAATTTGTTAATTTGATTCGTAAATTTGTTAATTTCCTTCGCAAATTTGTTGATTTCATTCGAAAATTTGTTAATTTGAACAAAAAAAAGGTATATATAGACAGGCCTGCGCTCAGCTGGTTTTGACGCAATCATTTCCTTTGATGACGCCATCAGTATCCACAATCCAGTGGTCGGCGACTGATGGCGGCGAGTCCCCGGCATTTGTGCGTTCCGTGATTAGTTTTCGTTTTCCGCGTTCAGTGTTTATTTGTAAGTAAAATTTCATCTAGTGATCCGGGAAAACAAACACGTGCGCGATGAAAGTGTGGCGAGCGGTTAAAAGATGTATTTTGTCAAGTGTGAACTGTTCTACGATGCTCTGCGACTGATCCCCGGGGCTGCGGCTTCGACCAAATTGGTGCAAGTGTCCAGAAAGTGTGTTTTTAGAGGACTAAAATGCCGTCTGGCGCAATTCCAATTGTAAACACATGTCGTGCCGGGAACATCGTCGTGTGCAGTCACTGCCTTGGCATGGCCTTGGCGAAGGAAATAATGACATAACGATCAGCTGAGCGCAGGCCTGTCTATCTAGATGGCGTTGGTATGTCTCACCGCACAGAATAAGTTAAATATTGAAGTGTGCAGTTTATGTTGTTTCGTGCCACAGTATACAGAGGAAATGGTCTGGTTGTTGGTTTGGTATAGTTTTCATCTAAAGTTGAACTTGAGATGATTATACGAGACTATTACTTTCGTTTTAGAATTTTGAGCGTGTTTTACTAATGTGTATTGTGTACTATTATGTATTGGGTGTATAACTTTGCTTCCGCCGTTTTCCGACAGACGGCTGCATCGGTGAGGGCTGGTCAAAATACGTAGTTCAAAAGTGTCACAAAGTGAGTTTGGACGTCTGTGAACGTATCGACATCCCCGCATTCGTAAAAGTTGTTCGCATTTTTAATAAGATTCGCGATTCAAAATGTCAGATTTCGAGTCAAGTTCTCGTCATTTGCGGGAAGTTTTGATCTTCTGCTTCCATTTGAAAAAAAACTGCAACTGAGGCTCATCGAATGCTCTCAGATACTTACGGTGAGGTTGCTCTGAGTGACAGAACATGTTGTGAGTGGTTTCAAAGTTTTAAAAGTGGCGATTTCAATGTTGAGGACAAGCATAGTGGTGGGAGAGAAAAAATTTTCAAAGACGACGAATTGGGAGCACTGCTCGATGAAGATTCGTGCCAAATGCAAGGAGAATTAGCTGAATCACTGGGAGTGACTCAGCAAGCCATCTCGAAACGCCTCAAGGCCATAGGTATGATTCAGAAACAAGGAAATTGGGTTCCGTAAGAGTTAAAACCGAGAGATATTGAACTGCGATTATTTGCATGCGAACAACTGCTTCAAAGGCAGAATCGGTAGGGAATTATACATCGCATCGTAACCGGCGACATGGGTCCGTTACGATAATTCCAAGCGCAGAAAGTCATGGGGAATACCCCGACATGCCTCATCGTCGACGGCAAAACCGAATATTCACGGCGCCAAGGTTATGCTTTGCATTTAGTGGGACCAGCTCGGTGTGATATACTACGAGCTACTGAAACCGAATGAAGCAATCACAGGAGATCGGTACCGAACGCAATTGATGCGTTTAAGTCGAGCATTAAAGGAAAAACGACCACAGTACTAAGAGAGACACTACAAAGTCATCCTCCAGCATGACAATGCTCGACCACACGTCCAAAAGTGGTCAAGACATACTTGGAAACCCTGAAATGGGAAATCTTGCCCCACCCGTCGTACTCCCCAGACATCGCTCCTTCCGACTACCATCTGTTTTGTTCCATGGCGCTCGGCCTGGCTGATCAGAATTTTCATTCGTACGAGGAAGTCGAAAAATGGATCCAATCATGGATCGCGTCGAAAGACGCCTCCTTTTTCCGAGATGGAATCCGAAAATTACCAGAGAGATGAGCGAAAGATGTCGCTAGCGAAGGACATTACTTTACATACGAGTACATCTGTAAGTACTTTTTGACAATTAAGCTTTTAATTCCAGGAAAAAACGGCGGAAGCAAAGTTGAACACCCAATATTTGGGGAAACTTGGATGTGCGGTGCGACGTAAGCAAATGATTTTTGATTCGACGACTCGTTACTGTGTTACACATCACTAATTTATATTTATCCATATTGAACAGAAGTACAAATCTGAAGAGTTTGAGGCGTAACATGAAGAGCAACCGTGATTCATAATTCATTCATGGGTCAGTGGCCCTAACCGGATTATTTGGACATTCAACGCAGCTTTTGCTCATAAGGGATCAAAATTGGTTTGGGGTCGATTACGAGTCTGAGATTTGCTACCAACATTTTTTTATGGAATTTGAGTTATAGCAAAAAAAAAAACACAAAAGAGCACCATTTTTAGGGTTTTGTGCAATAGTAAAAACAGAACCCTTATGAAATCGGTCAAATGTCTGTTCGTCCGTCCGTCTGCCCATAGAATATGTCATGAACGGCTGAAGCTACACACATGAAATCTTGTAGGAATGTGTAGAATTATCATAATTCGCCGGAGAAAGCGATGCGTCTTAATAGGCTAACTTCAAGGGTAGGTCCCCATAGAGGGTAAATGAAGGTCAAATTACATTTCAATTTTTGGCATTTTCATCAAATTTAAAAAAGGCAAAAAGAGGTAGAGGCGAAAATATGAGATTATAATTTGTCCCACCGCCTTGCATTTCCAGACCGTTACACTTAGAAATATTAAAACTTACAGGAAGGTGGCCTTCAACTAGCATAGAAAACTAAAAACAATGGAATTTTGATAAATTCACAAGTTAGGTTAATAATAGTATATTTTTATAGTTACAGTTGGGACAACCCTGCATCCTCTAAACACATCACAGGTCAAAAATATTGATGGCCAACGATAACAAACATCATAGGCAGTAATATCACCAAGTTTCGTCACATTCACGTATTATTTATTATAATAAAAGTGCATTAATTTAAAATTAGGCATTTTGACACTCACCATACAAAAAATACACCAACCGGCCTCATGCATAGATGCGAGTACTACTTCCATGTTGTTTTCGTAGTGCGAATTGCAGTTATTTACTTAACCATTTTTGAAAAGGTAAAGATTGTTTGGGGGCGGTGATTTTAACAATTGGCCAACTTGAAGGGGGTTGGAGTCCCAATTGAGGCGAAATGAAAGTGATTTTTATACCCTTCACGGATGTGATAGGGTATATTAACTTTGTCATGAAGTTTGCAACGCACAGAAGGAAGCATCTCCGACCATATAAACTATATATATTCTTGGTCAGTATGATGAGACAAGTCGATTAAACTTTGTCCGTCTGTCCGTCTGTTTCTATGCAAACTAGTCCCTCAGTTTTAAAGCTATCAAGCTGAAATGTACAGAGCCTTCTTTCTATTGGACGCAGTATATATGTCGGAACCAACGGAATCGGACAACTACGTCATATAGCTGCCATAGGAACGACCGGTCCAAAAATTCGCCTTTGTGAGAAAAACTTTTTTATTTCTAAAGATATCTTTTTCAAATTTCACAAGTATCTATAGTTAAATCACATTTCCGAATTTGGTTGAAATTGGACTACTTTATCATATAGCTGTCATAGGAACGATCGTTCCAAAAGCAAGTTTTTATTAGAAAAACTTTTTTATTTCTGAAGATATCTTTACCAAATTTGATATTATTAAATCATATTGACTACCAAACCATGTTCCTAAAGGAGAATATACACTTTCCATACAAACCGTGGCCGTTTTCACAATAACGTTACTATGACACCCATATAAACATATTTGGCCGTGCGGATACTAAAAATATGAAACATTTGCAACATTACACAGAATACTGTTGGATAAATTCGGTTTGAGGGATTATTCTATTGAATAATAGAAAATAATAGAAAATAGAGAATATGACCTTTGTAGTAGAATTAACCCGAGGATTACACACTGGGGTCACTGTAGACTCGAGCATTTTTATACCCTAGACTTTATAAGTACAGGGTTTATTGTTTTTTTCACAACGAAAATATGTAATACCTTAAAGAAGGCTCCGGAGGTATGGCAATGTATATATATATAATATCAGGGTCACCTCCTGATTCGATTTAGCCATGTCACTCTGTCTGTCTGTATGTCCGTTCGGATGATAACTTTCAAATGAAACTTAAAATAAGCGATAACTTCCGATGAAGCTAGTGACCTGGAATTGTGGTCAAATGGTTGTAGTTGGGTAAAGTTGATTGATATTGAAAGTACGTAAAGTCCGACCAGCGAAACCCCTACTTCCCCTACAAATAAAACCTCAAATAAGCGAAAACTCTCGATAAAATGAAGCTAGTGACTTTGGTCAAATGTTTGTACTAGGACCTTGTTGGTTGTTATTGAAAATGTGCAAGGTCCGACAAAAAAAACCTCTACCTCCCGTACAAGCGACTCTTCAAATAAGCGATAACTTTCGATAGAATGCAGCTAGTGACTTCGACAAATATTTGTAGTGTGGGCTAGATAGTGTATTTTGTGAGTGGTCAAGATCCTTCTGAATGAGCGCCAACCTCCCCTATAAACTAGTCATACAGAAAACTCACTTATAATATGGTCGTTGTCAATTGATACTTTTGGTATCACCACTAGGTGTGTACAAGTCTAGGGGATATACGTTTCGGACTTTCGGTTTTTCATAGTTTTGGTTGTTAATAATTATCGTAAGTTGATTACTTGCCTTTGTAATTTAGGTTGCTTTGTGCAAACGTTAACCCTCGAATTACACATGGTCAAATGTTTGTACTAGGACCTTGTTGGTTGTTATTGAAAATGTGCAAGGTCCGACAAAAAAAACCTCTACCTCCCGTACAAGCGACTCTTCAAATAAGCGATAACTTTCGATAGAATGCAGCTAGTGACTTCGACAAATATTTGTAGTGTGGGCTAGATAGTGTATTTTGTGAGTGGTCAAGATCCTTCTGAATGAGCGCCAACCTCCCCTATAAACTAGTCATACAGAAAACTCACTTATAATATGGTCGTTGTCAATTGATACTTTTGGTATCACCACTAGGTGTGTACAAGTCTAGGGGATATACGTTTCGGACTTTCGGTTTTTCATAGTTTTGGTTGTTAATAATTATCGTAAGTTGTTTACTTGCCTTTGTAATTTAGGTTGCTTTGTGCAAACGTTAACCCTCGAATTACACACGGTCCCTAACGACCCCAGCAATTTCTTTCTGTTATTATTTTTCAAAATAATTATCGTAAAGTGTGTTGCTGCCATTGTAATTTAGGTAGCTCTGTACCAGAGTCAACCCTCAGATTGCACACTGGGGTTCCTGAAGGTCCCAGCAGTTTTTTTTGAATATTTCTGTTTTGAAAAAATCAGGAGAATTCTCTCAATTCGATTCCTCTGTCTAGTCCAAATAGGGCTGCATGTAACTCTGGTTACAATGACGAATAAGATCGGTAAGAGGATGTACCTTTGTCGAACTGCACTCCCAATCTCAAAGTCCTCAGACACCTGACATTTATGCAGAGCGCGACTTGCCTCTCCTGCGCAAAGCCATCCGTATAGAATCTCGGTTCACACCAGGAAAGGCTTCTTAATCAATGAAAAGCAAGTAATGCAGAGAATTATACTCAACGCATTGCTCGGAGATGTTTCGTTAGGTGTTGATGTGGTCGACTCAGGAGAATCCATATCGAAACCCAGCCTGCTCTTCATCAATAGACGCGTTCTTTTGCTTTTCTCAACCTGTATAGGTTAGTGAAATAACACGCAATACAACAACAATGCTACCCTATATATTGTAGATTGGCGCTTAGTCCAGTGATTTATGGAGAGGAGATCCTGACCTGGATAGCGCACAAGTTAAGCTTTGATTTAGGACGCATCTAGCGGTTGGTAGAAGAAGTTCGCTCATTCCACGATGTCCACTCTATTTTCACCTCAGTTGACTTCAATTAGAATCAATAGAATTCCACACTTTTTCAAATTGGAATAGTCATTTTTGTCGAAATATTAGGAAACTACTCGGAATCAATTAGTTTCATCTAGCACAGTTGCGTTTGATAGGTTCAATGCTTGCTCTTGATGCAATAGAATGAAGTCTATTTTTAATATTTTTCAAAGAGTGGAATTATGCTACCACTTAAAATCCAAACTTTCTCTGAGATCAAATCCATTTCATGTCAAATACATGCTGTATGAGTCAGATACATCGTTTTTATTTGCACAAAAGCTCGGGTTAACTATCCTTGACCTGGATAGCTGCAAAAGAAATTGCTTCCTAAATTAACTTTTAGTCTTTTGATGTCAATTTTAGCTACTATCTTGACAACTGCAGGAAGCACGTGCTTTTCAAATTATTGTCTGCAAGACCACCATTTTTCGGAAGTTCAATGATCAATCCTTCCTTCCACTCAGTGGGAAAGGTGTCTGTGTTCCACGCTATATCAACAATTTCAGTGCAGCAGCTCGGCAGTTATGCTTGTCGCTGCTTAATAAAGTTCGGCAAGAATACCGTCGAGTCCGTCGGCCTTTCGTAGTTTTAGTGCAATAATTACAGAGGTAATTTTCTCTTTAGTCCGTGCATTATACGCGCATTTTGTTTAGTTAAATTATCTACATGAGAGGGAACTTCACCAGAAGTTACACGGTTCAAGACAGTGACGAAGTGTTCCTTCCTTCGCCTCATCTGACCTTCCTCTGAGATACTTAAGTAGTTTTTCATTACTATCCTTTACCGGGTGTTGGCGGGAGTTACAACCACAAACTCCTTGATAACACCTTATACGCTCCTTGCGGCAGGACGAAATCGTTGTAAAGGATTGGCGCGGGAGCTTATCTGCCCCATAAGCAAGAAGAGGGATAAGCTTCGGTGTGAAAACTATAGAGGCATCTCACTAGTCTGTCCGTCCTATAAAAAACTGTAGAAAGTTCTGGAAAACAGAATCAATTGGAGAGTGTAAAGGTGGCCGGGTGGAGGCCTGGTCGACCAAGAAACAAAAGAAGTTGAACTACGAATAAACAAGGGCAAAACGAAAATAATGATGTAATCCAGGACTAGGACGCCACCACAATCGAACATTACCATCGGGGATCTCAACATTAAAAATAAATAACTGTCGCAACAGTCCAATCTCCAAGGCCTCCAGATGAGTTAGCATCGCCTCATTTTCTAGATCATGACGGTGTGTCTTGTGTGGACGTGTGGAATCAGCAACACACTCAACCGAGCTATTTACCCAATAAATGGGTACTCATTTAACAGCTGAGTGGGCTCATAGTCCGACACGTAAGTCCCATTTTTTATCGAAAACAAACTACTGCATTCAGTAGGAAACTACTGCATTCAGTAGGAATCGAGCCGGAGCGCAGTGCATTAAAAACAATCGGATTTTTCATAAGGCAAAGGGATTTGTATTTTAACTTGCAAATAAAAAATATGCAATGAGATCTAAGGAAGAAAGCTTACTTGAAGTAGACAGCTTATATTCATATTATATTATTTAGACGTGTTCTACCTCGAAGATAACTAAGTTATTAAGTTCCCAAATGTCTGAAACTGGAAGCTTGATTATCAGAAACCTAGCGAGAAGGGTTTGGTCAGTGGATGTGTAGCTAAGTGAGAGGCTTGGAAATGCAACCACATTGGTCAATTGACTCACTATCAACACGTAACATACAACTTCAGTTTTATTTGCCACGACGCGAGGAGCCGCACTAATACCCTCGAATATTTGGAAACGCATTTGACTAATCAGATCGGCTAGTGCTGCTGTGATTTACCTATAATTCAACTAGTTTGCCTTATATCCCAGTAGGATACAGCGCGTCAACTTCTCTAATTAGCCATCGAATTTGCCATCAGGCAATAAGTCTAATCTCGTTCCATGACACACCCAACAACGCACGCTTGTCGGCCACCGATCGGCGATTCAAGGACGTTCCAAACGTCGACATAAATTGTGTAGTTGAGTTCATTGGCGTTTCATTTCATAACACTTCCAGTATAGTAGTTATGGCCCTTACGCAATGTAAGCCACTGCCATTTTCGCGTGCATATCAAAACTCTGATTGTCAATCATCTGGCCTGTACGCCGATTCAGCACTTCATTTTTTAATATTGTTCTAGGCCAGAAAATTTTTAAAATTCGACAAAGACAAGAGTCGGCGAAATATTGTACCTCACTAGTATTATTTACGGAAAGTTTTCATGTTCTGCTCCCTTGCAATAACACAGACAACCCCAGGGAGCGAAATAGGCCCATTTTGGTCTTAACGACGAGCTTCTTTGGAAATATGTACTGCCACCTAGGTAGTCGAATTTATCCACAGGCTGTCCATAATACCAATGGGCCGGATTTTTAGTTGGCAGCACAACCACCTTGGTTTTGTTGGCGTTAATATTTCACAATAGGGGTAGGGGACTCCTTCTCGAGATTTGAAGCCATTCCGTTCAGATCTACGATTTTGTCAGAGAGCAAGCATACGTCGTCCGCGTAGTCAAGATGTTGCAGATAAGATGTATTCATTTCTACTGCGTTATCTGGATAGAGTTGTTGTTGTTAATTGCCTTGATCCCTTCAGGGGCATGGGCGCGTCAACATTTCCAGCATTTCCATGGCTTGATGACGTTTCGATCAACTGCAATTGCTAGCATGCACCTCCTATCCGCGCCGTCTTTACACTGACAAGCTCGGAGCACAGTGAGAATTCTATTAGTACCCACAGGCAGTTTCGATCGCGCCGAGATTTGAACTCCGAGCTCTAGATTAGTATCGTAGAGCGGTGACCGAACGACCACGGACACCGAACGCGATTGAAATTGGATTGGAGAGGGGATACCCTGGACGACAGCCACTTCCAGTCTAAAAGTCCCCCTAGACTTTATAGACACCTTCAATAGCCATAAGCTTCATAGGGATCCCTCCAGAGCCGCTCATATAGATTTTCGATCCACACCGCCGAAAGCCTTTTGGAAATCCGTGAAAAGCTGCCGGTTTGCTGAGCTGTGAGATTGTATTTAAAAACCGCGGAGGCTGCCGGTTGTTTGCCTTTATAGACAGCGGGTGCCGCTGCTCAAACAGCTTGTTAAACCGCAGCTTCGAAACGGCGCCTTGCATACACCTTTAATAGTCACAAAGTTTTTAGGGATGCCTCCATAGCTGCTTACATATGTACATAGATTCCTGATCAACACTGCCGAAAGTCTTCTCGAAATCCATGAAAAGCAAGTGAAGTGAGATTGATACTCGACGCATTACCCGATGACAATTTGCAAGGTATTCCGTGATGCTGCTTAAAAGCTTGTTTTCCAAGCCTTGCTAGGTGCTTATAACAAGGGACTCGGTCATATGATGGGAAGAAACGGCCTTGGTGATAGTAATGACAATGGTGAAAGATTTGTAGAGTTCGGCAACTTTCACGGTCTCTTCTTCGGTGGGATTATACTTGAGCATACAGACTGCCACAAAATCACCTCAGATCAACAGAGGGCCAGTTGATCGGCACAGAATATAAAATGAGGACGACCACCTTGCCATTAGTAAAAGATACAAAAGTTGCTTTTTGGACGTGCGAAATAAGAGGGGCGCCGATATTGGGATGGGAAGAGACCATTATCTTATGATCGCTAATTTCGATTACGTATGGCTGCCGTGCGCCGTCCTAGCGACGAAAGATCCAGGGGTCGCAAATTCTACACCGACCGACTAAAAAATCTAGCTGTCTTTCAACAACACAAGAACCGCCTTGCGCAGAAAAGCAGCTTAGATAGCTAGTCTCATCAAAAATATGTATATCGGCAGCGCAGATATCATCGTCGGGATAAACCCGGATTGCCGGCATAGGCCTTGGATGTTCGACGTATCATGATAGCGGATTGTTGAAAGCAAGCGAATGAAGGTAGGTTTAGCTCAAAAATCAAACGGCAATCGAGGTAGCATCGAGTTCCTTTATCGTCAGGAAGCTCGAGAAGTTCAACGTATTGTGCGATGCGATAAAAGAGGGTATACTAACTCTCTCGTCTCGGCAGAAGAAGCCGCAAGAAACAACAACTTCAAGGACGTATACGGTGTCATTAAGGAGTTTAAATATGGTCGTGACTCCTAGCAACATCCAGTGTAGGATAGTGATGGAAAGCTACTTATCTTATGGGATAATCAGATGAGGCGGTGAAAAGAACATTTCCCCACGTAATAGCCTTACAGACTGTAATAATTGAAAAAGCATTTGCGTGCTTCCTGCCTTTGCCAAAATAATAGCTAAAATTGTCCTGGAAGACAAAACAATCACTTAGAAAGCACAATTGATGAAGAACAAGCCGACTTTCGATCCGATCGATTCATTAGCACCTTGCGTCCTGGAATGCACCGAGTGCGATTCTCAGCTTCACTCGCTTTTCATTGATTTCGAGAAGACTTTCGATAGTGTAGACCGCGATTATATATGGGCGGCTTTGCACAGGGGATAGGCATCCCTGAGAAACTTGTGGCTATTATTAAGTCGACCTATGATAGCGCATAATGTCGCATTATACATAAAGGTAAGTTGTCGAGGAACTTTGCGATTCAGAGTGGAGTTCGGCAGAGGTGCTTTCTCTCACCTATTCCTTGTAGTGATTGGCGGGTGTAGCATGCAGCCCTATCCGGACCACACAGAGGAATTCGATACACCTTTACATATTGTTTGCAACATCTTGATTACGCTACCGACATATTGCTACTCTCTAACAAAATCAGACCTAAACTTTATGGCTTTAGATATCGAGAGACGAGCAAGGTTGGGCTAAAGATGGGCATCAACAAAACCAAAGTTCTTAGCCCACCGTTACGAAAAAGAAATCCTATTCCTTTTGATATTAAAGTCAATTGACAGTCTGTCCAGACTGGACAAGTTCGTCTGCCAAGGAGGCATTGTTGCCGAAAATGGTGGTACGAAGCAGGACATCGCTCGTCCTAACTTGCCTAAATGTGCATTCGGCACGCTTACCAAATCTGGCAAAGCAATTGTCTTAGTATTAACACCAAACTGGGCTTGTTACGCTCTTTGGTACTCTCTGTGCTGTTGTATGGGAGTAGCACACAGCTATTTCCGTAAGAGTTACCAACAAACTGCAAGATCCAGTCAACTCATCTCTTCGTCGCATTTTAAGATTTTTTTTCTGCCCCGAAAAAATATTAAATGAAGAGCTGAGTCGGCGTACGGGTCACTCGTCAATCGACGAATTGATACGCAAGTGAAAACGGCAGTGGATAGGTCACACATTGCGGAAGGGTGACAACTGCATTGCTAGACATGCTTTAAAATCGGACCCCATTCCCAGTGACGTCTGACCAATGGGGCGTCCGAAAGTCTCATGGCGCTGATCTGTGGCGAAAGTCTGTGCGTCGCTGGGTAAGTCATGGGAGAAGATGCGTCCCATTGGCCAGAACAGAGTTCATTGTTGCACAGGAGTAGTTGACGCGCTAAACCCCACTAGGTGTTAAAGTAAAGTAGTAACGTGCTGAATTTTAATTTTCGGGCGAACAAATTGCAATTTCAGGGAGGAACCGAAACTGCAAACAGGGTAATTAACAAAACACTTTGTTATTAGCTGTTAACGCACTAGAACTGACATTCCGCAACGTGATGGCATTTTTGCAGAAAAACACAAATCTCGACGGAACATTTGGTTTTCACAGGTGCGTGTTCCTTTCCTTGTGTGAAATTCTCTCCCCGCTGTGAATGTGAATCAAACCTTTATGAATATTTCCTTGTTGTCGCACGATTTAGCCTTGATGGTATTATATTACGGCATTTAGGTGTTTGTTTATTGCGTCTTATTTTGACGTTGACGAAGAGAAAAATTTGCATAGTGTTCGTTTGTTCACTATCCGTGTTACTACTAATCTCGTTGCTTTCAAGTGGTTGTTTTCTTGCTCAACGAAGGCTCAACAAATACGTGCACACAAAACCATCTATACAACAAGCCTGAAACCAGGATTTCAGTTCAGTGAACCGGCCTACTATTTGACGGCTGTTACCAAAACCCGTGCACATGTTCGGTGTCATATTTTTCTCTATCTGACATTTCTTCTTATCAACGTTTTATTCTGAATTTAATATTTCTCTTCTCATCACTGCTTTGCTTCACTTTCCTCGCTTAAGGCTGGTATTAACCTCTTCGTGCGAAAATGTTACACTCATCTCTCCCACGAAAAAGTGACAGTGTAGAGTTGCAGACAGCACATTACCGCGGCGCTCTACACGACACATGATTTTCCCTTCTACTCCAAGGACCGGTTTTCAAGCGAAATAAAGAACAAAGTAATTTTTTTCGCGTGAAAATTTCTCCTAATAATGTCTCTTTGAATGATATATGTTAGCACTGACAGAGCGAAAATCTTTCGTGGGAACACAACTTTTCACAGTTTTTGTATGTGACTTCGCGCGAAAAACTGATCTTAGAACCTTTATCAGTGATTTGCTTGGCTTGGTTTTTTTGCTTCGCTTTAATTCCCTCGTTTGTCACTGCTTCAGCTTCTTTGCTTATCACTGTTTCACTTTTCTCACTTATTCCAGCTTCCATTTGCTGCCCTTGCTTATCACCCCTTCGATTCGCTTTGGTTGTCTCTCTTATTACTACTTGGTTTCCACCAATCATTTCCCCAAGTTTCGGTTCGCTTTGCATCTATCGCTCACCGTTGCTTCGTCTTTTTTTACTTACACTTGCTTCCTTTTTCCTGCTCGCTTATCACTGCTTCGCTTCCCAAGTCTTGGCTTCGCTTCCCTATCACAGTTCTGCTTCAGCGCTTAGCAGCGCTTTGCTTCGATGATCAGTTTTCGCTTATTACTGCTTCGTTTCGCTTCGCTTTCCTTCATTATCACAGCTTATGACTCCTTCGCTTCAATTTCTACGTTTAACACTGCTTCGCTTTCTTCTTTATCAGTGCTTCGCTCCATCTTCACTGCATCGTCTCGCCTCGCTTTGCTTTCTTTGTTTATCTTACGCTTATTGACTTTTCTGCCTCATCTAACGCTTACTCGTGCTTAACAGTAGCTTATCACTTGTTAATAATTCGCTTTGAATAAAGTTATTTACACGCCATGCCTCAGGTTACCAGTTGATGATGTAATAAACATCAGGTTAGGGCAGTTGATTGAACTTCGATCAAAAATTAAAAAAAAAAACGCATTTTTCTGCGCTTCTACTTACTCTGTAAGTTGTGGGCATTTATATAGGAGGCCCCAGCACTTTCTCACGCATTTTGAGGGGTTATTACTGGATTTTCTCCATCAATTTGTCTGTCCTTGGCCACCAAAGGTGGAAATGGCATCTTTTAGAGCAGTTTCTCCTCTTTAAGCTGGTATCCACACCTTTGGTGGCCAAGCCTGAGAAAGTTTACGGTTTTGATTTCGCTGCAGCACTTTTCCGTGCATTCTGCGTGGTTTTTGCTGGATTTTTTTTCTCCGCCATTTTTACTCTTTTTCATTCGCTGATGATTTTTTTTCTCAGCCTTGGCCACCAAAGGTTGAAATGGCATCTTTTAGAGCAGTTTCTCCTCTTTAAGCTGGTATCCGCACCTTTGGTGGCCAAGCCTGAGAAAGTTTACGGTTTTGATTTCGCTGCAGCACTTTTCCGTGCATTCTGCGTGGTTTTTGCTGGATTTTTTTTCTCCGCCATTTTTACTCTTTTTCATTCGCTGATGACTTTTTTTCTCAGCCTTGGCCACCAAAGGTGGAAATGGCATCTTTTAGAGCAGTTTCTCCTCTTCAAACTGGTATCTGCACCTTTGGTGGCCAAGCCTGAGAAAGTTTACGGTTTTGATTTCGCTGCAGTACTTTTCCGTGCATTCTGCGTGGTTTTTGCTGGATTTTTTTTCTCCGCCATTTTTACTCTTTTTCATTCGCTGATGACTTTTTTTCTCAGCCTTGGCCACCAAAGGTGGAAATGGCATCTTTTAGAGCAGTTTCTCCTCTTCAAACTGGTATCTGCACCTTTGGCGGCCAAGCCTGAGAAAGTTTACGGTTTTGATTTCGCTGCAGCACTTTTCCGTGCATTCTGCGTGATTTTTGCTGGATTTTTTTTCTCCGCCATTTTTACTCTTTTTCATTCGCTGATGATTTTTTTTTCTCAGCCTTGGCCACCAAAGGTTGAAATGGCATCTTTTAGAGCAGTTTCTCCTCTTTAAGCTGGTATCCGCACCTTTGGTGGCCAAGCCTGAGAAAGTTTACGGTTTTGATTTCGCTGCAGCACTTTTCCGTGCATTCTGCGTGGTTTTTGCTGGATTTTTTTTCTCCGCCATTTTTACTCTTTTTCATTCGCTGATGACTTTTTTTCTCAGCCTTGGCCACCAAAGGTGGAAATGGCATCTTTTAGAGTAGTTTCTCCTCTTTAAGCTGGTATCCGCACCTTTGGTGGCCAAGCCTGAGAAAGTTTACGGTTTTGATTTCGCTGCAGCACTTTTCCGTGCATTCTGCGTGGTTTTTGCTGGATTTTTTTTCTCCGCCATTTTTACTCTTTTTCATTCGCTGATGACTTTTTTTCTCAGCCTTGGCCACCAAAGGTGGAAATGGCATCTTTTAGACCAGTTTCTCCTCTTTAAGCTGGTATCCGCACCTTTGGTGGCCAAGCCTGAGAAAGTTTACGGTTTTGATTTCGCTGCAGCACTTTTCCGTGCAATCTGCGTGGTTTTTGCTGGATTTTTTTTCTCCGCCATTTGTACTCTTTTTCATTCGCTGATGATTTTTTTTCTCAGCCTTGGCCACCAAAGGTGGAAATGGCATCTTTTAGAGCAGTTTCTCCTCTTTAAGCTGGTATCCACGCCTTTGGTGGCCAAGCCTGAGAAAGCTTACGGTTTTGATTTCGCTGCAGCACTTTTCCGTGCATTCTGCGTGGTTTTTGCTGGATTTTTTTTCTCCGCCATTTTTACTCTTTTTCATTCGCTTATGATTTTTTTTCTCAGGCTTGGCCGCCAAAAGTGGAAATGTCATATTTTAGAGTAGCTTCTCCTCTTTATAGTAGTATTCCGATTTTTGATGACCAAGCCTGAAAAATTTACGGCCACGATTTGAACAGAAAGTGTATATTCTTCTTTGGTTGAAATCGGCCTACTATTTCATATACCTCTCATATTTCATTTCATTTCATTTCATTTATTTGAGTCTTTCTATCCCAGTCGGACAAGAATCGATACTGGACCGGTCCTGGATCGATGACTGTCTACTAAGGAATCGATGACTTTATCGGAGACACGTCGGAGATATTTGTATGGGCATGGCCGCTTTTACGATACCGAAAATGAGGACAGGAATCGATCCGGAATCGATGACGGTAGTCGATGGAGAATCGATGACTGGAGTCGACGTAGAATCGATACTGGGGTCGAATTGGGATCGATGACTGTAGTCAACGTGGAATCGAATCCGGATCGATGACTGGAATCGATTCCGGACCGATGACTGTAGCCAACGAGGAATCGACACAGATCGAATTCGGATCGATGGCTGTATAAATGGGTTGAATCTAGCCTGATATACAATTCGTCCAGAAATTAAAAGTATCGTGATTGATTTCACGGCACTTTTAATTTAACGGCGGATTGTATTCATGGCTTACAAAAAAAAACATACATATTCCTTTATTCCATATTTCATATATGACAACATACGCCGCCAAATGCCAGATACTTTCAAATGAATTCAAATTTCAGGCTAACTCGATACATAATTGAAAACATTTGAATTTGTCCAGCTTCGGAGACAAACCGATGAATATAACCGGTAAGGAATCGAAGACTTTGCGATTCCACTGGAATCGGAGACAAATGTTCGACTGGGATTATACAGGAAGTTACTTAATGACTATTGTATATGTGCTCTTGACAGCTAGACATATGTCAAAAAATCTTTAAAAAAAATACATTATTCGACGAAATTGTGTTTCGCCAATCCATGATGTGACAGATAATTATGTTGAAGTTATTTTTATTTGCCATTGCTCCTTGGCTTATTACTTGTAAGACTCTTAGAGTAGCCTTAAAACTAAATAACAAGATAAATATAACAGTAATATAAGAGTTACAGAGAGGGCGGATGTCCGGCTACTAAATATAATTAATTCGGATGATGCCACCGTCTCTCTAGCCCCTATCTTTGAATTTTTAATTAGAATGTACAGATGGGATATTAGTAGTCATAGCTACTTATATGATGCTTAATTTTCTTCATATACATAAATGTACAAATAAAATAAAGCAAGATAAGAATATACCTTGCTTTTCTGTTACATTAGGGAATCTTTCCTCTTATAGATACATAGCCAGTAATTATATTTTACAATTAAATAGTACATTGTGTATTTGTTAAACCTTATATTAATACATTGATAAAATATGGTGGAAATTATATATACTGGAGCCTATTTCAATTAGATCAACAATTGGTTATTTGTCAATTTTGATGAAATTCTTTGGTAATATACATATATTTAAGACTAGTATATATTATACCTACTCGTAGGTATAATTCTGGTCAAACAGTGTAACATACCGCTATTTAAAATCAGGGAGTGGAAAAGAAACAATAAATCTATTTCATTTTTATTTCTAATCGAATTGTCAATTGGAAAAAATGCGGACTTAATTTTTCTTAGATATTTTAAATAATCCAAATGATTAATTAAAAGTGAGCCCCCGTATCCAGAGGTCCTTCCAGAGACAAGGTCGAAGAACTAAGTAACTAGCCCCTATGCGAGGAGAATTTTCTTTCAAATATCTGAAGTTTTTCAGCCACACTCGGTGAAATTGACATCCATGCAGGAAAACAATACATTATAGCAGGTCGGATTAAGGTTTTATATATTGTAATAGTAATCTAACATTAGACTCAATCGACTTAGATGACAAGAGAGAACTTAGTTCTTTAGCTGCTGAATGAACTTTAGCGAGTATTTTCCTAACATGAGGATTAAACTTACATTTGTTATTAAAAAGGACGCTAAGATAGCTTAGATGTTCCTTTAGAGGAATGAATTCCCCATTTATTTTTAAATTAATGCGCTTGCTTTGCGGTACGGCTTTGTAGTGGCCTTTGCCGCTAGGATTGCGAAAACAGATTAGGGAGCTCTTCTGGGAGTTTATTTGGAACCCCCACTTGTGAAGAAACCTACAGATAGGAGTAAGTATCGTGGCTAATTTAGTTAACGCCTGGGATGGCTTAAGAGCTTCAGCAAAGACAATCATATCGTCCGCAAAAAAGAGACTGCAGATAATTTGCTCAAATGAAGGGAGACGATCTCCATTGTCATGATTCGAGTGGATTGCAGTCGGAATGTCGTAAATGGAAAAATTAAAGAGCTTGGGCCCTAATATAGAGCCCTGGGGGACTCCAGAAGACAACGAAAACGGCTCAGATTTTCGAGAGCCTATGAGAATTTGAATCGATCTATCCTTGAGGAAATTGGCAATAATACGGCTCAGTGCAAGAGGGCAGTTCGCCTCAACGAGTTTGAATATTAAACCATTGTGAGAGTTTGAGTCGAATGCTTTTTGCAGGTCGATGGCACAGGCCACCGTAGTTTTCTTTTCCCTAAGATTTTGAAAAACTATTTCTTGAAGGGCCATAACAGCCATTTCAGTGGATCTGTGTTTTTCGAATCCGAACTGGTTATCTGGAATTAGAGGATCGGCAAACATTGAAAATCTGTCCAAAATGATTTTCTCTCAAATTTTTCCAATATTGGATAAGAGAGATATAGGGCGCAGCGATTCAATATCGATCGAGCTCTGTTTTTTGGGGATTGAGTAAGGCAACGCTTGTTTCCAAGATGTAGGGAAATACGCTGCATTAATACAATTATTGAATATTATGGTTAAATGTCGACTTAGGGAGTCCGCGCCTTTTCTTAGAATGTGGTTTGGGATTCCGTCCGGACCGGAGGATTTTTTATTATTGGCGGACGATATGAGATTCCTTGTTTCTTCTACTGAAGTGAAATATTGGGAATGCACAGAGGCTGCCTTTTGGGGGGCAAAAACTCCTCTTCCATAGTCCTCCGCGTGGGCGCCCCCTGGAACGGCAGTGGTCACTGACCATTGCCAACCAACGTCAAGCCGCCAGTGATGGCGGTGCGATGATTTGGTTGAGGTACCCCTGTGGTGTGGGGTGTGAAAAAAATACCACGGCCTTTCCCTTTGAGGGCCTGTCGTTAAAACCGACAATCAAAGGACAGGATGTGTATGCCAGCAACTTGCACTATCCGAAATCTTTATATGCTAACGAAACGTCAACTATCCCTCGGATAAGGACTGACTTAACGGTTGCGACTTTTAGCTATCGAACTACGACAAAGATTGGATTCTGGAATGTGCGTACTCTCCTGGACAATGGATCAGAAGGTCCCCAGAACGTACGATTTCTTCAATTAGAGAGTGAATTTCTGAGGTACAAATTAAATATCTTAGGAGTTAGTGAGATAAGATGGTGGAACAGCGGAGAATTCATCTCTCCAACGGGCAGCACTGTAATGTTGTACTCCGGTAAAGCTACCGGTAGTCGTCGTGAGTCAGGTGTGGGGCTCCTTTTAACCAGAGCCGCGCGAAACTGTCTCTTATCCTAGGAACCGGTCTCTGACAGGGTCTTGACCGCCAGGTTCCGGACCAAAATGAGGAACATCTCAATAATACAATGTTATGCCCCTACTGAACCCGACAATGTCTTGGCAAAAGACTCCTTCTACGAAGAACTAAACGCCGTTCAGAGCAGAACACCTAAAGGTGACATTATAATGGTTATGGGTGATTTGAATGCGAAAGTTGGCGCTGATAACTATGGGCTCAGACATGTGATGGGGAGACACGGTCTTGGTGATCGTAACGACAACGGTGAAAGATTTGTAGAGTTCTGCAACTTTCACAGTCTCTTCATCGGTGGTACTATGTTTGAGCATAAGGACCACCACAAAATCAGTTGGTCCTCTGTTGATCGGCGCAGAACACAAAATCAGATCGACCATTTTGCCATTAGACTTACTGATCTATTTGAAACACGCACTGGTTTGAAACAGGGCGATGGACTGGCATCGACGCTCTTCAACCTAGCACTGGAATACGTTATTCGGGCCATGAATATGGACAACAGCAAGACGCTACTCATCAAGTCGACACAATTAGCAGCGTACGCCGACGACATCAACATCATGTCCCGAAGATTGGCTGACGCAGAAGAACTTCTGCATACGCTCGATACCGCTGCAAAGGAAGTTGGATTACGTATTAACGAGGGTAAAACTAAAATAATGATGCAATCGGTGACAAGGACACCTGCACAACCAAGCATCAATGTGGGGGACCTCAACATCGAGTTCGTGAACAACTTCATCTACCTGGGTTGCAACCTGTCAAGGGACGCCAACGAAACTGACGAAATCAAGCGACGGATACAGTTAGCTAATAAGACTTTTTTCTCGGTTCTCCCCATAATGAAATCGAAGCATGTGCACAGAAACACGAAGCTCCGCGTGTACAAAACCATTATACGACCAGTGCTATGCTATGGCTGCGAAGCATGGACCCTAACTCAAGCCTCCGAAAACATGCTAGACACTTTTGAACGTAAGGTTCTACGGCGAATTTTCGGGGCTGTTTGCGATCGAGATGGATGGCGCATCCGGTACAACCATGAGTTGTATGAAATGTACGATGAGCTGCAAGTCTCGAAAATCGTCAAACTACAACGACTTCAATGGGCAGGGCATGTACAAAGAATGGACGATGATCGCATGCCTAAGAGAGTAATGAATGCAGAACGAGTCGACGGAGCGAGACTGCGAGGACGACCGAGATCTCGTTGGGAGAGTTCAGTAGGTGTGGACGCCGCGCAGCTGCTGGGCTCCCAAAATTGGAGGACGCGGTCACGTGACCGAGATAATTGGAGGACAATGATCCAGGCGGCCAAGGCCCGACGTCGGGCTGTCGCGCCACGATGATGATTTTGCCATTAGTAAAAGATTCAAGAGTTGCCTCCTGGACGTGCGAAACAAGAAGGGTGCCGATATTGGGATGGGAAGAGACCATTATCTTATGATCGCTAATGTTCGATTGCGTATTGCAGCCGTGCGCCGCCCCAGCGACGAAAGATCCAGGCCCCGCAAATTCAACACCGCTCGACTAAAAAATCCAACTGTCTTACAACAATATAATGACCATCTTGCGCAAAAAGCGGCTGAGATAACTAGTCACCCAGATAGTGACATAAACGAAAACTGGGATGCCATAAAAAATGCGTACATTGATAGCGCAAATACCATCCTTGGCCCAAACCCGGATTGCCGGAATAAGCCCTGGATGTCCAACGCTTCATGGCAGCGGATTGTTGAAAGAAAGGAGCTGAAAGTTCGTTTGGCTGCAGCATCAGACGACAATCGAAGCAGCATCGAACTCCTTTACCGTCAGAAAGCTCGAGAAGTTCAGCGTAGTGTGCGACGCGATAAAAGAGTTTATGCCAATTCTCTTTTAGCGTCAGCAGAAGAAGCCGCAAGAAGTAACAACTTAAACGCTGTATACGGTATCATCAAGGAGTTTACAGGTGGTCGTAACTCCTGCCAACATCCGGTGAAAGATAGTGATGGAAAGCTACTTATCTTGGAAGAAGATCAAATGAGGCGGTGGAAAGAACACTTCGCCGCGGTCTTGAACCGTGTAACCTCTGGTGAAGTTCCCCCTCATATAGATAATTTAGCTAACCATCAAAATGTGCGTATACGGTCCACTGCCCCGACTAAAGAGGAAATAGTCACTGCAATTATTGCACTAAAACGAGGAAAGGCCGCCGGACTTGACGGCATCCCTGCCGAACTTTATCAAGCAGCGCCAAGCGTAACTGCCGATTTGCTGCACCCACTTGTTGATAAAGCGTGGAATACAGAGACCTTTCCCACTGAGTGGAAGGAAGGTTTGATCATCAAACTTCCAAAGAAGGGTAGCCTCACAGACTGTAATAATTGGAGAGGCATTTGTGTGCTTCCTGCCGTTGCCAAGATAATAGCTAAAATCGTCCTGGAAAGACTAAAGGCCCACTTAGAAAGCACAATTGATGAAGAGCAGGCTGGCTTTCGATCCGGATTCTCCTGTGTCGATCACATTAACACCTTGCGAATCATCATCGAGCAATGCGCTGAATACGATTCTCCGCTTCACTTGCTTTTCATCGATTTCGAAAAGGCTTTCGATAGTGTGAACCGGGATTCTATATGGGCGGCCTTGCGCAGGAGAGGCATCCCTGAGAAGCTTGTGGCTATTATTAAGGCAACCTATGACGGCGCGAAATGTCGCGTACTGCATAAAGGTAAGGTGTCGGGGGACTTTGAGATTCGCAGTGGAGTTCGGCAGGGGTGCATCCTCTCACCGATCCTATTCCTCATTGTGATCGGCGATGTGTTGCATGCAGCCCTATCCGGACTCGACAGAGGAATTCGATGGACTTTGACATCTTATCTGCAACATCTTGACTACGCTGACGACATATGCCTACTCTCCCACAAAACCATGGATCTGTCCGCAATGGCGTTAGATCTCGAGAGGGAGGCAAGCAAGGTAGGTCTAAAGATTAATACCAACAAGACCAAGGTTCTTAGCCCGCCGTTGCGAAAAAGAAATTCGACACCTATTGCCATCAATATTAATGGGCAGCCTGTGGAGAAGGTGGACAACTTCGTCTACCTGGGTAGCATTGTTGCCGAAAATGGTGGTACGGAGCAGGACATCGCTCGTCGTATCAACCAGGCTAAACGCGCATACGGCATGCTGTCCAAAATCTGGCAGAGTAGTTATCTCAGCATCAAGACCAAGCTGGGCCTGTTTCGCTCCCTGGTACTATCAGTGCTTTTGTATGGGAGCAGTACATGGAAAGTTTCCGTAGGAGTTACCAGAAAGCTGCAAGTTTTCGTCAACTCATGTCTTCGTCGAATTTTAAGAATTTTCTGGCCCGAAACAATATCAAATGAAGAGCTAAGTCGGCGTACGGGTCAGATGCCAATCGACGAATTGATACGCAGGCGAAAATGGCAGTGGATGGGTCACACATTGCGGAAGAGCGATAACTGCATTGCTATGCATGCCATGAAATGGAACCCCATTTCCAACCAAGGCCGACCAAGAGGGGGTCCTCGAATCACATGGCGTCGATCTGTGGCAAAGGAGTGTCAGGTACTGGGTAAGTCTTTTGGGGAGTTGCGCCCCTTTGCCCAGAACAGAGTACGATGGCGCGCAGGAGTAATTGACGCGCTATGCCCCGCTAGGGGTTAAGGCAAAGTAGTAGTAGTACAGAGGCTGCCGGGCGAACAGAGCAATTGTTGTCAGAAAAGACAGTTAGAAACGATCCTTCGACTCCAGATAAAAAATCAGATACTTTATTATTGACTAGCGAATTTAGAGGCTCTGTCGGGAGGTTTCGGTGCTTGAAGATATTCTTAAAATATTCAGAGACGGTTTTAAGCTTGTCATCGATTGAATAATACGTAGTCTATACCTCTCATAGGAACAATGAAATCGGAACAAGTTTTACTACTAATTTCAAAGTGGCAAATGCATCATATGCCATAACGAAGGTATGATACTCTTCACGCGAAGCGTGAAGGTTATCATACCTTCGGCAAGCTAGCCGAAGACTAGTTTGTTTTTTTATCGTCTGGTATAGGCAAGTGGGGTGTCGTGAGAAAGGTACGTTGAGTACATTCAATTTTTGGCATTTCCTTTAAATTTGCAGAAGAGGAACCATGGGGAAGGAGAAAATATGAGATCATAATTTATCCCACCGTCTTGCATTCTGAGACCATTACAATCAGAAATATGAAAACCTGCAGGAAGGTGGGTTACGACTACTATATGAAACGGGAAATAATGGAATTTGGATATCTTCTTAAAATATGTTATAATACCTATAGTATATTTTTATAGTTGCGGTTAGCATTAGCACCCTGCATGTGCATCCCTTGAACACGTGGTCAAAGGTACTGATAGCCACCGATAATTAGCCCCATAGGCAATAGTTTTTGCATGTTTCGTAACAATAGTGTAATATTTAATAATAGCACGTGTAATGAGTCCTCGTCGGGACGCGGACGAGGTCACGGAAGCCGCAAACGAACACCTGACACCTTTCATACCTAGCACCGCTTTGTATGATCGCTATAAGGGTATTTACGCATGCCTGTAGGAAACCAATTGGCCCCGAGAGCCAGTTCACATTCAAGAA
This sequence comes from Chloromyia formosa, assembly GCA_964017055.1. Taxonomy (NCBI): domain Eukaryota; kingdom Metazoa; phylum Arthropoda; class Insecta; order Diptera; family Stratiomyidae; genus Chloromyia; species Chloromyia formosa. The sequence continues at coordinate 53,191,879 of OZ024816.1, read as the reverse complement.
GCCTTGCAAGTTCACCCGCGTGACAGTTCACAGGCATGGGTGTTTGCCAATAGCCAGGTGACAGATGCGTGCGAGGATGTAAACCTTAAGTAGCGTTTACACATGCCAGGAGACCGTGTCATTCCGTACATTTTACAGGCATAGCAAGTGCCTTGCAAGTAACTTGCAAGCTGTCACTTGCATATGTGTAAACACCCGTGGCTGTAAACTGCCAGACCAGGAAACCCGCACGGTGCCTTGCAGGTAGCTGACCTCCCGGGCCAATTGATTTCCTACCGGCATTCCAGTAGAGACTTGCGAACATATGTTTCTTGTCATTCGGAAATTTGGCAAATGTAAACGAGCCATTAGGCAGCTATTACACTGTCATGTTTATATTGCAATGTCCATTTTTAGGGCTTTGTAGTAAATACAAAACCCTTATGAAATCGGTCAAATGTCTGTCTGTCCGTCTGTCCGTCTGTCCATGGAATATCTCACGAACGGCTGAAGCTACATACATGAAATTTTGTAGGAATGTGAAGAATTACTATAATTCGCCGGAGAAAGCGAATCGTCGTAATAGGTCGACTTTAAGGGGAGGTCCCCATAGAGGGGAAATGAAGGTCGAAATTTTTTTTTCCTTTGGTACAAGCAAGTGGGGTATCATAAGAAAGGTACCGTCGAGTACATTCCATTTTTCAAATTTGAAGAAACGGGAAAAGGGGGAGAGGGGAAAATATGTCATCCGAGTTTGTCCCCCCCCCCCCTTGCATTTCGAGACCGTTATACTTAGAAATATGAAAATTTGCAGAAAAGCGCCATTTTACTAGCGTAGAAAACCTAGATTTCTAGAATTTTGAAATTTTATCAGAAAAGGTTAATAATAGTACATTTCTATAGTTGCAGTTAGCACACCCCTGCACCCCTTACGCGCACCCGAGGTCAAAAATATTGATGGCCAGTGATAACCAACATCATAGGCAATAATACCTCTAAGTTTCATAATAATCACATAATATTTAATAATAGTACATTCATTTAAATTTCGAGATTATGATGCCATTCATACAAAAAATGCACATAACCGGTTACTACGTACTAGCACTGCATACTTGAATATTGTTTATTGTTTTTCGTAAATTGAATTGGAGTTAACGATTTCTGAAAGGGTGGAGATTGGTGGTATAGAAGTGGTAGGGGAGAGAAGTTTAAGGGGGGAGGTAGGTGGGTTGCTGCTTTAAGGGAGGTTCCCATAGAGGGGAAATTAACGTCAACATTTTTTTCATCTGATATAGGCAAGTGGGGTATCATGAGAAAGGTACTACAGAGTACATTCCATTTTTGGCGACTTCATCAAATTCGAAGAAAGGGGAAAAGAGGCAGATTGGAAAATATGAGATCATATTGTAATTTGTCCCACCCCCCTTATCATTTCGAGACCGTTACACTTAGAAATATGAAAACATACAAGAAGATGGCTTTCAACTAGCACAGAAAACAAAAAAAAATATGGAATTTTGATGTCTTCTCAAAATAGGTTAATAGTAGTATATTTCTATAGTTACAGTTAGCACACCCCTGCATTTCTCAAACTCATCCGAGGTCGAAAATATTGATGGCCAACAATAATCAACACCATGTGCAATAATATCTCCAAATTTCGTAATAATCACGTAATATTTAAGAGTAGTAACCATTTTCAAAAGGGTAATGATTGGTGGGAGAGGTGGGAGGAGGGGAAGGGGGGAAGGAGGAAGAGGGTATGCTCGTCGCTGACTCTATTCTCTATAATTATTCAAATAATTTATTTTCAATATTTTTTATGCAAACTTACAATTTGCAATATTGTCTTAACATGAATGGTTAAGCTCCAAAAGTAGGACAGTTCATCTCCTATTGGCATGGGACACTACAAAACCCTCGGATTGCGGGCGTAGCCCTCTATTTTCCGGTTTCATTTGCATATGGAATGTGTCATGACAGCCACACACAAGTCCATATAAAAAGAATGCATATTGTAATATAAATATTATAGTGTAAGCACGGCATTACATAAGACTGGAAAGTCTGCGCCATCTCCAGGGGAACACGTAAGGTACACCCATCTTCGAAAATGGATGTGGGGTGCGTTCCCGAAGCGCAAGCGCTTAGAGTAGCGCTCCACAAATGCGGAGCCATAATTACGACGGCTGGTTTTTTTTCGTGTGAAGCGCGGTCCCATTGGCAAAAATAATGTGCGATTGGCCTACTGGGACTGGCGGACCCAAGTAGGGACAGGTTGCACAATGTTATCCCGACTTGAAGAAGGTATACGCCCCATAATATGCACCAAGTCGGTATGCAGCAACGAGCGCCTTTCAGCGCTTGCGTTTTCGGAAAGTGCCCCATATCCATTTTCGAAGATGGGAAAGTGACGTTTCTTCGGGCATTTCGGGCAAGGAGGTCGGACGACCAGCAGCAGCGACGAGTGGCAGTCAACCAAAAATTTAATTTTAATTTGAAATTAAATGCTTAAAAAAAAAAAAAAAACCAGGCCGAAGCGTATATACCCTAGACTTGTACAGACCTAGTCGTGATACCAAAAGTACCAATTGGTAACGACCATATGTATTAAAAGTAAGTTTCCTATACGGCCAGTTTATAGGGGAGGTTGGCAATGATTCAGTAGGATCTTGACCATTATCAAAATCAATTAACTAACCCATTCTACAAATATTTGTCGAATTTTTCAAGTCGCTAGCTTAATTCTATCGAAAGTTATTGCTTATTTGAAGTCTCACTTGTAGAGGAGGTAGGGGTTCCTTGGGTCGGATCTTGCTCATTATTGCCACCAACAAATAAGATCATGTTTCAAACATTTAAACAAAATTGCAGAGCTTCACTCTATCGGAAGTTATCGCTTATTTGAAGTTTCACTTGTAGGGGAGGTAGGGGTTCCTTGGGTCGGATCTTGCTCATCATTGCTACAAACAAATAAAATCATGCTACAAACATTTATACAAAATTGCAAGTCTCTAGCTTCACTCCATCGAAAGTTATCGCTTATTTGATGTTTCATTTGTAGGGGAGGTAGGGGTTCCTTAGGTTTGATCTAACCCATCTTAAATACCAACTAACCCGATCTCACTTCAAACATTTGACCAAAACTTCAAGTCGCTGGCTTGATTCTGTCAAAAGTTATCGCTTATTGAAGTTGCATTTGTAGGGGAGGTAGGGGTTGCTTGGGTCGGATCTTACCCATTTTCAATGCTAACCAAGTAGATCCTACTAACAACATTTTGTCAAATTTTCAACTCGCTAGTGTCATTTTGTCGAAAGTTATCGTAATTAAAAGAATATTTATTTTTTTGAAATTTGTAGGGGAGGTAGGCGTTGTCTTAATCTGATTATGCCTAACTTACTAGAACTTAAGCATCTTCTTACTCCAGGGTAACATGCCAAAAATCAGGTGTCTACGTCAATTGGTTCAAGAGTTATAGACAAAAAACCCGAAAAGTAGGGTAGTACGGGGCTCTTTGTAAGAAAATTACCGTTAGTTTTCAGCTGATTGATTTAATTTTTTTATAGGAGTAGAAGATTATCCTCACGAACAATCTGCCAAAGCTAGAGCTTTTCATGTTTATTTAATCGGGATCATGCCCATTTTCAATACCAACCAAGTAGATTATAGTTCCAACATTTTACCAAAATTTCAAGTCTCTAGCTTCATTCTATCGAAAGTTATCGTGCGAACGGACAGACAGACAGACAGACGGACAGACAGACAGACAGACATGGCTAAATCGAATCAGGAGGTGATCCTGATCATTTATATATATACATTGCTATACCTCCGGAGCCTCCTTTAAGGTGTTACATATTTCCGTCGTGACAAAAACAATATACCCTATACTAAAAGTCTAGGGTATAAAAAAAGTGCGTAGAGACGCAAACGTAAACGCGCGTGACAAATTCGTTGTGTTTTTGTGGCGTGATTAGAGTAAAAAAAAAAACTCAGCCACGGCTCCTCCCGGAAAAGACCTCACCCCGACTGGGCGCATCCAAATAAAAGATAAAGAAACCCCCCCCCCCCCCGGCTCGCGAGGTTAAGTCGGCCGAGAATCGAATGTCAACGGAGCGGATTCTAACCATAGGCGCTACGGACCCGCAGGACGACTCGAGATACCAAGTCACCGTGGGCGGTAGACGTTGTGGCTACAGGCGTAAATCTCGCAACCCGTCGGTTCAGCAACCTCACGGCTATCCGGTGCCAGTACCAAGGTCGGAGACCCGACCAAACGCCCAAGCAGCTACCGCAGCATCTCGGACGATCGCCCCGGGCCAAGAGCCGCCAGTAAGCGCTTTGTCCTCCTACGAGGTGAGGTTATGTGTGTTGGTGTGGTGTTGGAGGGATACGGGCAAACAGTAGGCGCCCCATTTTCGTTTGTGTGAATTGGAAATCGGAAGAGATAGTGAAAAATATTTAAAAGGCAAAGAAAGTTACAAATTATAATAAAACAGAAAACAAAACAAAGAAAAATGAAACCGGAAAATAGAGAGCAACGCCCGCAATCCGAGGGTTTTGTAGTGTCCCATGCCAATAGGAGATGAACTGTCCTACTTTTGGAGCTTAACCATTCATGTTAAGACAATATTGCAAATTGTAAGTTTGCATAAAAAATATTGAAAATAAATTATTTGAATAATTATAGAGAATAGAGTCAGCGACGAGCATACCCTCTCCCTCCTTCCCCCCTTCCCCTCCTCCCACCTCTCCTACCAATCATTACCCTTTTGAAAATGGTTACTACTGTTAAATATTACGTGATTATTACGAAATTTGGAGATATTATTGCACATGGTGTTGATTATTGTTGGCCATCAATATTTTCGACCTCGGATGAGTTTGAGAAATGCAGGGGTGTGCTAACTGTAACTATAGCAATATACTACTATTAACCTATTTTGAGAAGACATCAAAATTCCATATTTTTTTTTTTTTTCTGTGCTAGTTGAAAGCCATCTTCTTGTATGTTTTCATATTTCTAAGTGTAACGGTCTCGAAATGATAAGGGGGGTGGGACAAATTACAATATGATCTCATATTTTCCCCTCTGCCTCTTTTCCCCTTTCTTCGAATTTGATGAAGTCGCCAAAAATGGAATGTACTCTGTAGTACCTTTCTCATGATACCCCACTTGCCTATATCAGATGAAAAAAAATGTTGACCTTAATTTCCCCTCTATGGGAACCTCCCTTAAAGCAGCAACCCCCTTAAACTTCTCTCCGCTACCACTTCTATACCACCAATCTCCACCCTTTCAGAAATCGTTAACTCCAATTCAATTTACGAAAAACAATAAACAATATTCAAGTATGCAGTGCTAGTACGTAGTAACCGGTTATGTGCATTTTTTGTATGAATGGCATCATAATCTCGAAATTTAAATGAATGTACTATTATTAAATATTATGTGATTGTTATGAAACTTAGAGGTATTATTGCCTATGATGTTGGTTATCACTGGCCATCAATATTTTTGACCTCGGGTGCGCGTAAGGGGTGCAGGGGTGTGCTAACTGCAACTATAGAAATGTACTATTATTAACCTTTTCTGATAAAATTTCAAAATTCTAGAAATCTAGGTTTTCTACGCTAGTAAAATGGCGCTTTTCTGCAAATTTTCATATTTCTAAGTATAACGGTCTCGAAATGCAAGGGGGGGGGGACAAACTCGGATGACATATTTTCCCCTCTCCCTCTTTTCCCGTTTCATCAAATTTGAAAATAATTCCAAAAATGGAATGTACTCGACGGTACCTTTCTTATGATACCCCACTTGCTTGTACCAAACGAAAAAAAATTTCGACCTTCATTTCCCTCTATGGGGACCTCCCCTTAAAGTTGACCTATTACGACGATTCGCTTTCTCCAGCGAATTATAGTAATTCTTCACATTCCTACAAAATTTCATGTATGTAGCTTCAGCCGTTCGTGAGATATTCCATGGACAGACGGACAGACGGACAGACAGACATTTGACCGATTTCATAAGGGTTTTGTATTTTACTACAAAACCCTAAAAAAGGGAAATGAATAGGAGTATGCAATCGCGTGGTCATTCTTAATTAGTAAGCAAAGAAATAGTTTTTTTTTTTGGTTTCCACTTGCTTGATAAAATGTGTAGAGTAGTGTACTCGTTCTATATTTAAGTGACTTAATACTTGAAATATCGACTGATTTCTCGCGAAGGTGTTCATGTTTAGATTATTATTAAAGAAAAGAAGAGAAAAAAAAAACCAAATAGCTCAAGGCCCGGGCGTAGGAGTTAATAAAATTGATAATTTTGGTAGAGTGATCAGTAAACTTAAGAATATTTTGTGAGCCTCTTTATAGTGAAGAAAATTAATTTTGGTTATACGCTATGTAGAAAAGAAAAAAGGCAGAAAAAAGAAAGTAACCTAAAATAATTAAAAGAAAGGAATGAATTTCCCGCGAAACTGGATTACAACACAAAAGAAAAATGAATAAAAAAATAAGAAATATGTGCTAAACATGTGATTTTTTTTGCTTCCCGTTTCCCATAAGGAAAACTCCGCTCTCCCACTATCGTCGTGTAATCACGTCTGCTTTTCTTGGGGGCTGGGCCAATTGCGCCGCCCAGCCCATGGTCGGGGAGGGAGCGCGGAGCCCCACCGCCATCAGGGGGCTCCAGTGTTAGTTCCAGAAGTGCTTCGGATTTTGTTGGTCGGTTTATTTGTTGTTAGGGACTTCCCGTCTTGTCTTGGCATTCGGGCCGACTCGAGATTTTTTTTTTGTAACAAGGCAGAGGCAGTGGTGACCTCCTCTAACCCCTCCCACACTACCGGTAGCTGAGCTGGCTATCCAACGCGAGTCATACCTCTGGTCACAACTGAGGAGGTTTCGACGCGTAGGTGTCACGAACGGTCTAAACGACCATCCCTCAACCTCCGTCCTCATTTTAGGGTCACCTAAATCTAACCAATTGTTACAATGGCGCCCAACGTGGGGCCAAATAAATTACCGTTAGGGTTCACTTCGGTCACCCTAGGACCTCATTCCACCTTGAGGTTCTATCACCGGTCCCACAGCCGGAGGTTGACAACTTTTGAGGTTCCAGCCTCACTAAGGGCTGCACGCCCACCGGGACATACAAACTCCGGCTATATATTTTTTTTTGTATCCTCATCCCATCCATGTCGAGGACCCCATCCCTGTAGAGTAGGTTTTCCTATCCCCACCTATCCCCTAACAGGCAGTGCCTACTTGTGATTGTCAAGGGATGCTTTTGCATCGTGGGCAAGACGTTCGGAAAAAGGGATTTTCTTTTGGAATCACAGGAATTGGGAGTTTACTTTCAATCTCCCGTCCGAGTTCCTCGAACGTCTTCTCACCTTTGTGTGTAGGCACTGACCTTCAATAGCTCGTTCTCACTATAAGTCAGATTTCGGAACTCGTGTTGCCTGGCTTATCCTGTTTCGGTGTTCAAGGAAGTTGGGAATTACATTTTATAGGCGTTTACGCCTGTATAATGACCTTAACTTTCCGAAACCGAGGCAAAGGATAGGTTAGCGTAATAACGAGGAATGAATCTGTACTGTCCTTACGTTTTTGCTATTAAAAATATTTTCTCTTGGCCAGCGGAGTCCGTTGCCGCCTTGGGAACAAGCACGATTTTGATGATGCGAATGAATTATTTGAGAGTGGAAGAGAGGAGGAGTCCGAAAAGGAATTGGGAAGCAAAAAAAAAAAAATGTTGAAAGAAGAAAAAAATATTAAAATCCAAGCTATTTAAAAGTTAAATAGATATCTTTCACTTATCGTACCGATAAAATATCACTTGCAGATTGAATATACATATTACCGTACTATATAAAAGCATGCTTGTTAGCGTATTGTGTCGCGTCAGATTGGGTTTGATATCGATATCCCTTAAACTCACTTCTATCTTCTCGACATGCCTATAAACCACACGCCCCCGCCATGAGCTCAAAGTGGTGCTATACCCCGAGCGGAGCCACCCATGACTCGGTCCCGCTCACAAGCAATGCTTAATCCCTGTTCTACCGCATTTACGCCATATGGCTCACGCGAGCTTTTAAACGTACCACCGAATGCCTACCCAGAAGGTCGCCCCTCGCATTCGGACTGGGGCAATCAGGTGTTATTCACTGCAGGAGTACCTGCAAGGGCTCCACCGCTAAGTGAAGTGGGCATTCCTCCTGTGCAGGCACAAGCACACATTTCATTTATGCAGCAGACACCTCCTACCTCATCACAGGGACAACAAGGCACCGCGAGTCTAGCACCGGCGCAGGGTCCATCACCGAGGCAGCAACCGGTCTTAGCACCGCCTTTATGCTCGCTACCAACACCACCTCCAGTACAAGAGGCAGCTAGCTTGCCACCCGTTGATCAGCTGAGATTTTCTCCGATGCAATCGCACAACACCTCACTTCCGCAGGGATTCGAGGAAGTGATGAAGAAGATGGTGGAGGAAGAGTGCGCGAGACGCCTCTCTAACATGTTTTTACAGGAAAGTAGACAGGCCCCGCGAGATGAGCCGGAAGAGCGGCGAAGCCACGCGACTGCCAGGACCTGAAGTTTACGTCCAGAGGATGTTCACCGCATCATGTCCCACTGGGGTTTGAAATTTAAAGGGGCCGCAGTGGACGAATTTATACGTCAGGTAGAGTGGTTTACTGACGTACCCTTGATGGAAATTTCGAACAAGTTTGTTTATATGCACACTTGCTTTTTGAAGGCCAGGCGGCTGCTTGGTTTCGCCGTTTTGCTAGCAGCTCACGGAACCACTACACTTGGTCGACGTTGAGTGATGCGCTTTTAGATCACTTTTCAGACAGTACCGAGGACGAAAACCTCATAGAGCAGATACGCAACCGCAGACAAAAGCAAGGTCAGTCCTATGACGATTTTGTCGAAGCGATCCAGGAAATCAACGATCGAATGCGTGACCCACTGTCGGAAAGAGAGTTGGTGAGGATGGTGCGAGGGAATCTTCGAGAAGACATAGGCCAGCACTTAATTCTCGCCCGCATTAGCACCATGAGAGAATTGCGAAGTTGTGTGCGGCAAATTGAAAACTTTAACGCGAGGATGGTCCCGAGGCGTTCCTCGCAGCATTCTCACCATCCCTCAAGACATCATGTCGCCGAACTCGATTGCGAGGATTCTTCCTTTGCAACTACGTACGAAACAGAGATGAATATAGCAGAGTTGAGTGCTAATTCACTCTGTTGGAATTGGCGGAAGCCTGGACATCCCCACATGCACTGTCCAGAGGCACAAAAGGTGTTCTGCTATGGTTGTGGAGCACCTGGTGTACTAAAACCGCAGTGCGAGCGATGCGCGCTGCCAAAAAACTATCAGCACAGGAGACCTCAAGTCAATGCGAGGTCCTCAAAAGGGGTCCAGACGGATCCGACTCCGCCTGTCGCACCGCAATAAATCGTTCTGAGCATGCCAAGAGTTCCGTCCCCACGCAGAGTGGCCTTGTGCCTCTGGATCAGATGGTGGAGGAACCTACTGGCTTACGTGCAAACATTAATTCGACCCATTCACCGGACTTGTCACATTCAACCTTCTTAGATACCTCTACAACTGTTGAAGCCGGGACCCAGACTTGTTTTCCATCAGAGCCAACGTCGTGTAGACCCACGGGCTCATCAGTCACTCAGCCCGCCTCAATTATGATTCTGAAACCTTGCTATTCCACGAATAAAACCGACAACACACACCTGTCGGTACCTACTATACCACCCACTCATCATAGCTATCGCCCCCTTCACGAGCGTCAAAAGGACTACCTCGCGGCTCGCCAGCGGATCTTCAGCGCGGACGAACTCCAAGTACGTCGGCCAAAACGTTCTACCCGGCGACTACGTCACTTTTGGAAAAAAGTCCTGGACAACCGAAGGCGAGTCTGCGAGGCAGCCCAAGCCGATCGTCACAAGGAGGACGTGAGACCTTACGTCTCGATACAGCTATTGGGTGAAACGATGAGGGGGATGGTCGACACAGGCGCTTCATGTAGTGTGATTGCATCAAACTTTGCTAAGAAAATTCTAGGCGAAAATCGATACCCTTGGGAGAGATTTCGGGTGGGGATCACTACAGCTGACGGCACCTGCCATACAGCCATGGGCAAAGTCACCGCCAACGTAACGTTTCGGGGACAGTCTAAATCCATCGAGTTTCTACTCATGCCCACCCTCAGCCAAGATCTCTACCTGGGTGTCGATTTTGTCCGCAGCTTTGAACTTGCGTCGGACTTATTTGACTCCCCTCAATATATAACTGCCTTATCGTCCCAAAACACTACACAGGAAGTCAGCCAACATCAGCTGACTGAAGCACAGCGGGCGCGACTCAACGCAACCATTTCCATGTTTCCGTCTTTCGCCTTGGAGGGCCTAGGGCGTACAAACCTCATCTCTCACGCCATCGACGTCGGCAACAGCAAGCCAATCAAGCAGAGACATTTTTCGATCTCTCCCGCCGTCGAAAAGCTTCTCTATAAGGAAATTGACCGGATGCTGGACATGGGTGTGATTGAGGAATCGCAAAGCCCGTGGTCGTCACCAGTCACCTTGGTAGTCAAACCTAACAAGGTTCGTATGTGTCTGGACGCACGTAAGGTCAACGAGGTGACCTTGAAGGACGCTTATCCCTTGCCGCTCATCGATGGGATTTTGAGCCGCCTCCCCAAGGCTGAGTTTATTACGAGCTTAGACTTGAAGGATGCGTTCTGGCAAATTCCCCTCGATGAACCATCAAGGGATAAGACAGCCTTCACCATCCCTGGAAGGCCGATGTATCAGTTTGTGACCATGCCCTTTGGGCTGTGTAATGCGCCACAGACGATGCAACGCCTTATGGACCGCGTGATTCCAGCGCACCTGCGAAACTAAGTGTTTGTCTACCTTGATGACTTGTTGTTGGTCACGAGCACGTTCGAAGAGCACTTGTTGCTTCTTCAAGAAGTAGCCCTGTGTATACGTAAGGCAGGCCTGACCATTAATATTGAGAAGAGCAAGTTCGTTATGACGCATGTTCGATATCTGGGGCATGTCATTGGACACGGCACCATTAGGACCGACCCTAGCAAGGTCGAAGCAATCGTCGACTTTCCTCGGCCCACGACCACAAAACAGCTACGTCGATTTTTGGGCATGTGTGGTTGGTACCACAGGTTTGTACCCAATTATGCAACTGTCTCAACCCCGCTGACAGACATGCTTCGGAAAGGCCGTGGTTGCGTTTGGACGGAAGAGGGCATCTTGGCATTCAAGGCACTAAAAGACTGCTTAACCCGGGCCCCTGTGTTGCACAGCCCTGATTTTTCGCGACCGTTTGCCATCCAATGTGATGCGAGTCAACATGGCATCGGCGCAGTGCTCACGCAGACAACCGACTCCGGTTCCGAAGTGCCCGTGGCTTTTATGTCCAAGAAGCTCAACTCCGTCCAACGAAACTATACGGTGACCGAGCAGGAATGCCTAGCGGCGGTGACAGCTGTAAAAAAGTTTAGGGCTTACGTGGAATGCCAGGATTTCACAATCATAACGGATCATGCGTCGCTGAAGTGGCTGATGAGTCAGTCGGACTTGCACGGCAAACTGGCCCGGTGGGCCTTGAAGCTGCAGGGGTTCCGATTTAAAATCGTACATCGGAAGGGTAGTCAGCACATCGTGCCAGACACTCTGTCTCGGGTCTACTGTGCAGAATCTCTGTCGGTGCAGGATCCCTTTGAGAATTCCATTGAAATTGATCTAAACTCTCCCCACTTCCACTCTCCGAAATACAGAGAATTGATAGATCGTGTCGACTCGAATAAACATCTAGTGCGGGATCTCAAAACGGTTGATGGGTTCGTGTACAGGCGTAGTGAGTACGCGAGCGGAAACGGAGTGCAGGAGCAACAGGCCTGGAAACTATGGGTTCCAGACGAGCTGTTGGCTGACTTAATCAAGCGCGCACATGAACACCCGCTATGTGCGCACGGAGGAATATCAAAAACGCTGCAACGTCTCAGGGTGTTATTCTTTTGGCCCAAGATGGCCAAAGACGTCAGCGAATTTGTTTCCTCCTGTAGCTTGTGCAAGCAGTCGAAAGCTCCCAACCAATGTCTCCGGCCACCCATCAAAAACCACTTCGTTTCCGATCGCGTGTTTCAGCGCCTGTACATGGATTTATTGGGACCGTTCCCGCGATCCAAATCAGGCAACATCGGCGCAATTGTCTTAGTCGACCACCTCTCTAAATTTACATTCGTCGAGCCAATAAGGAAGTTCACCGCGGAGATTTTGACCAGTTGGCTCGAGACCAGAGTGTTTCACGTCTTTGGAGTACCCGAGTCCCTAGTAACGGACAATAGACAACAATTTAAGGCGAACGTCTTTAACTCGATGTTGGAACGATACGGAGTGCAGCATTTGTACACAGCCGTGTACTCGCCCCAAGCTAACGCTTCAGAGCGAGTAAATCGCTCTATTGTGGCTGCCATCCGGGCGTATGTCCATCCTTCTCAGCGGGACTGGGATGGGCGAATCTCGCAAATCAATTGTGCACTCCGGTCGTCCCACCATGCATCTATTAAAGCGTCGCCTTACTTTGTTGTCTTTGGTCAGCCCATGGTTACTCATGGTCACACGTACTCGCTTCTCCGAAAACTGCACCTTCTAGGGGAGAATCAGGATGTCTGTGACAAAAGCGATAAAGTCGCCATTCTTAGACAGCAGGTCCAAGACAACCTTCAAGCCGCTTTCTGCCAGTATTCACGTCACTACAACCTGCGTTCTCGACAAGTTGAATTCCAGCCTGGAGATGAAGTGCTCAGGCGGAACTTTGCCCAAAGCAATGCCGCCGCCCACTTCAACTCTAAGTTGGATTTCAAATTCGTTAAGAGCCGGGTTGTCAAGACAGTAGGTAACCACCGCTACCTGCTGTCAGACCTACAGGGCAAAATAATCGGTATATACCATGCCAAGGACATGCGCCATTAAGATCACCACATACAGTGCAATCCCATCGGCATCTCTCATGCCCGAGTGGCAGACGAAAAAAAAAAAAAAGACCTTCTGAAGCCTCAATCAGACAGGCGCAAGTGCCTTCGTCAACTTCCAGTTGACACAGCAGACGGCCCCTGGATCTATTCGACTCCTCGGCTCCAGAACAACACATAATACCTTGTGTGCCTCAGCTCTCATTTCGTGGCTGGCCGTGAAATGAGACCTGTATTGTAATGAGTCCTCGTCGGGACGCGGACGAGGTCACGGAAGCCGCAAACGAACACCTGACACCTTTCATACCTAGCACCGCTTTGTATGATCGCTATAAGGGTATTTACGCATGCCTGTAGGAAACCAATTGGCCCCGAGGGCCAGTTCACATTCAAGACGCCTTGCAAGTTCACTCGCGTGACAGTTCACAGGCATGGGTGTTTGCCAATAGCCAGGTGACATATGCGTGCGAGGATGTAAACCTTAAGTAGCGTTTACACATGCCAGTAGACCGTGTCAGTACGTACATTTTACAGGCATAGCAAGTGCCTTGGAAGTAACTTGCAAGCTGTCACTTGCATATGTGTAAACACCCGTGGCTGTAAACTGCCAGACCAGGAAACCCGCACGGTGCCTTGCAGGTAGCTGACCTCCCGGGCCAATTGATTTCCTACCGGCATTCCAGTAGAGACTTGCGAACATATGTTTCTTGTCATTCGGAAATTTGGCAAATGTAAACGAGCCATTAGGCAGCTATTACACTGTCATGTTTATATTGCAATGTCCATTTTTAGGGTTTTGTAGTAAATACAAAACCCTTATGAAATCGGTCAAATGTCTGTCTGTCCGTCTGTCCGTCTGTCCATGGAATATCTCACGAACGGCTGAAGCTACATACATGAAATTTTGTAGGAATGTGAAGAATTACTATAATTCGCCGGAGAAAGCGAATCGTCGTAATCGGTCAACTTTAAGGGGAGGTCCCCATAGAGGGGAAATGAAGGTCGAAATTGTTTTTTCGTTTGGTACAAGCAAGTGGGGTATCATAAGAAAGGTATCGTCGAGTACATTCCATTTTTGGAATTATTTTCAAATTTGAAGAAACGGGAAAAGAGGGAGAGGGGAAAATATGTCATCCGAGTTTGTCCCCCCCCCCTTGCATTTCGAGACCGTTATACTTAGAAATATGAAAATTTGCAGAAAAGCGCCATTTTACTAGCGTAGAAAACCTAGATTTCTAGAATTTTGAAATTTTATCAGAAAAGGTTAATAATAGTACATTTCTATAGTTGCAGTTAGCACACCCCTTACGCGCACCCGAGGTCAAAAATATTGATGGCCAGTGATAACCAACATCATAGGCAATAATACCTCTAAGTTTCATAACAATCACATAATATTTAATAATAGTACATTCATTTAAATTTCGAGATTATGATGCCATTCATACAAAAAATGCACATAACCGGTTACTACGTACTAGCACTGCATACTTGAATATTGTTTATTGTTTTTCGTAAATTGAATTGGAGTTAACGATTTCTGAAAGGGTGGTGGTATAGAAGTGGTAGGGGAGAGAAGTTTAAGGGGGGAGGTAGGTGGGTTGCTGCTTTAAGGGAGGTTCCCATAGAGGGGAAATTAAGGTCAACATTTTTTTTCATCTGATATAGGCAAGTGGGGTATCATGAGAAAGGTACTACAGAGTACATTCCATTTTTGGCGACTTCATCAAATTCGAAGAAAGGGGAAAAGAGGCAGAGGGGAAAATATGAGATCATATTGTAATTTGTCCCACCCCCCTTATCATTTCGAGACCGTTACACTTAGAAATATGAAAACATACAAGAAGATGGCTTTCAACTAGCACAGAAAACAAAAAAAAATATGGAATTTTGATGTCTTCTCAAAATAGGTTAATAGTAGTATATTTCTATAGTTACAGTTAGCACACCCCTGCATTTCTCAAACTCATCCGAGGTCGAAAATATTGATGGCCAACAATAATCAACACCATGTGCAATAATATCTCCAAATTTCGTAATAATCACGTAATATTTAACAGTAGTAACCATTTTCAAAAGGGTAATGATTGGTAGGAGAGGTGGGAGGAGGGGAAGGGGGGAAGGAGGGAGAGGGTATGCTCGTCGCTGACTCTATTCTCTATAATTATTCAAATAATTTATTTTCAATATTTTTTATGCAAACTTACAATTTGCAATATTGTCTTAACATGAATGGTTAAGCTCAAAAAGTAGGACAGTTCATCTCCTATTGGCATGGGACACTACAAAACCCTCGGATTGCGGGCGTAGCCCTCTATTTTCCGGTTTCATTTGTATATGGAATGTGTCATGACAGCCACACACAAGTCCATATAAAAAGAATGCATATTGTAATATAAATATTATAGTGTAAGCGCGGCATTACATAAGACTGGAAAGTCTGCGCCATCTCCAGGGGAACACGTAAGGTACACCCATCTTCGAAAATGGATGTGGGGTGCGTTCCCGAAGGGCAAGCGCTTAGAGTAGCGCTCCACAAGTGCGGAGCCATAATTGCGACGGCTGGTTTTTTTTCGTGTGAAGCGCGGTCCCATTGGCAAAAATAATGTGCGATTGGCCTACTGGGACTGGCGGACCCAAGTAGGGACAGGTTGCACAATGTTATCCCGACTTGAAGAAGGTATACGCCCCATAATATGCACCAAGTCGGTATGCAGCAACGAGCGCCTTTCAGCGCTTGCGTTTTCGGAAAGTGCCCCATATCCATTTTCGAAGATGGGAAAGTGACGTTTCTTCGGGCATTTCGGGCAAGGAGGTCGGACGACCAGCAGCAGCGACGCGTGGCAGTCAACCAAAAATTTAATTTTAATTTGAAATTAAATGCTTAAAGAAAAAAAAAAAAAAAAAAAGTGCGTAGAGACGCAAACGTAAACGCGCGTGACAAATTCGTTGTGTTTTTGTGGCGTGATTAGAGTAAAAAAAAAAACTCAGCCACGGCTCCTCCCGGAAAAGACCTCACCCCGAGTGGGCGCATCCAAATAAAGGAAAAAGAAAAAAAAAATCCCCCCCCCCCCGGCTCGCGAGGTTAAGTCGGCCGAGAATCGGATGTCAACGGAGCGGATTCTAACCGTAGGCGCTACGGACCCGCAGGACGACTCGAGATACCAAGTCACCGTGGGCGGTAGACGTTGTGGCTACAGGCGTAAATCTCGCAACCCGTCGGTTCAGCAACCTCACGGCTATCCGGTGCCAGTACCAAGGGCGGAGACCCGACCAAACGCCCAAGCAGCTACCGCAGCATCTCGGACGATCGCCCCGGGCCAAGAGCCGCCAGTAAGCGCTTTGTCCTCCTACGAGGTGAGGTTATGTGTGTTGGTGTGGTGTTGGAGGGATACGGGCAAACAGTAGGCGCCCCATTTTCGTTTGTGTGAATTGGAAATCGGAAGAGATAGTGAAAAATATTTAAAAGGCAAAGAAAGTTACAAATTATAATAAAACAGAAAACAAAACAAAGAAAAAAAAAGGGAAATGAATAGGAGTATGCAATCGCGTGGTCATTCTTAGTTAGTAAGCAAAGAAATAGTTTTTTTTTTGGTTTCCACTTGCTTGATAAAATGTGTAGAGTAGTGTACTCGTTCTATATTTAAGTGACTTAATACTTGAAATATCGACTGATTTCTCGCGAAGGTGTTCATGTTTAGATTATTATTAAAGAAAAGAAGAGAAAAAAAAACCAAATAGCTCAAGGCCCGGGCGTAGGAGTTAATAAAATTGATAATTTTGGTAGAGTGGTCAGTAAACTTAAGAATATTTTGTGAGCCTCTTTATAGTGAAGAAAATTAATTTTGGTTATACGCTATGTAGAAAAGAAAAAAGGCAGAAAAAAGAAAGTAACCTAAAATAATTAAAAGAAAGGAATGAATTTCCCGCGAAACTGGATTACAACACAAAAGAAAAATGAATAAAAAAATAAGAAATATGTGCTAAACACGTGATTTTTTTTGCTTCCCGTTTCCCATAAGGAAAACTCCGCTCTCCCACTCTCGTCGTGTAATCACGTCTGCTTTTCTTGGGGGCTGGGCCAATTGCGCGGCCCAGCCCATGGTCGGGGAGGGAGCGCGGTGCCCCACCGCCATCAGGGGGCTCCAGTGTTAGTTCCAGAAGTGCTTCGGATTTTGTTGGTCGGTTTTTTTATTGTTAGGGACTTCCCGTCTTGTCTTGGCATTCGGGCCGACTCGCGATTTTTTTTTGTATCAAGGCAGAGGCAGTGGTGACCTCCTCTAACCCCTCCCACACTACCGGTAGCTGAGCTGGCTATCCAACGCGAGTCATACCTCTGGTCACAACTGAGGAGGTTTCGACGCGTAGGTGTCACGAACGGTCTAAACGACCATCCCTCAACCTCCGTCCTCATTTTAGGGTCACCTAAATCTAACCAATTGTTACACACGTTCATTTAAATTTGAGCATTTTGACACTATCCATACAAAAAATGCACCTACCAGCATCATATACCTATATACCTATAGATGCGAGTACTGTTCATATTGTTATTCGTAGAGCGAATTGTAGTTTAACCATTGCTGAAAGGGTAAGGATTGGTGGGAAAGGAGAGGGGAGGTTGGCTGGTCGCTGACTCTACTTTCTGTAATTATTCACACAATTTATTTTTCGATATTTTTGTATGCAAGCACATAGAGGCGAAATTAAAGTAATTTTTTTATCGTCTGGTATAGGCAAGTATGGTGTCGTGAGAAAGGTAATGTTGAGTATATTTCATTTTTGTTAAATTTTTAGAAAGAGGAACAGAGAGGAGGGGAAGGAATGAGATCATAATTTGTCCCATCAGAGGGATGATGACAATGCTCGAAAGAGCGAAACGCGTCGGGGAATCCGTATTTTGATTCCAATTTTTTTTTATGCATTGATTCCAATTTTTTTAATGCAAGCTTACAATTGACAATATTGTCGTAACATGAGTGGTTAAGCATCTTGAAGAGTAGGACAGTTCATCTCATATACATACATATCCATCGACAGTACAACTTCTCGTATTAAGACTATTACTTCGAGAGGGGACAGATGGAGTCTTTTTTATGAATTGACATGTAAGATACTATATCATGGGTGAGGCATTTTAATTATGGTGTTTTTATCCATCTGAGTGGTACCAAGAAGAGCAGGGAGCCAATATTTACAGACCAAAATAAGCGCTTGCTACAAAACCCTCGGATTGCGGGCGTAGCCCTCTGTATTCCGGTTTCATTTTTAAATACTTTGAAAACGGTCAACCCTAGAAAAAACTTAATGAGATGATGAGCGAAAGATCGTGAAAAGATAAATAGAAGAGGTGGGCGTTACTTTTTCTGTATCTTCAATTTTCAACTTACTCTCACTTGAAAAACAATCTGTTGTGTGCTTTGCAATATACCAGCCCAACTCTAAAAAATCGAATTACATGATACACGTTTTACTCGACATTTATCTGTGCAAAGTACAATAGGGAGATTCACGCTCAGTGTCGTAAACGTCGTATTCGTCGAAAACTTCTGACATCCCCATAGTAAAATGACAGAAGTTTACAACTTTACCGCAAATACGACGTTTACGACGTGAGCATGAGTCCCCCTAATATTAGTGAAACTTTTCTATACGCTTTTAAATGTGAATGGCTCTTACTTGATTATTTGAGGTGCGTATGAAGCTCCTTTCTCTTGTCATCACAGGAATATGTGCATCAGCCATTATTTTTCCACCGTTTTTGGTATCTGTTGTTTGTTCGACTATACTATCCTTTTGAGTTACCGCTTCCGCCATATTTTTACCCAATCCTATTTACAGCTACTTATTTTGGAATAACCCATGCGTTTACAATATGTGTAAATATAGTTTTCAGTCTTTATCTGTAAAGAGAAGTTTGAAAACGAATAAGGTTAGTTATAGAACGACATGAAATTTTTAACACTTAACATGAAAGAATCTTTGAGTATAGAACTAACAACAGGAGAGGTTATATTCCTTTCAAACCATACAAATTGAGAATGGGACAATCTTCTCGTTGAAATTCACGAGAGATGGGAGAGTTAAGTTAACGGTTTTAAAATTGTCATTCTCCAGTTGTGCATAAAGCTGTCAAACACTTCGTGAAAATAGTGAATACGGTGTAATTCGTGAAATTTTTGAGTCACGTTTTGTGTGTTAAGAGCCGCGGTTATGTGGAGAAGTAAGACAAATTGGTGCCGTATTGCTTTGTGGTAAATTGAAGTGCCTCGTTGTTGGCTGCAAAATAACCAGCGTAAATATCCCTAAGACGGGAGTGTCATTTTATAGGTAAGAAATTAAATAATTGGATATGATGTGCATATTACTTGTTTTTGTGAGTTTTCTGCCAGAAAACCGATATTAAAATGTTTGTTTCGGTTTCTGATTCCCCGCTCTATATAAAGCTGTCAAATAACCGCGTCCTATTGGTGGTTGTCATTAATAGTCCCGTTCTTTTCCTGTCCCATGAAAAATTAAACGCGCTCATCATATCATTCTGCTATCCAAATAAAATTCATTAGATCTAGGGACGCGGGAGCGTCCCGCCTCGCCAAGGAAAAACGGAAAAATCGAAAAAAAAAAAAATGGAAAAGTGACCAAGACTATGTTTACGCGACACAACAAGTACGGGTTTTCGGACCTCTGTAGTTCCGGCCCCGGGTGCTTGTTCGGGCTCAAATTTGGTGTGATCACTGTCTCCGCTCATCTTACTAAGTGCTGCAAATTTGATTCCGATACAAAGAAAAACACCTGAGATATGATAATTTGAAAATGGCAATTTTTCAAATTTTTCTTGTTCTCGTTGTTCTTTGACAGGGCTACAGCCTCGTAGGGAGCGTTTCGAGGTCCGCTTTCTTTTCTCACAGATTGACTGTGTCCCAAGGGTGTGCATAGGCTGTCATTTGCTTTGATCCGTGCAGTAGATAAAAAGATACATCCAAAAATGTGAAATTTTATAGTAGAGTTTCTGGCTTAAGTCTTTTTGATAATTTCAATGCGACACAGCAAATTACTCGCAGAGATCGCATACCGGCGGGGAGAGAGACGCAAACACCTGATTATGTGAGTAGTGACAACGACAGATGAAAAAGTCCGTGCGCTCGTCGGGTGAGGAGAATCATACGAGTTCATGGTTGTGGGCGTGGCTTGTGGCAAGTGCATGAATGAAAAGTGGGTCATGAAAAAATTTAAACTGAATGCTTATGGCTGCATCTTAGGATGTTCGGAAAGAAAAAAACATGCTGTGTGGTAAAATATATGATTTAGGCATATGAGATATGAATTATGATGTAAGATGATTTTTTCCAATGTGTGGGAGATGGGAAGCGATGTCTAGGCAAGACGGGTATCACATGACTGGAGGTGATGAGGCGAATGCAGTAGACTGTTAAATGTATTTTGAGTCCTTTGGGTAGGAAAAAGAATGTTCTTGGCAAGGAATATCGCTTCCTAGATGAGTATTATATGATCGGGGGTGATGAGACGAATGCAGTAAACTACTGTTAAAAGCACTTTGGGTCCTTTGAACTAGACAAATTATATTCTTGGCAAGAAAACTATTTACCCCAAATGGGTAACCTGAGTGGACTCATAGTCCGGCAGGTATATCCCCTTTTTTATCGAAGACTACCGCATGCAGTACGAATCAAACCGGAGCCCAATGTATAGAAGGCAAACCTGTATTACTACTACTTCTATGCAAAAAGATATGATATCTCCCAAAAACAACTCTGTTGTAAAAAATTCACCGCAAAGAAAAACCTCTCAACCGCAAAAAGGATTGATATGAATACAATACCTCCAAAGTACTCTTAGCTTCGCGCCTTACTCTAGGGTTGGCATTTAGAACGCTGATTGAATTAGTTAATTTCTTTCAAAACTGATTGGCGGGGAGCTTCATAGCCATAGACAAAATGACAGTGATAATGACAACGATGTCGTTCTGATAAAATGGTGGATATGTAGTTATGTGCGGATCACGCTGTAAGCTCTTATGCCAAGTATTATTGACTTCTCGCCCGGATCTCGTTATAAAGCTTCCGCCTTACAAAAAACTAAAAATGCACTTCAGGCCAGAAGTGATTAATACACTATTTTCTACCCCGTTTTTCTCCAGATTGTTATTTTGTTTAATGGAAGCTCCCCGCCAATCAGCTTTGAAAGAAATTAACTAATTCAATCAGCGTTCTAAATGCCAACCCTAGAGTAAGGCGCGAAGCTAAGAGTACTTTGGCGGTATTGTATTCATATCAATCCTTTTTGCGGTTGAGAGGTTTTTCTTGGCGGGGAATTTTTTACAACAGAGTTGTTTTTGGGAGATTCTATTTTCACTGAATATATTTTAGAATTTAGGCGAAATGCCGGCAGCAGCAGTGGCAGCGGCGCTCACCGGTCAATACGAATGCACGTATTCCCTTTCAATCGAAATACACCGGGGCAGCAGCAGCAGTATTAGCACATCTGCTTCTTCAGGAAAAAATCTGAAATACTGCTTAAGGCCGTAATACATACTCCGATATAATACTCAGCTTACTCCCGTTGGATATCTTTGGCGAAAAATTGGCGGCAAACACGATTCTACGCCTTCGTGACGCGAGCCAGTGGCGGGCGCTAAGTGTGGGACACTTCACTGTACTGGACAATCAGAATCTCCCAAGGGAGACGGACTACATTTCTCCAAGATACCAATTTGGCAAAGACTACACGAGTCTCATTCCGGCGATGTGGAGGAGGAGGAGGTATTCTACATCTTCTCTGTCATTGCCCGGCCTTGGCTGAAAGGTGAAGAAATTTACTGGGCTCACGGGTCTTTTATGATCTGGACGACCTTGAGGATATGACCGCCACACGGCTCAATCGCTACATCGCCAGCACAGGCTGGTTTGATACGTACGAGTAGGTTCAAGTTAAGGTGATAGCGGTGGTATCACAATGGACCCAATGTTGGTCTAAGTGTGCAGTGAAACATCACGGCAGCCCTTCTATAAGGACCCCCCTTAAAGTTGGCCTATTACGACGCATCGCTTTCTCCAGTGAATTATAATATTTCCACCCATTCTTACCAAATTTCATTTATGTGGCTTCAGCCGTTCGTGAGATATTCTATGGACAGACGTACAAAAGACTTTTGAGCGATTTCATGTTTTGTTTTTACTACAAAACCCTAAAAAGCAATAAAGATCCGTAGAAGGAAAGAAAAAACGCGACGCGTTTTATCAGTCTTTAATTCAGTTTCCCCTTTCCCCGATTCAAAGTCGGTGACCCCCAATGCCATTTAGTTCGAGCCAGCCAGATCGGACCACTATTTACCATGAAAACGGGGTTGCCAATCCGTGATGGGCGACCCCAATTTTTTTTTCTCTTTTTTTACCTCAGATTCTGAGTCAGCGACCCCTAATGCCCTTTAGTTCGAGCAAACCAGATCGGACCACTATTTTCCATGAAAACGGGGTTGCCAGCCTGGCGTGGGCGACCCCAATTTTTTTTTCTCTTTTTTAACCCTATATTCGGAGTCAGTCTAATCTTTCCACTCTGTTCTAAAAGCTCCATACCCTGAATTCCTCATTTGGCAGAGAATTTGAGTAATTGGAGTATGCGCTTCGTGAGTGAAACATCTGAATTTGAGTCTATACTAAATTACACAAATAACTAATGTTTGTGTTATCACCACAGCCCAGTATGTCTCACAGCACAGAGTGAGTGAAATATAGAAGTGTGCTGTTTGTTTTAAAAACTCAAAACTCACATTGCGAATAACTCATTTCGCCCCACAGTATACAGAGGAAATTGCCTAGTTGTTGGTTTGGTATCGTTTTCATCTAAAGTTGAACTTGAGATGATGATACGAGACGATTACTTTTGTTTTAGAATGTTGGGCTTGTTTGTATGTATGTATGTATGTATTTGGGGAAACTTGTTACACCCGTTTGCCGACCAGCCACAGTGAAAGGGGTTGTGGGCGCCACGTACTTTAAATTTTTTTGCCCGCAGTGAGAAAATGTCGCCCCTGAAAAGCACGAACCCAGGGGGGTATGTTTCACAAGCACCGTTGACAAAACATAGCGCGTTATAAAACGTTATCATTCTATTTCAAACTCCTTTACGCTATTTAGATTAATTATACTAGGAAAAAAAACGCTCGCGACAGGTCGTATTTTACGTTACTTAAAACTATCTTATATAAACTTAAAATTAAATTGAACACTAAACCTACTTAAGCCGAACATACACCATCCGGAATTCCTGTCTGGAAAAACTGATCAGGCCCGGCCTTCCGGTGTGCCTGAATAAAGAATACACCACACACCATCCGGAATTCCTTGAGGAATTCCGGACAGGCCGACTCAAGGCGAACTGTCCGGCAGCGTGAGAAGAATGAATTTTCAATGTGAGTGAGTGAGTTTATTTCAATAGGCAAATGTACAATAGTAAGTATACAACTTTGCTTCCGCCGTTTTCCGACACAGCCGTCTGTCGGAAAACGGCGAAAGCACGCAAATGAACAAAGAGCCCATTAATATTAAATCCAGCAAAATTACCCATTTCTGGGGAAAAGGAACCCACCTTCCAATCGCACGCAAAAAATGAACAAAGAGGGTTCCTATTCTCTTCCCGGGGCTTATATAATTTTGTTGGTAACGGCATTCCCGTTCTCAGAGCCATTGCCGCCATAGTAAATCACCACAGTCAGATACTGCATGACGTCATCAATAAACCTTTGTCCCGTAAACCCATGTCTCCCAAGAAAAAGCTTCGTTTACC
This sequence comes from Chloromyia formosa, assembly GCA_964017055.1. Lineage (NCBI taxonomy): Eukaryota > Metazoa > Arthropoda > Insecta > Diptera > Stratiomyidae > Chloromyia > Chloromyia formosa. Next base: position 53,168,069 of record OZ024816.1, on the reverse strand, counting down.
CGCCCTTGGAAAAAAAAGCTATTCATCATCATCGTGGCGCGACAGCCCGACATCTGGCCTTGGCCGCCTGGATCGATGTGCTCCAATTATCTCGGTCACGTAACCGCGTCCTCCAATCTTGGAAGCCCAGTAGTCCAGTTTTCGTATTCTTAGGGTGGATATTCACGAGGAGACCATTTGGACTGCAGCCATTTGATCCTCGTCCATTAGCTTAGTACAAAATTGGGGGTGATTCACGAAAGAGCCAAATCCACCGACTTGATTGTCGTCATTCTGTGCTTTGACAATTGATAAAACTAAATTTGTCAGTGGATGTTTTGCATATTCGAACTGAATTCCACAAACGTCAGTTGGATTCCAAAGCCATCAGTTGATCCCCACACATGTTGAGTTTTGGCTTAAAGGAAAGTAATTTGCCTCTGTGGCCTCCTCGTGAATGTCCACCTTAAAACTTCATATTTTTTCATTTTTCTAACATAATTTTTTATTAAAATCTAAATTTTCTCAAACTGTAAATAAATTTTTCAAAACAGTTTTTACAATTTTTTTTTCAAGCTTCCCAAGTTCAACATTTACTGCATTTATGATGTCCAGGTTGCTATGAAAAATCTTGCCCCTTACATTTTCCTAAATTTTCCGAAACAACCCGCAATCCGAGGGCTTTGTAGCAAGCGCTTATTTTGGTAGGTAAATATCAAATATCGACTTCTCGCTCTTCAAGGTACCACTCAGAAGGATAAAAACACCATAAGTAAAATATCTTACCCATGATAAAGTATGTTGAAGTATTATAATTCCCTGGAGAAAGCGATGCGTCGTAATAGGCCAACTTTAAGGGAATATGAAGGTCAAACATTTTATTTCATTTGGTATAGGCAAAGTATCGTAAGAAAGGTACCGTCGAGTACATTCCATTTTTGACATTTTCTTGAAATTCGAAGAAAGGAGAAAAGAGGGAGAGAGGAAAATATGTGATCCGAGTATGTCCCCCCCCTTGCATTACCAGACCGTTATACTTAGAAATATGAAAATTTACAGGGAAGCGGCATTTCACTAGCATAGAAAACTAAAAATAATAGAATTACTATTGTATAATAAAGAATAATATTCACTTTCCAGCAATAATAAAATATTTATTATCTTATGATGACAACGTTTCGCATTATAATATATGTATATGTATTATCAAATAAATATAAGAATATGATCAACAAATAATAATAGAATTTTGAAATCTCCACATAGAGGCGAAATTAAGGTCAATTTGTTTTATCGACTGGTATAGGCATGTGGGGTGTCGTGAGATAGGTAATGTTGAGTATATTCCATTTTTGGCATTTTCTTTAAATTTTCAGAAAGGGAACAGTGAGAAAGGAGAAAGTATTAGATCGTAATTTGTCCCCCCCCCCTTGCATTTCGAGACCGTTACGCTTAGAAATATGAAAGCTTACAGGAAGGTGGGTTCGGAATAGCGTATAAGATGTAAAATAATGGAGATAAAACGTACTGTGGCCAACGATAACCCACACCATAGGTAATAAATAATATGTTCTAAGTTTCGTTAGAATTACGAAATATGAATTGGCGTGTAAGATACTATCTCCCAAAAACAACTCTGTTGTAAAAACATTCCCGCCAAAAAAAAAGGAAAACTCATCAGCCGCAAAAAGGATTGATATGAACATAATTCCGCCAAAGTGCTCGTAGCTTTGCGCCTCGCTCTAGGGTATGCATATTGAACCCTGATTAATGCCTATACCGCTTTCCAGGCAGGAAAAGCAGCTACAATTTTTACGCTGATGAAGTAAAACGCCATTATTCTGATGCTGACTTTTCCTGCATTGCCTGAATGGATGACTTGGCACCTTTTGGGCACCATACCACAAACTCTGTTTGGTTTTCCAGGTCATACTTACAAAATTAAGATTCGTCACTTGTGATGATTTTACATTTTACACTTCAACTCTTTAAATTTTTTAAGAAAATAAGTGGCCAACATACACATGCTTCTCTTTGGGTGTCACTGGGAAGATTTCTTGGTGTATCCCAAGTTGTCACGTTGTTCTTGGTTCGCATCTTGCCAGAAATTGTTGATGCATGGGCAGAAGAAGTGGCCATGCTGTCAAGGGTGACACCGAGGATTTGTGGGTGGTTTATCGTTGGGATAGGTTGATCCCCTATTGAAATGCTCAGTTGCATTCTGACTTCTTTGGTCCAGGAGGTGAAAAGCGCAGCTGAAGACTTCGGGGCAGATATGTGCAAGTTCTTATTAACGAAAAAGGTATTGAGCTCTTCAAGGTACTGGTTGATTAGGTTGCACATATGTTCAATATCGTTACCCGTGGCCAGAATAGAGCAGTAGTCCCCATAGCTGATAATTTGAAGTACTTCAGGTGGTTTTGGGAGCCTAGACAGATAGAGGTTAAAAAGGGTGGGTGATAAAACTCCTCCTTGCGGAACGCCTTCTTTAACTCGTCTGAGATTTGATTTCTTATTTCTGAACTCTGTGAACGACTGACCGCCAGCAAGGTAGTTTGCGATCCATTTGGTAACTTGAGCTGGTAGCGAAGTACAGCAAATGTCCGATATCAGTGACGAGTGGTTGACAGTATCAAAGGCTTTTGATAAATGAAGGGCCATCAAAATCGTTCGATGACATGAACATAGGGGGGTAAAATTTACTCCTCCATAGTCCTCCGCGTGGGCCCTCTGGAACGGCATTGACCATTGCTAACTAAGTCAAGTCGCCAGTAATGGCGGTGCGATGATTTGGTTGAGGTAAAGCTTCCCCCTGTGGTGTGGGGCGTAAAAATAACACCACGGCCCTTCCCTTTGACGGCCTATCGTTGAAACCGGCGAACAAAAGACAGGATGTGTATGCCAGCAACTTGCACTATCCGAAATCTTTATATGCTAACGAAACGTCAACTATGCCTCGGATAAGGACTGACTCAACGGTTACGACTTTTGGCTATCATACAATGGCAAAGATTGGATTCTAGAATATAAGTACTCTCCCGGGCAATGGATCATAAGGTCCCCAGAACGCACGATTTCTTCAATTAGATAGTGAATTCCTGAGGTATAAATTAAACATCTTAGGAGTTAGTGAGATAAGATGGTGGGAAAGCGGAGAATTTATCTTTCCAACGAATAGCACTGTAATGTTGTACTCCGGTAGAGCTACCAGTAGTGGTCGTTAGTCAGGTGTGGGGTTCCTTTTAACCAGAGCTGCACGAAACTGTCTCTTATCCTGAGATCCGGTCTCCGATAGAATCATGACCGCCAGATCAAAATGAGGAACACCTCAATAATACAATGCTATGCTCCAACTGAACCCGACAATGTCTGGGCGAAAGACGCCTTCTACGAACAACTAAACGCTATTCAGAGCAGAACACCTAAAGGTGATATTATAATGGTTATGGGTGATTTGAATGCGAAAGTTGGCGCTGATAACTATGGGATCAGACATGTGATGGGGAGAGGTCTCAGTGATTGTAACGACAACGGTGAAAGATTTGTAGAGTTCTGCAACTTTCACAGTCTCTTCATCGGCGGTACTATGGTTGAGCGTAAGGACCACCACAAAATCAGTTGGTCATCTGTTGATCGGTGCAGAACACAAAATTAGATCGACCACTTTGCCATTAGTAAAAAAATTCCAGAGTTGCCTCCTGGACGTGCGAAACAAGAAGGGTGCCGATATTGGGATGGGAAGAGACTATCATCTTATGATCGCAAAGAAAGATTGTTCTACGTCCACCGATGTGACGGGCAGTACTTAAACTTTGGGTGCTGTATTGGAAAATATTGTCTCAGGCAAAGTTTTACCTGTACCATTAATAAAACTATTAATCTGGCACATCTTCAGATCTGCCGCTTTCAAAAAGATAGCAACCCCATCAGTCAAGATTTCGGAAGAACTGGTTTGAAGTGGAAATGAGTTTTTCTTTAACTACTACAAAACCATGCTACGAACACATTTTTAAAAATAAATTTTCTACATAAGACTCCAGAAATTTAAGATCGGTTTGGCTGCAGGGAAATAACGGTTTTTTTTTGTATTCGACTGGACATCTAAGCAGTTGTATAAGTTTCTCTTTGTCACTACTATGCGTAGTTGTGTTGTGGTTGAGTGTTTCACTTTAAATTACTAAACACAAAGCTGCACTTTGTTATATCTTTGTTTTGTTTACAAATTAACTTTAAATATTCAACAATAGTTGTTGAATAGTTCCTTAAATATAAGTACGTTTTTTATGTACTTTACTTAAACTATGTCAACTTTACTCGTACGCTTAACCGTGCGTACTTACTTGCTCGAGTAATTCATAATTCATCTTTTCTTAGTTGGTCGCTTCGCTTCCCAAGTAACGTCGTACTTTCTTTGTCATCATCGAATCGTACCCATAAACCCAATTCTGTTAACTGGGTCACTTTGCATGGAATTCAGGCTACAATTCAATGATGAGGTCAATAAGTAATATGTACGTTCATAAGTACAATGCAATATTGCACATTTAGCAAATGTATGACTGTCCTCGGAACGGGACAGTTCACGTTACATCTGTGACGTAACGGGAATCCCTAGAAACAAGTATTACCTAGGGAAGGTCAGTGATCAACGCTGCACTGTTTACTAGTGTCAGCACTTTCTGCTTAACTTCAATTTACGAGCAATAACATTTTTTTTACCTTTCTACTACTCGTATATTGCTTGACCTTAAGAGCTGTCACCATTACTTTTGTGTTGTTACATAATACCTCCCCTGACGCCTGACTTAATGGAGTTTATCCATTTGCATTTTTGCTTATGCTGCTTAACTAAAAATGTTTGTCAGCATTTGCACTTGGGTGCGTAATATCTCTCTTGGCGCCTATCGGGCCAAATACAAGTTTCTTTTTAAAAAAGCAATAAAATGAACAAAATTAAATTTTTTTCCATGTATTATGGCTTCATTAGTAAGAGCAAACATGAAATACAACTTCGTTCAAATAGCTGTCTCGGCTGGCTTCGCAGTAGCGCATTCTGTCATTCCAATTTTTCAAGACCATGTCGATGATTTCGGGCTGTAGCTGACGGATTGCTTGGATGATATTGGCCTTAAGTGCTTGAATCGTTTCTGGATTGTTGGCATAAAATCGGCCCTTCACGGTTCCCCAGAAAAAAAGTCATAAGGGGTCAAATCGCAGCTCCGAGGATGCCAATTCACATCGCCAAGATGGCTGAAAACACGATTTGGGAATTTGGTGCATAAAAGATTGATTCTGGCATGGGCTGTGTGGCATGGCGCGCCATCCTGCATGAACTAGAGGTCGTCCAAATCCATGTCTTCAATTTCAGTAAAAAAAGTCGGATAACATGGATCTGTAACGTTCACCGTCGACCGAAACGTTGTTCCCAGCCTCATTTTCGAAGAAAAATGGTCCAATGAAGCCACCACTCCACAATCCGTACCAAACTGTCACTCTCTGTGGATGCATTGGCTTCTCGACAATAACGTGCGGGTTTTCCGAGCCCCAGATGCGGCAATTTTGTTTGTTAACGTAGCCTCTGGGATGAAAATGCCCCTTGTCGCCCAAAATTGTTATCCAATTCTCCTCAGGCTAGTGCGTGAAATGTTGAGCTGTTGAGATCGATGGCGAGTTGATATTCGTGGAGTGAGTCTCACACACTCGGCTACAGCAGTCACATTCTCGTCTGTTCGCACCGTACGACGACGAGTGTTGACCATGAGTGTTGTCCACTAGCATGCCAGTCTCACGAGCTTTTTGCACAAACTTGCGTACAGCAGGCGCGGTGGGTGCTTCATTTCGGCCAAAACTTCTTTTCAAAAAACGCACTGTTTGGGCTACATAGCACTCACTTTGGAAATAAGGTTTCAATATTTCCCAACGTTGTTCAAGTGTAAAGCGACTCATTTCGTTCTGCGGAGGTATGATACTGACTTTCTGTCAAGATTTCGAGCGGAAAACAGCTTTCCCTGTCAAAATAACCTATGATTTAAAAAGAATCTACTAGATGGCCCACCCTGTATATGGAGTTTATCCATTTACATTTTTTCTTATGTCAGCATTTTCTTTGATATTGCTTCCTGCATTAAAATATACTGTTATATATTTTTTTTAATACATTTTTTTCTTTTTGTTAATACAGCTACATACATTAACCGCTTAACCTATTGCACAATTTGTGGGAATCTAAATCTGGGTTCAACGTTTTCCGAATGTGCATAATATGAGCAATTCTTTATTAAAGAACTTTAGTTTAGGCTCAACAGTTTCTGAGATTTCTCCTTTGAGTTTAGTGTCTCTGTGCATTGTTTCAAGATGATTATTAGTGTTTAAAAGTCAAATGGTAGAGATTAAATCAGTTGAAAATGCGGTTTCTAAGATAACCAAAGAATAACGACCATTATTAAAGACATCCATGAGCCTCTTTCCGATTACTCGCGAAAATGTTTTAGGCGATTATTATGAACCGTAACCTTCTTACGACCTCTCTGAATTTCGGTTTTAACACTACTTAGAACGGCTGTCACTGTATATGGGTCCCGTCCATATATCTGACAACTTGTGTTCCGTGGCCTCATTTTGCAGCAGAACTTTATCTCCTATGGAAAAATGTATGGGCCTTATTTGCCTGCCGTAGATTGCCTTAGCATGTAATTTGCTTGTCACTAGATTGTTCATTCAGCGCATAATATTGTAATGTTTCCTCTGACCAAAGCCAGGTTCGTTAGATATTCTTGTGCTGAATAATGAAAACACCTCGATTGAAAAACACACACACTTTATTTCATAAACGAGCTACACACGCGTAACTAACAACCAACGTCAAACTAGCTCGAACTATTTGTTAACGACGGATAACGACTATCCTCCTTTCCGCTTCCTAGCGGATACTTTATAACGATCCGACTCCGACTGAGTGTCGAGTGTTACTACTACTTTTTGTTCTTGGTGACATCTGCCTTTATATAGCTGCTAAGCCCATGTACCCACCAGTTAGCGAAGATTCTAGACGGTTTGAGAATCGGCTAGTACTCACTACGGACGGTTCGAGACTATAGTGGAGCTTAGTACAGTGTCTGTCGTAAGAGAAACGTACTCCGTACATGTAACAGTATTACTGACCGATAACAGTTGTACTGCTCGTAACCATCTTCCTAAAAATATCTAAAATCAATGGATTTTCGATGAAGTACTTAAACCCTAAAAACAGCCAATATATGCAAATGCATAATTACAATACATATACATTTGCATATATTAAAAAGTCCGGTCTCTAACAATGACCATCTTGCGCAAAAAGCAGCCGAGATAACCAGTCACCCAGATAGTGACATAAATGGAGACTGGGATAACAGTATTACTGATCCATAACAGTTGTACTGCGCGTAACTATCTCCCTAAAAATATGCAAAATCAATGGATTTTGGATAAAGTATGCTAAAAAACCCCTAACTCCTAGTCCACACTCATAGACAAGTTCTTTTTTTTTTTTTTTTTTTGTGCATCATAGAAGCTTTCATCCCAGGACTGGGCTTCTCTGCATCACTTTACTTACTACGACGTAAGTGACTAATCAATCCATCGAGTGTGAACTCTAGCAGATTGTTAAAATTAGTTAATTAATAAGGAAATTTATTAAAATATTCTCTTTTAAAAATTAGTTTGTTATTAGAGTGAAAATCAACGAAATCCTTCAAGCTGTTATATAGGATAATACACCGTGTAATAGGTTCATTAAGACCATAATTCACTCTACGGTAAGGCTGAACAAGAAGATTGTTGCGCCGCAAATTGTGAGGAATATTTCTAACTATAGGTACAAAGTAGTTCGTTATATCTTCACACAAAACGTGACAGCAAAGCAAGTCTCTTATAAACATCGCGTTCAAGAAAGTCCTTCTATAATCTAACGTTTGTAAACCAAATAAGGAGCAACGAGTACCATAATCAGGCTTAAAACGCAACTCGTGTCTATAGACAGGGTTCTGCGATTTTTTAGAGACAAATCGGGAACAATTCGAGTGTTCTGCAACTGCATGTACATGTCTATGAGTTGTCTATCGTGTGTCTATGTCTATGAGTTCCCATCAAGAATGGAAAACTTGAGACATTTTGTGCAACATTTCGTCGTGTTCGCAAGAGCATATAGCATATAGCATGCGGTCAGATAATTATCGTTTATTTGAGTAGTATTTTTGAAATGTGGACAACAGAGAAAACATATCAACTCTATTATATTTTCTAGCTTTAATAAATGTTTTCACTAAAATTATCACTTTTTTATTATTTGTACTTACCTGCACGAAGTTTTTAACGAAGATATTATGGCTTCACAAATATGGTGTATCGGAAAGCGGTTGAATCAGTAGATAGAACCTTACGTGACATCAAACAAAACGACCGGCCTATGGGCGGTATTACATTACTTTTCTGTGGCGACTTTAGGCAAACTTTGCCAGTAAAACCAAGAGCGATGAGGGCTGATGAAATTAGGGCATGTCTAAGAAGCTCACATCTATGGCGCATTGTCATACCCATGCATTTGTCAACCAATATGCGGGCATGAATTGGGGGTAATCAAAATGCCCAAGAGTTTTCAGATTTGTTACTGAAAATTGGTGACGGTACATATCCGGAAGAAGAAGGGAAGGTTATTCCCTAAAATAATTGATGTTGTGTATTTCAAAAACGACCAGGCATCTGCGATAAACACAGAAATATTAAAATGCGTTCCTGGGGAATGTGTTGAATATATTTAAAATCAACCGAATATTAGATCAAGAAGATGCGCCCCATTATCCGGTTGAAATTTTAAATTTCCTAAGCGCACCTGCGCTTCCGTCTCACAAATTAATATTAAAAGTCGGCGTCCCTGTAATTCTGCCTAGAAATATGATCCGCCGAAACTATGTAAAGGTACCCGACTGAAAGTGAAGTTACTTTTAATTTAGCTTAAGTTTAGTCTTATCGTCGTTGTGTTGAGTAAGCGGAGAACAAATTAATTATGTTTGAAAAAAATAGTCAAGGTTAGTGTCAAGTTGTGCGCGAAGCGAACAACGCGAGCGAAGCGAGCTCTCGCAGCTAGTAGGTTTATATTACCGAATAGGCATTAATCCCAATAATACAAAAGCAAAAGACCTCTTCCATAGTCCTCCTCGTGAGCGCCCTCTGGAGCGGCTAACCAAGCCAACCAAGTTTTGCACTGCAAAACATTTGCTAAAGGCACATAACGATGATCATCCTGAATAACCAATAACACCAGTGCGTCTGAGGAAATAGGCGAACAGTGGAGTTGCAACATAGTTGTGAGAACACCAACACGTCACACCCAGCTGAAAGATTATCAGAAGGACGCGCAATTAACAATACCATTGGGCCTCTGGGCGATACAAAAAATAGCTCCCGGCGACTCTTAGGACACCTAAGGAAGCAGCCCTTCCCCTAAGATTGGGTATATAGACTTGTAACCTGCGTACCTGAAATCAATTAACACTCAAAACATTAAACGAGCCTCGGATACCACGGACTGATTCACCGGAAACGACTTTCGGCTACAAACAACGGACCACGATCGGTTTTTGGAACGTTCGAACGATGTGGGGCGAGTGCAGTAGTGCAAGGCTCACTGAAGTCGAACGGGAACTTACCGCATATCAAATCTCTATATTAGGACTAAGCGAAACAAGATACAATAGTTTGGGTCGGGATAGACTTTATCGCCAAGCTCCCAAACAGTGCTGCTCTACTCTGGAGGTGAAAACGTTACCTGTCATTCTAGGAGTGACAGGCGTCGGAATTCTGTTGACCAAGGATGCACGCCGATCTTTAATCGATTGGAAGCCCATCTCTGACCGTATCATTACAGCCAGATTGAAATCCAGGGTAAGTAATTTCACAATAATTCGTGGCTACGCCCCGACTGAAGCAGCGGATCAATCGGTTAAGGACGCCTTCTATCACCGACTCGGCGACACCTTCGAAAAGGCTCTCAAGTGTGACATAAAAATTGTTAAAAATGCCAAAGTTGGGTCTGACAACCTTGGCTTGGAACACCGAATGGCATAATCTAGGTAACAGGAATAAAAATGGCGAGATGTTCGTGGAGTTTTACAACTCTGATCAACTCGTCATCAGCGGTACTCTGTTCAAGCACAAACGAAGCCATTTAACAATCTGGGTTTCTCCGGATGGCAAAACAGAGAACACGATTGACCATATGGCCTTTTCCAAGATATGGAGAAACTGTCTCTAAGTGTCACCACCCACTGTCGATCTCGAACTCGAACACGAACCTGGTACAAGTGGACCCGTTTTCTTCACATCTATGTGAAGTTTGTGTGTGTCAGAGGACATTTGTTCCAGGTTCGTGTTTGGGTTCGTGTTCAAGATCGACAGTGGGTGGTGACACTTAGACGTCAGGTCAAAGCGGGGTGCTGATATTGGCAGCGATCACCAATTTATTGTTGCGAAAGTGCGCTTACGAACGGCAGTGATCCATCGCCCTCAAAATGCAAGAATCTTGCCACGTTTTAATGTGCAAAAGCTTAAAGATCCATCTATAAGACGTGCTTTTACCACCGCCTTGTACGAAAGAGCTTTTGCACCATCACCTTAAGAGACTGCTACAACTGATGATAGATGGAACGTCGATAAGGACTCATTTATCTCGTATGGTGAAACATTTTCGGGCAGATTGGAGCGCGGTAAAGACCATTGATTAATGACTCTACATGGTCTCTAATCTCGGCACGCAAGAGAATTAAACAAAAAATTAGCTCAGCTACTGACGACGCAGTCAAAGATCAACTTAGAGCTGAATACCGTTCTCTTCAGAAAGGCGTGCAAAGAAGCGTAAGAAGGGTCAAACGCAACAACATCAATGCGTTAGCGGAGATGGCAGAGAAAGCGGGTTACCGTGGTGATAGTGGAACCCTTTACATCAACTGCCATTAGATTAGGTTAGGTTAAAGGGCTGCTGTGCTTAACACAGCACACATAGTCATGGACCGCAGCAGGGTCCGTTGTGTTACCACCGGGGATTCAACACCCGACCATCCTAATCATTAAACCAGCCAGAACTGTAAATGAAACGATGGAGCTTGCCAATATCAACATCAGCCAAGTGGTCCAATTCAGCGAAGAAGTAGGCTCCCAGAAAAGTCCTTCTCCTTATTGACAAAGCAGGGCAGGTGCATAGAAAATAAAAAACGCACTCCTCCTCCTCCTCGTCACCGCAGCTCCTACAGAAGTCATTGTAGAGAAGGCGAAGCCTCCTGGCGTGCTCACCAATCACACAATGCCCAGTGGTGACTCCCACCGCTGCTCTGATATGCTGCCTTCCGAGTGACAGCAATTCAGCTGATCGGCTAGAATCCAATCTGGGCCACAGCGACTTTGTTGAAAAACATGTGCTTCCATTTAACCATTTAGAGTTGGTCTTGATAATTGCTTCGGTTTTAATAGCTAGTTTGCAGGCAGCGATAGGCATGTAGATATTACGACCAATTGCACCAGCTAAGTAAGTTGTACCCTGCCTGGCAAGTTCGTCTGCTTTGCAATTACCAGCGAAACCACTGTGGCCCGGAATCCAGCGTAAGAAAATGGTAAAAAACTCATTCATCTCCGTAAGCAGAGAGCGACATTCCGCGATAGTCCTTGACGTAATCAAACCCCGTTCGAGAGATTTAATTACAGCTTGGCTGTCTGTAAAAATTGTTATATCTCTGATATTACATGACGCCCCAACCAGTACAGGGCTTCTGTAATCGCCGTAATATCTGCCTGAAAAACACTACAGTAATTGGGGAGATTGAAAGAGAGGCAATGGTTCAGCCCATCACAAAAAATTCCAGCGCCTAGTCCGTTTTAGATCCACTTGTGTATATTTCTAATGACTTATGTAGTGGAAGCACGTTCCCTTCCCATTGACTGCGTGATGGTATCTGACTGACAAAGTTCTTATCAAGGGCATATTTTGGAGCCGTATAGTCAGTCGTTGCCGAAATAATTGGGTTATTGAGAACAGCAGCGTGCCCCGAGTTTGAAGCAAGCCAATGACCACTATCACGTAGTCGAATGGCCGTACATGCGGCCATCTGTTCTCCAAACATATCAAGAGGGAGTAGGTTGAGCAGTATGTTCAGGGCCGCAGAAGGAGTAGTCCTAAGAGCCCCAGTAATAGCGATGCTGGCCAATCTTTGCACCTTTCCCAGCAAACTACGATTAGCCTCTATACTCAAAGCAGTCCACCAAACCACAACCCCAAACGTAAGTATGGGGCGCAAAACAGCTACATAGAGCCAGTGCAATATTTTTGGTTGAAGGCCCCAGCTTTTACCTATAGCCCTCTTACAAGAGTAGAGTGCAATAGTAGCCTTGTCCACTCTCTCCTGTATATTCGGCCTCCATGATAATTTTTTGTCCAGAATGAGTCCTAGAAATTTTGCCTTATCCGCAACAACCAGGCTCGTCCCCTTCAACACAGGAGGCTCAAGCCGAGGTATAATATGCTTCCTTGTAAAGAGGACAAGCTCAGTTTTGTTCGGATTAATATTTAAACCACAGTTGTCAGCCCAAGTGGTTAGAAGTGAGAGGGCATTCTGCAGTTCCTCACTAAGAACACAAGGAAATTTTCCCGATATTGCGATGGCAATGTCGTCCGCATAAGCACACACCATGTAACCCAGCCCTTCCAGGTCTAAAAGCAGTCTATAGACAGCTAAGTTCCAGAGAAGGGGAGAGAGCACTCCACCTTGCGGAGTACCTCTTCGGACTAGTCTACGTTCGGACGACGCTCCACGTGTATGACCCTAGATGTTAACATCAGGTTAATGAGCGTGCAAAGGGAATCCCCAACTCCAAGACTAGAGAATGCATCAGTGATAGCTCTGTGTTTAACATTGTTGAAGGCCCATTCGATATCAAGGAAAATAACCATGGTGTATTCTCTATTGCCCAAAGATTTCTCGATATAGCTCACAATAGAGTGTAAAGCTGAATCTACTGATTTGCCCTTGAGGTAGGCATGTTGAGAGGTAGACAGAACGTTCGATGACCAAGCTTGGGTAGATGCATCCGCTAAGGATCATTTCGTAAGATTATGGGTGGAACAACGTTCATTGGATTGTGAGTGGAGCCGTCTAGAAAAGATACTCACGAAATAAATAAACCGTCGAATTGAAAATATGAATCAAGTATCCAAGTGCACTTAATTTTTATGCTGCATGCTTATGAGCGTCGAATTGAAAAAATGATATGCGTCGAGTTGAAAAAATGAAAGTATGCATAGTCCACTTAACAAGTGGAAAAGAAATGTTATAAGGAGATAAAAAAAATAATGATTTAGCGACGTAAAGAGAAATAGTTTGAATCCAAAAACAAAACGTCAAAAAGGTATACCGTGCCGTGGTGAATGGGCTTTAAGGTCGAATTAAAACCAACGATTTCAACCAAATACCTACAGCTATATTTTGAGCTAAATATTTGGCCGTAACCAATTAAATTTCATTTTTCTATAATTTTCAGTTCGGGGCTTTATAAATAAACTGTCGATTCTAAAAGGTATACCGTGCCGTGGTGAATGGGACTTAAAATCGAAGAGACAATCGAAGATAGACAAAGTAAACGGCGAAGCCGGGTATTTTGTCTATCCACACAAACGACCCGACATAGCCGGGTCGCTAGATGATCCGGCTTCGCCGTATACATGAATCGAATCCCCGCAAAGCCACGACATTATATACATGAACCGACTTTTCTAGACGGCTCCACTCATAATCCAATGAACGCTGTTCCACCCACAATCTTATGAAAGATCCTTAGCGGATACATCTACCCAAGCTTGGTCATTATATACATGAATCGAATCCCCTAGCGAATACATCTGCCCAAGTTTGGTACAGCTTGTATTCTAAGCTCGCAATGTTTTACCGAATCCCCGCAAAGCCACGAACCGCTTCTGGCCAAGCTTGGATTCTAAGCTCGCAATGTTTTTCGCGGATTATAGCTAAAGTATTTCGCCAATTTTAATAAAATATAAAATTTGCACACCTTTGAAAGAATACCTTTCTAATGGTGTATAAATCATTAAAATCGGTTCAGTAGTTTGGGAGGAGTTCCCGTCACAAAATTCCCATACAAAAATTGTTAGCCTATTAATATATACCTATAGATACCCGAATCGAGATAGACTTAAAAACAGCAAATGCTTGAAAAGATATTCAGTTTTGAAACTTTGAAACATTCATAGGGGATGTAGTAATCAGAAACAGAAAGGAAAATGTTTTAAAATTTTCGAGAAAAAATTACAGTACTGGTGTTTGTGCGAAAACATTGGACTAGAGTAGAGGTGTTTGCGGTTAATATTTTCGCACAGACCCCAGAGATTTCAGTTTTTGTTCAAATATTTGCTAATGTGAGGTAGGTGTTACAGACAGCATAATCAAAATTGTTAACATAAACGAAAAAATCTGATACATATGTATGTATATGGTCTAAAAATGATTTGCTTATCTTGCATCCGTATTCAATGCATGCATTCCATGTATGCTTGGTCTTAAAAGCCTATTCACTACCAAGAAAAACTGATTGGACGTCAGAGTTAGTCATGCAAGTGAATGAGCTGTGAAATCACCACAATTTTTTCCTATAGGAAAACAATTAAAGTGCATGGGATCGTTGAATGCACGCATGCAAGATAAGCGTCGCACTTTCAGTCTAGACCTGTTCGGTCCTAAGATTTGTAGACCGGTTTTAGATTTTTATGAAAACCGGTTTTCCTAGCGGTCAACCGAATCATTAAAAAAACCTTCTTATGGTCAAAAAAACCGGTTTAAAACCGACTCATTAAAAAACCGATTCACTAAAAGACCGACCGAAAACCGACTTGTTAAAAAGACTCATTAAAAAACCGATTCACCAAAAGACCGACCGAAAACCGACTTGTTAAAAAGACTCATTAAAAAACCGATTCACGAAAGGACCGACCGAAAACCGACTTGTTAGAAAGACTCATTAAAAAACCGATTGACCAAAAGACCGACCGAAAACCGACTTGTTAAAAAGACTCATTAAAAAACCGATTCACCAAAAGACCGACCGAAAACCGACTTGTTGAAAAGACTCATTAAAAGACCGATTCACCAAAAAACCGACCGAAAACCGACTTGTTAAAAACCGACCGACTCGGACGAGTTAAAAACCGACTTATTAATTAAAACCGTTGAGGAAATGGAGTATTTTTGTGTGGACAGTACAGGACGGAAGTATTCAAGAAAAGGTTTTAGCTTTTGATTTGAGTGTGATTTGGTATGTGGTATATCCACACATTTGGTCGACAAGAGGCATGCGTTCAAAGTTAAATAGATATGAACAATATACCCATTGAAAGGTTGAATTGAATTGAGAAAAAAAATGTCGGAACTGATGATTGTGAGTAATAAAATATGAAAGTGTACTGTACGTGGTTATCAGTGCACCTGTTAGAAAAATTGGCATTATGATATGGCGGGCGAGACTCATGTATCATGTAATGAATAGTGATATAGTACCTATTCCCCAATAATATTTAATTTATGTACGTGTTTACCTAGAAATAGTACAGGGTGGCGCAAAATTAATCATCCAATTTTGTTTTTGAATAACTTTTTTTCTAAATAAAAAAAATGATTTTGAGTGATGGAAATCTTTATTTGAACCTTTACAATTTTTTCTGTTAAGTGGAAAAGATGATATCCATCAAAAAACTGGGGCTGCCCACCCCAGAATGACCACCCTGTTTTCATGGGGATTTTCCGATAAGTTTGTCATCAGGCTGATAAACTCGCGCTCAGAACTTTCAGTTACATGACACTGTTGTTTTTTCAGAATTTTCAGAACTTTCAGATTCTCCAGAGCACTGGCTGCTGGCGAGTGACTGACGCAATGCTTTATCAAAATTCGCCTAGACGGTGAAGCACCCTCATCAATCGCTTGAGTCAATCAAACTTTCTATCAATCGCCGTCCACGCTTGACATAAAATCGGTCCCTAGACAATCAATCACGCTTGATCCAATCGATTGACGCAAAATTTTGATCAACCGGCTTGATCGTTTAGGGGCTTCTTTAGAATAGAATACTCCTTTAACACCTGTACTACAATATTTAGAATACATGAGTCTCGCCCGCCATATCATAATGCCAATTTTTCTAACAGGTGCACTGATAACCACGTACAGTACACTTTCATATTTTATTACTCACAATCATCAGTTCCGACTTTTTTTTTCGCAATTCAATTCAACCTTTCAATGGGTATATTGTTCATATCTATTTAACTTTGAACGCATGCCTCTTGTCGACCAAATGTGTGGATATACCACATACCAAATCACACTCAAATCAAAAGCTAAAACCTTTTCTTGAATACTTCCGTCCTGTACTGTCCACACAAAAATACTCCATTTCCTCAACGGTTTTAATTAATAAGTCGGTTTTTAACTCGTCCGAGTCGGTCGGTTTTTAACAAGTCGGTTTTCGGTCGGTCTTTTGGTCAATCGGTTTTTTAATGAGTCTTTTTAACAAGTCGGTTTTCGGTCGGTCCTTTCGTGAATCGGTTTTTTTAATGAGTCTTTTTAACAAGTCGGTTTTCGGTCGGTCTTTTGGTGAATCGGTTTTTTAATGAGTCTTTTTAACAAGTCGGTTTTCGGTCGGTCTTTTAGTGAATCGGTTTTTTAATGAGTCGGTTTTAAACCGGTTTTTTTGACCATAAGAAGGTTTTTTTTAATGATTCGGTTTTTTCGAAACCGGTTTTTGGGAATCTCGGGACCGGTCCTAACAGAAGACCGGTTTTAAACCGGTGGACCGGTTTTAGGAACAGGCCTATTTCAGTCGATATATTAGATGAGCCGGTCGGTTTTTAACAGGTCGGTTTTCGAGTACTCGAGTACTCGGTCGGTTTTTTGGTGAATCGGTCTTTTAATGAGTCGGTTTTAAACCGGTTTTTTTTAACCATGAGCCGGTCGGTTTTTAACAGGTCGTTTTTCGAGTACTCGGTCGGTTTTTTGGTGAATCGGTCTTGAGTCGGTTTTAAACCGGTTTTTTTTAACCATGAGCCGGTCGGCTTTTAACAGTTCGGTTTACGAGTACTCGAGTACTCGGTCGGTTTTCTGGTGAATCGGTCTTTTAATGAGTTGGTTTTAAACCGGTTTCTTTTAACCATGAGCCGGTCGGCTTTTAACAGGTCGGTTTTCGAGTACTCGAGTACTCGGTCGGTTTTTTGGTGAATCGGTTTTTTTTTATGAGTCGGTTTTTAACCCGGCTTTTTTGACCATGAGCCGGTTTTTTTAATGATCCGGTTGACCGCTAGGAAAACCGGTTTTCATAAAAACCTAAAACCGGTCTTTAAATCTTAGGGCCGAACAGGTCTAATGTCAAGTACCTCCTGCCTATTTTTTGTGACACAAGTAGGTTCGTTAGCAACGTTGCAGAGATAGAGGTTAGATTCGATTATACCTATATTTTCGAAGAGCACTCTCCTCGTGCATTCGTGTCAGAACTGCCCCATATACATAGTATGATGAGCATTTGCATCACATCCAAGGATGAGGCCCGCTTTGAGTTTCTTGGATGCCGCAACAGCATTCCTAAGAAAATTTGGAGGGAAAGTACCTACATATTCGAAAGCTAGGTACGCAGAAATCAACCAATAATGCGTTTGCCCGATTTCTAGACTGACTACCACACAGTCCGTATTATTATGCTCTGAAATTAAAAAGGCATGAAAGGTATTCTTAGCTAAGATGCATGAACGGGGTCTGCCCTGGTCCTTTGCATAATACAAGACATAGTTATTAGAACGCAGGCCTCTTACGATACCACCTACGGCCCAAGGCTCTTGCACCAGAACAATATCTTCTCCACTGCGCGCCAGCCGGAGAAGAACCGCCGCAGAAGCTGCTTTAGAATGAACGTCGGTTTCACACTCGACGCCAGATTCGAGAGAATCCTCATCAAACACGGATGCGGATATGCCCTCCAGGGCCTCTAAGTCGGAGGAAAGAGACACCGCATCCTCCTCAGATACACGCTCCTCAGGCATAGACGACGATTGAGAATTAGTTCCTTCTGCTGATGCTTGGATCACACCCATAGGGGTCCCTGATGGAAGTTCACTTTGCGCCTTGCTACTGTCCTTTTTGTAAACCTTCAGAGTTATTTTTGAAAAACCATAGTTAATTACACCTTCGGTTTTTGACAAATGAGCCAGAGATTCCGTGGTTACCACCAGAATGGCACATCGGCAGTGTTTAAAAGGCTCCTCAAGTTTCACAACTCTCCAGTTATGAGTTTACAGATTCGAGCTACTCGCTTGTATTATGTGCAAAATCTCATTTACGTCCTCGGGTACGGCTGGAAACCAGGTGCGGACTTTTGGTCGAGTGGGGATTTTATCTCGCGTAACGACCTCGAGTTTAGCGCCTGGCCAAACCTCCCCTGCCTTCCGAATGGAGGCTACGAAAAGGTCGGCCGACCGTTGATTGGCAAACCGCATGAGTTTGGCGCGACCTTGGTACCAACCGCCATCTTTACAATTAGGAGCGGGACCAGGATGTTCCTGCATCACGCTCCTAAAGTTCAAGGCCAGCTTGCACTCGACCTTCTTCCATTTGTCAAAGGTAAAGCTCCCATCCGCATCACCTCTGTTGATCACCGCGAGTTCAGTCCATCCCTTTAACGCCTCCGCGTAGGAAGGGGTGGACTCACATACAGCGGTAGTCTTCTGTCTCTTGGATGCTGCCATTAACTGGCAATTTTGCAACTGAACATCCCGTGAAAGATAAAGACGGGTCCCTACTGGTCACTGGATGAACACCAACTGCGACGGTGGAGAGAGCACTTCATTGAGGTCCTCAACAATAGCTTTGGACATTTAAACTCATTTTCACTAGAAGCAGAAAATATTCCGCAAATAGCCAGAGTTGATAGCAGCCCACCATCTAAACTGAAAGTAACTGTGGCTATTAATTCCATGGAAGCGAGTAAAGCCCCGAGGATACATGGAATTCCGGTGGAACTCTTTAAGGCGGATATCAACGCTACTGTAGATATTCTTCTCTTCCTTATCCAAGAGTGTTGGGGAAACCGAAACTCTCCCTAAAGAATGGAAGAAGGGCGTCATTATTAAGATCCCGAAGAAAGGTAACCTGAATTTGTCTCCTCTTCGCAGTCACCGAAGTGATGGCAAAAAAAGTCTTAAACCGGATCAAGCATACAGTTGACCGCACACTGAACGATGAACAGGCAAGCATTCCCGAGGGCTTTTCATGTAGCGACCACATCATCACCATCCGAATTATTATTGAACAATCGGCAGAATGGAGATCCCCATTACATCTCATGTCCGTCGATTTCGAGAAGGCGTTTGACAGCGTTGACCGGGAATACATCTGCAAGGCTTTACGTAGGAGAGGTATACCAAATAAAATTATATCCATCATTAAGGAGCCCACTGACACGTCTTACACAAGGGTTAGCTTTCAGATCACTTCGAGGTACATAGCGGAATTAGGCAAGATTGCATTTTGTCACCTATATTGTTTTTGAGTGCCATTAACGACATACTCTGCAACGCGTTTTATGAACACCAGAGCAAAGGTATTAGATGGAAGCTGTTTAAATACCTTCAACACCTGGATTACGCTGACGATATTTGTCCTCTTTCAAATAGATCGGATCATCTAGTTCAAATGACGAATGCTATGGACCGCTAAAGTTGCAATGCGGGGCTTAAAATCCATGCTGCCAAAACTAACTACTTGAGCTTGGATCTAGGAAGACAGTGCGAAATTTGGAAAAAGTGGACAATTTCTGCTACCTTGGAAGCGTAGTTACAGCAGAGGTGGAGCGAATGCTGGTGTACTGTCTTGCATTAAAAAGGCTCGGGCAGCTTTTTTCAGTTTGTCTCCTTTCTGGTAAAACAACCACATCTCTAGACGCACCAAACTCAGGATCTTCGAAACCAATGTAAAACTTGGGCTTCTATATAGCTGTTCAACTTGGAAGGTGACCAAGGCGATAACAACCAGATTGCAAACTTTCGTGAACCAGTGTCTGCGGCGCATCCTACACATACGCTGGGCGGAGGTAATTTCTAACGATGACGTCCTATTCATTACTGGCCAGGGCAGGATAGACACTTCCATAAAAAGGCGAAAGTGGCAATGGATAGGTAACACACTTCGAAAAGGGCCGGAAAACATTGCTAAACAGGCCCTCGATTGGAACCAATAGGGAACCGATGCAAGTCGCCGCGTTGGACAACCTAGAAACACCTGGAGAAAATCGTGGACCACAGTTGAAAGCGATGGCGGCAAACAGAACGAGGTGGAAAGTCGGCGTGGTTAATGCCCTATGCCCCACAAGGAGTTAACAGGATCCAGAGAGATCGGTGGCCGCGATCCTTCGGTCAGCGCTCTACGATACTAATCTAAATCTAGAGCTCAGAGTTCAAATCTTTTCGCGATCAAAAATTGCCTGTAAGTGCTAATAGAACTCTCACAGTGCTCCAAGCTTGTCAGTATAAAGACGGCGCGAATAGGAGGAGCACGCTAGCAACTACACTTCCGAAAACAGATATGCTACCGAAACGTCAACAAGGCATAAAAATGCTAGAAATGTTGACGCACCCATACCCCTGGAGGGATCAGGGCAATTATTTTAACATAACATATTAAGACAAATCATAATTCAAATGACAATGATAGAAAATATTGCTTATTATTGCTTATCATACCTTCTTTGTGTCTTACAGTGCATTTGCCACTTCGAAATTAGTAGTAAAACTTGTTCCGATTTCACTGCTCCTATGAGAGGTATATGAAACAGTGGGCCGATTTCAACCAAATTTAGGAACGTAGTTTGGCAGTTAATATGATTGAATAATATGAATTTTGTAAAAGATATGTTCAGAAATAAAATAGTTTTTCTAACAAAAACTTGTTATTGGAACGATCGTTCCTATGACATCTATATGATAGACTAGTCCAATTTCAACCAAATTCGGGTATGTGATTTGACTAAAGATACTATTGATTAATGTGAAATTTTAAAAAGGTATCTTTAGAAATAAAAAAGTTTTTCTCACAAAAACCAATTTTTGAACCCGTCGTTCCTATGATGTAGTGGTCCGATCTCATTGGTTCCGACATATTTACAACATGCAATGAAAAGGAGGCTTTGTACAAAATCAGCTTGATAGCTTTAAAACTGAGGGACTAGTTTACATAGAACCGGACAGACGGACAAAGCTTAATCGACTCGTCTTATCATACTGACCAAGAATATACAGGGTGTCCCAAGCCCCAACGTCAACCCGGAAACCGGTGATAGGCCAAGTGGTGGCAGTTATCAGAAAAGTATTAAAAAAAGTCTCCGTCAATTATTTTTTGACTTATAGACATTCAAAAAAGAATTGGAAAAATTCATACCCTATGATGATTTTTTAAGTACTGTTATTACAAATTTTCATTTTGTTAATTTTTTTTTTATGAAGCAGCCCTGACTAACTGTTCCATAAATCACAATCTAAAAGTAAAAAATTACTGTATTGGTTTTAAATAAAATATGACTTTTTTCCCCAATTTTGTACTCAAAATTATCACTTATCCCAACTTCAACTGACTACACTGTAAAAAAAATATACCACGCGGTTTTGGCAAGTAACTGTAAAAGATGGCGCATTTTGTCCAGATTCCAAAATGGTACGACACTTCCTATATTATCTCTTAATTGAGGTGAAAAGAAGTACAATAATAATCTCATTTAGGCAAAAGTGTAATTAATCGAACAAAAAAATCAATTTACAATTAAACGTTAGAACTTCAATTTACAGCAAATGTTCAAAATGTTTGCCTGCAGCTGCAATGCAAGCACGACATCTTCTTAAAAAGGATCGAGTTATAAGCCGGGCGAATCTTCCGGAACTAATGGCTTCAGCGGCTTCCGCAATTTTTCGGCGGAGTTCCTCCAAATTTTCTATTTCTTTCGTGTAAACCTTTTCTTTTGCCGCTCCCCAGTAAAAAAATAGAGGGGATTTAGGTCAGGTGAACGTGCCGGCCACGAAATTGTACCAGACCGGCCTATCCACCTCTCGGGATATTCTCGATCGAGGAACTCTCTTACTGTACGGGCATAATGCGCTGGGCAGCCATCGTGCATATTTGCAAAAGTACTGAGTGGCACTTCCAATAAATTGGGTAAATGATTCATTCAAAAATCTAAATATGTCTCGGCACTTAAGTTCTCCGGAAGCTCGAATGGTCCAATAATTTGGCCATTTAAAATTCCAGTCCACATGTTCACTTTAAAGTGATGCTGCGCTCTATTTTGCCGCATTAAATGTGGATTTTCAATGTGCCACTCGTGTAAATTGTGGAGGTTAATGTATCCATCTTTAGAAAATGTGGATTCATCGGTCCATAGAATTTTGTCAAAGAATCGGGGATCTTCTCTGTACTCACGCAACGTCGTTTGACAAAATTGTACTCTCTGCGGATAATCTCGAAGTAGCAGACTTTGGACTCGTTGAACATGGTACGGGTGCATCTTGTTTCTTCTTAGAATTCGTTGTACTGTTCTTTTGGGTACTCCTGTGCTACATTCAATTGCACGGACTGAGGCACTGGGGTCTTGTTCGACTGCTTGTAAGACTTCCTCCTCGTAGAGCATGATGGAATTTGGCTCTCCTGTCATGTGGTGTGGAATTCGACCCTCTGAGAATGACTGGTGTACGTTTATAAATATTCGGTGATCCGGATAACGTTCAGCATTTGGATATATCTCACGATAAAGTCTGGCTGCAGCACTATAGCATTGCATTTGCATTTCCCTAAATAAGATGCATGATAGCTCATTCCCCCGCACTGTATCTGTATGGCATAATGGCAGTTAAATGCGTCCTAAAATCAAATTGTTACTGAATCACTAAATCATTCATAAGGTTACATGTGCTACATATGTCGTACCATTTTGGAATCTGGACAAAATGCTCCATCTTTTACAGTTACTTGCCAAAACCGCGTGGTCTATTTTTTTACGGTGCAGTCAGTTGAAGTTGGGATAAGTGATAATTTTGAGTACAAAATTGGGGGAAAAAGTCATATTTTATTCAAAACCAATACAGTAATTTTTTACTTTTAGATTGTGATTTATAGAACAGTTAGTCAGGGTTGCTTCATAAAAAAAATAGAAAACAATGAAAATTTGTAATAACAGTACTTAAAAAATCATCACAGGGTATGAATTTTTCCAATTCTTTTTTGAATGTCTATAAGTCAAAAAATAATTGACGGAGACTTTTTTTAATACTTTTCTAATAACTGCCACCACTTGGCCTATCACCGGTTTCCGGATTGACATTGGGGGTTGGGACACCCTGTATATAGTTTATATGGTCGAAGATGCTTCCTTCTGTACGTTGCAAACTTCATGGCAAAGTTAATATACCCTACCACATCCGTGAAGGGTATAAAAAAGTAATAATAAAAAAGGTTGAAAAGAATAGAAGAGAACTCTTTGATTAAGACTACAATAAAAAAAAGCGTGAAGGGTATCATACGTACGAGTACATTCGTTGTGTTTTGTGGTACATTTGCCACTATGAAATTATGCCGGGGACACATCTATCCGATCATACAGTCGGACGAGTATATGAGAGGGAAATTATATGGGATTTCGGACGCGTTGTGGTCCGGGCTTTAGTTCACACTTTTCTGATACGCGTCCAATCATACTCCGTTCGAAACCCAATAAAATTTCCTTCTCATACACTAGTTCGACTGCATGATCGGAGTATGATCAGAGTATGATCGGATAGGTGTGGCCCGGGCTTTAGTAGTAAAACTTGTTCCGATTTCACTGTTCCTATAAGAGGTATATGAAATAGTGGGCCGATTTCAACCAAATTAAGGAACGTGGCTTAGCAGTCAATATGATTGAGTAATATGCAATTTCATAAAGATATCTTCAGAAATAAAAAAGTTGATAAAAACTTGCTTTTGGAACGGTCGTTCCTATGACAGCTATATGATAGAGTAGTCCAATTTCAACCAAATTCGGGAATGTGATTTCACTAAAGATACTATTGATTAGTGTGAAATTTGAGACCGATATCTGTAGAAATAAAAAAAAATTCTCACAAAGACGAATTTTTGGACCGGTCGTTCCTATGGCAGCTATATGACGTAGTGGTCCGATTCCGTTGGTTCCGACATACATATATACAGCGTGCAATAAAATGAAGGTTCTGTACAAAATTTCAGCTCGATAGCTTTAAAACTGAGGGACTAGTTTGCATAGAAACAGACAGACAGACGGACAGACGGGCAAAGCTTAATCGACTCGTCTCATCATACTGACCAAGAATATACATATATATAGTTTATATGGTCGGAGATGCTTCCTTCTGTGCGTTGCAAACTTCATGACAAAATTAATATACCCTATCACATCCGTGAAGGGTATAAAAATATTAATAATAAAAATAATAATAAGCAATTTAATATAAATGAAACCGGAATATACCTATAGAGGGCTACGTCCGCAATCCGAGGGTTTTGTAGCAAGCACTTATTTTGGTATGTAAGTATCGCTCCTTGCTCCACACTTGGTACCACACTTAGATGGAAAAAATATACCAGTCGATAAACAAAATTTGACTTTAATTTCGCCCACCCTCCCTCCCAGCCCATTACAGTTGGCCAATTTCGACACATCGCTGCTTAAGGGGTGCAGGGGTGTGCTAACTGCAACAATAGAAATGTACTATTATTAACCTTTTTTGATGAGATTTAAAAATTATAATATTTTTAGTTTTCTATGTTAGTGAAATGCCGCTTTTCTGTAAATTTTCATATTTCTAAGTATAACAGTCTCGAAATGCCAGGGGGGGGACTCGGATCACATATTTCCCCCTCTCCCTCTTTTCCCCTTTCTTCAACTTTGAATTAAATTC
This sequence comes from Chloromyia formosa, assembly GCA_964017055.1. Taxonomy (NCBI): domain Eukaryota; kingdom Metazoa; phylum Arthropoda; class Insecta; order Diptera; family Stratiomyidae; genus Chloromyia; species Chloromyia formosa. The sequence goes on along the minus strand of OZ024816.1, from coordinate 53,143,062 downwards.
CAGAAATAGAATATACTCGACGGTACCTTTCTTACGACACCCACTTGCCTATACCAAACGAAAAAAAAATTTCGACCTTCATTCCCCCTCTATGGGGATCCCCCCTTAAAAACCTATTACGACGCATCACTTCCTCCAGAGAATTATAGTATTTCTACATATTTTCACCAAATTTCATGCATGTAGCTTCAGCGGTTCGTGAGATATTTCATGGACAGACAGACGGACGCATGACCGATTTTATAAGGGTTTTGTTTTACTACAAAACCCTAAAAACAAGACGTCCAAAATCTTGGTCAGATGAAGAAACTCCCTTCAATAACAAAATCCGTTCGAAAATAGAGCGAAATGGGTACCAATATCCTGACAATCCACATTCCAAATTCCACATTATTCTAAAGCCTCGATTCCATTGAGCGAGTTTGCAAGAAAATTAGCCGGCGAGTCAGCTAGCGCTGTTGTGGTATTTACACACAGCTTGTTAACTCGCTCAGTAGACAACTAGCAAGAGTCACTCATGTTATCGCGTACACACTCAATAAATTGCTTGATGCACCACATTTTTCGAGTCTTCACACTGTCCGCCGACTTCTTCTTTTCATTTCGTTTGAACATTTAATTCTATCCGGTATCACCACGACTCAGGTAAGGTTGCTTCAGCTGTTGCATTAGAACTATTTCCGTCACCATTGCCATTATTGACAGCAAATAAAGTAGTCCGGCTTTCAAGTTTCTTCGCACAAGCTGAGCTACCCGCTTGTTGGCTAGTGAACATGATTACATTGGGCGAGTTTACAAGCAGCTGGTAAATTCGCCGGCTTATAGCTAGTAAGCTCACTCAATGGAATCGAGGCTTAAGTAAAGAAGAATTCAAATAAGCAGAAAGATCAGCTGTTGGTGGATTAGAGATAGCATTAGAACGTCTATTATATGAAGGAATACAGGAATGGATGTCAGTAGAAAGTTATGAACGTAAAAAACTACGACAAATCTTACAAAGGAAACATTCATCAAGAATAATTCTACGCTTCTGCAGAGACAACAACTTGAGAAGCCTCGTACGGATATACATATGAGCAATCGTGCGCACACGGGGATCCACTAGCAATGAATCGTGTTCGTGCGGATAAAATTGTGCGCGCACGCATGCTCCTACCGTACACATATGAGTATTTGTGCGCGCACAGCGTTCGTGCGCGCACGAATGCTCATATGTATACGAAGGCGTTGTATATAAGGCGTTCTGTGTTTGGTTGATAAGGTAGCTTTAATATTAAAGATCTGGTGAACTTCCGTTGAACTTTGAAAAATAATATAGATACTTTATCAAAATCATCTTTCGGGAACATTCATAGTTGATCGGGCGATGCATAGTGATTCGCGTCTATGACCAATTGTGGGTGAGATTTTGAGAGAAAATTATGATGTCACACTATTAGCCAAGACGCGAACCACGGTGCGTCGCCCGGTGAAATAGTAATATACCAAAAAATGTAATCTATTGTGTCGCATACATACTCGTACTACTTTGTGATCGGTTGAATAAAGAATTTCAATTTAATTAAATTAGAATTTATCATGTGCAAGAGAGGCCGGTAGCTCAGTCGGTTGATGCGTCAGGCTGATGTTGATGTGACCATAGGTTTGACAATAATCACATTGATTCATAGCAACGAATTTGATATCAAAAAATTTGATATAAAACGCGTCAAATTGTTTGACTGTGGAATGGCTGCTTAAGCAATTTTAGGGTTTGAGTGAAAGGATCCGGTTACTTGTTTTGACTGTCTGTTAACGCCTTGTACGCACTGCTACGCTTGAAAAGATTATTTTGCGTCTCGTCAGAATCTCGCCTGCCTCGACTCATTTGCAAGAGGCAGAATATACAAACAAAATTCACGGCGACAATGAAACGAGGTAGACGAGACCCCGGCGAGTGGCAAAATAATCTATTCAAAGAATCGCAGTACGTACTAGGCGTGAGGCTATGGATGGCGTCAATGACATAACTTGCTCAAATGAAAATGCGAAACGGTGACGTAACAAGCCTTCTCTCCGTTGTTTGGGGCTGAATAACGGACTAACCTTCTATTCTAGAATCATGTAGCTCAATTCGTATACCACCAAGTGAAGCTAAGTAGCCCAAGTTGCAAAAGTTAATATGCTGAGTTACTTGGATATTAGGTAAATAATATTTTTTATGCTGAAAAAATCTAAGGCCTTAGCTGCCAGTGCTTAAATTTAACCAGTATGTAACACTAGCTTTGTTATACTACTTCTTTAATAAATAAATAAATGCTGAAACTTTCTAACAATCTGATAAATTTTACTGAAACTCAAGGGACCTATTTCTCATTAACATACCCAACATTGCCCAGCTAGTTTTTCCCATTATAAAGTTATTTTCTTACAAAGTGTTGTGGTTATATTCTTAGGTACAATTTTGTAACTCTCTAATGGACGCTGCTGAAATTTAATAGAAGCCTAGTCCGCATGGACATCCACCAATTGAGCAAGTTTTCCTCAAAAATTTCAGTTACATCATGTTCATTTATTCTATACGTCAAATTATTCAATCTGGCACTTAAATTAAAACTGTCATATGCATAAAAATGACAGGTTTCTGATTAAGTAATGTGCCAGATTAAGTAATTTGGTCGTATTGTATGAACATGGATCACTGTTATGTGCCACCCACAATGCATCACATAAACAACAGAGGCGGCAAAACACCACAATTGTACATCTTTCCTTCTATCCTTCTTTCCACGAAACAGGGATCAACACCATGACCTCCACTTCGTCAGAATCGTCCTTTTACGGACATTTGTGTACAATATGTGTATTGCAACCTTCTCGGAAATGATCCGGAAACATAAATCTTAAACTGAGTCATTTGTACCAGTTGGGAATTTTATGGTTTCCTAGGAAAGGAAACCGACCTCCAGAGTGGTAGGCGATAATTCTATTTTGAAATGTCATGGTGTGTGGGAACCAGGCATAGAAAAAAAGAAGATATAAAATAGCATAGCGCAGGACGATCCTCGCTCATTCTCGAACCGAAAATCGTCGGGAAATTTTACCCTTGTGAAAATTAAAAAGATACATCCTTTTTGAAATAAAATCGAAGTGTTGAAGTGGTGAAGTTGAAGTAAAAGTTAAAGTAATCATATCAATCAAATAAGAGATATAATATTGCGAATTTAAACTAAGGTTTTTTTTAATTATTTAATAGACTTAAAGTTAAGGTTGACGTGTAAGATATTTTAAGTGTTTAATAAAAAGAATTTAACAGAGTTAAATAAAACAGTGTACAGTGTTTTAATAATGGACCAGTCAAGCCGTCCATAACAGAGGAAAAATTTTGGTGTCAGAAGTGGGATGGTGTCAAAAATTAAACACCATCTAGTGGTCGAACTCTTTAATTAAACACAAAAGTCACTGTAACTCTAAAGAAAGTGTCACTGTAACTAAAAAAAAAACCCAGATTAAAAATCCAAGAAAAAACAATTAATAATAATAATCCTAACAAAATTCCACACTAGTAAACTGTGGACTTTAATAAAATAAAGTGTGCTACAAAAATTTAAAAATATTTGTTATAAATCGTACAAAGCTTATGCTTGAGACAAAAACAACAATAAACACAACAGTTACAAACTTTGCATGTCGAGCAAAGCAACGCGAAGGCCAATTTGTATCTGGCGAAAAATAGTAAGAGGCAGTATTTCCCAAATCATTCTATCGGATAGAGGCAAAGCTATAATTCACTTTGTCGGACGGACAAAGGCAGCTTTACAAACAACAAACAATTTTCAAAGTCAACAAAAGTCGAGACAATAATGGTAACAACAAAGTAAGTGTTTATTAATTATAAGAATAAAATAAGAAATATTGTAAAAAATTCAAACATGTCAACTTCAACTGAACCACAAAACTCAAATATCGGTCAAGCCGATAAAACACGACGCGATTCCGAGGAGAATGAGTCCTGCACCGATATGCTGACAGAAAAAGTTAATTTGTCGATCCTCATTAAATTTATTAAACCTTTTAAAGGGGATCGCGACAAATTAAATTCATATCTAACTGGGTGCAAAAGAGCTTTCAAGTTAGCATACCCAGAACAAGAAGCGGTTTTGTTAGATTACGCTATAACTCAGCTAGAGGGTAAAGCTGAAATAGCCGTTTCAAATCATACTTTTAGTGAATGGTCCGAACTCAGTGATTTTCTGAAACTGCTATATGGTGATCGGAAACATTACAATCATTTATTAATCGAACTGCAACAATGCAAGCAAATGCAAAAAGAAACAATTTCTCAATATATAGTGAGAATAGAAACTGCAGCAAAAAACTTAATTACTTGCGTGCAACAATCAGTTGAAAACGAAGAAGAATTAAAAGGTCGAGTTGCAGCAATGAATGATCTTATTCTTCACACTTTCATCTTAAATGTTGATCCTGAAATAAGTAAAATTATTAGAGCACGGAATGTAAAATCCCTTACGGAAGCCATGCAAGTAGCCATTGAGGAAGAGAAAATTATTACTCTCACAAAAAGGCACTACACAGGTACTAATGGCTCTAATCATAACTCAAAATTTTGTAAGGTTTGCAAAATGAAAAATCATAATACTGCAGACTGCTACCGAAAACAAAAATCGGGTTCAGCTTTTAATGTTGCTACAGCAGGTGAAAAATTCTGCAAATACTGCAAAAATAAAGGGCATATAATAGAAGAATGTAGGAAGCGTGCCTACAATCAAAAGAAGAATAATTCCGCATATAATACTGGTGCAAAGACTTCAAACAAAAATGAATCTATAAACTCTGTAAAATTCTATTCAAAAAACGAGGTAACTTCCCGTCAACAACAACCTTCAAAAAACGGGAACAACTCGTCAAATGTGAGGAAACGGGACATATCGGCTTTATTACTCCTAGAGGGGAATTAGCCAAAAGTTACAACGTCACGTATTCCTCTAGTGACAACAACCTTTTTATAAAAGTTCAAAGTCCTGATTCTAAGTTTAAATTCTTCAGATTCTTAATAGATACAGGAGCTTCAGTATCAATAGTTAAAGCTCAAACGTTAGTAGGGAGTACACTCATTGACGAAACAACAAAAATTGACTTACATGGTATCTGCTCATCTACTTCAACCGTAGGAACAGTAGATATTAAGCTTCTATTTCCAACACGGAATATAAATCACACGTTTTCTGTCATTATAAAACAATCGAATATTCCATTTGATGGAATAATTGGTAATGATTTCCTTCTTAATCGAAATTGTTTTCTGGATTTTCCCCAACGAGTCCTGATGGTAGGGAATGTAAAAATCCCTTTACATACATCTATTATACATAGTAGTCAAAGCGATGAGTTCCAAAGGAATCATTGTACTACAGATGATCAAATCAAAGAATCTTTAGCAGATTCTAGATCTCATGAAGATCAAAATAAAGATCATTCCAAAATTTATAGAAAAGATGTTGTGAAACAAAAGATAAAAGCAAGATCGATCACTTACGTAAAAGTGAAAATTCAAAACCCGGAAATCAAAGAAGGTATTGTTAAAAGACAGGAAATAGGACCAGGAATATATTTAAGCAAAGCCTTAACAAAAGTAAATAGTAAAAATGAGGCAATTGTATCCATCCTAAATTCTACCGAAAAGGATGAAATACTAAAATATAGCGAGGTTTATCTCGAACCATTAGAAGAGATTACTGACTCTGAGCCAGTATATACTTTTCAAAATAATCCTACAGACCATTCAAACCGTCATGAAAGACTAAAGGAATCCATTAGACTTGACCATCTAAACAGGGAAGAAAAGGAGTCGATTTCAAGAATCGTCACTGAATATTCGGAAATATTCCACTTAGATGGTGATCCTTTAACAAGTACAAATCTCATTGACCACGAAATTAATTTGACAGATAACAGACCGATTTCTGCAAAGACTTATCGGTACCCAGAAGTCCACAAGAGTGAAGTCAATAAGCAAATAAATAAAATGATTGATCAATACAACAATCAAACTCCCCATGGTCAGCTCCACTTTGGGTAGTCCCTAAAAAACAGGACGCCTCCGGAGAGAAAAAATGGAGAGTTGTTGTTGATTACAGAAAATTAAACAACGTTACTAAATGCGACGTATTTCCAATTCCTAATATTACAGAGATATTAGATCAATTGGGTCATTCAAAATACTTCACTACCTTGGATTTAGCCAGTGGATTTCATCAAATTAATATGAGATCCGAAGATAGAGCAAAAACATAAAAGAACTACGATTGGGGTAAACCCCAATCATGCAATACTCTAGATGAATTTGAACCTGGTTAAAGCCAATAAATAATTTTGGTTGCAATCTCGGATATTGTATAGGAGGGGGTAGACGGAGTAAGGGTAATCAACTATTTTTTTTGAATCTAACTGATATTGTTAATTAAGTGTTAAGTACAAAATTTCAGCCCGATAAATTGTATACGTACTGAGTAAATAGGCTTAACGTATTTCATGAAATAGTGCAGTTTGTATGGGAGGGGGTAGAAGGAGGGTGAGGATTACAAAAAATTTTATAATGTAGGTTACAATTATCATAAAAGTGATATATTCAAAATTTCAAAGCAATATGTTTTATAGTTTCTGAGAAAATCTGATTATTGTAAATTATCAAAAATGTGTCATTTTGTATGGGAGGGGTAGACGGAGTAAGGGTAATCGATTACTTTTTTTGAATCTAACTGATATTGTTAATTAAGTGTTAAGTACAAAATTTCAGCCCCATAAATTGTATAGGTAATGAGTAAATTGGCTTAACGTATTTCATGAAATAGTGCAGTTTGTATGGGAGGGGGTAGAAGGAGGGTGAGGATTACAATAAATTTTATAATGTAGGTTACAATTATCATAAAAGTGATATATTCAAAATTTCAAAGCAAGATGTTTTATAGTTTCTGAGAAAATCTGATTATTGTAAATTATCAAAAATGTGTCATTTTGTATGGGAGGGGGTAGACGGAGTAAGAGTAATCGATTAATTTTTTTGGATCTAACTGACATTGTTAATTAAGTGTTAAGTACAAAATTTCAGCCCGATAAATTGTATACGTACTGAGTAAATTGGCTTAACGTATTTCATGAAATAGTGCAGTTTGTATGGGAGGGGGTAGAAGGAGGGTGAGGATTACAATAAGTTTTATAACATAGGTTAAAATTATCATAAAAGTGATATATTAAAAATTTCAAAGCAATATGTTTTATAGTTTCTGAGAAAATCTGATTATTGTAAATTTTCAAAAATGTGTCATTTTGTATGGGAGGGGGTAGAAGGGGTGGAGCGATTTAGCCCGTTCACGAACTTAGCCTTCATTTTTTTGTCAAAAATAACGTGTGCAAAATTTGAACTTCATAGCTCAACGCGTTCTCGAGCTAGAGAGGTCACGGACGGACGGACGGACAGACGGACAGACGGACAGACGGACAGATGGACAGACGGACAGACGGACAGACGGACATCCGGTTTTGAGATATTCGAGTGATAATATGAACTTCTGTATCATTCATTTTTTTCTGCGAGCCTTATTTCTTAGCGTTACAAACTTTGTGGCAAACTTATAATACTCTCAGATTTCATCTAGAGTATAAACAGCATTCACTTCACCTCTAGGTCATTATGAATATACCAGAATGCCTTTTGGTTTAAAGAATGCGCCAGCAACGTTTCAACGTCTCATGAATACTGTATTGTCTGGTCTACAAGGGCTAGAATGCTTTGTTTATCTCGATGACGTCGTTATATATGCAAGTTCAATCCAAGATCACGAAATGAAACTGAAAAACGTATTTGAAAGAATGAAAGATAGTGGCCTAAAATTAGAGCCATTCAAATACGAATTCATGCGACATGAAGGAGACGGAGTTTCCCCCAATCCGGAAAAGGTTGTAGCTGTAGAAAAATTTCCAATACCAAGGAATCAGAAAGAAATAAAATCTTTTCTTGGCCTCTGTGGTTATTATAGAAGATTTATTGAGAATTTCTCCAAGCTTACCAAACCACTTACAAAGTTACTCCGAAAGGATATCAAATTCGAATGGTCACGCGAACAAACAGAAGCTTTTGAGATGTTAAAATCTAAACTCATCTCAGCCCCGATTCTGCAATATCCAAATTTTTCTAAGGAGTTCATAGTCACAACCGATGCATCCAATTTCGCGATTGGTGCTATCTTAAGTCAATTGAGTGATAAAAATATTGATCTTTCAGTCTCGTACGCAAGTCGTACAATGAATAGGGCAGAGTCTAACTATAGTACTACCGAAAGGGAATTGCTAGCAATAGTTTGGGCTGTGCAGAACTTCCGTCCTTACCTTTACGGAAGAAAATTCAAGATAGTCACAGATCATCGACCACTAACTTGGCTTTTCAACTGCAAAGATACAGGAAGCAAACTTATTCGATGGAGATTAAAACTCGAAGAATTTGACTATGAAATAGTTTATAAACAAGGTCGAGTAAATGCGAGTGCAGACGCTTTATCGCGAATTAAAATTGGCAATGATGTCGATATTCCTATCTCTACTCAGGAACATGAAAATAAGGCCAATATCACGGAAAATGTGTTAATCGCTCAATCTGATGATACGTACGAAGATTACATAAAATTCTATTACAATTCAGAGTTCCCTAAAATATATGACTATAATGACATTAACGATAATATACGCAGTACAATATCACATGTAGCATACTTTACAGCAACAGATAAAAGTGATGAGAATCCTCATATGACACTATTCCTAGATAAAAGTCCAAATAAGGAAATTATCGTGAACAAAAACCACTCTCTCTATGAAATAGAGAAATCTGTCTCAAAAGATAAACAAACTATATACCATTGCTTCTACAAACATTCATTGTTCGAAAAACCTTCTTATAAAGATTTCTTTTATTGTATAACAAACTTAAAAGGAAAACTTAAGACAGACAAAATTAATGAAATAAATATTCCAAACCCTGTTGACCAATTCAACCAGTTTAATTATAACAAACTGCGCGACATCATACAATTCGTATTTCGGAATGAAAAAAATAGAATTAATGTATACCATAATAAAATAGCATCTCCGACTGCAGATCAAATCCCAGCAATTCTGAAAGAGTTTCATGATACTCCAAGCTCTGGGCATAATGGTTTTCATAAAACTTATTTTATAATCAGATAAAACAGTATTACAAATGGACTAATATGGAAAAACAAATAAAAATCTACATAAAGAATTGTGAATCATGCCAATTAAATAAAACATCTAGAAAGTTAACAAAAGCTCCAATGGAGATAACTTCCACGGCGAGTAGCCCTTTTGAAAAAATTAGTCTCGATAGCGTGGGTCCCTTGCCCATTACAGAAGAAGGTAATCGATTCATCCTAACTCTCCAAGATGATCTTACTAAATATTCAAATGCATATCCTATTCCTAATCACGAAGCAAAAACTGTGGCAAACAGATTATTACAGTTTATTACTCGCTTCGGGATACCAAAACAAATTCTTACCGACCAAGGTTCCGACTTTACTTCACTGCTAATGAAAGAAGTAGCTAAACTGTTCCAAATCAAGCTCCTTAATACAACAGCATATCACCCTCAATCTAATGGTGCACTAGAACGTTCTCATTCAACACTAAAAGATTATTTAAAACATTATATCAATAGTCAGCAAAATGATTGGGACGAATATGTACCTTTAGCAATCTTTGCATATAATACGGCAGTACATTCCACCAAATATGCACCATACGAATTAGTATTCGGGACAAAACCAGTTTTACCTAGTTCTATAACGAGTACCCCAGAATTTCGGTATACATATGATTCCTATGTTGAACAGCTTAGATATAAACTGAACAAATCTTTTCAAATCGCAAAACAAAATATAATAAAATCAAAAGAAATTAGTAAAACGTACTACGATAGGAAAATTCATAACCCAAAGTATAAGACAGGAGATTTTGTTTTAATGAAGAACTATTCCACGAAATCAGGAACAACGAAAAAACTTACACCAAATTGGAAAGGTCCGTATGAGATAGTAGAAATCTGCGACAACAATAAAAATATTATTATACGTCTAAAAAATAAAAAAACTGTAAAAGTCCATACCAACCAATTAAAACCAACCTCTCTTACAGGTTAATCGTTCTTCTCATCGTATGTTTTAATGCATATTCATGCAATCCCTTGCCAGGATACGAAGTCCAAACAATAGATGCCGGAAGCGGATTATTTTACGAACACACCGGTACCACTAAATTTTATTCCGATTACCTTAAGATAGTTACCCATATAGATATAGATTCATATACCGATAGATTAAAACTTATTAAAAGAACTTCAGAATCCTCCTTTAAACTATGTGACCTAATGCATACCGAGCAGGTTAAAGTCTTTTGTATCCAAAATGCTAATATATTTAAAATTAAACTGCCAGAATTGGTAAATAAAGAGGAATCGATTAGGGACATGTTAGGATATGATACTGATAGATCAAAAAGAGGTATTCTAAATATTGTAGGATCAGTCGCAAAATTTTTGTTCGGAACAATGGATTCCAATGATGCGGAATATTATGACAAAGTCATCTGTAACGTTGAAAAAGATGACGCCGACATTCAGCAATTAATGAAGGATCAAATTCGTGTTATCAAAACCACTATCACAAATTTCAACAATACAATTTCTCAATTGAAAATATCTGAGAAGCAATTAAACGAAAATATCAGACGTTTTAATGCCTTCTTAAGAAGTCAACATCTAATTAATAAGGAAACTAGATTAACTGAGGATATAATTGACCATTTCAGCATATTGCTATTTTTGATAAATGAAATCGATATTAAATACAAGGAAATTGTAAACCTAATCCTTTCTGCGAGACAGAATACTATCCATCCAAGTCTTATTAGCCCAAAATGGTTACTCGAAGAGCTAACAAACTCTATCATATACCTTAAAAGTGGCCACGAATATCGAGTAGAATTGAAAAGGCGACATATCAATAAAATTCTAGACATTGCTCAAATTCAATACACTTTCATTAACCAACGAATGATATACGTCATACTGATTCCTATTGTAGACAGCACAACTTTCAATTTATATCACCTCATACCTTTACCGATCCCTCATGCAAATCATCAAACATATGCATACATTGAACCAAGTTTCAAATATCTTGCTATATCAACAAACAAGATGCAATATGCACAATTCCAAAACTTAGATCACTATAAACAATTGGAGAATAACAAATACGGGTGCGAAAATCACATTATATAGGTATATGCGACACTCAGTAAACCAATCTGTGAAGTGTCATTATTAACGAACGTGAACAAAAATATCCCAAAAGACTGCAAAACCAGAATTTTAACAGGGCAAATAGAAATTTGGCAAAACCTTTTAAATAATAGATGGATCTATGTTGTAAATGAACCAAGAATACTTACAATATCTTGTAATAGCTCAATCCAAGACACTGAGATTACAAAAACCGGAATTTTATCCCTAGAACCTGGCTGTAAAGCATATTCCCCACAAACTCAATTGATTGCAAACTCTGAAATGATTCTTCCTTATCAAAACATAATCCCAAGACTCAACATCATAGAAGATGACTGTTGCAATCAAGAGAAACTAAATCAAACTGAAGTTCAATTCTACCTCGATGAAATTCATTTGTCAAACATTAAATTAGACGAGCTCAATATCGCATCGCATAAGCTTGAAAGTCTTAACGATCAAATAAATAAATTACATTCAGCACCACATCTCCTGAAGTATGGAAGTTTTTACAAATATGTCATCATAATGACTTCATCTATAATAGTAATATTTGTACTGTTCAAAGTATATAAATGCATAAAACCATTCTTACCCTCTTTTCTGAGAATAGACCGTCACTGCAGTTACAGGCCAATAATAGTAACCCAATACAATACACCACGTTCACCTCCTACTCCAATAAACAACATTGAAACGAATAGTGTGCCCGAAAATCCACCAGAGTTTTACTTCAGGTACTGGAAGCTTATCCAGGACCGCTTCCGGAGTGCAAGGACGGAGGTTGGTTCCTTGGTAGGAAGCTGATGAAATTTGCGGATCAGCGATCGGCTGATCTTTTTAAGTTCGCCATTAACTTGGCGGGGGAAATTTGGCCAGGCTCTAAGTTGGAGGTTGTAAGGAGGGAGGACATCCCATCTCGACCCAGGGCCCGGGCTCGACTACCGCACTATGTCTCCAATGGGGAGGAAGTTATGACCCTCATTCGCAAATGTAATGCCCACCTCCCGACAGAGGACTGGAGGGTCGTCAAGGTGGAGGAACCAGTGGGCGATTCCAGATGCGCAGTCTTTGTGCTAAACACGGAATCGCTGGCTCCTCTTGCTAAAACCAATGGTGTCATTAAACTGGGCTGGTTCAGCATTAAATTGCTAGTATACAAAGGCGATTTAAAGAAAGCTGGCTTAACAACATCTACTCCCATGGAGGAGGATGCAACTCATGTAATGGAGGAGGAGGACGAGACTCAGGAAACGGAGACTCCGGCTCTTTCTGTTTCAAAAACCGTAGAGGAATGACACTGATGGGGAATGTGTATCTCTCGGATCCGACCTAGTTGCTTTGGATGATACATCGCAGCCGTCTTTCGCGTACGATCTCTCTGAATCCGATACGGAGGATGAAGCGAACGCCACGGTGATTGAAGGGAGAAGTTCACCTAAAACATGTTAAAACTCCTCCAAATCAACCTTCACCATTCTAAAGCAGCCTCTGCTGCGATCCTTCTTCGCCTGGCGAGGAGTGCAGAAGACATCGTCCTGATACAGGAGCCCTGGATTGTGCATGATCTTGTTAGAGGTCTAAGCTCTCCTAACTTTACGGTTTTCTATGTTAGGGGCCAGGGTAAACCCCGGTCTTGCATTCTCGTAAGGAAAACCCTTAAGGCCTTCCTATTATCGCCCTACAGTGACAAGGACTCAGTCATTGTCTGCCTTGAACTCAGAGGCAGGGCGTACTGGATTGTCTCGGCTTACTTGCCCTACGACCAAGTTGGAATCTTCCCTTCAAGTAACCTTAGGGAAGCCATCGCAGTGGCTAGCAAAACTAACACCAGATTCATTCTTGGCTGCGACGCTAATGCCCATCATGACGTCTGGGGCAGTTCCAACACTAACGAGAGAGGCAAAGCGCTTCTCGAGTACTTTATGGGTACGAACCTACTGCTTTGTAATGTCGGTAGGGAGCCCACTTTTATTACCAAGAATAGGCAGGAAGTCCTCGACATCACTCTTGCCTCGGAGGATATTCACCACTTGATCAGCGGCTGGAAAGTATCCGACGAACACTCTTTCTCGGATCATCGGTACCTACAATTTAGCCTATCTGAACGACCTGCGCTCACTCCACGCACCTTGAATCGCAGACGTACAGACTGGTCGAAGCATCGTGGGACTCTTTTGGAATTGCTGCCTCCATTACCAGTTCAACCCTCTAACCAACAAGAACTGGACTGCATGGTTAACACGCTAACCGGTGTAATTAATTCGGCGGTATCCTCATCGTGTCCTGCCAGTTCACATACAGGAAAGAAGAAGCCACTATGGTGGAACGGTAAGTTATCCGAGCTTAGGACTACATGTAGGAAGGCCTTTAATAAGGCAAAAGCTTCTAGGCTGGAGTCTGACTGGCAATCCTATAAAAGGCAACTTAGCCTTTTCAAGAAAGAGTTGAGGGGAGCTAAACGCAACTCGTGGAAGAGCTTCTGCGAACACGTGGAAGGTTGTAGCGAGGCCTCTAGACTCCGTAAAACTCTGTCGACGAACCCACCTCTGCCTACTCTTCTGCAGAGGCAGGATGGCTCATGGACATCGTCAAGTAAAGAATCCATTGAACTTTTGCTTGACACACATTTTCCTGGCAGCACGGTGACTAGCTCTGCTGGAGCCCCACTTTCTGGTCATCCGACAGCATGTGATGTTGCGTCCATTCTGTCGAAAGAAAAGATTCTGTGGGCGATCGACAGCTTCGAACCGTTTAAATCCGCCGGACCCGATGGCATTATTCCTGCGGACTTACAGTACTCATTGGATATTGTTTATCCTTGGGTGGAGATCATCCTAACCGCATGTCTCAAAATAGGATATGTTCCGCGCATCTGGACGAAAGTTCTAGTTGTATTCATCCCGAAACCTGGGCGCAGCTCACACGCGCGAGCTAACGACCTTCGTCCTATCAGCCTTTCTTCGACCTTGCTGAAACTATTGGAGCGGCTAATCGATATCCATCTTCGAAATACTATTCCGCCTCTGTTACTATCTTCATCGCAACATGCCTACTGGAAAGGTAGATCAGTGGACACTGCTCTACACTCTCTAGTTAGTTGTATTGAAAAATCCCTTGAATACAAGGAATACACCATGGTTGCGTTTTTAGACATCGAGGGAGCGTTTAATAATATTAAACCTAGTGCGATCATCGAAGCGCTCTTAAAAATGCAGGTTGAGGAATCGCTCTGCAAACTCATCAGTCTCCTGTTAACATCTAGGATTATTAGTACCACTATGGGTACTTCATCCGTCAGTAGATATGTATGCCGGGGTACCCCACAAGGGGGCATATTGTCCCCTCTTCTCTGGAACCTGGCGGTCAATGGACTGCTTTTGAGATTAAAAGAGCTTGGTTTCAGGGTGACGGCTTACGCTGACGATGTTGCCATTGCTGTTTCCGGAAGATTCCCGGGAGTCCTTAGTGAGTTGATGCAGAGTGCTCTATGCATACTCACCGAATGGGCAGGCCACTGTGGCCTTGGTGTCAACCCTCACAAGACCGAACTTGTGCTCTTTACTAGAAGACAGGAGCTGCCTCCTGTTGAGCCTCCATCATTGGATGGCAAGCAACTGGCCTTCAGTGATAGAGCGAAGTTCCTGGGCCTTATTTTTGATAGGAAATTGACGTGGAAGCCCAACATCCTTGAGCGGGTGAATAAAGCCACTACTGCGCTCTATTCGTGCAGGAGGGCGGTTGGTAAGAACTGGGGCCTGCAACCGAAGGTGGTTTACTGGCTATACACAGCGGTTGTGCGGCCAATTCTACTTCACGGCATTTGTGTTTGGTGGGCAGCACTAAGAGTGGCGTCCTATTGTCGCCTGTTAAGTAAAGTGCAAAGACTAGCAGCAATTGCCACGACGGGGGCCTTTAGAACAACTCCGTCAGCCAGCTTGGACACGCTGCTACACTTGCTCCCGCTTGACATATTTGGCGAACAGCTGGCGGGGAATACGGCCCTGCGTCTTCGAGAAACAGGCCAATGGCGTACTTCGAGCACTGGCCACGCGGCTATCCTGTGCAACCTGGATCTCCCTCCGGAGACTGATTACACGTCTCCTAAACACGTTTTCGGTAGGAACTATACCAGCCTGATTCCGTCAAGAAGCCTATGGGCTGATAATGTACCCCTTACCTCCAACTCCTTGACTATCTACACGGATGGCTCTAAGACCGAGAATGGTGTTGGGATTGGTATACACTCGGAGGTACTGGGAATTAACTTATCCTACCGCCTTCCCGACTTTTGTAGTGTCCTGCAGGCCGAGGTTTCGGCGATCTCGGAAGCACTGACCTGGTTGAGGAATCATGTCGTGACTGCAAGAGACATTACTATCTATACGGACAGTCAGGCTGCGATTCGCTCACTTGACTCTGTTCTCACCACATCGAAAACTATTCTGGAGTGCCACTCGGCCCTCATGGAGATGAGTTACTTTTTCAACATTACCCTCTGCTGGATACCGAGTCACAGTGGCTTTGCGGGCAACTGTAGGGCGGACGATCTTGCGCACGAGGGGGCAACCGGTGTCGTCGATGGACACCGCAATGACATTAGAATGCCAATTGCATCATGCAAAGTGGCAATTAAATCTGTGGCAGTGGATAGGGCAAATACCAGATGGCTCAATAGTCGTACTTGCCAAACGACGAGAATGATTTGGCAGAAATTCGACCTTAGCCGATCTGCCTCTTTGCTGGCACTGAATAGAAAGCACATTGGTAGAGTGGTGGGGGCTATCACAGGGCACTGCCCCATTGGTGAGCTCGCATGGAGGCTCCGTCTTCCTCATCATGACTACTGCAGGAGTTGTGAGGATGTGGATGAGGAGGAGAGTGTCTTGCACCTTCTATGTCGCTGTCCGGCACTGGCCATCAGGAGGAAGAAATTCCTGGGCTCCTGGTTCTACTTTGAAGGACCTCAAGGATATTAGTGTGATACAGCTCAATCGCTACATTGCCAGCACAGGCTGGTTCGGAACCTTGGTTTCTTAGAGAGGTGTTTTTGTTACTGGTGGTATCACAATGGACCCATGAGAGGTCTAAGTGTGCTGTGTTGTTTCATGGCAGCCCCTTAACCTAACCTAACCTAACCTTTACCTTCAACTTCAAATTCAGCTGCTAATCAAACAACCCCAATTCGCAAAATGCGATCGACACGGTCTAGATTGACGCCTTCCATCGGAAGACTTAATTACGACGAATAATAAATTTAAAATCAATTTATCATCCGTCTTCCCCAAGGGGGGTGTTGTTATGTGCCACCCACAATGCGTCACATAAACAACAGAGGCGGCAAAACACCACAATGGTACAACTTTCCTTCTATCCTTCTTTCCACGAAACAGGGATCAACACCATGACCTCCACTACGTCAGAATCGTCCTTTTACGGACATTTGTGTACAATATGTGTATTGCAACCTTCTCGGAAATGATCCGAACGGAAACATAAATCTTAAACTGAGTCATTTGTACCAGTTGGGAATTTTATGGTTTCCTAGGAAAGGAAACCGACCTCCAGAGTGGTAGGCGATAATTCTATTTTGAAATGTCATGGTGTGTGGGAACCAGGCATAGAAAAAAGAAGATATAAAATAGCATAGCGCAGGACGATCCTCGCTCATTCTCGAACCGAAAATCGTCGGGAAATTTTACCCTTGTGAAAATTAAAAAGATACATCCTTTTTGAAATAAAATCGAAGTGTTGAAGTGGTGAAGTTGAAGTAAAAGTTAAAGTAATCATATCAATCAAATAAGAGATATATTTTAATATTGCGAATTTAAACTAAGGTTTTTTTTAATTATTTAATAGACTTAAAGTTAAAGTTGACGTGTAAGATATTTTAAGTGTTTAATAAAAAGAATTTAACAGAGTTAAATAAAACAGTGTACAGTGTTTTAATAATGGACCGGTCAAGCCATCCATATCATCACATTTATTTCGTGGAACTAAAAGTAATATTAACTAGCTCGTATTAGGGTAAGTAACAGTTTGTGGTGTGTTTATTTTATTTAAAAAAAAAACAATCTTCCAATCAGAAAACCGGTAATTTAATTGCGCGAAACGTGGCAAAAACAGAGTAAAATGGACGAACTTCAAACCGGTTCGCCTTGATGTAGCCTAAATAAAGCATGTCTTTTCCCCTATCGAGTGTAGGATTCAGACCAGACAAATTACCGGAATAGAACATAAACTCATATAGACTTACGTAATTGATGTAAAGGATGTTTTTATTTTAAACTGGTACAAAAAAAAACACACATTAAGTACTTAATTATTTTGAGTATATGACAGACCTAATAAATAAATTCAGTTCATTTTCGTCCGTTTTAAAATCAAAGATTATTCCTTTAAAACGATAATCAATATAATGCCTACAGCCAATGGGTCATGATTGGCAATTAGAAACCATTTCCATCGTGTATCTACACGTACATATGTATACTCATAGCAGTTTTTGCTGGCAGCCATCATCGACATAAACCGCGATATCCCAGATTCACGATAACAACTGACAGCAATGGGCCATTGTCTGTAACAGGTATAATATAATATGTAATACTCAATGTACGCATCGAAGAAGGCACCGAAATATGGTTTTGGGAAAATAAATATAAGACTAACGACTTTAAAGAAAAGAATAATTTTCGAAAATGGAATAGAATGGTCTTAATGTCATTTTTGAAGAATGAGAAGTGAATAATACTAATAAACATTTGAACAGAAAATTGCAACGGTATATCAGAATAATATAGCCAAAAAACATGGAATCGATTCATTTTTGAAAACCTAAAAATAGTGATTATTTAAGGAATCTAATTTGTTCCCAAAATACTGATATACAGGGTGTCCAAAATTATTGTTTTCGAGCAATTTATCTCATTTTATCGTAATAAATTTCAAATTTGAGGATAGTAAGCTATGATTCGGTATTTGTTATGAACCATATTCTAGTCGTGCTGTTTCCACCGTTAGATCAAAAGCAGCATCTGATGAGTAATGATCTGTCGATGGTAGGAAACCAGAGGGCTGGTTACACAGTACGAGTTGCTGACCTGACAGTGGACAGCTACTGCACCTGTGTACTCGCATGAAAGTAGCTCGACTCGCATCGCTCGGTCATACAAGTGCGAGCCGTCGGCAGAGTAGAGAGCTACTGCACGTATGTATAGGTAGTTGCATCTCAGTAGCATGTCATGTCTCGTATAATGTTGTCGCGAAGTGAACGAGTGAACACTGCTTTTATCGTGATGAGAGCGGTTACAAAAATACTTTGCGCTTTTAGCGTACTTCGGGCTGAAAGAGTTATACAAAAAAAGAAGAAAAAAAGAAGGATCTGGGTCAGGAATTGGATGCAAAGGAAAGGGGCAACACATAAAATATTTAAAGAACTATACAATGAAGATCCCCGAGAATATAAAGCTACAATGAGAGTGACACCTACACAATTGGAAACGCTATTGAATTTAATTGCTCCAAAAATTCAACGTGAAAACACCCGCATGAGGGATCCCATACCTGCAAGGGTGAAGTTGGAAATAACCTTGGTCTACCTTTCGTCTGGAATATCGTATCGATTGTTGTCGATATTTTTCAGAATTTCAAAAGCATCCATAATTAAAATAATACCGGAAGTGTGTGATGCTATAAATGAAAGTCTGAAAGATTTTATCAAAGTAAGTAATTTTTATACCCTAGACTTATAGTATTTATACCCTAGACTTATAGTATAGGGTATATTGCTTTTGTCACGACGAAAATATGTAACACCTTAAAGGAGGCTCCGGAGGTATAGCAATGTATATATATATAAATGATCAGGGTCACCTCCTGATTCGATTTAGCCATGTCTGTCTGTCCGTCTGTCTGTCCGTTCGCACGATAACTTTCGATAGAATGAAGCTAGAGCCTTGAAATTTTGGTCAAATGTTGGTAGTATGATCTAGTTGGATGGTATTGAAATTGGGCATGATCAGGCCAAGAGAACGCCTACCTCCTATACATATGTAAAATAATTAAATGTATCTATAAATTCCGATTAAAAAATAATGAAAAGCTCTAGCTTTGGTATATTGCTAGTAAGGGCAATCTTATACTCTCCTGGGAAAATAAAATCGATCAGTTGAAAACTAACGGTAATTTTCTTACAAAAAGCCCCGTACTACCCTAATTTTCAGGTTTTTTGTATATAACTCTTGAACCAATTGACGTAGACATCTGATTTTTGGCATGTAACCCTGAGGGAAGAAGCTGCTTAAGGTTCTGTAAGTCGGGCATAATCAAATCAAAGGAACACCTACCTCCCCTACAAATTTCAAAAAATTAAATATTCCTTTAATTACGATAACTTTCGATAGAATGATACTACCAAGCTCGAAATTTGGTGGAATGTTGCTAGTAAGATCTACTTAGTTGGTATTGAATATGGGCAAGATCCGACCCAAGGAACCCCCACCTTCCCCTACAAATGAAACTTCAAATAAGCGATAACTTTTGATAGAATGAAGCCAGTGACTTGAAATTTTGGTCAAATGTTTGAAGTGAGATTGGGTTAGTTGGCATTAAAGATGGGTAACATCCGACCTAAGGAACCCCTACCTCCCCTAGAAATGAAACTTAAAGTAAGCGATAACTTACGACAAAATAAAGCTAGCCACTTGAAATTTTGATCAAATGTTTGTAGTAGGATCCAATTAGCTAATATTGAAAATACGTAAAATCCGACCAACGAAACCCCTACTTCCCCTACAAATGAAACTTCAAATAAGCGATAACATTCGATAGAGTGAAGCTAGAGACTTGTAATTTTGTTTAAATGTTTGTAGGGTGATCTTATTGGTTGGTGCCAATGATGAGCAAGATCCGACCCAAGGAGCCCCTACCTCCCCTACAAGTGAAACTTCAAATAAGCAATACCTTTCGATAGAATGAAGTTAGCGACTTTAAAAATTCGACAAATATTTGTAGAATGGGTTAGTTAGTTAATTGATTTTGAGAATGGTCAAGATCCTACTGAATGAGTGCCAACCTCCCCTATGAACTGGCCATATAGCAGATCCATTCTTAATGCATATGGTCGTTGCCAATTGGTACTTTTGGTATCTCCACTAGGTCTGTACAAGTCTAGGGTATATACGCTTCGGACTCGGTTATATTTATATTGAAATTCAAATTGTGTGGAGTGTGCAGATACTGAAGGTTCTGTTGGTGAGATAAGTGATATTGTTTGGAATCCTACAGGTGGTGACGGATCAGATTCGGAACTGTAATAATAATTCTAGCAGAGAGGGCTTTCTTACGGTGTCTAGATAGTATAGCCTGTATTTCATCCGTCGCATCAATCCTATCAATTGGCGGTAACTGTCTGAGCTGCAGTGCTACGTGTCTTCCAATTACATCACATTCATCTTCCAATTCCCTTGGGCTCGGGGTAATTAAATTGCTATTTAGTTCTTTGAGTTCATTCACAGCTGATTTAAGGTCAGACTGTTCTGGTGACAATGTCCTCTTTGATCTTGGTCTTTTTGGTGGTTTCATTGGTTGTATTCCAACGGTGATGTTGTCAGTGCCACTAGTATCTTGGCACTAGTTATCCATTTCTAAATATTCTTCAGACAACTCGTTCTCCGTCATTGATTCTTCAAGTGGTCTCCGAAATAAATAATACTATTGTACTATTATTTTGAAAGTTTTCGCAGTATTATGTTAAGTCAAATCAATATTTTAAGTCAAAGCTACTACATACTATTTTTCAGATACCGACTATGGAGGAATGGCAAAATATACAAGTGGGATTCGATTCAAGGTGGAATTTCCCAAATTGCTGTGGAGCTCTTGATGGCAAACACGTCACAATTCAAGCACCTCCAAATTGTGGTAGTGAATACTACAATTACAAAGGAACTAATAATATAGTCCTTATGGCCGTCGTCGATCACGATTATTGTTTTCGATATGTGGATATAGGCACATATGGTCGTAATGCAGATGGTGGTGTATTCCAGAACTGCTCTTTGTACCCATATCGCGAAAACAACTTAATTTTGCCTGAAAATGGTGTTCTAGTTGGTGATGATGCCTTTCCTTTAAAGCCGTATTTACTGAAGCCCTACAAAAATACACCAACTATAAGAGAAAAGATTTTCAACTATAGATTGAGCAGAGCAAGAAAGATGGTTGAGAATACATTTGGCATTCTAGCATCTCGTTTCCGTGTTTTGGGAAAACCAATTCAAGTTAAAGAAGACACTGCAAAAGATCGTCTTATGTACATGTACGTTACACAACTGGTTACGTATGATATCATCAACAACCTATACACCACCAGGAACGACAGACTATGAAGACATCATAAACTCGCAAATCAATTTGGGGCAGTGGAGGTCAGAGATTGATCAATTACAAAGCATCCATCAATCGCGTGTCAATAATAGATCGAGAGCAATAGCAGAGAAAATGCGAGATAAATATAAAAACTACTTTAATGGCGAGGGAGCAGTTGCTTGATTGTCTGATTATTGATAAAATACTTACCAGATTAGTTATTGTTTGTTTTTCTTTTAGGTTAATTATTTTCATTATATAGTCCATAGCACCGAACCATTTAATGGATGGTTTATATATGTCGTCAGTACCACTTCCACTTTTTTTGCTTTTTTGAATTTTTAAAACCTCTTGGTTATATGTAGAACGTAAATTTTTGATTTTCTTAGTTACTTCACTTATGTCTTTTAATGCCATTTCTACACGAATAAATTCCAGAGACGCTTTACGCAAATCTCGGTTTTTATAGCTCGGATCCAAACAATTCCACAGGTTTGTTTGGTCCTTGTATAAATCGACAAATTACAAATTCTGCTCCGAAGTCCATCTATCCATTGTTGCACAATAAGCTCACACTGTAAACGACAAAATTTACAGACGAATGCACCCGGCGGTTAATTTCGAGCAATTGTTATTTCACAATCGGTGCAATTTCGAATGTCCGAATCGTAGTATGCGATACCAGCTGACGCTGACTGGGGGCGAGTGGCCGAGTCAAAACAAAATATGTTGTAGTAACTCGGATGCGAGCTACTGACCGAATCGCACATGACAGTAACTCGTATGATGCGGTCACATGGTGCAAGTAGCTGCTCTGCAGTAGCTGTCTAGGCCAACTCGCACGATAGCTCGCACTGTGTAACCAAGGCATTACATCCGGACTCCGATGCAAGCGCAAGGGTATCTGAGCCGTCCACGAACCATTCCATCCTTATCGCCCCATTTGTTTTCATTCCCCATTTTTTCCATCCCTGTTTGGGTTGTCGATCCCAGGCCCGCGAATTCTTTTTAATATGCACGGACAGGGGCAACGAGCGGCGAAATCCTCGCCCTTCCATCAAACCATGGAGGAATAAAGACTGGAGTGATCACCGCACATTTTAGCTGAAGCCGCGGTGAGCGAGTGGGTTGGTATGTATTAGTGAGTTTGTTGAAATGGAGCCATAGTCGCCCCCGGTTTTGGCTAATAATTTGGGGGCTCGTGTTATTAAGAGGTATCGATGGTGAAATCGTTATTCTTGCACTGTTTCGCAATAAAAGTAGTATATTACATAATGGTGGTAATTTTTACATAAAAATTAATGCATTTTTGTATGTCACTAGGCGAATATATGATAAGTGAATGATAAGCTATAAGCGCAATTTTTGTGTTGGGACACGAGATATCTAGAGTCGTGTATTGTATGATTGTTTCCCCACGAGAACAGGGTGGCCATTTTGGGGTGGGCAACCCCAAAATTTTTTTTTTTTACTTCAGATTCGGAATCAGCGACCCAATATTACCTTATAGTTCGAACCAGCCCGATTGGACGAGTATTTCCCCACGAAAACAGGGTGGCCATTCTGAGGTGGGCAGCCAAAAAATTTTTTTTTTTCTTTTTTGACTTCAGATTCGGAATCAGCGACCCAATATTACCTTATAGTTCTAACCAGCCCGATTGGACGAGTACTTACCGACGTAAACAGGGTGGCCATTCTGAGGTGGGCAACACCAATTTTTTTTTCTTTTTTGACTTCGGATTCGGAATCAGCGACCAAAATTACCTTATAGTTCGAACCAGACCGATCGGACGAGTATTTCCCCATGAAAACAGCGAGTGTTTCCCATCAAAATTATCTTCACTTGAAACATACTCGCGCACCGTTCACATTATAGTGAAACTACACATATGCGGTCATGACCGCGAGTGCCACTCGCGTAAAAGCACGTATCAAGTCCGCTACAGACAATGGCCCATCGCCATGGTTCGAACTAGAAGGTAATTTCGGGTCGTTGATTCCGAGTCCGAAGACAAAAAAGGAAAAAAAAATTGGGGCTGCCCACCCCAGAATGGACACCCTGTTTTCGTTAGAAAATACTCGTCCGATCGGGCTGGTTCGAACTATAAGGTAATTTTGGGTCGCTGATTCCGAATCGGAAGTCAAAAACGAAGAAAAAAATTTGGAGCGGCCCACCTAAGAATGGCCACCCTGTTCTCGTGGGGAAACGATCAAAAATGCACGACTAGACATCTCGTGTACCAACACAAAAATTGCGCTTATAGCTTATCATTCCCTTATCATACTCGTATATTCACCTCGCGTACATTCAAAAATCCCTCACCTACAACTGAAATTCATGATCACTCAAATATTAAAACACCAGCAACCAAATAAAAGTCGCACGAAAGTCGACATGCAACCAGCCAACAGCCAAGTCGTATTGGAGTTGGTCGCGTCCGAGTTGCGTTGCAGTCGCACCAGTGGACGAGGTTCCACGCAATAACACTTGTCACTGAACCGGGGTGAAGAGGCGAATGTCCAGGAGTACTGTAGATGGCATTCCAGGATCCTTCGGTGCCGATAAGGATATTCGAAAAAGGATATTTTTGACAGTGAAGCGAAATACGGTCAATATGGGTGTCATATGAATCGGGGTGAACACTCGAATACCCAGAAGTAGTGCAGATGGCATTTCGAGTCCTTTGGAGCGAAAAGGACATTCACGAAAGTCGAGTGAAAAGTCGGTAATATGGGTGTCATATGGACCGGTGTGAAGAGGCGAATATCCAGGAGTACTATAGATGGCATTCCGGATCCTTCGGTGGCGACAAGGATATCCGAAAAAGACTTTTTGCAAGTAAAGCAAAATATAGGTAATATGGGTGTCATATGAATCGGGGTGAAGAGGCGTAGATGTAGATGGCATTTCGAGTCCTTCGTCTACTTGCGCAGCATTTCCTTGAAAATGGTGGTGTGGACCAGGACAACGCTTGTTCTATCAACCAGGCTAAATGCGCATACGGCATGCTCTCCAAAATCTAGCAAAGGAGTTATCTCAGCACCAAGACCAAACTGGGCCTGTTTCGCTCCCTGGTACTTTCTACGTTTGTGTATGGTAGCGGTACACGGAAAGTTCCAGTAAGAGTTACCAGAAAGCTGCAAGTATTCGACAACCCGTACCCGAGAGCGAAAAAATATCAGCTTGATGTTGATGCTGAGACAACTACTCTGCCAGATTTTCGACAGCATGCCGTATGCGCATTTAGCCTGGTTGATAGAACGAGCGTTGTCCTGGTCCGCACTTCCATTTTCGAGGAAATGCTGCGCAAGTAGACGAAGGACTCGAAATGCCATCTACGCCTCTTCAACCCGATTCATATGACACCCATATTACCTATATTTTGCTTTATTTGCAAAAGTCTTTTTCGGATATCCTTGTAGCCCCCGAAGGATCCGGAATGCCATCTATAGTACTCATGGATATTCGCCTCTTCACACCGGTCCATATGACACCCATATTGCCCATTTTTCACCCGACTTTCGTGAATGTCCTTTTCGCTCCAAAGGACTCGAAATGCCATCTGCACTACTTCCGGATATTCGGGTGTCCACCCCGATTCATATGACACCCATATTGACCGTATTTCACTTCACTGTCAAAAATATCCTTTTTCGAATGTCCTTGTTGCCACCGAAGGACTCGAAATGCCATCCATAGTATTCCTAGGCATTCGCCTCTTCACCCCGGTTCATATGAGACCCATATTCCCCATATTTCGCTTCACTGCCAAAAATATCCTTTTTCGAATGTCCTTGCTGCCACCGAAGGACTCTACATCTACAGTACATTCGTCTCTTTCCATCCATTCTCCTCACGTTCATATAAAAATCCTTGATTGCATAGACAACCTGCCCAACATACTAGTACTATTTTCATACAAAACCCCGACATTGAATAATGAATCAATTGCTATCGAGTCGCAGTCGCAAATCGCCCAGTCGCTGTCCAGCAAAACACAGCTCACGATTTAGTTAAATTGCCTTTTAGTTCCACGATAAGCACCTGGCCAATAACAATGGTCGAATTTTCGCGTACCTGATACTTTATCACTTATTCAGTACTCGTAAACGACAGTGAGCAACAGAGATGGCGTAGCTTTATGTATCCGTAAGTGAAAGAGAGACGCATTTGACTGACACATTCGACGCACACGCCGCATACCGAAGCATCTACATAAAAGACCGAAGTCAGAATGATAACCAACTAATTTTCGCTAACTTCGTCTCATGTGCTGTGGAAACGAATCATCATTTTTTCGATCTACATATTTCCCATCTTAAAATCCCGTCAGATACATCGACACTCTATTTTCCACTCAGATATACAATACTTTACATTTATGTATGTTACTTGCAATTTATCTGATCCTATCATGTTTTCAAAAGCAGCCAATCGTACACTTCACATACGTACACAAATCATGGACGATGACAAAATATTTCACACATTCCATTTCTAATTCAAACCGGAAACCCCGCCGGAACAAGTACTTTTTCGTGCCGCCTTTGACAAGTTATGTCAGCTGACCCGGTTTTAGCAGTATTTTGTAAATTTATAAATGAAATTTACGTGTTTTCTCATATTTCTTTTTGCATATAGTAAGAAACTAACACTAGTTATCGTATTATTCTATAATCTTTTGGGAAATCAACGGACGGTCGTAATAAAGAGCGAAAAAAGATGTTAACGCACTGTCACACAACAAGCAATATCATATTTTCTCAATTAAAACACAATTGTGGAAAAGTTTTACATAACCGCATATTGTGAAGGATGTAGTGAACATTTAAGTTCAAAACTTATAAAACACTTTTACTTGTATAAGGAAATAAAAGCATCCTTAATGAGCCGAACGATTGACAGTTTCACTTTAAAACACTTACCGCGGAAACTCCAGACCGTTGTGCACTATAAAAACCACTGCACTTGTATTATTACACAATAAATTTTCAATTTTAATTCATAAAAACTTCCTCAAAAGTCGGTTTTAACAACATTGATTTAAAATCACTTTTAGTGCACTCCAAAACAAACGCAACCATCTAATTTATTAAAAGAAGTACCAGGTTATCAATATTTGAGATATTGAGCCATAGACACTTCACTCAAAGTTTATTTATTTATTTATTTATTTATTAGTAAACGGACAAGTGTCCTTTATATATAAAAACATAAAAAAAATGGCTGTCTTATAGTGAATATACTAGGTAAACATATTATAATTAACTATTATTATTATTAAGTAACAATTCAATATTAAAAATTCAAAGTAAACGCTTAAATTACTAGAAAACAAAATTAAAAGAAAATCACTCAAATAAATCTAGTAAGAATTT
Organism: Chloromyia formosa; assembly: GCA_964017055.1. NCBI lineage: Eukaryota > Metazoa > Arthropoda > Insecta > Diptera > Stratiomyidae > Chloromyia > Chloromyia formosa. The sequence goes on along the minus strand of OZ024816.1, from coordinate 53,115,956 downwards.
TTTCAATATAACTTTATTCGAATTGAATAAGTCCAAATGATTAGAAACCAGATTTCCAATAGCTTTCAGTCTTTCCATAGGCGAGTTTGACTCATAGTTAGTTCGGAATGTATGTAGACAAAAAAGTTCATGATGCCTTGTGTTTCTAGTTGGGACTTTAAAAGGGATTTCTTGAAGTATGTCAGGGGCATCGATTACACCATTAACTAAATTAAATACAAAAATTGCATCATAATAACTACTTCTAGCTTCAAGGGTGTTAATATTTAAAGTTGACTGAATACAAGAGTAATTAATATTCTCAAATGGGATATGCATTTTATATACCATATATCTTAGAAATTTGTGCTGAACTTTTTCAATAGTATTGCTGTGAGATTTATAAAATGGATTCCATACAACAGACATGTACTCTAATTTACTCCTGACCAGTGAAAAATATAATGATTTAAGTGCATGTATGTTACGGAACTCGGAAGAATTTCTAATTATAAAACCCAGCATTCGACGGGCTTGTTCGGAAATATCCATAATATGTTCACGGAAATTTAAAGTTGAGTCAAAGAGTACTCCAAGGTCATTAATTGAGTTAACTTGCGTAAGCGGAACATTATCGATGGAATAAGTGTAATGAAAATAAGTTCTACTTCGATTAAATACAATGAATTGACATTTTGATAGGTTAATCTCTAAATTATTCCAGGTACAATAGTTGAAGAAGTTATTTAAATTAGATTGCAGAATTAGGATGTCATCGTTACAGGTTATTTTTTTTAAAGATTTTGCAGTCATCTGCAAAAAGCAAAAATTCAACATTCTGGAAAACGTTAACTATATCATGGATAAAAATCAAAAATAATAAGGGACCTATGTGGGAGCCTTGCGGAACACCTGATGTTGGACAAAATGGTTCAGAGTAATTATTATTAACATTAACAATTGATGAGCGATTTCTAATATAGTCATTTATCCAATTTAAAAAAGATCCAAAGAAACCGAAATTCCGTAGTTTTCTTAGTAAAATATCGAAATTAATTTTATCAAAGGCCTTTTTCAAATCTGTGTATATAGAGTGGACATGTGAGAAGTTGGCAAATGACTTATAAATATAATTTTCGTATACGATTAAATTAGTAGCAGTGGACTTTCCAGCACAAACCCCATGTTGGTTAGGTATAATCAAAGGTCGTACTAAAGGAGTTATCATATCCGTTACAATACTTTCAAAAAGTTTCGGGATGCAAGACAAAATGCTAATTGGACGATAATTTCTTATATCAGCTCTGTCACCGGATTTATAAATCGGTAGAACATAGCTTACTTTCCATATGGATGGAAAGTGTCCAGAAGCTAGAGATTTATTAAAAAGGACATGAAGTGGGTGTACAACATTCTCGACACAATTTTTTAACAAAATCGGAGGAATACCATCAGGTCCCGCACTTTTAGAAATGTCTAGCGTAAACAGTTTTTCTATAAGAGAATACAGGTTAATTGAAAGACTGGATAAGCTAAAAGCATTATTGAGTAAGGGAGGCTCATACGAAGTATTATCAGTGCTGTATACCTTTGAAAAATTTTCAGCGAATAAATTAGCAATTATTGAGCTGTCTGAGGTCCTTACACCATTAAGATGCATGGTATCAGGCAAGTCGCCATCTGTTTTGCGAGAATTAATATGTCGCCAAAAATACTTCATATTAGTAGGAACCTGAGATTCTAGCTTGGAAATGTAGCGTTGGAAATCAAGTTTAGATAGCTGTTTACATTTTGATCTAAGCATGGAGAATTCCGTATAATAATTTAAATTACCCGTTGCTTTATAATTTAAATGAACACATTTCTTTTTTTATGTAATATCTCTACTATATTCCGGAAACAAAATACGCCGATTTTCACTATTATTTTCCAATTTTTTCCGATCGAAACTTTGTTTTGATTGAAAATTCATCAGAATTGCAATGGCGGATATTTCGTCTTCACTTGAGCGAATCATGCGCAATCGTTCAGTTGAAATGTGTGTGTAGGATTGTGGAAAAGAATCGTTGTGTGCAATCTGTTTTTATCATATGAATAGAAAATTTAACTACGTGGAGTGGAAGGAGTTACAACTAGGGGGAAATGTTGTATTGCAATTGGAAAAGTATATTCTATGTATGTATGTACCGAAATAGAAACCGAAGCTTCGCTTCGGCCCGGAGTCCGGAGCGTATATACCCTAGACTTGTACAGACCTAGTGGTGATACCAAAAGTCCCAATTTGCAACGACCATATGCATTAAAAGTGGGTCTCTTATATGGCCAGTTCATAGGGGAGGTTGGCACTCATTCAGTGGGATCTTGACCATTCTCAAAATCAATTAACTAACCCATTCTACAAATATTTATCCAATTTTTCAAGTCGCTAGCTTCATTCTATCGAAAATTAACGTTATTTGAAGTTTCACTTGTAGGGGAGGTAGGGATTCCTTGAGTCGGATCTTGCCCAGCATTTCCATCAACCAATAAGATCCCCCTACAAACATTTAAACAAAATTTCAAGTCTCTAGCTTCATTCTATCGAAAGTTATCGCTTATTGAAGTTTCTTTTGTAGGGGAAGTAGGGGTTTCGATGGTCGGATTTTACGTATTTTCAATATTAGTCGACTGGATCATACTACAAACATTTGACCAAAATTTCAAGTCGCTAGCTTTATTTTGTCGTAAGTTATCGCTTATTTTAAGTTTCATTTCTAGGGGAGGTAGGGGCTCCTTAGGTCGGATCTTACCCATCTTAAATACCAACTAACTCAATCTCACTTTCAACATTTGACCAAAATTTCAAGTTGCTGGCTTCATTCTATCAAAAGTTATCGCTTATTTGAAGTTTCATTTGTAGGGGAGGTGGGGGTTCCTTGAGCCGGATCTTGCCCATTTTCAATACCAACAAAGTAGGTCTTATTAGCAACATTCTTTCAAATTTTCAACTTGCTAGTATCATTTTTTCGAAAGTTATCGTAATTAAAGGAATATTTAATTTTTTGAAATTTGTAGGGGAGGTAGGCGTTCCTTTGATCTGATTATGCCCAACTTACATAATCTTAAGCAGCTTCTCACTTCAATGTTACATGCCAAAAATCAGGTGTCTACGTCAATTGGTTCAAGAGTTATAGACAAAAAACCTGAAAAGTAGGGTAGTACGGGGTTCTTTGTAAGAAAATTACCGTTAGTTTTCAACTTATCAGTTTTATTTTCCCAGGAGAGTATGAGATTACCCTCATGAGTAATCTACCAAAGCTAGAGCTTTTCATGTTTCTTTAATCGGGAGTTATAGATACATTTATGTATTTTACATATGTAGGGGAGGTAGGCGTTCTCTTGGCCTGATCATACCCATTTTCAATACCATCCAACTAGATCACACTTCCAACATTTGACCAAAATTTCAAGGCTCTAGCTTCATTTTATCGAAAGTTATCGTGCGAACGGACAGACAGACAGACAGACAGACATGGCTAAATCGAATCAGGAGGTGACCCTGATCATTTATATATATCATTGCTATACCTCCGGAGCCTCCTTTAAGGTGTTACATATTTCCGTCGTGACAAAAACAACATACCCTATACTATAAGTCTAGGGAATAAAACATAAAGATATGCTAAAAATATATTGTAGTCCGGAATATTTTAAATCAATTCGATACTAAAAATTGCAGATACTCAGCCTTTTCTTTTGATTAAGTGAGAGAGTGCGCGGAGCTTTCTCAATTGTGCGTACGGATATGAAACTATGTGAATGTATTGCCGGCTTCAACAGAGTTCGTACTGAAAAGGTAGCGTGCAGACTCTGATAAATATAATATCTTTGCATCAAACCATCAAATATCATAGAAAGGTGAAAATGACGTGATTTTTATACCCTAGACTTTTAGTGTAGGGTATATTGTTATACTTATACTTATTGTATAACTTTCGATAGAATGAAGCTAGAGACTTGAAATTTTGGTCAAATGTTGGAAGTATAATCTACATGGTTGGTATTGAAAATGGGCATGATCAGGCCAAGAGAACGCCTACCTCCCCTACATATGTAAAATAATTAAATGTATCTATAACTCCCGATTAAATAAACATAAAAAGCTCCAGCTTTGGCAGATTGCTCGTGGGGATAATCTTCTACTCCCCTAAAGAAATAAAATCGGTCAGCTGAAAACTAACAGTAATTTTCTTACAAAGAGCCCCGTACTACCCTACTTTTCGGGTTTTTTTGTCTATAACTCTTGAACCAATTGACGTAGACACCTGATTTTTGGAATGTAACCCTGGAGTAAGAAGATGCTTAAGTTCTAGTAAGTTGGGCATAATCAGATCAAGGGAACGCCTACCTCCCCTACAAATTTCAAAAAATTAAATATTCTTTTAATTACGATAACTTTCGACAAAATGACACTAGCGAGTTAAAAATTTGACAAAATGTTGTTAGTAGGATCTAATTGGTTGGTATTGAAAATGGGTAAGATCCGACCCAAGCAACCCCTACCTCCCCTACAAATGCAACTTCAAATAAGCGATAACTTTTGACAGAATCAAGCCAGCGACTTGAAGTTTTGGTCAAATGTTTGAAGTGAGATCGGGTTAGTTGGTATTTAAGATGGGTTAGATCAAACCTAAGGAACCCCTACCTCCCCTACAAATGAAACATCAAATAAGCGATAACTTTCGATGGAGTGAAGCTAGAGACTTGAAATTTTGTATAAATGTTTGTAGCATGATTTTATTTGTTGGTAGCAATGACGAGCAAGATCCGACCCAAGGAACCCCTACCTCCCCTACAAGTGAAACTTCAAATAAGCGATAACTTTCGATAGAGTGAAGCTAGAGGATTGAAATTTTGTTTAAATGTTTGAAGCATGATCTTATTTGTTGGTGGCAATAATGAGCAAGATCCGACCCAAGGAAACCCTACCTCCTCTACTAGTGAGACTTCAAATAAGAAATAACTTTCGACAGAATGAAGGTAGCGACTTGAAAAATTCGACAAATATTTGTAGAATGAGTTAGTTAATTGATTTTGATAATGGTCAAGATCCTACTGAATCATTGCCAACCTCCCCTATAAACTGGCCGTATAGGAAACTCACTTTTAATGCATATGGTCGTTACCAATTGGTACTTTTGGTATCACCACTAGGTCTGTACAAGTCTAGGGTATATTCGCTTCGGCCTGGTTTTCTATTGAGTTTAACGTGGTTCGATGCATGCTCGCGATCAAAATCGTTGTCGTGTGTGGCGACTTTAAGGAATTTCCAGTCTTCCACCTATTTTATGAGTACATACATAATTAGATTTTCTCCCGTCAAAACCAAAATACAATATTGCTTTTGTTTTCCGCATCTTCCGTTTTCTTTTCATTTTCTCAGTCAAATTGCACTTGCTTATTACGGTATTATCACCAACTAAATGAATTCCTCTCAAAAAGTTCTCACTATATCCTAGCAGGATACACATAAGGCGCGTTTTTTTCGACATCCATACAGAGCAGAGCAAATTAAGACAACACAATTACACTAACAATTTTATCTGAGCTGCTCTGGATAAAACGTCAGTGCAAGAATGCTGCTCTGTTAAGTAGTCTGCGCAGGTGTCGAAGTTTTCGAACAGTTTACAGTTTGGGAAGCACATAAAGTTCATTTTCTGTCAATAAAATATTCGTTTTTGTGTAATTATTTGGAACAGTAAACACACACTAGGTGGGTTTTTTTTTTTTGAACAACAGGCTAGGGTAAGTTATTTTAAAATAATAATTATTTAAACCACTTCTATGACTTTGCTTTTTATAAAAAGCAAAGTTATAAAGGTGGTTTAAACAATTATTTTATTATTTTAAAATTCATGGACTTTGCGGATTTAAAACTTTTATCGTTTTTCTAACTTAAAACATAGGGTAAGTTAACTCGTGGAGCAAAAAAACAATCGAGGGCAGCCATTCAGGTTAACCTTTTAAATATCATGTAATGCCAATTAGAGTATAGGCCAGTCAAATTAAATATTATTAATAATAATTAGGGAAAGATCTGGAAATAATTTTAATCCCTTGTATAGATACTGAATACATGGAAACTGAGTTTGCATGGTCGTAGAAGGTGAGCTTAACTTTTCGAGGACGAAAATCCGAGAAATTTGAGCCCTTTTTTAATATTATCGTTATAAATCCTAAACGGTGCCCCGGGTCGAAAAACCTAACAGGAGTAAATTAAAGACCGTTGAATTCTGCGTTCAATGTACTGATCAAAGTTGAAATTCGGTTCAGTAGTGTAGTCAAAATCGATAGTCAAAAAATGACAATTTTCGAGGCTCCCGAGAAAAATCACACTTTTTCACTTTTCAAGCTCACAGATCTTTGCAACGGATCCTCCAAATGGAAAAGCTTGTCTGTAAAAGTTGAGGACAATTTGATTGTAAGCCTAACGTGGCCAATATTTTTCAATTCGGGCCATTTTTAGAGTAGCTATGAGCAAAAATTCAAAAATGAATGCTCATCGATTTATGCCTTAAAAGCTCTATCTCTGTAAATATAACAGCTAAAAGTTTTATTTTAGTCTCAAATTGTAGATAAATTACTTTAGTTAAATAAAGTTTTACAAGATTTCTTGTGAGACCAATTTAGGAGATACTAAAAAGAAACAGGACAAGGCAAACAATTAGGCACATTTTCAACATGGTGGCGGGGTCCGTGGTGCTAGGGGGGGAAATAGAAAACTCGAATTTTAAACAATGTACCAACTCAAACAATATATCAAAAATCGAAACTACCCTAATTAAAGCAACCAATGTTATAACATTTTGACTGACCAAAGTATTTTAACCTTTGCAGAATCACCGACTTTTTTTTATTAAAATCGCAATTACTCAAGAAATATACCCGCTAGCATATTCTAGTAAAGAGTGAATCGCAGGTAATATCTTACCCTAAAAACAGAAAATACCCGGTAGAAATCAGATGCTTTGTTTACTAGATATAGCTCGAAAAAGTAAGAAAGATATGTAGCCCACGATCAACATTTTGCTGTTTTATCTTATTTTTCTCGAGTTTTCACCTATATATTATAAATATAGTAATTTTATCAAACATAAAAACTTCCTGTTTTGTTGTAAACAATCTGTTTTAACATTATAATACTAATTTTTAAAATTCGAGTCATTTACAGCACTTAAATAAAAAAAAATTATTTGTTCACACTTTTTTATTTTATTTTCCAAGGCCATATCTAATGAACAGTTTATCTGATTTCTACAGGTTATTTTCTGTTTTTAGGGTAAGATATTACCTGCGATTCACTCTTTACTAGAATATGCTAGCGGGTATAGTTTTTAAGTAATTGCGTTTTTATTTTTAAAAAAGTCGGTGATCTTGCAAATTACTTTGGTCAGTCAAATTGTTATAACACTCATCATCATCATCGTGGCGCAACAGCCCGACGTCGGGCCTTGGCCGCCTGGATCATTGTCCTCCAATTATCTCGGTCACGTGACCGCGTCCTCTAATTTTGGGAGCCCAGCAGCTGCGCGGCGTCCACACCTACTGAGCTCTCCCAACGAGATCTCGGTCGTCCTCGCAGTCTCGCTCCGTCGACTCGTTCTGCATTCATTACTCTCTTAGGCATGCGATCATCGTCCATTCTTTGTACATGCCCTGCCCATTGAAGTCGTTGTAGTTTGACGATTTTCGAGACTTGCAGCTCATCGTACATTTCATACAACTCATGGTTGTACCGGATGCGCCATCCATCTCGATCGCAAACAGCCCCGAAAATTCGCCGTAGAACCTTACGTTCAAAAGTGTCTAGCATGTTTTCCGAGGCTTGAGTTAGAGTCCATGCTTCGCAGCCATAGCATAGCACTGGTCGTATAATGGTTTTGTACACGCGGAGCTTCGTGTTTCTGTGCACATGCTTCGATTTCATTATGGGGAGAACCGGGAAAAAAGTCTTATTACCTAACAGTATCCGTCGCTTGATTTCGTCAGTTTCGTTGGCGTCCCTTGACAAGTTGCAACCCGGGTAAATGAAGTTGTTCACGAACTCGATGTTGAGGTCCCCCACATTGATGCTTGGTTGTGCAGGTGTCCTTGTCACCGATTGCATCATTATTTTAGTTTTACCCTCGTTAATACGTAATCCAACTTCCTTTGCAGCAGTATCGAGCGTATGCAGAAGTTCTTCTGCGTCAGCCAATCTTCGGGACATGATGTAGATGTCGTCGGCGTATGCTGCTAATTGTGTCGAATTGATGAATAGCGTCTTGCTGTTGTCCATATTCATAGCCCGAATAACGTATTCCAGTGCTAGGTTGAAGAGCGTCGGTGCCAGTCCATCGCCCTGTTTCAAACCAGTGCGTGTTTCAAATAGATCAGTAAGTCTATTCTGGATCCTGACTTGTGAGACGGAGTTGGTCATCGTCATCTTTGTCAGTCGCACTAATTTTGCCGGTATACCAAATTGCAGCATGATGTTGTACAGTACTCCACGATCGATACTGTCGTATGCCTGCTTGATTTGGTATACGTTTACGTTGTATTCCCAGCACCTCGGGAGTATCAGTTTGACTGAGAAGAGCTGATCGGTTGTGGAGCGACCAGGCCTGAAACCGCTTTGATATTCGCCAATGATTCGTTCTGCGTACGGTTTTATTCTATTTTCCAGAATTTTCGTCAAAATTTTATAGGACGTACAAACTAGTGAGATGCCCCTGTAATTCTCACACCGCAGTTTATCTCCCTTTTTATGAATTGGACAGATGATGCTTCTGCGAAAATCATCTGGGATCTCCTCGTTCTCCCATACTCGCAGGAGTAATTGATGTATGGCATCAACTAGACTCGTTCCACCGAATTTTAGCAGTTCAGCTGGAATCTCGTCAGCGCCCGGCGCTTTATTTCGTTTTAGTGACCGCAAGGCGAGATCAACTTCCTCTAATGTCGGGGGTTGAATGGGTGGGCCTAGATCGACAATATCGTCGAGAGCTTCTTGTGTGGGGATGTTAGATGGTCGGTTTAGAAGCTCTTCAAAATAAGAGGCCCATCGCTTGTTAATACCATCGGTGTCGCTGATGATGTTTCCATCCTTGTCCTTACAAAGGCTAGTCCTGGGTTGGTAGCCGTTCTTAATTGTATTCACTAGTTTGTACGCTTGTCTGGTGTTCCTATTAGCTAAGTTTTCGTTTATGTTCAGCAACTGCTCGTCAAAGTATTTACGTCTAATTATTCTATTCGATATTCGCCGTAGCTCGTCATATTTTTCTCTTCTGGCTCTGGTTCCTCGTTGAATCCATTGTCTGTAGGCCTCGTTTTTCGCGTCAAGTGAGTTTTTGCATTCTTCGTCGAACCAGTCATTTCGCGCTCGCCGGGCTTTATATCCCACGACCTTCTCTGCGACATCCTTGATGGTACCCTTGAGTTCTTCCCAGAACCCATGGACGCCTGTGTTGCTGATGTTGTGTAGCATAGGTGATAGTTTTCCTCAAGGACGGTAGTATACGCCACCGCTGTAGCATCACTCAAAAGCTTATCAACCGCAAAGATTTTGGGAGGGCTGATTCTTGATTGGTGCACTGAGGAAATTCTACATCTGTAGGTCATCTTCACCAAGTGATGATCTGAGTCGCAGTTTGCTCCTCGATAGGAGCGGACATCCATCACACTAGACGCCCATCTCCTGCAAATGAGGACGTGGTCAATTTGGTTGACGGTATGTGCGTCTGGAGACTTACAGGTCTGCTTGTGAATGCGTCGATGTGGGAAACACGTAGAGCTTACGACTAGATTCCTGCTGCAGGCAAAGTCGATAAGTCGCTGGCCGTTATCGTTACATTCTTCATGGAGGCTGTGGCCTCCGGTGGTCCCCCGGTGCCAACTTTCATTTCCGACTTTGGCGTTAAAGTCTCCCACCAGCAATTTGACGTCGTTTGTTGGAAGTAAGTCGAAGAGAGTTTCAAGGCGGGCGTAGAACTCGTCTTTTACTGCGTCTTCTTTAACTTCAGTGGGGGCGTGCACATTGATGAGCCAGAGATTGAAGAATCGAGTCTTGATGCGAATCGCACACAGGCGTTCATTTATGGGTTATGGGGTCAGTAATATGCGGTTTGAGGTGATTATTCACTATAAATCCTACTCCAAACTCCTTGCGGCCCGATGGTTTGCCACTTGTAAAAATTGTGTGCGATTTCTTGTCATTAATCTCGCTGCCAAGCCAATTTGTTTCCTGGACTGCAGTAATGCTCAGTTTGTACTTTTCGACCTGTTGAAGGAGGGCCTTCTCGGCCCCCGGTTTGTTCAGGGAGCGTACATTCCAGGATCCGAAAGAATAATCCTTTAGTCGTTTACGTGGTCGTCGTTGTTGATCCGTCCAATCCGAGGCTTTTGTTCCAGGTTTCTTGACATGGAGTGGTTTTTGCAAGGACGAGTTGTCAGCACGTCGCTTAACCCCATTCAGGGGATGGCCTCGGAGATAGCTGCTTCAGATGGTTTAATAAACGTGCTGGAGCCCACACAACTATGTAGCAGTTCCAACTACGCAAGTCATTCCATCCTACTAAACCTAAGCGTCTGCTTAGGTGTTCGTCAGCCATTCAGGCTACAGCTATCTGCCTTTTCCAAACTGTCTTATCGCTAAGACATTGGCCGTCAGCGAATTGGTACACTGCCGTTACCAATATATAACATATAATGTTATAATGTTATAACACTGGTTGCTTTAATTAGGGTAGTTTCGATTTTTGATATATTGTTTGAGTTGGTACATTGTTTAAAATTCGGGTTTTCTATTTCCCCCCTAGCACCACGGACCCCGCCACCATGTTTCTTTTTAGTATCTCCTAAATTGGTCTTACAAGAAATCTTGTAAAACTTTATTTAACTAAAGTAATTTATCTAGAATTTGAGACTAAAATAAAACTTCTAGCTGTTATACTTACAGAGATAGAGCTTTTAAGGCATAAATCGATGAGCATTCATTTTTGAATTCTTGCTCATAGCTACTCTAAAAATGGCCTGAATTGAAAAATATTGGCCACGTTAGGCTCACAATCAAATTGTCCCCAACTTTTACAGACAAGCTTTTCCATTTGGAGGATCCGTTGCAAAGATCTGAGATCTTGAAAAGTGAAAAAGTGTGATTTTTCTCGGGAGCCTCGAAAATTGTCATATTTTGACTATCCATTTTGACTACGCTACTGAACCGAATTTTAACTTTGAGCAGTGCATTGAGCGCAGAATTCAACGGTCTTTAATTTACTCCTGTTAGGTTTTTCGACCCGGGGCACCGTTTAGGATTTATAACGATAATATTAAAAAAAGGGCTCAAATTTTTCGGATTTTCGCCCTCCAGAAGTTAAGCTCACCTTCTACGACCATGCAAACTCAGTTTCCATGTATTCAGTATCTATAGAAGGGATTAAAATTATTTCCAGATATTTCCCTCATTATTATTAAAAAGCCCCAAAATTGGCTTAATTTGACTGGCCTAGTAGTCTGATCTTTGAGTATAGAACTAACAACAGGAGGGGTTATATGCCTGTCAAACCATACAAATTGACAGCTTGAAAATGGGACAATCTTCTTCTTGAAAAAGAAGAGAGATGAGAGAATAAAGTTAACGGTTTTAAGATTGTCATTCTCCAGTTGGGCATAAAGCTGTCAAGCACTTCGTGAAAATAGTGAATACGGTTTAATTCGCGAAAGTTTGGAGCCGGTTTTTGTGTGTAAAGAGCCGCGGTTATGTAGACAAGACACTAGTGAAATTTCCGGTAGGACAAATTGGTGCGGTAGTGAGTTGTGGTAAATTGAAATGCCTCGTCGGTAGCTGCAAAAATAACCAGCGTATCCCTATATATATCATTTTATAGGTAAAACATTAAATATTTGGATATGATGTGAGCGTTTCTCGTCAGGAAACCGATATTAAAATGTTTCTTTTGGTGTCTGATTCCCCGCTGTATATAAAGCTGTCAAATATCCACGTCCTATTGGTGGTTGTAGTCCGGTAGGCGCAACGGTTAGCACGTTCGCCTTCAACGCACTGGGCCCCGGTTCGATTCCGGGGATTTACGTGTCGGACTATGAGCCCACTCAGCTGTTAAATGAGTACCCATTATGGGGTAAATAACTCGGTTGAGCGTGTTGCTGATCACATACCTCTGCACAAAAACCGTCACGATCTAGAAAATGAGATGATGCTAACTCATCTCGAGGTCGTGGTTCAAATTGGACTGTTGCGCCAGTTATTTTTATTGGTGGTTGTCAATAGTGTTCCCGTTCTTTTCCTCTCCCATGGAAAATTAATATCTCTCTTCTCTCGTCCCATAAATTTTGCTTATGGGCCACTCCATAGTTGCTCTGTTAGTCTGATTGACTTTCAAAATTGACCAAAGCGACCAGAGAGTATGGAACATGTATTGAAGAGAGGCTATCATCACACACACTCCATACGTTTTTCGTACAAATTTTTTCATAGCCTACACTCTTTTTTCCCTCGTTTGTCAAATTAACTGACTGAAAGTTGCAATTTGTGTCAGCTTTTTACAATATTTTTTTTTCATTGCCTGCTTTCTCCTATCAGCTTGTGCTCCCTCGGTTACGATATGATTGAAAATCACAACAAATTATTTGACAGCCGGGGGAACATTTTTGTGGTGTGTGTAATATGTCTCGGTGTGTAAACGGGTACCAAAAATTTTAGCTAATTTCCGGTCTTTATATAGTCTTCATATTCTCAGAAAGCGACAAGCTGTTATGAATATGGCCACCGAAATATTAGATAGTAGTGACGATAAAATATAAAATGTGGAAATTACAAATGAAGTGTCGTCGGAACTTGGCACCATTTGTCAAATTAACGAGAAGCATATCTCTAGGCCCATTTTCCAAGTACAATTATACAATCTATCGAGTTCAGGTTAGCCACCTCACTGGCCCGTACAGGTCTAAGTTGTTGTTGTGATGCATGGAGATACACTAACCTACACCAGATAAATGTTCAAAAAACACACCATAAACAATTTTGCTGCCTAAAGGAAATTCGTCCAATTGTATATGCGCTAAGGATTTAAGTTTTCGCTTGAAATTTGAGTTGACATTTGAATTTTAACTAAACTAAGACACCCTCCCAGAAAAGACATGCCCCGTTTTCGTGTTCGCTACCCTAGTTTGCTTTCGATCGTTTTTTTTCGCCGCTTAACCTGCTCTACTCTGCTCTGTACGAAAAAAAACGCAGCTATAATTTGTTATTACCTGAACCAAAAAACATTGGCAATCTAATTACTTCAAGAATTTTGGCGAAAAGGGGATATTTTAAAATAATTTCTATAGTTTATAGAGAAACGAAGCAATTTTTCGGCAGCATTGTTTTGGCCTGGTTCTTTTAGTATATGGACCCGGCGGGTGTTCCAGGGAAATGAGATGGATTAGGGGAATGTGAGTTTGAGGTCGCTGTGGGAGAACCCCGTAGAAGCAGCTATTTTCCTGTCCCTTAACACCCCCCGCAGGGGACACCCACTGGGTCGAAAGACTTATGGTGTTTTGGGTTTAGCGAACCCACGGACCTGAGCTACGCAAGGAGGTGGTGTATAGGGTAAAGGGGCCTTGGCGCTGATCCCTATGCATGCCTTTGGGGATTGACGACCCCACGTACCTTAGTTATGAAGTTAAGGTGGCAGATTGACGGTCTCGCTAGTGGTGTCCGTCGTTATGATGCCACCGGTGTTGTGTGATGGTCTCTTTGATTCCGTCGTTATACGACACATGGGGAGTGGTGCCCCCGCATAACGAACTACGAAAAGGGGCTATATAGGTTGAAAGGTATCTTGAATGATTCCTATTGGAGCAATCCTATAGGTGCCATGAAGCGGAAAGGCTGCTGGGGTTTACCAGTATTCCGATTCCTAGACTTGATGACGACACGGTTTTGGGGTCTTCCCAAGCTCTGATTCTAACATAGGTGTGGATTGGTGGAAAGTGAGAGATACTGATTCCTATACTGCTTTGGGGCTCGACAATCCCACGTACCCAGTCAATTGGCTTCCTAGTACCTGAACATGGCGCCGGCCTGTGATGCGAAAGGAAGCACTATCCCCGATTGAGGAGAATGCTTACTAGTACGCGAGGAACGGAAGTACTTTCAACTCTTTTGGGGATAGTGGGTTTAGCTGAGCCCGGAATGCACTCCTTAATCAGCAAGATATTACATAAGGATATTGAACGGTGAGATCATTCCGGCTTTTGAGAAGTCAGTAGCAAATAATGAACCACGGGGATGGGTGTGCCCACAGTACCAAGGTACTGGCCCATCAAGGTGTTGGACTCGTGGTGGCTGTGAGTTATTGTTAAGTCGGCTAAGCCAGGTCGCAGCCTATAATGGTAAGGTTCTGAGGAAAGTGCATGTTCCAAAGTAGTCATCCTTCTGACTTCGGTCAGAGAAACGCCATCCCGCAAGGGGGGAGGTAGAGCCCCGTGCTAGGTACTCCCTAAGGCAATGAATGTAGACCATTGGCGATATTCCTGTCCCTTAACACCGAGGAAGACGACCAGAGAAGAAAGAGATAAGGAAGGATAATCATAACCTACGTACACTAAATTCCGTGAAGTAATTTTACCTCATTCCGTCTGCTGAAAGATAAACAGAGAGACACACGCGCTCTACCCCGGAACATCCCAGTTATGAATTCACTAATTCATATGAAAATAAACACGATTAAATAAATAAATAAGAACTTTATTTTATGAATGTGACTTAACTAAATTGCTTGCCATCTAGAACTAGACTCCTTGCTACTGTCTTGCTTTTGTTACTTATACTCTTTCTTTATCTGCACTTAAGGTCATTTGGCTCATTCTCTGTTCTAGATATAATATGATTTTGATAAGCTATTTCTTGTACTTGGTTGTTTGACCTGAACTTATTAATTTCTTATCTGGTTGTTTTCGTTAGATTCCCATACTGTCTTGCTTCTATTACTTATACTCTTTCTTTATCTGCATTTAAGGTCATTTGGTTCATTCTCTATTCTAGATATATGATTCATTTCTTGTACTTGGTTGTTTGACGTGAACTTAGTAATTTCTAATCTGGTTGTTTTCGTTAGATTCCCAATTCTGTTAAGTGTGAGAATAATTCCAATTAATCTGGATTGAACGAGTAATATGTAATAGGTATTTATTATATATAGTATGTTTAAGTTATGGGTATGTTGTATGTTCAGCTGGAGGCTGGTACATAACCCCCGCGCGATCCACATAGTCCCGAACCAACCAGCCGCGTGGGTGTTCCGCGGTAGAGGGCGCGTGTCTCCCTGTTTATCTTTCAGCAGACGGAATGAGGTAAAATTGCTTCACGGAATTTAGTGTACATAGGTTATGATTATCCTTCCTTATCTCTCTCTTCTCTGGTCGTCTTCCTCGATGTTAAGGAACAGGAAAATAGCTGCTTCTACGGGGTTCTCCCACAGCGACCTGAGGGTCAGGTGTGTGGGTGCAGCTGGGCAGTTGAAAATGTGGTCTACATCGCGAGGTGTATCGTTGCAGGACGAGCATGCGTTTGTGACATCCCGGTTAACGCGAGATAGGTAGGAGTTAAGACGCGAACACCAGCCTGGTTGAAGTTGGCAAGTGTCGCTCTCGGTGCTACCGGAAGTGAAAAAAACGGGAGAAAAGACTGGTGGTTGTGTCGAGAAAACTACGTTTGGACCTAGTCCTGCATGTCATGATTGCAACTCTTTTTCTAGTTCTTGTTAACCCCTTGTGGGGCATGGGGCATTAACCACGCCTAATTTCCAAATCGTCCTGTTCATCGCCATCGCTTTCAGCTCACTCCACGACCTGCCTATTGAGGCGCCCTCTCATAAAACCGATCTTCTCCAGGTGTTACTAGGTCGTCCAACACGGCGACTTGCGTTGGTTCCCTGCGGGTTCCAATCGAGGGCCTCTTGAGCAATGTTGTTCGGCCCTTTTCGGAGAGTGTGACCTATCCATTGCCACTTTCGCCTTTTAATGGAAGTGTCTTTCCTGTCATGACCAGTAATAATAAGGAGGTCGTCGTTAGAAATAACCTCCGGCCACCGTGTGGGCAGGATGCGCCGTAGACACTGGTTCACAAAAGTTTGCAATCTAGTTGTTATCTCAACCTCCAAGTTGAACAGCCATACAAAAGCACTGATTTTACGTTGGTTTCGAAGATCCGGAATTTGGTGCGTCTGGAAATGTTGTTGTTTTTCCCGAAAGGAGTCAAACTGAAAAAAGCTGCTCGAGCCTTGTTAATGCGAGACTGTACATTGGCATCCGCTCCACCATCTGCTGTAACTAAGGTTCCGAGATAGCAGAAATTGTTAACTTTCTCGACTGCCTGCCCCTGAAACACAAACTCCGCTTTGCCTTCCTGGATTCAAGCTCAAGTACTTAAGTCCTGCATTACGGCTTTCGCAATACAGAGCATCAGACATTTGAGATACTTGATCCGATTTATTTGATTGAAGATAAATATCGTGAATATAATTGCACCTCCTCATGATGTATTGCTGCGATGGCTGATCTGTATGCGTCGTTGTTCCCTCCGGTAACAACCCACCAGATATTGTTTCGGAAGAAGCTTGTTGTAGTCTCCTAGAGGTATCATCTTAGTTTTCTGATGCAGATAGTCCTGGGATGACATCAGGAGACAGCCAGCCACAGTACGGAAAGCGGCGTTTTGGCAAGTCTGAATAGTTTTTAATTGTGTGTCACAGAGATTCTGTGACCACACAGGAGCCGCATAGTCGGCCAGTTATCTTCCGACTGCTTTGTATGTGACCAGTAGGGTTTCTTTATAATTTAACGATGATTTTCTAAATTTCTTATTGACCGCAAAGGTACACTAATAAAAAACGAAAAGAAAAAACCGGGAAACTTCCCGGTTTTTAAGAAAGGAATTAGGAATTTAGAAAATTATCGTTGAATTATCATCATCATCGTGTCGCGACAGCCCGACGTCGGGCCTTGGCCGCCTGGATCATTGTCCTCCAATTATCTCGGTCACGTGACCGCGTCCTCCAATTTTGGAAGCCCAGTAGCTGAGCGGCGTCCACACCTACTGAGCTCTCCCAACGAGATCTCGATCGTCCTCGCAGTCTCGCTCCGTCGACTCGTTCTGCATTCATTACTCTCTTAGGCATGCGATCATCGTCCATTCTTTGTACATGCCCTGCCCATTGAAGTCGTTGTAGTTTGACGATTTTCGAGACTTGCAGCTCATCGTACATTTCATACAACTCATGGTTGTACCGGATGCGCCATCCATCTCGATCGCAAACAGCCCCGAAATTTCGCCGTAGAACCTTACGTTCAAAAGTGTCTAGCATGTTTTCCGAGGCTTGAGTTAGAGTCCATGCTTCGCAGCCATAGCACAGCACTGGTCGTATAATGGTTTTGTACACGCGGAGCTTCGTGTTTCTGTGCACATGCTTCGATTTCATTATGGGGAGAACCGAGAAAAAAGTCTTATTACCTAACAGTATCCGTCGCTTGATTTCGTCAGTTTCGTTGGCGTCCCTTGACAAGTTGCAACCCAGGTAAATGAAGTTGTTCACGAACTCGATGTTGAGGTCCCCCACATTGATGCTTGGTTGTGCAGGTGTCCTTGTCACCGATTGCATCATTATTTTAGTTTTACCCTCGTTAATACGTAATCCAACTTCCTTTGCAGCGGTATCGAGCGTATGCAGAAGTTCTTCTGCGTCAGCCAATCTTCGAGACATGATGTTGTTGTCGTCGGCGTACGCTGCTAATTGTGTCGAATTGATGAGTAGCGTCTTGCTGTTTCCCATATTCATAGCCCGAATAACGTATTCCAGTGCTAGGTTGAAGAGCGTCGGTGCCGTTTCAGACCAGTGCGTGTTTCAAATAGATCAGTAGGTCTATTATGGATCCTGACTTGTGAGACGGAGTTGGTCATCGTCATCTTAGACAGTCGCACTAATTTGGCCGGTATACCAAATTGCAGCATGATGTTGTACAGTACTCCACGATCGATACTGTCGTATGCCTGTTTGAAGTCGACAAAGATTTGGTGTACGTTTACGTTGTATTCCCAGCACCTCTGAAGTATCAGTTTGACCGTAAAGAGCTGATCGGTTGTGAAGCGATCAGGTCTGAAACCGCTTTGATATTCGCCAATGATTCGTTCTGCGCACGATTTTATTCTATTTTCCAGAATTTTCGTCAACATTTTATAGGACGTACAAACTAGTGATATGCCCCTGTAATTCTCACACCGCAGTTTATCTATCTTTTTGTGAATTGGACAGATGATGCTTCTGCGCCAATCGTCTGGGATCTCCTCATCTTCCCATACTCACAGGAATAATTGATGTATGACATTAGCTAGACCCGTTCCACTGAGTTTTAGCAGTTCAGCTGGAATCTCGTCAGCCCCCGGCGCTTTATTTCGTTTTAGTGACCGGAACGCGAGATCAACTTCCTCTAATGTCGGGGGTTGTATGGGTGGGCCTGGATCAACAATATCGTCGAGAGCTTCTTGTGTGGGGATGTTAGATGGTAGGTTCAGAAGCTCTTCAAAATAAGAGGCCCATCGTTTGTTAATGCCATCGGTGTCGCTGATGATGTTTCCTTCCTTGTCCTTACAAAGGCTAGTCCTGGGTTGATAGCCGTTCTTAATTGTGTTTACTAGTTTGTACGCTTGTCTGGTGTTCCTATTAGCTAAGTTTTCGTTTATATTCGGCAACTGCTTGTCAAAGTATTTACGTTTCAACGTCTAATTATTCTATTCGATATTCGCCGTAGCTCGTCATATTTTTCTCTTCTAGCTCTGGTTCCTCGTTGAATCCATTGTCTGTAGGCCTCATTTTTTGCGTCAAGTGAATTTTTGCATTCTTCGTCGAACCAGTCATTTCGCGCTCGCCGAGTTTTATATCCCACGACCTTCTCTGCGACATCTCTGATGGTACCCTTGAGTTCTTCCCAGAACCCATCGACACCTGTGTCACTAATGTTGTGTAGCAAAGGCGATAGTCTTTCCTCAAGGGCGGCTGCATACGCCACCGCCGTAGCATCGCTCAGAAGCTTATAAACCGCAATGATTTTGGGAGGGCTGATTCTCGATTGGTACACTGAGGAAACTCTACATCTGTAGGTCTTTACCAAGTGATGATCTGAGTCGCAGTTTGCTCCTCGATAGGAGCGGACATCCATCACACTAGACGCCCATCTCCTGCAAATGAGGACGTGATCAATTTGGTTGACGGTGTGTGCGTCTGGAGATTTCCAGGTCTGCTTGTGAATGCGTCGATGCGGGAAACAGGTAGAGCTTACGACTAGATTCCTGCTGCAGGCGAAGTCGATAAGACGCTGGCCGTTGTCATTACATTCTTTATGGAGATTGTGGCCTCCAGTGGTCCCCCGGTGCCAACTATTAATTCCGACTTTCGCGTTAAAGTCTCCCAGAAGCAATTTGACGTCGTTTGTTGGAAGTTAGTCGAAGAGAACTCGTCTTTTACTGCGTCTTCTTTAACTTCAGTGGGGGCCTGCACATTGATGAGCCAGAGATTGAAGAATCGAGTCTTAATGCGAATCGCCCATAGCCGTTCATTTATGGGTTTGAAGTCAGTAATGTGCGGCTTGAGGTGATTGTTTACTATAAATGCTACTCCAAACTCCTTGCGGCCCGATGGTTTGCCACTTGTAAAATTTGTGTGCGATTTCTTGTCATTGATCCCGCTGCCAAGCCAATTTGTTTCCTCGACTGCAGTAATGCTCAGTTTGTACTTTTCGACCTGTTGAAGGAGGGCCTTCTCGGTCCCCGGTTTGTTCAGGAAACATTCCAGGATCCGAAACAATAATCATCTAGTCGTTTGCGTGGTCGTCGTTGTTGATCCGTCCAATCCGGGGCTTTTGTTCCAGGTTTCTTGACATGGAGTGGTTTTTACAAGGACGAGTTGTCAGCACATCGCTTGACCCCATTCAGGGGATGGCCTCGGAAGATAGCTGCTTCAGATGATTTAATAAACGTGCTGAAGTTCACACAACTATGTTGCACTGCCGTTACCAGGGGGGGGGGGGGGGGGGGAGGAGGTCTATGGAAAAGGTCTCTTGCCCCCCAAATTATCACCAGACCACAAAAATCGTTTACCCAGTTTAGCGCTTAACTAAAAAACAAACTTATTATATCAGGGTTTCTTTATGTTTGCCCCAGGTACTTCCGGTCAAGTCTTTAACGATTTTATTCCTACCGCGCATCCTGTTGCCCACAGTTGAAGCATTGGGGATGAAGTAGCCATGCTGTCCAGGGTTACTCCTAGAATTTTAGGATCCTTCACAGTTGGAAGAGGCCGATTGCCAATTGAGATCCCAAGTTGCATCTTGACTTCCTTCGTCCAGGTGGTAAACAAGGTTACCGAGGATTTAGGCGCGGAAACGGTTAAATTCTTGCCTGTGAAGAAAGCGTTAAGTTCTTCTAGGTAATCGTTTATTCGTTCGCGCACTTCGGTGATGTTGTTCCCTGTTGCCAGAATGGAGCAGTCATCTGCATAGGAAATAATTTCGATTCCTTCAGGTGGTGTTGGGATTCCAGTTAAATAAAGGTTGAACAAGGAAGGAGACAGAACTCTGTGTGGTACACCTTGTTTGATCTTCCTTAGTTACAATTGCTCCTAAATTCGATGTAGGACCGCCTGCCCGCAAGATAATTGGCAATCCATTTTGTTATTTGCGTTGGAAGCGATGCACAATATAAGTCAGATAGAAGTGCTGAGTGGCTGACTGTGTCGAAGGCTTTCGACAGGTCAAGTGTCACCAGAATTGTTCTGTGAATTGAACGAGGTTGACTGAGGCCATTATGGATACGAGATGTAATGGCATCCAGGGCCGTTGTCGTACTATGCATTCTTCTGAAGCTGTGCTGGTGGTCCGCAAGCTGGATGTGGACCGCAAGAACAGGATGGATTAGTGCCTTTTCCCAATGGAATTACTCTCCCTTTCTTCCAGAGTTCCGGAACGATCAGTAATGTAGATGTATTATAGATAGGTCGAACGTAGCCGTGAGGTACTCGAAACTGGTGAGTCGAGGTGTTTAAGCATTGCCATTGAGATTCCATCAGGTCCCAAGGCTTTCGAGTTATTCGCCTTCCTAATTGCTGCAGCCACTTCGTCCGCGGTGAAGACGAGTATGTTGTCTGCGGTTCGGTTATAGATCCTCTGCAGATTATGCACTTTTATCTGTCTGGTGGGTAATATTCAGTGAATTGCTTATTGAAGCGACTTGCGCAGTGGGTAGGGTCGCTGACTGAATTTTCTCCGAACTGGATGGCGACATTCCCTTTATGTTTCGGTGGATTAGAGAGGGCAGGGACTGTCGACCATAGTTTGCTTATACCTTTGGTCAGGTTGCAGTCATTCAGATTATCCATTTTAACCCATTGTGTTCGACTGCTTGTCTTTGAATTTCACAGTTCATATCGTGAATTCTGGGATTGTTTGGGTTTGCGCTCTTGATGTTGTCTCTCTCTTCTGCCAACCTGGCGGCTGACGTAGGAAAGTTAGGACGAATTTTCGGAATGAATTTTGCAGCCGCTTTATTAAGGACTTTCCTAATGTTTGATTCGTACGTCGGTAGGAGTTGGCAGGGCGTGGAGTTTAGCACTAGTATATTGGGTGAAGCCATTCCAGTCAGCCTTATTGTGGTTGACAAAAGTGCAATGTTTGACCGATACGATATCTGTCGATTTGCCAAGCCTTATCACGATTGGTAAATGATCCGAAGATAATGTAAGGACCACCTTCATTGTAAAGGCTAGCACTGGTAATCGTGATGTCTGGAGAGCTGGAACCTGTTCCGGCAATACGGGTGGGCATGTCGTCATTCAGTGTACAGAAAGTTGAAGCATCAAGTTGTTCTGCGATGGAGATACCTCTGACGTCCTTGCTAAGATGTGAGTGCCAGAGTTCATGGTGAGCGTGAAAGTCACCGAGCAGGAGACGGTGTTGACCAGTGGGAAAAGTATTTACATTGTAACTTGAAGGACAACCAGAACCCGGTGGAGTATATATGTTGTAAATTTCAATATCAACATTGCCTGATTTTATGGCTATGGCTTGCACTTCCATGGTGAGATCGTTGTTGGTGACATCTATTGTATTTCCCGGTATTGCATGGAATGGTGAATGATGGAAGGCAAGCCCTCCTTCAGCGTTGGTCAACCTGTCTTTCCTGATAATGTAATCTCCATGAGCGTTGAGGGCCCAATTAGGATGTAGTTTCGTCTCCTGAATGGCTCCAACTTGAATGCGGTGTCTGTCCATTAATTAGGCGAGTTCGGTGATTTTATTTTGCAGCCCATTGCAATTTAGTTGCACGAGTGAGAGCGTACCAAAAATGGCGATCAGTGGTGCAGGCGTAAGTTTGTTTTATTGGCGAATCCTACTGGACCTATTCGCAGGGGTTGTTGTTGTTGTTGTAGCAATGGTCAGAATTCGATGTGTTTGTTTGTTACATGCCTACGGTTTCGTCTTCATCCCCGGTGTTGAGGAATAGAAAGTTGGCTGCTTCTATTGGGTCCTCCCACAGCGATCTAGGAGTCAGGTGGGTGGGTGCAGCTGGGCAGTGAAAGATATGGTTTACGTCGTGAGGGGTTCCGTTACAAGCAGGACAGATGTTTGAGACGTCCTGGTCAATGCGAGATAGGTAGGAGTTCAGTCGTGAGCACCAGCCTGACCGAAATTGGGCGAGTGTTGTTCTCGTAGCTCTCGGAAGTCTTTCCTCTTCCGGAGATATCATTGGTGGTATGGACGAGAGAACTGGATTCGAACCTACATAAGCCTTATTCGAACTTAAACCTTATTAAACTCCTCTCGATGAATTGCTGCGATGGCCGACCTATGTGTGTTACTATCAAAGGGCTCCCTTTTATATCTCTGGACGTCTCTTTCTAGGTCCCTCAAGTCGCGCCTAACATGTCTGGGCGGCGGCGTCTTGTCCATGAGGTTGAAGTTAGGATGATTACTTCCATAGCAGCCCACCAGGTATTGCTTGGCAAGAAGCTGGTTGTGGTCCCTTAAAGGCATCATCCTAGTTTCCTGATTATGGTCCTGGGGCGACATCAGGAGACAGCCAGTTACAGTACGGAGAGCGGCGTTTTGGCACGTTTGAATCTTCTTCCATTGTGTGTCACAGAGATTCTGCGACCACACAGGAGCCTCATAAGTGGCCACTGATCTTCCGACTGCTTCATACGTGACCATTAGAGTTTCTTTGTCCTTGCCCCAGGTGCTACCGGCCAGGGCTTTGAGAATCTTATTCCTACTTCGCATCCTATCGCACACAGTGGAGGCATGGGGTGATGATGAGGCCATGCTATCCAGCGGAACTCCTAGGATTTTAGGATGGTTTATGATAGGAATAGAATGATTTCCGATCGAGATTTCAAGCTGCATCTTGACCTCCTTCGTCCAGGTGGTGAATAGGGTTGCCGAGGATTTGGGCGCTGAGACAGTAAGGTTTTTGTTTATGAAGAAGGAGTTTAGTCGTTCAAGATAACCGTTGATGTTTCTGCACATAGCCTCTATGTCGTTCCCTGTTGCTAGAATGGAGCAGTCGTCAGCGTAAGAGATAATGTCGATCCTTTCAGGAGGTGTTGAGAGTCCTGAAAGGTATAGATTGAACAAGGTAGGAGATAGAACTCCTCCTTGAGGTACTCCTTGTCTACTCTTCCTTAGCTTTGATTTGCTGTTCCTGAATTCTGTATAGGATTGCCTGCCAGCGAGATAATTGGCAATCCATTTCACTACTTGCGTCGGAAGCAATGGATGGTTCATATCAGGCAGAAGCGCTGAATGGCTGACAGTGTCGAAGGCCTTCAACAAGTCAAGCACCACCAATATTGTTCTGTCACAAGGACGAGCGAAACCATTATAGATGCGGGATGTAATGACATCCAAGGCCGTGGTTGTACTGTTCATGCTTCGGAAGCCATGTTGGTGATCAGCGAGCTGGATGTGGGCTGTAAGAACAGGGCGGATTAGTGCTTCAAGCGTTTTGGCAACTGGTGATAGTAGAGTTATTGGACGACAGGATTCGCCAAGTGTCGCTTTCTTACAGGTTTCAGTATTGGGATGACTCTCCCTTTTTTCCAGATTTCCGGAACGATCAACGAGGAGATGGATAGATTGTACGTAGCCGTGAGATAGTTGATGGCTGGCAGATCGAGGTGTTTGAGCATAGTCTTTGAAATGCCATCTGGTCCCAATGCTTTCGAGTTGTTCGCCTTCCTTATAGCTGCCACTTCGTCCGTGGTGAAAACAGGTATGCTGTCTGTGGTTCGGTTGTGAATCTTTCTACGGATTTTACGCTTAAGTCTGTCTGGTGCGGGGTGCTCAATAAATTGTTTATTGAAACGACTTGCGCAGTGGGTAGGGTCACTTGTTGAATATTCACCAAACTGAATGGCGACGTTGCCTTTCTGTTTGGGTGGATTAGAGAGGGCACGGACTTTCGACCATAACTTGCTCAACCCTGTGGTTAGATTGCAGTTATTCAGAAGGGTGCACCATTTTGACCTCCTGTGTTCGGCTACCTGCCTTTGGATCTCGCAGTTCATCTCGTGAATTCTGGGGTCGTCCGGGTTTACGCTCCTAATGCTCTCTCTCGTCTGCCAATCTAGCGGCAGTGGTTGGAAAGTTGGGCTGAATTTTGGGAATCCGTCCTGCAGGAATGAACTTCGCAGCCGCTTTGTTCAGGACTTTCCTTATGTTTGATTCGGCTGTGCGAACGTCGGTTGGCGAGGAATTTAGCGTTTGTATAGGAGGTAAAACTGTTCCAACCAGCCTTATTGTGGTTGACAAACGTGCGGTGTTCGGAAGATATGATGTTTGATGGTTTGTCAAGCCTTATCACGATTGGTAGGTGGTCTGAAGATAGTGTTAAGACCGGCTCCCATTGTGTTAATGAGGCCAGCACTAGCAATCGTGATGTCTGGAGAACTGGAACATGTACCGGCGATGCGAGTGGGGATGTCGTCATTTAGGGTACAGAGATCGGAGGCATCAATCTGTTCGGCTATTGAGATACCTTTGGCGTCGTTGTTAAGGTTGGAGTGCCAGAGTTCATGGTGAGCATTAAAGTCACCGAGCAGGAGGCGATGTTGACCAGTGAGGAGATGGTTGATATTTACGTGGTATCCAGGGGGACAGCTGGATACCGGTGGGATGTAGGTATTGTAGATTTCGATATCAACATTACCCGATTTTAAGGCGACGGCCTGCACTTCCATGGTGTTATCATTGCTAGTGATAACGATTTCCCGGTATTGCACGGAATGGTTAATAATGAAGGCAAGCCCCCCTCCCGCGTTGGTCAACCTGTCTTTCCTGACAATAGTGTAGTTGCCATATGAGTTGAGGGACGAGTTGAAGTGCAGTTTCGTCTCCTGTATGGCTCCAACTTGGATGCGATGTCTGTTCATAAATGATGCGAGTTCGGCGATCTTGTTCTGCAACCCATTGCAGTTAAGTTGGACGAGTGAGAGCGTATTGAAGATGGCAATCGGTGGTGCAGGCGTTAGATTAAGTTGGGAAATCCTGTGGGAACTGTTAGCAGGAGTCATCGGGGATGACTGTAAACTTGTCTGAACGCTCGATGGTGTTGAATGTTGAGGCTTGTTACACGTTGTTGCTACTTGCTGTCCTCTGTTCCTACACTGACTGGCAGTAAAGGAGGAATTCCAGTGGCTATGATGGTTGAGTCCTGAGCAGTGTCTTAGGTGGCACCACTGATTGCAGCAATTGCATCTCACCGTCGTCGCGTTTAGGTGCAGCACTCTATCACATACGCAGCAGATCCATGGTCCTGAGTTTCTCTCAATGCCGGCGCGAAGAAGTACACTGAGAGCAGTTGCGCCGAGATGTTTTGCTCCCAGTGAACATAAAAAAAAGACGATACGGGGCATGTAACATACAAACGCACTTTCCTTCTTGCATTGAAGGGTTTTGGCAGCTCTTGGCCGTTGTAAAACGGGTCGCTCCGGTGCGTAGAACCGGCTGCCGCAGGAACGTATTCGCAGGGGTCGTTGGGATTGACTGGAAGCTCGTATGGATGCTCACTAGTGTAGGAAGGCGAGGCATGTTTGACAAGCTCGCTGCTTGTGGTCCTCTGTTCTTGGACTGACTGACAGTAAAGAAGTAAAGTAAGATTTCAGTACCTGTGATGGTTTAGTCCAAAGCAGTCCCTCAGGTGACATCACTCGTCGCAGCAGTTGCATCTCACTGACGTCGCATTAGAGTGCAACTCTCTATTGCATACGCAACAGATCCATGGAGCTGGGTTATTTTCAATGCCGGCGCGGAGAAGTAGTATTGAGAGCAGTTGCGCCGAGAAGTGTTGCTCCCAATAACCACAAAAAACGAATACAAGCATGTAACACATTGGCATACACATTGCATTGAAAGGGTTTAGCAGCTCTTGGCCGTTGTAAAAACGGGTCGCTCCGGTGCGTCGAACTGGCTGCCGCAGGAAGTCATAGCAGCCGCTGAAGGGGAAGGTGGAAGATGCGCGAGCTTGTCAGAAATGTCGTTCTTAAAAAATATTTGTAAAAGAACTTTTATAGTTTAATAACCGCCTTATACCAGCGACAACGGTTATTACGTAGAAATAACTTGTGATTGGAATTTGAGAGTGGGAATTTCTTGATCATATTCTTTGCAGACAAATGCATGCGAATACATTACGCCCAAACGGATTTAGAAATGCTGGATCACTTAACATGACACACTCATTGATAGCGGATTAGTCATTTAAAAAAATCAATTTTTTTAAGTACGAGTATGTATGTATAAACCGAATTAAAACATTCGCAAAAAAGTATTCATTATTATTTTATCCGAAAATATAACGAAAACATTGTTTTTATATTGACAACTACATCGTGGACACGGTATGGGACGTATGAGCAACCAAGATACAATTGCATCCAAATAACATTTTTATTGAAGCTCTTATCACTGCCTCTATTCAGTTATGTTTCCAACGAAACCCGTACTGTCCAAATCCGTATGCAAATAAGTACCAAAAAGCGGAAGAGCCGACACCCCGTGCGACATGTGCGCGCGTTTAGGCTTTCTCGAAAGACACTGTGACCATTATAAATTCAACAATTATATCTCAAAGCACGGACAGTTTCATTCGACGAGTATAAAATGTATGAGTATGCATGTATGTATATGGAGAGTACTCATACTCGTATGGATGATATCATGGATGAATAGATGGATAGGTCTTTATAAATACAACCGCGTTCTTTTGTAAGCAGAACAGAACAATATACACACATTATAGAAACATTGTCCCGGAAGATTTTCGATGGGCAGCTGGTGCAAGAAACTTGATCTGCAAACGGTTTTCATGTTGAAATATTCGAAATTCGCAGCAGGCACTTACTTTTGCAGTTTAGGCCGATTATACGGCTTATTTCCTTTGAAAAAATATTGATTTTGTGTAATTATTAAAATCGAAAAACAGACAAGACACCCTAAACCAAGGAATACCCCATTTCTCCCTAAATTCCACTATCAGGCTTTTGTTTTATATTGTTTGTTTAGTGATTATTTTGTTCTATACTGTTCTGGTTACGAAGAAACGCTGCTGATACCTATTTCAAATCTATGAAGTTGAAAGTAAATACATTCATACCGCGATAGCATTGAAGCTCAAAAGAAAAATGAAAATCCAAACAAAGGCAACTGAAGAGTAATATTGGGTTCACACTGAAATAAGATCACTTGATCTGGAACTGCCAACAACAATTTTAAACTCACCACACCCAGATTGAGTGATTTGCCTGCAGTGTGAACATGAACTGGAGTAATTTACCCGCAGTGTGAACATGAACTAAGAACTTTTCGGTTGTTGCTAAGGTGGACTACACACATGCGTCCAAAATTTCCCCGGTTGATGTATGGATTTCACTGGGCAATTTTGGATTCGCCCGGGGAAAATTTGAATTTTGAACGCAAGTGTGTGTCGGGCTTTAGGGGTACGTATGTAAAAACGATAGGCCTTTCGATGTACTCCACCATTGGTATCGAGTCCAAAAATAAAATGCAAATCGACGGGAGTAACACCTTTGCACATAATCTGTCTCACGAGATAAATACGCAGATTGTTCTATTTGCAGAAGAAGTGAACTTACCTGCGAAACGGAAATGCATGTGGATGAGTACACATCAACCGCTTCCCTCCCCTGAATATCGGTGGACTTGACAAGATCTTTACCGTTCCCGAACTTTATTCACAATTCACTCGTTAAGTATTGTACATGCATTCTTTCGATGGATTTGCACCAGATGATAGGTTTTCTCGCGAAAATGCGCGTTTCGTTTCCTTCCACCACTAAATTTAGTAGCAGTTGTGCTTAAAAATAAATTTATTAGTCATATGTTAAGTGTCTACGAGTGCAAGTACGGATAGCTGAACGCTGTGTCTAATTAACGATTGCGAACCGAACCCGCGCACATATAAGCAACACATCACACAGGAAAAACCTTCTTGACCACTAACTTATTGCAATGATTACATAAAATTACTAACAAATTATTTCGTAAACGTAGACGACTTGCACTCGCTAATTCGTTCGGTTTTTCGATTTTTCTCTTCTGTTTTCAAAAATGTCATGTCTAGTTCACATTCGATACTGTTCAGATTTTCGAAATAACTAAAATTAGTCGAGTTGAGGAGATCTGAGAAACAGCTGCATGCGCTTCGGAAAAGTTGAATCAGCAGCCAGCCAACGCTTCAAGTAATGAAGTGACGCCATGAGTAGAAGCATCCGCACAGTTGGCGCGCACGCGTTGTGCGCCTCAGATAGGTTGGCGAATTGCTTAATGGGAGAATAGAACATGTTCTATTAGACGTTTCGAATGAAAACTGAAATCGTGCTTACTGTGCGTTAAGAAATTACGAAAGTTGGGAAAGGATAACACTGCGGTCAGTGTTCACTCCAGGAAAACGTCGAGTAGGGAAATTGTAAACAGAATAAAACCGGCATTGGTCGAACTTACGCACTGCGTGCGCAATACCGAAGACAATAAGAATGAAATTATTAATTAAAATAAGATAGCGGGCGTATTCAACGTAATTGAAAGAATTATAATTAATAAATTCGGGACCATTTAGTGCTAATTTCGTACAGTAGAAAATAAATTATTACACTATGCCCGAGCCAGATTGAACGCAGAAAGCAGCAGCAGCGGCAGCGGCAACCAAATATCAAGGAAAGCACGCGTTTCCCCAACGCCATCTATATAGACAGGCCTGCGCTCAGCTGGTTTTGACGCAATTATTTCCTTTGATGACGCCATCGTATCCACAATCCAGTGGTCGGCGACTGATGGCGGCGAGTCCCCGGTATTTGTACGTTCCGTGAGTAGTTTTCGTTTTCCGCGTTCAGTGTTTCTTTGTTAGTTAAATTTCATCTAGTGATCCGAGAAAACAAAGACGTGCGCGATGAAAGTGTGTCGTGCGGTCAAAAGATGTATTTTGTCAAGTGTGAACTGTTCCACGATGCTCTGCGACTGATCCCCGGGGCTGCGGATTCTACCAAATTGGTGCAAGTGTCCAGAAAGTGTGTTTTTAGAGGACTAAAATGCCGTCTGGCGCAATTCCAATTGTAAACATACAGTGGCTCACAGCTTATTTCGTGTGACCAACATTTTTGAAAAACCAAGCATAAAATTGGTATATTTTATTCTGAACTCAACAAACAAATGATGCAGTTTTGTAGATAATTTAGTCTCCAATATAAAACATCAAAAAAATTTACAGAAACATCAACATAGAACGATTTATTGAAAAAAAAACTATGCAAGTACTTAATTATTATGTCACAGCTTATTTCGTGTGATTATTTTCATTCTTATTTTTCTTGGAAATATTGAATTCTAATAACTAACGGTACATCAAAACATAAACAATGATGACTGTAGGAAGAGTGAGTCTACTCAAAAATATTAAAATCAGTTATAACTGTGTGATTTTACAAGATGGGTCGACGAACTTCAATAGAGATACGCGAGTTAATTATTAAGTTCGTTCGTAAATTTTTTGTTTGGAGCTCAGTATTGGTTGACGCCACACATACGCCTTACCGTCTGATGCAGAAATATTAAATTTACTCTCATCGGCAAAAATTACTGTGCTCCAGAATGAAATGTCTTTGTTTTCATGGTCTTTTGCGAACTGTATCCGGACTTTTTGATTTTTCTTATTAATAAACGGCTTGTTTCTTACTGTTCGCCCATGAAAATTAGCATATCTAAGTACTCTGCGTATAGTTTCTCGATGACATTTTTTGCCAAGAAACATTTCAACATCCTTGGCCACAGCTGGAGCACTTAACATGGGATCTTCTTTAATTTTTCGCAAAATTTACCTTTCAACGTGTTCAGTGAAAATTTTATTTGGAGCCTTTCTTCCTTTGTTGTGCACACGATTTTCTCGAACAAAACGCAGAATGATATATTGAACCGTAGATGAACTTAAATCAACAATTTCAGCAATTTGTTTTTGAGTTTTCCCACTTTGAAAGTGTTTAATAACTAACTCGCGTATCTCTATTGAAGTTCGTCGACCCATCTTGTAAAATCACACAGTTATAACTGATTTTAATATTTTTGAGTAGACTCACTCTTCCTACAGTCATCATTGTTTATGTTTTGTTGTACCGTTAGTTATTAGAATTCAATATTTCCAAGAAAAATAAGAATGGAAATAATCACACGAAATAAGCTGTGACATAATAATTAAGTACTTGCATAGTTTTTTTTTTCAATAAATCGTTCTATGTTGATGTTTGTGTAATTTTTTTTGATGTTTTATATTGGAGACTAAATTATCTACAAAACTGCATCATTTGTTTGTTGAGTTCAGAATAAAATATACCAATTTTATGCTTGGTTTTTCAAAAATGTTGGTCACACGAAATAAGCTGTGAGACACTGTATGTCGTGCCGGGAACATCGTCGTGTCCAGTCACTGCCTTGGCATGGCCTTGGCGAAGGAAATAATGACGTAACGACCAGCTGAGCGCAGGCCTGTCTATCTAGATGGCGTTGGTTTCCCTTAAGCAATGCCATCTAGATAGACAGGCCTGCGCTCAGCTGATCGCGTACGTCATTATTTCCTTCGCCAAGGCAGTGAATGCACACGACGATGTCCCCGGCACGACATATGTTTACAATTGGAATTGTGCAAGACGGCATTTTATTCCCAAAAAACACACTTTCTGGACACTTGCACCAATTTGGTCGAAGCCGCAGCCCCGGGGATCAGTCGCAGAGCATCGTGAAACAATTCACACTTGACAAAATACATCTTTTGACCGCACGACACACTTTCATCGCGCACTTGTTTGTTTTCCCGGATCACTAGATAGAAATTTTACTAACAAATAAACACAACGCGGAAAACGAAAACTTAACACGAAACGCACAAATACCGGAGACTCGCCGCCATCAGTCGCCGACCACTGGATTGTGGATACGATAGCGTCATCAAAGGAAATAATTGCGTAATTTAGCCATCAAAACCAGCTGAGCGCAGGCTTGTATATCTAGATAGCGCTGCCTTAAGCCACCTAGACACTGACATTGCCATCTAAAAATACAGACCTCCATCAGCTGATAATGGTGAATTCGACTTCTATTTTGACGTGAATTTTACGTCATTAATCCCTTGCCAAGGGATTGACTGCACACGACGATGTCCTCGGCACGACATATGTTTACAATTGGAATTGCGTCAGACGGCATTGTTGTCCTCTAAAAACACACGTTCTGGACACTTGCAGCAATTTGGTCGAAGCCGCAGCCCCGGGGATCAGTCGCAAGGTATCGTGGAACAGTTCACACTTGAGAAAATATGTACATTTTTTGACCGCACGACACATTTTCATCGCACACGTGTTTGTTTTCTCGGATCACTAGATGAAATTTAACTAACAAATAAACACTGAACGCGGAAAACGAAAACTAAACAAGGAACGCACAAAAACCGAGGACTCGCCGCCATCAGTGGTCGACCACTGGGTTCTGGATACGACGAAATCGTAGAAGTAATTACGTAATTTAGCCGTCAAAATCAGCTGAGCGGACGCCTGTATTTTTAGAAGGCAATGCCCTAGATTGAACGCAGCAGCAGCGGCGAAAGCAGATCTGCCTGTTGTTGTTGCTGCCGCTGCTGCTGCTTTCTGCGTTCAATCTGGTTCGGGCATTATTTTTAAAAGTTACAGTAGTGCCCGGCAGCTTAAGGCTTAGGCCCTAACCAGATTGAACGCCGAATGCAGCAGCAGCGGCAGAAGCAACAACAACAACAGGTACCTCTGTCGCGGTGACACAGCGGCGATGACAGATCTACCTGTTGTGGTTGTTGCTTCTGCCGCTGCTGCTGCATTCTGCGTTCAATCTGGTTAGGGCCTTAAGCTGAGAAACAGCTTACCGAGGGTATGATACCCTACACAGTATCATACCTTCATTTTGATTTACGGTGCATTTGTCACTTTGAAATTAGTAGTAAAACTTGTTCCGATTTCACTGTTTCTATGAGGTATTTACACTGGTGGGCCGATTTCAACCAAATTTTGGAATCTGGTTTGGCGCTGAATATGTTTGAATAACATGAAATTCGGTAAAGCTACGTTTAGAAATGAAAAGGTTTTTCTAATAAAAACTTGCTTTTGGAACGGTCGTTCCTATGACAGCTATACGATAGAGTATTCCAATTTCGACCAAGCTTGCTTAAGCTTGTTTTTTTATAAAGGAAGGCAAAAAATATTCTCTGCGCATTATTTTAAATAAAAAATTAAACCGCAATATGTTGTTGTTGTTGTAGCAATGGTCGGAATTTGGTGTGTTTGTTAGTTACATGCCTACGGATTCGTATTTTTGTATGTACGAAGTACGTCTCTCTTACGACACGCACTGTACTAAGCTTCATCATAATCTCGAATGATCGATAACAAGTATCAGCTGACTACTGGACACTAGCGGATTCTCGAACCTTCGTTGAGTAGTGGAAACCCGAGACTGGAACATCTCGAAAAATCTAGAGTCTTCGCTAATTGACGAAGGCATGGGTCTAGCAGCTATATAAAGGCAGATGTCACCAGAGAAGGAGAGAAGTAGTAAGACTCGACACTTAGTGGCGGTTGGATCGCTATAAAGCGGAAAGGAAATAATCGTCATCTCGTTATCGTTAACGAATAGTTCGAGCTAGTTTAACGTTAATTGTTAGTTACGCGTGTGTAGTTCGTTTTGTAAATAAAGTGTGTGTATTTTTCAATCGAAGTGTTTTCATTATTCAGCACAAGAATATCTAACCAACCTGGTTTCGTTCTGGTTTCGCTCAACAGAGGAAACATTACAGTATTCATCCCCGGTGTTGAGGGATAGAAAGTTAGCTGCTTCTATTGGGTTCTTCAACAGCGATCTAGGAGTCAGGTGCGTGCAGCTGGGCAGTTAAAGATGTGGTTTACGTCGTGAGGGGCTTCATTACATGCAGGACAGATGTTTGGGACGTCCTGGTCGATGCGGGATAGGTAGGAGTTCAGTCGTGAACACCAGCCTGACCGAAATTGGGCAAGTGTCGTTCTCATAGCTCTCGGAAGTCGGAAGAAGATGGCCAACTTGTGTGCGCCACCATCAAAGGGTACCCTTTTGTACCTCTGGACATCTCTTTCTAGGTCCCTCAGGTCGCGCCTGACATGTCTGGGCGGCGCCGGCGGCGTCTTGTTCATGAGGTTGGAGTTTGGGTGATCACTTCGGTAGCAACCCACCAGATAATGCTTGGCAAGAAGCTGGTTGTGGTCCCTTAAAGGCATCATCTTGGTTTCCTGATGCAGATGGTCCTGGAGTGACATCAGGAGACAGCCAGTAACAGTACGGAGACCGGCATTTTGGCAAGTTTGAATCTTTTTCCACTGTGTGTCACAGAGATTCTGCGACTACACAGGAGCCGCATAGTTGGCCACTGATCTTCCGACTGCTTTATATGTGACCAGTAGGGTTTACTTATATTTGCCCCAGGTACTACCGGCCAGGGCTTTGAGGATTTTATTCTACTACGCATCCTGTCGCACACGGTTGATGCATGGGGTGATGATGTGGCCATGCTGTCCAGCGTGACTCCTAGGATTTTAGGATGGTTTATGGTAGGAATAGGATGACTCCTGATCGAGATTTGAAGCTGCATCTTGACCTCCTTCGTCCAGGTGGTAAATAGGGTTGCCGAGAATTTAGGCGCTGAGGCTGTAAGGTTCTTACTTATAAAGAACGAGTTAAGTTCTTCAAGATAACCGTTGATGCTTCCGTACATATCCGCTATGTTGTTCCCTGTTGCCAGAATGGAGCAGTCATCAGCGTAGGAGATGAGGTCGATCGCTTTAGGTGGTGTTGGGAGTCCTGATAAGTATAAATTAAACAAGGTAGGAGATAGAACTCCTCCTTGAGGTACACCTTGTTTAATCTTCCTAAGCTTCGTTTTCCTGCTCCGGAATTCGGTATAGGATTGCCTTCCAGCAAGATAATTAGCAATCCGTTTCACTACTTGCGTCGGAAGCGATGAACAGTTGATGTCAGACAAAAGCGATGAATGGCTGACAGTGTCGAAGGCCTTCGACAGGTCAAGCGCCACCAATATTGTTCTTTGACATGGACGAGCCTTGTTGAGACCATTATGGATGCGGTATGTAGTGGCATCCAACGCCGTGGTCGTACTGTGCATGTTTCGGAAGCCATGCTGGTGAACTGCGAGTTGGATGTGAGCCGTAAGAATAGGATGGATTAGTGACAAGAAGTGTGGCAACCCTGCCAACTCATCTTCTTACCACTAGAGGCGCATCATCTCCATAAAGTAAAATTCGATTGGTAAATTAGAGCTGAGTCGACGATTTTTCGAGGAACTGCACGAGCCGTCTCAGCCATTCTTGGATTGTGGCCGCCACGCCGGTGTGTTGCATCATCACTTCGCTGGATATGCGGTTTTCCCGGTAATATTTTAAATTTTCGTGTATCATCGATATGACGGATGATAAATATGTCGGCGCTCAGAGCGACGCCCCGGAAATCGAAGTGGGCTCGCTTACAGCATTCCGCTTGCTTCCGTTTTGGAAGGCTCGCCCCGCATTATGGTTCGCCCGTGTTGGGGTGCGTATTCGCGCGTATCGAGTATGTAAGGACGACGGGATGTTCGACAAAATCGTGAGCGAACTTGACCCGGAGATTCTTAGCCAGGTCGCGGATATTATTGAATCGCCGTCTGAATCGGAGAAATACAGCGCTATCGAAGCACGTATAATGAACGCATACGCCATTTCCGAGGAGGTCGAGCTCCGGGAGCTTCTCACCAACCTTCAACTTGGAAACGATAAGCCTTCTCAACTCTGGACTCCGTCGTGAAACTCTTGTGGGTGCAACGTCTTCTAGCCAGCGTTTAGGCAATCGATTTCCGAGGCCACGAACCTGTCTCGTTTGCCCGAAATGGCCGACCGCATTTTGGAAGTTCGTGAACCCGCCAATGTTTCCACTGTCGCTTCATCTTCGTCGAGTCACGATGATTTGCGAAGCAAAATCCACGAAATTCGTAGTCGTCTCGATCACTTGTGCGCCCACCAGTCGTTCTATCGACAAAATTCTAGCCGCCAACGACGCTCATCGTCACGAAAACGCCGCAGCAGTAAAACTGGCTCGCTGCGTTACTACCATTGGAAGTTTGGTCAAAATGCTCGCGTGTGCCAAAAGCCTTGCTCGTGGGTTTCTAAGCCCGCTTCAGAAAACTAGTTGCGGCGCTATCAGAACCGGCAGCCGATGGCGCCAATAAACAAAGCCGATTCCATATCTTTGACGACACTTCGAGTTATAAATTTTTAATCGACACGGGCGCCGACGTGTCAGTTTTACCCCCGCAGCGCAACAATAAAAATCCGAAATCATCAGGCAACAAATTGTTCGCCGCCAATGGTTCAGCCATCACCACTTACGGTCAACGCAACGTTATTTTTAGTCTTGGCTTGCGCAGGGAATTCTCCTGGAATTTCATCGTCGCAGACGTAACTCGACCAAACCTTGGTGCCGACTTTATCAGACATTTCGTGCTGATAATCGACATCAGGAATCAGTGAATTATCGACCCGCAAACTAAGTTGTCGTCTCGCGGTTTTCTTAGCAGCGTAGAGCACCACTCCGTTTTTACCGTCGTAGGGGACTCCGTCGACCATCGTTTGCTTAGAGAGTTCCCAAACGTTACAAATCCTTCCGTGCAAATCAGCAACCAATACGAGGTTCGGCACCACATAGTGACCGATGGCCCGCCTATCGCCGACCGGACTCGTCACCTGAAACCCGACAGACTTCAGGCTGCTAAAAAGGAGTTAGATTATATGCTAAAACTGCGATATTGCCGACCATCGATTAGCCCCTGGGCATCTCCGTTACATCTCGTGCCCAAAAAGGATGGATGCTTTCGCCAGGGCGGTGACTATCGCACCCAGCTCGTGTGTTGAAGCAATACGTAATTATAAACGACCATCGACCTGCAAGAAACTTCGTCGTTTTCTGGGACCCATTAATAATTACCGAAGATTCATTCCTAATGCCGCTGCGTTATAAGCTCCGCTGAATGATATTCTGACCAATTCGAAAAAGGGCGATAGAACACCGATTAACTGGACTCCCCTTACTAACGAAGCCTTCGAAAACTGCAGAAACATTTTCGCGCAATGCGCCCTGCTCGTTGACAATCAGTCAGACTTACCACTCGCTTTAGTGACCGATGTTTCTTAGGTAGCAATCGGCACAGTTTTAGAGCAACTTCAACACAACAAGTGGTTGCCGTTGGCATATTTTCAAAAGAAACTGTCGCCTGCAGAGAGAAAGTACAGCGTCTACGATCGAGAACTACTGGCATTGGCAATCTATCTGAGCGTCCAGCATTTTCGTCACGTTCTCGAGGGAGCTCAGCTCCAAATTAGAACGGATCACAAGCCGTTGATCCACGCTTTTGCTCAAAAATCCGAGAAAGCTACCGCACGTCAATGTAGATATCTTTCCTTTATTTCTCAATTCTCGACAGACATAGTTTACATTCCTGGAACCGAAAACTTCGTCGCGGATTCCTTGTCAAGGATCGAAACGATCTCGTTTCCAACACATTTCGATGCGGAATAGCTTGCAACAGCTCAATAACAGGACAAACATCTTCAGTCTTTGCTCCTGAACATCACAACTTCGCTTGTTTTTCATCATTTGGACATAGCAAATGGCAAACAGCTTGTGTGTGACACACGATCGTCCAGCATTCGACCTTACGTTCCCGAGAGTTTACGAAAACCTATTTTCGACATCTTTCACAATGGGTCTCATCCTAGTAGCCGTTTTACGCACCAGACAATCAGTAAAAAGTATGTCTGGCCTGGAATTCAGAAGTGTAACGAAGTGCTTGCCAGGCAGCTATTAAAGCTGAGACGGACGGAGAACTGGTATTAAGGTTCCCTCGCTGACTTGACGTTGATGCGTACTTGCGTGGCAGCTCAGGCCTCGAAGTTGTGGGTTGGGGTAAATGGTTGCCAAGATCAGGCCACAGTCACTCGTACAAAAGAAAGTTTTCACGCATCGGGCCCTATAAAATTTGTGGAAGTGATCGGGACGAAATAAATGGAGAGGCTTACTACCCGAAATCTGAAATCACTAGGAGCCTTGATGGAAAGGTCCTCCGCTCTTGACCCTCCCAACCTGGACCTACGCGAAAATGTTAGCTGTCACATTATTATTTTTGACTAAGACGTTACGTGATAAGACGAACCAAAACGAGGGTGAAGGAGGCTGCAAATAATAAATCGTTTACGCCATACGGTACAACATTTAATTCAATTTTCGCAAATTTCATACATTAGAGAGTAGTTCTGAGCTCAAAACTCCGTTTTCAAAATTCGTAATAATACTATTGTTATAATTCTCTTTATACCCTAGACTTTAAGTATAGGGTATATTGTTTTTGTCACGACGGAAATATGTAACACCTTAAAGGAGGCTCCGGAGGTATAGCAATGTATATATATAAATGATCAGGGTCACCTCCTGATTCGATTTAGCCATGTCTGTCTGTCTGTCTGTCTGTCTGTCTGTCCGTCTGTCCGTCTGTCCGTCTGTCTGTCCGTTCGCACGATAACTTTATGATCTAGTTGGTTGGTATTGAAAATGGGCATGATCAGGCCAAGAGAACGCCTACCTCCAATACATATGTAAAATAATTCAATGTGTTTATAACTCCCGATTAAATAAACATGAAAAGCTCTAGCTTTGGTAGATTGCTCGTGGGGGTAATCTTATACTACCCTGGAAAAATAAAATCGATCAGTTGAAAACTAACGGAAATTTTCTTACAAAGAGCCCCGTACTACCCTACATTTCAGGTGTTTTGTCCATAACTCTTGAACAAATTGACGTAGACATCTGATTTTTGGTATGTAACCCTGAAGTGAGAAGCTGCTTGGGTTTTAGTAAGTTGGACATAATCAGATCAAAGGAACGCCTACCTCCCCTACAAAATTTAAAAAATTAAATATTAATTTAATTACAATAACTTTCGATAGAATACCACTAGCGAGTTAAAAATTTGGCAAAACGTTAGTAGTAACATCTTGTTAGTTGGCATTGAAAACGGGCCAGATCCGACCTAAGGAACTCCTACCTCCCCTACAAATGAAACTTCAAATAAGCGATAACTTTTGATAGAGAAAAGCCAGCGACTTGAAATTTTGGTCGAATGTTTGAAGTGAGATTGAGTTAATTGGCATTAAGGATGGGTTGGATCCGACCTAAGGAACCCCTACCTCCCCTACAAATGAAACTTCAAATAAGCGATAACTTTTGATAGAGAGAAGCCAGCGACTTGAAATTTTGGTCGAATGTTTGAAGTGAGATTGAGTTAGTTAGCATTAAGGATGGTTTAGATAAGACCAAAGGAACCCTTACCTCCCCTACAAATGAAACTTCAAATAAGCGATAACTTTTGATATTGTAGAATGAAGCCAGCAACTTGAAATTTTGGTCGAATGATTGAAGTGAGATTTTGTTAGTTGGCATTAAGGATAGGTTAGATCAGACCTAAGGAACCCCTACCTCCCCTAGAAATGAAATTTTAAATAAGCGATAAAAATAAAGCTAGCGACTTGAAATTTTGGTCAAATATTTGTATTAGGATCCAGTTGGCTAATACTGAAAATACGTAAAATCCGACCAATGAAACCCCTGC
Organism: Chloromyia formosa; assembly: GCA_964017055.1. Lineage (NCBI taxonomy): Eukaryota > Metazoa > Arthropoda > Insecta > Diptera > Stratiomyidae > Chloromyia > Chloromyia formosa. Next base: position 53,076,649 of record OZ024816.1, on the reverse strand, counting down.
TTCCCCTTCAAATGAAACTTCAAATAAGCGATAACTTTCGATAGAGTGAAGCTAGACAACTGACATCTTTTTTTTAATGTTTGTATTGTGATCAAATTGGTTGGTGGCTATGATGGGCAAGATCCGATCCAAGGAACTTTTACCACCCCTACAAGTGAGACTTCAAATAAGCAATAACTTTCGATAGAATGAAGCTAGCAACTTGAAAAATTCGACAAATATTTGAAGAATTGGTTAGTTAATTGATTTTTAGAATGGCCAAGATCCCCATGAATGTGTGCCAACCTCCCCTATAAACTGGCCATATAGGAAACTCACTTTTAATGCATATGGTCGTTGCCAATTGGTACTTTTGGTATCACCACTAGGTCTGTTCAAGTCTAGGGTATGTACGCTTCGGACTCCGGGCCGAAGCGAAGCTTCGGCCTGGTTTTGTTTTCTTTATGACAAAATGAGGACTTCATACACAACAACTCAGCAAAGCCAAAACAAAAAAAAATTGTTGTAAATAAAATATAGAAGCTTTCTAGCATGGGTCGCAATACGACTTAAGTATCTACATACATATGCATGAATTCTTACAAGAGACTTTCTGTGAAAGTAGTCGCGTTGTTATCTGAATAATTTTCAAGTTATTCCAAATTTAAGTACTTCGCTTGAACATAGCACATGGCTTCAATCTAGTACTCATCAATATAAAAACAAAATGTCAAAACGAAGAAGAATGAAGAAAGCTTAATAGTGTAGTGTATACAAGATACACCCTGTACTGTATACTTGCACTTGACTTTGAAACCATCCTATCAAGCATCCCACATAATACGATATGCATCATTTGTAGTAAACACATTCGTGCATTCATTTAGTAATTCAAGAAAAGTTCTGTCACCCGAGATTTCTGGAGCAGACAGAAAAATAGAAGAATAATTTCATGGGGAAAATGCTTGATAAGACAAATTCAGAAATTACCTAGTTCCCACAGATTTAGCATAGATAAATATAATTTAGGATAATGAAAATTGTTTATAAACCTAGAATTAAGATTCAAAATACATCAGTCTAACACGAAACGCCTTACCAGCAGCACTCTGCCTTGTTTCCCTGTTTGTCACCGATCACTCATATGCAGCTTACCACTGCTTGGCTTAATCAATATTAGCAAAACTTGGTGACAAGCAAGATATGCAGTTTACCACTGCTTGCCTCTAATCGCCAAAACATGGTAAGTAGTTTGGCAGTGAATGCCTCAGTATGAGCGGGAACGGACGCTCTTCAAAATTACCGCTCAATACCAGTAACTGACATGATTATATCTTTCTTTTATTTGACCAGTCACAATATGGCGATCCTGACCAATTGTTAACCAATTGCATGCAATAATAACCCAAAATTATTACATGGCGATCCTGCCTACGATCCTGCCAATCTGCCTGATATACGAACCTACGATCTTGCCATCTTACTAACATACGAACAACCCTAGGAGCAAATACACAACGCCTTTAACGAGATTTCCCAGAAGTTGGAAGAACTTCTGATATATGAACCACCACCAATATGGAAGGATGAGCCAGCACCACCACCTTACTCACCAGCAAAACCCGAGATCGAAATATTGAGCATCGAGAAAACCGACATTAAGACAACTCCAGTATGCGAGAACAGCAGCAACGCCTGGAAGATAATACGAATGGGTCCACAGCCAATATCCACAGAAGAGTATAAAAATAGGACTAGAATTAATATACCTAAACCACCTTCTGTGGATAAAAAACGAAAGAGAGTAGGCAAAGCTTTAAAAAAAAAGAAAGGAATAGGCACTATTGTATAAGTCATACAATCTACAATTATGTAGTAATAAAAAAAAAGAAAATTTACAAACAAATTATTGAATTAAATAAAAAAAGAATAATATTAAATTGTAAAACATATTTTATTCCAAAATGGTTTTCTCAGATACAAATGTTGACGAAAAAATTATTGTAAACACGGGCTTAACCAATTCACAACAACCCAAGTAACCACTTTTATAATCGCAACAATTGTAATAATGATAATAATATAAAGTATATTTTTCCTAACAAAAAAATTCATAAAAAAAGGAAATCAACAGAGGAATAAACAAATGTACAAAATGTACTAAGTGTATAAATCATGGAATGTATAGTTGAGCTAGATAGAATTCTTCAAAACTCAAAACTCAAATACAACTTACTCTGACCAAAATATGGCAAAATTGCAATTATCTTTATACGATATACGTGAAACGTTCAAAACTAGTATCAAAAAACGAAAATACGTTACAATTAAAAAACTCTCACTAATAAATACACTGAAATCTTTGAAATAATCAAAAAGAAAACACAAAATACTTCTTCACACATGGCTACTTTCGATATATTCAACAGTCTAAAGGTCATCCCAGACTTTACTGGAAAACATCAAGACCTTAACCGATTTATCAGCGTTGTAGAAATAATCTACAAATCGGTACTTACAGATAGATTTCATTACACTTGTTCTAAATACTAAACTACCAGACATTGCCAGAACAAAACTCAGCTCTTTTTCTCAACCAAAAACTTTCAAAGATCTATCTACAAATCTCGAAAAGGTATGAAAACCCCCTACTTCGACTAACAACATTTTAGACAAATTGTCTAATGCTTACCAAGGTAACAATCTTTCAGTTGCCCAATTCGCCGAAAAAATACAAAATTTAAAAGCTGAACTAACAGCCTTACAATTAACTTCCATAGGTGAAGCAGGAAGAGATACATTATCCAAAATCAATGAAACTTTAACCGTAAACACATTTAAAAGAGGTCTATATAACAGAAATGAACAGCAGACTGTACAAGCAAGCAGAGTTGAAACTCTTGCCGAAGCTATAGCAGTAGCTCAAGAAGCAGAAAGCACGGTAAATGAAAATAAAAATTTTTACTTCCAACGACAAAATAAGTCTAATAATAAATATAATAATTATAATAAAAATAAGAACAATAATAGCTCTAAAAGTTACAATAAGAATAAAAACAATAACAGCCACAATACCGGAAACAACAACAAATATAGGTATAATAACGAATATAAAAATAATGAAACCGGAATATAGAGGGCTACAAACGCAATCCGAGGGATTTGTAGCAAGCGCTTATTTTGGTATGTAAATATCGGCTACTTGCTCTTCTTAATACCACTCAGATGGATAAAAAAACATAATTAAAATGTCTTACCCACTTACATTTTACATGCCAATTCATATTACGTGATTGTAACGAAACTAAGAACATATTATTGCCTAAGGTGTTGGTTATCGTTGGCCATCAGTACTTTTGACCTCGAACGTGTTTAAGGCATGCAGGGGTGTGCTAACTGTAACTATAGAAATAAACTATTATTGATCTATTCTGAGAAGATACAGATTCCATTATTTTCCGTTTTTTTTCGGAACCCACCTTCCTGTAAGTTTTCATAACTCTAAGTATAACGGTCTCGAACTTCAAGGGGAAGGGGACAAATTACGAACTAATATTTTCTCCTCCCCTAATGTTCCCCTCTCTACGAATTTCAAGAAAAAGCGAAAAAATGGAATGTACTCAACATTACCTTTCTCACGACACCTCACTTGCCTATACCAGTCGATAAAAAAAATTTACCTTAATTTCGCCTCTATGTGGACACCGCCCCCCCCCCCCCCCCCTACACCCACCAAAGTTGTATTAGTCAGCGCCCCCAACCAATCTTTACCTTTTCAAAAACGATTAATTAAATAACTGCAATTCACAGTACGAAAAACAACATGAAAGTAGTACTCGTACTCACACCTATGAGGCCGGTAGATGTATTTTTTGTGTGGATAGTGTCAATATGCCTAACTTTAAATGAATGTACTACTATTAAATATTACGTGATTGCAATGAAACTTCGAGACATTATTGCCTATAGTGTTGGCTATCATTGGCCATCAATATTTTTGACCTCTGATGCGTTTAAGGGGTGCAGGGGTGTGCTAACTGCAACTATAGAAATGTACTATTATTAATCTTTTTTGATGAGATATCAAAATTCTATTTTTGGTTTTCTATGCTAGTGAAATGCCGCTTTCCTGCAAGTTTTCATATTTCTAAGTGTAACGGTCTCGAAATGCAAGGGGGGGGACAAACTCGGATCAGATATTTTCCCCTCTACCTCTTTTCCCCTCTTTTCAAATTTGATGAAAATACCATAAGTTTAATGTACTCGGTGTTACCTTTCTCATGATACCCCACTTGCCTATACCAGATGAAAAAAAAAATTTGACCTTTATTTCCCCTCTATGGGGACCTCCCCTTAAAGTCAGCCTATTACAACGAATCGCTTTCTCCGGCGAATTATAATAATTCTACATATTCCCACAAAATTTCATGTATGTAGCTTCAGCGGTTCATGAGATATTTCATGGACAGACGGACACACAGACAGACAGACGTACAGACGGACGCATGACCGATTTCATAAGGGTTTTGTTTTTACTACAAAACCCTAATACTAATAACAATAAAAACCATAACAGAAACGGTAAAAATCGAAACAATACATATTAGGAGTTAGTGAGATAAGATGGTGGAACAGCGGAGAATTTATCTCTCCAACGGGCAGCACTGTAATGTTGTACTCTGGTAAAGCTACCGGTAGTCGTAGTGAGTCAGGTGTGGGGCTCTTTTTAACCAGAGCCGCGCGAAACTGTCTCTTATCCTGGGAGCCGGTCTCTGACAGAGTCTTGACCGCCAGGTTCCGGACCAAAATGAGGAACATCTCAATTATACAATGTTATGCCCCTACTGACAATGTCTTGGCAAAAGACTCCTTCTACGAAGAACTAAACGCCGTTCTGCTCTGAACGGCGTAAAGGTGACATTATAATGGTTATGGGTGATTTGAATGCGAAAGTTGGCGCTGATAACTATGGGCTCAGACATGTGATGGGGAGACACGGTCCTGGTGATCGTAATGACAACGGTGAAAGATTTGTAGAGTTCTGCAACTTTCACAGTCTCTTCATCGGTGGTACTATGTTTGAGCATAAGGACCACCACAAAATCAGTTGGTCCTCTGTTGATCGGCGCAGAACACAAAATCAGATTGACAGTTTTGCCATTAGTAAAAGATTCAAGAGTTGCCTCCAGGACGTGCGAAACAAGAGGGGTGCCGATATTGGGATGGGAAGAGACCATTATCTTATGATCGCTAATGTTCGATTGCGTATTGCAGCCGTGCGCCGCCCCAGCGACGAAAGATTCAGGCGCCGCAAATTCAACACCGCTCGATTAAAAAATCCAGCTGTCTTACAACAATATAATGACCATCTTGCGCAAAAAGCAGCTGAGATAACTAGTCACCCAGATAGTGACATAAACGAAAACTGGGATGCCATAAAAAATGCTTACATTGATAGCACAAATACCATCCTTGGCCCAATACCGGATTGCCGGAATAAGCCCTGGATGTCCGACGCTTCATGGCAGCGGATTGTTGAAAGAAAGGACTTGAAAGTTCGTTTGGCTGCAGCATCAGACGACAATCGAAGCAGCATCGAACTCATTTACCGTCAGAAAGCTCGAGAAGTTCAGCGTAGTGTGCGACGCGATAAAAGAATTTATGCCAATTCTCTTTTAGCCTCAGCAGAAGAAGCCGCAAGAAGTAACAACTTAAACGCCGTATACGGTGTCATCAAGGAGTTTACTGGTGGTCGTAACTCCTGCCAACATCCGGTGAAGGACAGTGATGGAAAGCTACTTATCTTGGAAGAAGATCAAATGAGGCGGTGGAAAGAACACTTCACCGCGGTCTTGAACCGTGTAACCTCTGGTGAAGTTCCCCCTCATATAGATAATTTAGCTAACCATCAAAATGTGCGTATACGGTCCACTGCCCCGACTAAAGAGGAAATAGTCACTGCAATTATTGCACTAAAATGAGGAAAGGCCGCCGGACTTGACGGCATCCCTGCCGAACTTTATCAAGCAGCGCCAAGCGTAACTGCCGATTTGCTGCACCCACTTGTTGATAAAGCGTGGAATACAGAGACCTTTCCCACTGAGTGGAAGGAAGGTTTGATCATCAAACTTCCAAAGAAGGGTAGACTCACAGACTGTAATAATTGGAGAGGCATTTGTGTGCTTCCTGCCGTTGCCAAGATAATTGCTAAAATTGTCCTGGAAAGACTAAAGGCCCACTTAGAAAGCACAATTGATGAAGAGCAGGCTGGCTTTCGATCCGGATTCTCCTGTGTCGATCACATTAACACCTTGCGAATCATCATCGAGCAATGCGCTGAATACGATTCTCCGCTTCAATTGCTTTTCATCGATTTCGAAAAGGCTTTCGATAGTGTGAACCGGGATTCTATATGGGCGGCCTTGCGCAGGAGAGGCATCCCTGAGAAGCTTGTGGCTATTATTAAGGCAACCTATGACGGCGCGAAATGTCGCGTTCTGCATAAAGGTAAGGTGTCGGGGGACTTTGAGATTCGCAGTGGAGTTCGGCAGGGGTGCATCCTCTCTCCGATCCTATTCCTCATTGTGATCGGCGATGTGTTGCATGCAGCCCTATCCGGACTCGACAGAGGAATTCAATGGACTTTGACATCTTATCTACAACATCTTGACTACGCTGACGACATATGCCTACTCTCCCACAAAATCATGGATCTGTCCGCAATGGCGTTAGATCTCGAGAGGGAGGCAAGCAAGGTTGGGCTAAAGATTAATACCAACAAGACCAAGGTTCTTAGCCTGCCGTTGCGAAAAATAAATCCGACACCTATTGCCATCAATATTAATGGGCAGCCTGTGGAGAAGGTGGACAACTTCGTCTACCTAGGTAGCATTGTTGCCGAAAATGGTGGTACGGAGCAGGACATCGCTCGTCGTATCAACCAGGCTAAACGCGCATACGGCATGCTGTCCAAAATCTGGCAGACCAGTTATCTCAGCATCGAGACCAAGCTGGGCCTGTTTCGCTCCCTGGTACTATCAGTGCTTTTGTATGGGAGCAGTGCATGGAAAGTTTCCGTAGGAGTTACCAGAAAACTGAAAGTTTTCGTCAACTCATGTCTTCGTCGAACTTTAAGAATTTTCTGGCCCGAAACAATATCAAATGAAGAGCTAAGTCGGCGTACGGGTCAGATGCCAATCGACGAATTGATACGCAGGCGAAAATGGCAATGGATAGGTCACACATTGCGGAAGAGTGACAACTGCATTGCTTTGCATGCCATGAAGTGGAACCCCATTTCCAACCAAGGCCGACCAACAGGGAGTCCTCGAATCACATGGTGTCGATCTGTGGCAAAGGAGTGTCAGGCACTGGGTAAGTCTTTTGGGGAGTTGGGTCCCATTGCCCAGAACAGAGTACGATGGCACGCAGGAGTTGTTGACGCACTATGCCCCGCTAGGGGTTAAGGCAAGTAGTAGTAATACTAATACTAATTATAATAACCGCAATGGAAACAAAAATAATAGAAATTATGAGAGCAATAACAATCGTAACAAAACAGTCTATGCAACAAATCAGGAAAACACCGAGACCCGAGACACCAATGTGGAAAATTAATATAAGGTCACTCCGGGAACAATGTCAAAAATTCTTTCAATATAAACATAACCGAATTCAATGATGGGATACCAAACTACGTAAAAATAAAGACAGATTTTAAAATCCTTACATTCATGATAGATACAGGAACTGATATTTCCTTATGTAAAATCAACAACGGAATTGATCAGTATAAAATAAACGAGAATGAGTTTTGTAAATTAACGGGCATTACAAAAGACTTCACTCAAACCCTTGGCACAACAATTTTACAAATGAAACTTGATGGCGAAGACCTTCATTATAAACTTCAAGTAGTCGACAGCGACTTTCCAATTTTAACAGACGGCATACTCGGAAGAGATTTTAACGAAAGTCGATTATGAAACATATACATTTTCCTTTTCCACAAATAATCACTCCCATACCATCCCAATAAATACAAAAATCTTTCAAATAAGAATACCACCAAGATACGAAATTATTCACCCAATAAATATTGACATCACTGAAGATAGTCTCGTATGTAGAAAACAAATATAAAAAAAAAAACAAAACCCGGAGTCCGAAGCGTATATACCCTAGACTTGTACAGACCTAGTGGTGATACCAAAAGTACCAATTGGTAACGACCATATGCATTAAAAGTGAGTTTCCTATATGGCCAGTTTATAGGTGAGGTTGGCAATCATTCAGGAGGATCTTGACCATTATCAAAATCAATTAACTAACTCATTCTACAAATATTTTTCGAATTTTTCAAGTTGCTAGCTTGATTCTATATCGAAAGTTATTTCTTATTTGAAGTTTCACTTGTAGGGGAGGTAGGGGTTCCTTGGGTCGGATCTTGCTCATTATTGCCACCAACAAATTAAATCATGCTTCAAACATTTAAACAAAACTTCAAGTCTCTAGCTTCACTCTATCGAAAGTTATCGCTTATTTGAAGTTTCACTTGTAAGTGAGGTAGGGGTTCCTTTGGTCTGATCTTGCTCATCATTGCCACCAACAAATAAGATCACGCTACAAATATTTAAGCAAAATTTCAAGTCTCTAGCTTCATTCCATCGAAAGTTATCGCTTATTTGAAGTTTCATTTGTAGGGGTTTCGTTGGTCGGATCTTACGTATTTTCAATATTAGCCAACTGGATCCTATTACAAACATTTGACCAAAAATTTTAAGTCGCTAGCATTATTTTGTCGAAAGTTATCGCTTATTTGAAGTTGCATTTGTAGGGGAGGTAGGAGTTGCTTGGGTCGGATCTTACCCATTTTCAATACCAACCAAGTAAATCCTACTAAAAACATTTTGTCAATTTTCAACCCGCTAGTGTCATTTTGTCGAAAGTTATCGTAATTAAAAGAATATTTAATTTTTTGAAATTTGTAGGGGAGGTAGGCGTTCCTTTGATCCGATTATGCCCAACTTACTTGAACTTAAGCATCTTTTTACCCCAGGGATACATGCCGAAAATCAGGTGTCTACGTCAATTAATTCAAGAGTTGTAGACAAAAAACCCGAAAAGTAGGGTAGTACGGGGCTCTTTGTAAGAAAATTACCGTTCGTTTTCAACTGATCAATTTTATTTTTCCAGGGGAGTAAAAGATTATCCTCACGAGCAATCTACCAAAGCTAGAGCTTTTCATGTTTATTTAATCGGGAGTTACAGCTACATTTAAGTATTTTACATATATAGGGGAGGTAGGCGTTGTCTTGGCCTGATCATGCCCATTTTCAATACCAACCAAGTAGAATATACTTCCAACATTTGATCAAAATTTCAAGTCTCTAGCTTCATTCTATCGAAAGTTATCGTGCGAACGGACAGACAGACGGACAGACGAACAGACGGACAGACAGACAGAGAGACATGGCTTAATCGAATCAGGAGATGACCCTGATGATTTATATATATTCATTGTCATACTTCCGGAGCCTCCTTTAAGGTGTTACATATTTCCGTCGTGACAAAAACAATATACCCTATACTAAAAGTCTAGGGTATAAATATTTATCGCGAAGAGTATAATACCGGCAAAAGGGATTAAACATATTAAAATTTTAAACACTTCAGATGAACTAATTACAATTAAACATATTGACTTAGAAATAATACCCATTACACAGTTTCAAATTATTAAAATTGATAGTACCAATCAAGACAGAAGATGGACAAAATTGAACAAACTACTGAAAATTGGGTCTGAAGACTCGAAAGCCAATAATTCTATTAAAAATATTTGTAAAGAATTTCAAGATAATTTTCACTTAGAAGACGAAATACTAACTTCAAATAACTTTTACAAACAGCACCTAAATACCACTGATAAAAAACCAGTATACATTAAAAATTATAGATCACCCCATGCTCATACTACCGAAATACACAATCAGGTACAAGATTTACTAAATAAAGACATAATAGAACCATCCATAAGTCCGTATAATTCTCCAATTTTAATTGTTCCAAAAAAAATCTGGAGATAATACCAAATGAAACCGGAATATAGAGGGCTACGAACGCAATCCGAGCGTTTTGTAGAAAGCGCTTATTTTGGTATATAAATATCGGCTCCTTGCTCTTCTTGAAATTAAAATGTCTTACCCACTTACATTTTATTGTACATGCCAATTCATATTACGTGATTGTAACGAAACTAAGAACATATTATTGCCTAAGGTGTTGGTTATCGTTGGCCATCAGTACTTTTGACCTCGAACGTGTTTAAGGCATGCAGGGGTGTGCTAACTGTAACTATAGAAATAAACTATTATTGATCTATTCTGAGAAGATATATGCCTTTGTCAAACATGTTTGGATAAGACTGTATTAAAGATTCCAGTAGTTCTTGGGGAAAAGTATTTTGGAAACTTTTGGTGTTGTCCAAATTAATTAATTCGACGAAGTTTAATTTTTCAAAATCGGCAAATCTATTGTTTATCTGAGAAATAACTAAATCCAATATTTCAAAGTACACCCTTTTAAAATATGTCGCGGAATTCGACATGCCATCATGGTCTGTTTTACGTTTTTTCGATGGTTGTCCAATATTATTACACGTTTCGTTGAAAATTTCATCAAAAAACGTGCTATCTTCCCTATACTTTCTTAATGTAGATAATAAGTTGCTGATTCGGTCTTTGCAATAAATGATATCTGAACTACGAGATTGTATAATAGTAAATATTAAATCTGTTTGTTGATAGAGAAGATTAAAAGTCTTTAATAAAAACAAAAACGAGAAATCTGTTAAAATATTTTTAAACCCTACTGAATCTCTAATTGTCTCCTTATCACGGGCGAAGTCCTCATCTTCTAAAAACAAGTCGAAAGCTTCCAGCAGTTCATTTTTATGTCTCAGAATTATTTCTATTGACCGCGACTTAAAATTCCATCTAGTGTTACTACAACGGGGAAGCCGTCTTCCACAAACTTGATCTAATATACTAGTCCGTTTTGTTGAATTGGAGAAAAAATCCCGCTAAACCAGATACGTTCGCGAAAAAAATTCGGCATTCTTTTATTTTACAAGCGGCATCCTGTAAAATTAAATTTAGTCTATGTGCATAGCAATGAATAAATAATGCCTGAGGGGCAACGTCCTTAACTTTTTTTTGCAAGCCATTCAGGTCTCCCGACATCACTGAAGCCCCATCATAAGTCTGTCCCACTAGTTTGGCTGCGATATCAAAATCCTTAAATGTTTCAGTCAATAACTGATAAAGGTCTTCAGCTTTCTTCCCCTCCGATACATTGAAAAAACCCATAAACCTTTCAACAGCATAACCTTTTTCAGTAACGTAACGAAAAATAACTGATAACTGGGACAAACATTTTGCATCAGTAGTCTCATCAATTTGCCATGAATAGTAAGAGGCATTTTTAATTTCGGAAAATATAAAGTTCCTTAAAATTGTAGTTATGCTTTGAATTAGATCGTTTTGAATCGTTTTTGAAACCCCGCTGAACACTGAAGACTCAAAGCTTGCTCCTGAGTCGCTAAATAAATAACCATATCTATTAACCGGGTTATCATAGATCGGTTGTCTGCAACAAGTTTATTATGCCTCATAATACTCTCACGGTAACCTGAACTGATGGAAGCTTTGATGTCTTGTTTTCCAAAAAGTTTGGCTTTTAGCGAGGAATATATATGATGCTCAGAATTTCCGTGTTTTTTAATAGATTCGCCAATATGTTTTAAATCATTGTAACCGCTTGAATTCTGTTCTGTACACCGCTGCGCATGAACTTTAATCACTTAGTTTATAATAGAAATAAAACACGACATTTTTTATAGTTGGGAAAAAACAATTAAAAAAACCCAACTTTTATTTAAAAACGATTAGCGCACTTGCACCTTGCCCGCACGTCTTGCTCGCACCAGCGATGCACAAAGAATCGTTCCAATACGTGCCTTGCGATGAATCATAATACATTTATATATTCAAATAAAGGCTTATCGGTTTAAGCTTAGTACTATGTACGATACAGTGCCACCGAAAACGAACTGTTTTCTACAAATTAATTGATGACGCACTGCTTTCTCTGCTCACGCTCGCCTCTTGCTCGGAAATATCAATGGGCACAATGCAAATTTTTTGCACTGGTCGCGTTAATCGATTATTTGCTGTCTGGACTACCACGTTTCTGACTTAACCGTCTTGCCCTCTGATTAGCTCGCACACTCTTCCTGTTGCCCATTGACCTGGCGGAAAATTTTCATTTTTTATTAGTATTAGTTGACCTATTTTTATACTTTCCTTCTCCTTCCTCCATTTCTTGCGTTCTTGCAATGTGGATAGATACTCCTGCTCCCATCTTCTCCAGATATGCTGAACCATTGTCTGCCGTTCTTTCCATAGCTTAACTCCTCGCGCGTTAGGCTGTTCTTCAAACTTGAATGGTGGAGGTAGTATTAGTGGTTCACCTACCAAAAAATGTCCAGGAGTTAATGCCTGCACATCTTGCGGATCATCATTTAGTGGATGTAGAGGCCGTGAATTCAGAATCGCTTCTATCTCTATGAGTAAAGTCAGCATCTGCTCATATGCTAATACTTTCTGTCCGATCACTCTGGTAAGATGGAATTTCATTGATTTGACAGCCGCTTCATAAATGCCTCCTTGATGCGGAGCGGCAGGGGTCATGAAGCGCCATTCTGTACTCTTGCTATTTAAGTGGTCAATTGCATCTTGCTTGTACCATTGTTGGTATGCCTTTCGAATTTCTTTCGCTGCACCTACAAATGCAGTACCATTATCACTATATATCCTTTCACAACGACCTCTTCTGCCAATAAAGCGTTCATAGCACGCAATAAAGGCAATTGATGTCAAATCTGTCACTAAATCAATGTGTGTAGCACGTGTCTTCAGGCACACGAAGATTGCTACCCACACCTTGCGCTTTATAATTTGGTTGCCAATTTATCTATCACTCTAATCTCAAAGGGACCAGCATAGTCTACACCTGAATGCAGAAAAGGCTTCCCAACTTGCACTCTATCACCGGGCAAATCTGCCATCAATTGACTTTCCAATCGATAATTATAACGAGCACAAATCACACATTTGTGAACGTACTTGCGCGATTCGCTCCTCAAACTTGGTATCCAGAATTTCTGACGGACATATTGCATCATAACTTGCACTCCACCATGTTTTGTTGCACGGTGTGCTCTGTCTATTATAAGCCACGCTAATCGCGACCCCTTATGCACAATTACTGGGTGTCTCATCTCATAATCGCAATCTGATCTCTCTAATCGACCACCAGCGCGAAGAAGCTTTTTATCATCCATGATTGGCTTCAAAGATTGAATCCTGCTCTTATCTGGTAATGACTTGCGGTTTTCTAACGCTGCTCTTTCTGCTCCATATTCTTGCTCTTGTTCCTTGCGTAATAGATATTCGAAAGCTAATACCCTGTCCTCAGTTGTAAGCTGAATAAGACTCTCAGTCTTCCTTCTAGAACGCCTTTCAATCCGTTTGGTTTTTAACAACCTAATGAAACGATAAACATGCGCTACTATCCGTATTGCTTGCTCCAGTTTAGATGCATATTGAATTATTTCAACGCTTTGCTCTAATCCTTGCACATATATACTCAAAGGCTCTATCAGCTCTTGTACAAATAAAACTTTCACCTCGCTCATTACTTCATGATCTAGTACTTGCTCAAAATCATTCATAGGCCAATTGTCCGGTGACTGCACTAACCATTCAGGACCATGAAGCCATAAACTACTTTCCACTAATACCCCTGCATTCATGCCACGACTCAATAAGTCTGCTGGGTTATCATTTGAACTAATCTTTCTCCAATTTCTAATCTCTGTATTTGCCTGAATAGATGAAACCCTATTCGCCACATATGTCTTTAGATTACATGGTAACTTTTTGATCCACTGTAATACAACTTGTGAATCTGTCCATAATGTATATGGCACCAATGACCATTCCATTGCTCTTGTCACATCTTTCACTAATCTTGCTAATAACTCTGCTGCAGCCAACTCTAGCCTCGGTATCGTTATAATCTTTAATGGCGCGACTCTTGTTTTTGACACAAGTAAACCAGTAGTAACTTGCCCATTGCTCCTTTCCACTCGCACATAAATTACTGCACCATAGGCTCTAGTTGATGCGTCTGAGAACCCATGTAGTTGGATTCTTGTATCATTACCAGTACCAAGCCATCTATCTATCCCAAATCGCTCTAGCTCTATAATACCTTTCCAAAAACTTTCCCATCGCACTTCTAACTCCTTTGGCACTTGCTCATCCCAATCAAGACCTAAACGCCATAAATCTTGAATAAGAATCTTTCCCTGAATAGTCACAGGCGATATATATCCATTTAGATCATAAAGCTGTGCCACACAACTTAAAATCTTGCGCTTTGTTAACTTACTCACTAGCTCAGGTGTCTTTACCACAAAAGTGGATTTATCTTGCTCTAAAATCCATTTCAAGCCCAAAATGGAAGCTTTATCCTCCTCGATAAGCATCATCGACTCTTCGCACTCTGCGCTCATTTCTTGCATAAGTAACTTCGAATTTGATTTCCACTTTCTCAATTCAAAGCCGCACACCCTTTAATACGGTGTCCATTTCACTTGCTAATCTGATCGCACTTCCTTCAGAATCTGCACCGGAAACACAATCATCCATATAGAAGTCATGCTCAATTACTTGCGCCGCTTTTGGGTATTTCTTGCTCGCTTCTCTTGCACATTGTATAACAGCTCTAACCGAGTTATGGGCTGATGATGTCATCCCATAAGTTACTACGGTTAACCAGTATTCTAGCAAAGGTAAATCACTACGCTCTCTCCAAAATATTCTTTGTAAATTCCATTGTCTCCTAGCAATTTTTATTTGCCGAAATATCATTTTGATATCCGCACTGATACCCACTTTATAACGCCTGAATCGCATGATTATCTCGCACAAATCTCGCTGAAGCTTCTCGCCCAATAGCTGCACTTCATTCAATGAAATGCCTTGGTTTGTCTTACAACTTGCATCAAAAACAACGCGAAACTTTTTAGTAACACAGTGATGAGGTATATAATACACCATCTCACCTTTGCTTGCTTGCTCATCTACTTTCACCATATGTCCTAAGATTTCATATTCTCTCATGACATCAACATATTGCTCTTGCAGCTTATTATCCCTTGCTAATTTCCTTTCTAAGCAATAGAACCGGCGTAAGGCAATTTCCCTAGAACTGCCAAACTCTTGCTCTAACTTGCGCATAGAAATTGTCACAATGAATCGCCCTGATTCATCTCGCTTATAAAATAAGTATTTATAAAATTCTGTTCTACTAGCTCTTCTTCTTCTGTTCGCCTTGCACACTTTCCTACTTCGTCCAGTTCCCAGAACCGTTGTACTAATCCCTCTAATTCTTTGTAATCTGCACACTCAACTGAATATATAACATTTTCAGCTTCATTGCACGTTCTTGCTCTATGCGATCCGAGTACGACAGCACCGAGTCTTGTCTCTAAAAAGATCACACTTCCCAAACCTTGAGAAATTACACTGAGAGTAATCCTTGCAACAAAATCAACGCTCAATAGCAGCATAACAGACCCAGACTTCCAGTATTCTGGATCTGCTAATGGTAATTTCATATTACTGGGCACTTCTATGCGCTTCAAGTCACTTGCCGGTAATATGGGTTTCCATGCACTTTCCTTGGGCAATATCCAAAACTCACTATCAATAAACTCATTGGAATCATACCAAGGCCTTACTCTTATTAACACTTTCCTCTTTACTATAAATGGCTTTCCATCAATACCAACCATTTTCCTGTTCATAGGTTGAGCTGGTACCTGCAACTTCTTTTGTATATTGGAACTTGCTAGGTTCAATTGAGCTCCAGTGTCGAGAATAGCTCGAACTGGACCCAGCCTTACACCGTCAACCTCCAGTCTCACCATGACAGTAGGTATCAATGAGTAACTTTCTGAAAGGAAACTACAATCAAAAGACCTTGTATAGAATGAACACAAATCTTTGCCATTTATTTCTTGCTCAATATTTATATTTGCACTACATTCATTCCCTAGCTCAAGTGACTTGCTTAATTCTGGTCGGCTTGTATGTATTAATTTTTCTTCCTGATGTAGTTTTTCCTCTTTCCTTTTCAGCAACTTTATCTTTTTGTTTAATTGGTCAATATTCTCCACAAAATTTCCACGTCTCCCTTGCTCTGTTGCTGACTTGGCTCCCATCACTGCTGCTGACTTAGCTCTCTTCGCCCCTAGTCAATCTGACTTCGCTTTGCGCTTTGCCGGTTTCGGATCACCTGCCTCTACAGTGAGGACTTGCTTGTTCGCCTCATTGATTGGACATAGCACACTGTTATGTCCCTGCTTTCCCGGACAGCGCACACATGGTCCTTGGAAACAGCTTGCAGCATTGTGACCTTTTTTCAAGCAGTTTGGACACAATTTACGCCTTTCCACAAAATCTTTCCTTGCTCGCACAGTGATACCCAAAAAATCTGGGCATCTGTACAGTGGATGATCGCCTGTACACACCTCACACGGAAAGTGTTTTTTCCCGGTCACGTCTACCTGCACCTTCGGCTGACGAGTACCAGTCTTTGGTCTTTCCGATCTTGCTCGCTCCATGCTCATTGATGTTGCGCCTTGCTCTCTGTAGTGCCTTGACTCCGAAATATTCGCTAAAGCGGTTGCTTGCTTGTCAATAAAGCTAAGCATATCATGCGCTGGAGTTCCCATTGTTTGCTGGTTTCCGAATCCAGCCTTTCATGCAACATATGCACAATAAACATATCCCAGTGCTCTACTGGCAGACCTTGCGCTTTTAGCTGACGAAGAACCTCATGCGTGGTATTCGACATTCGGTTCAAATCGTCAGCTCGTGGTGCCGATTGTAAAGCCGGCAACCTTATGAACTGCCTCAAGTGTTCCCTGCAGATGACATATTTTTTATCATAAACCTGGTTGAGGCGCTGCCAAGCTTCGATATAATTATTATCAGTTAGCTGCCATTCGCCCATCGTTCTGGCAGCCTTTCCGACCAGCGACTTTTTCAAGTACGAAAATTTGTAAGCTGGACTTACTTGCTCATTTTCGTGAATCGCCGCAACAAACCGATCACGAAAACCTTGCCATTTGGTGATGGTTCCATCGAACTCGCCCCAAGTATTGTTTATGTCATGCTGTTGCAATGGCATATTTACTTGCACGTCTATGCGGCTCTGCTCTACTGATGAGCCTTGCTCTATGAGAGGGACTGGTCTCAACTCGCTAATCTTGCGCCTCAGCTCAGCCATGACATCGACATACTTATCCTCTATCTTGTCGATAATATCTTGCCCTTCGCACTGAATTTTCTCTTCTTGCACTGAGCACAATGCAACTTGCTCCTTTTCAAGCCTGTCCATTATCGCTTGAAGCCTTTCCATCCTTACCGTAGCCGAGTCTATGGACATCGACTCATAGGCCTCCGATGCTACGTGGTCATGTTGCCTCATAACTGCACGCAACACCATCTTTAGCCGTGCGATAAGATCCTGCTCTGCCTAAAATAAAATAATGAACATTAGCAAATATGTTTATTCAAATATTCCCTGAAAAGAAGCACTCTTGCTCAAATCTTTCACGCATTGTTGGTATTTGTGGCTCAATTTATCTTAAATTTAGTCTAATGCTCTTCACCCCTATCTCTTACTATCACGAGCCACCATAAAACCAACAATATTTTCTAGAACTGTCGTTTGATCATGTGTGTGTATGTGTATATGCTTGGACCATGCCATAGCATGATCCAATCTACTCTCCGCCCATGCTCTAACACTAATCTTTCACTTCTTTCTAAAGAGCACATCTATTCACTCTTGCACTCATGCGTGGTCTTGCCCAATCCGCACTTATTGTGCTCCCTTTTCTTGCTTGCAAGCATCTTGCTCCTACACGAATTCCATCAAAGAAATCCAGAACTAGCACTCTTGGAAACTAGCCCAAATCAACATGCATGTTGGAAAAAATATATATCGTCACACAAATTTGCTGCGACACTTGCTCAACATTGATTGCCTTGCTTTGCGTTTGTTCTTCTCCCACGCATAGGATAAAACAAAGCCTTTTGACCAATTGCGCACACAAACAGGAAAAATTGCTGACACGCGAGATTATTCGCGCTTGCTATCTTTCCCTATCACACACTTGTTGCCGCATGTTTTCGCCGATCACTTCCCCTTATCACACAATGTTGTGAAATACTTTTAACACGCACCAAAGCTCAAATCAGTTCTACATACCGTAACTGAAAACGTGTTCAGCGAAAACATGCGCACTTGCACTTGCACAATTAATCCTGCGTTTCCTTGCACTTTTATATTGCATTCATTGCAATCAAATTTGCTTTAATTTGCACTTTTTAATCTTTCTATCCGCTACACAACACCAAACGACAATTCTTATTCTATCCCTAGTGGACTGTATTTAGTTGAACTTACCATTGTTGTCGTCGCTATAAATCACAAACTAAAAACAGATGAATTCCAAAAATCACTATCCTTCACTCACTCCCAATGGTTCACACAAGAATGCTATGTATTTAGAACGCATTTGCTTATGTGACCTATCTACTATCTGATCTAATAAACATACGGCGCCCTTACGGACTGTATCTCGCACTTACCCAAGCCTTGAATTCGCTCTCCTCATCGTCTTGCACTTACCAAGATGTATTTTTTCTTTCCGAACAACGTGTTGAAGGCACTTGGACACTTTAGAACGATCGCGACAACAACAACGATAGATTTTATGCGGACAAAGAAATGACCGATAAATTCTACGATTCAGCACTCTTTCACATCCGGCTCGACGGACCAATGTTCTGTACACCGCTGCGCATGAACTTTAATCACTTAGTTTATAATAGAAATAAAACACGACATTTTTTATAGTTGGGAAAAAACAATTAAAAAACCCAACTTTTATTTAAAAACGATTAGCGCACTTGCACCTTGCCCGCACGTCTTGCTCGCACCAGCGATGCACAAAGAATCGTTCCAATACGTGCCTTGCGATGAATCATAATACATTTATATATACAAATAAAGGCTTATCGGTTTAAGCTTAGTACTATGTACGATACAAATTCCATGGCGTATTGGATTTGTCATTAAAAAGGAGACAATTCCAACAATACAATTTATTAATTTGTTCACTACCGCAAAGCCATTCACACTTTTCATACCAAATGATTTTAAAATTTCTATTATTATCACGATTTCTAACTGAAAGATTTTTCATTGTCGGGCAGGGCTTCAATTCCCGAACAAACATTTTATCATCATACGATAATGACGAAAAATTATTTTTTAATAAAAAGGCGACGATATCTTGATTACTTCTTACCGCTTGCCGAATATCATCCGTCCGAGTTTCGGCCATTGTAATATAAAGAAAGTATTTACCAAATTAAATAAATGCGTTTCCCAATTGATCACTTCACGAGGAAAAAAGAGAATGAATACACTACTAAAAAATTTAAAAACGCATGCAAAACCAACTGGTACGTAAGATACACCCAAATTTGAACTAGAAACCCGTTAAAAGCAAACATGCATCTACAGCACTACACCACCATGAACTAGAATTAAGCGAAAGTCATTAACACATACATGGTGTCATGAAAGCATGCACATGCACTGCAAACAGTAGTGTACAGGTCATGATACAACAAAACGCATGCTATTGATTGTATCATGCCATAGACTAAGTCTTTTATCCATTATATCGTGATACGGGTCGGACTAGCCCAATATGAGGATTCTATTCCAATGCTATTGCACGCGTGAATCCCATACAAACGAACGATCGCATGTTAGCGATTATTGACATAATTGCATATCTCAACCGGGCAAAGAGCGCTTCTGCCCAGGTTGAACTCACCATGCGTTTTGTATACGAGTACATACAAATTTCGTGGGAGTTGGAGGATTGTTGGAACATGGAACGCAATACGGTGGTGGGGAAAAGACGAAACAATATCTGTTGGTTGGAAGATAGTTCAGCACGCAAAGGGTTGTTGTGTGCAATGCACCGTATGGTAGTGTTTCAGAGCTTTTTACGTTGTACGTACGCACGATACAGTGATGAGCTATTTTCAGGTGATTAATATGTATGTACTTATCAATGGGAGTTTAATAAAGCAATAATGTTGTGCAAATTTTCAATATGTGTTGACACAATACGTTTAGTAATTTATAGGGTGATGTTTAGTAACTGATAGGATGATGTTTAGTAATTGATAGGGTGGGCAGTGCCCACCTTGCCCACTGTGACGGGCCGCCACTGCTTGCAGGGGTGTACTAACTGTAACTATTGAAATAAACTATTATTGACCTTTTCTGAAGAGATATACGGATTCCCTTATTTTCCATTTTATATGCTATTCGAAACCCACCTTCCTGTAAGTTTTCATAATTCTAAGTATAACAGTCTCGACATGCCAGGGGGACGAATTACGAACTAATATTTTCTCCTCCCTCACTGTATAAATTGTAGAAAAACTCGAAACATGGAATGTACTCAACATTACCTTTCTCACGACACCTCACTTGCCTATAAGTCGATGAAAAAAATTGACCTTAATTTCGCCTCTGTGTGGACACGACCCCCCCCCCCCCCCCTCCACCCGGTAAAGTTGGCCAATTACGACGCAGCGCCCCAACCAATCTTTACCTTTTCAGAAATGATTAATTAAATAACTGCAATTCGCACTACAATACGAAAAACAGCAAACAACATGAAAGTATGGTACTCACAACTATAAGGCCGGTAGGTGTATTTTTTGAGTGGATAGTGTCAAAATGCCTAACTTTAAATGAATGTACTATTATTAAATATTACATGATTATAATGAAACTTAGAAATATTATTACCTATGATATTGGTTATCATTGGCCATCAATATTTTTGACCTCGGGTATGCTTACGGGGTGCAGGGGTGTACTAACTGCAACTATAGAAATGTACTATTATTAACCTTTTTTGATAAGATATCGAAATTCTACGATTTTCGGTTTTCTATGCTAGTGAAATGCCGCTTTCCTGCAAATTGTCATGTTTCTAAGTATAACGGTCTCGAAATGCAAGGGGGGGGGGACAAACTCGGTTCACATATTTTCCCCTCTACCTCTTTTTCCCTATTTTCAAATTTGATGAAAATACCAAAAATGGAATGTACTCGATGTTACCTTTCTCATGATACCCCACTTGCCTATACCAGATGAAAAAAAAAATTTACCTTCATTTCCCCTCTATGGGGACGCCCCCTTAAAGTCAGCCTATTACGACGAATCGCTTTCTCCGGTGAATTATAGTAATTCTACATATTCTCACAAAATTTCATATATGTAGCTTCAGCTTTTCGTGAGATATTTCATTGAAAGACGGACAGACATTTGACCGATTTCATAAGGGTTTTGTTTTTACCACAAAACCCTAAAATTGAGATTAGTAGTTGACTATAGACAACTCAATAAAAATGAAACCGGAAAATAGAGGGCTACGGCCGCAATCCGAGGGTTTTGTAGTGTCCCATGCCAATAGAAGATGAACTGTCCAACTCTTGGAGATGCTTAACCATTCATGTTAAGACAATATTACAAATTGCAAGTTTGCATAAAAAATATTGAAATAAATTGTTTGAATAATTATAGAAAATAGAGTCAGCGACCAGCATACCCCCCGCCCCCTCCGCCTACTTCCCCTCCTACCAATCATTACCTTTTTGAAAATGGTTAACTCCAATTCGCTCTACGGAAAACAATATGCAAGTATGTTGTACTCGTAGTACTAGTATGTATGTAGAACAAGAGACCTGTTATGTGCATTTTTTGTATGGATGATATCAAAATGGCCAAATCTTAATGAATGTACTACTATTAAATATTACGTGATTATTACGAAATTTGGAGATATTATTGCACATGGTGTTGATTATCGTCGGCCATCAATATTTTCGACCTCGGATGAGTTTGAGAAATGCAGGGGTGTGCTAACTGTAACTATAGAAATATACTATTATTAACCTATTTTGAGAAGATATCCAAATTCCATAATTTTTTTGTTTTCTGTGCTAGTTGAAAGCCATCTTCCTGTATGTTTTCAGATTTCTAAGTGTAACGGCTCGAAATGGTAAGGGGGGTGGGGCAAATTATGATCTCATATTTTCCCCTCTGCCTCTTTTCCCCTTTCTTCAAATTTGATGAATACGCCAAAAATAGAATGTACTCGGTAGTACCTTTCTCATGATACCCCACTTGCCCATATCAGAGGAAAAAAAAATGTTGACCTTAATTTCCCCTCTATGGGCACCTCCCCTTAAAGCAGCAACCCCCCCCCCCCCCCTTAAACTTCTCTCCCCTACCACTCCTATACCACCAATCTCCACCCTTTCAGAAATGGTTAACTCCAATTCACTTTACGAAAAACAGTAAACAATATTCAAGTATGCAGTACTAGTACTCGTATGTAGCCGGTTATGTGCATTTTTTGTATGGATGGTATCAAAATGTCAAAATTTAAATGAATGATCTATTATTAAATATTATGTGATTGTAATGAAACTTGGAGTTATTATTGCCTATGATGTTGGTTATCATTGGCCATCAATATTTTTGACATCGGGTGCGCTTAGGGGGTGCAGGGGTGTGCTAACTGGAACTATAGAAATGTACTATTATTAACCTTTTCTGATGAAATTTCAAAATTCTATTAATCTAGGTTTTCTACGCTAGTAAAGTGGCGCTTTTCTGTAAATTTTCATATTTCTAAGTATAACGGTATCGAAACGCAAGGGGGGGGGCAAACTCGGATGACATATTTTCCCCTCTCCCTCTTTTCCCGTTTCTTCAAATTTAAAAAAAAAATCCAAAAATGGAATGTACTCGACGGTACCATTCTTATGATACCCTACTTGCCTGTGCCAAACGAAAAAAAAATTTCGACCTTCATTTCCCCTCTATGGGGACCTCCCCTTAAAGTTGACCTATTACGACGATTCGCTTTCTCCGGCGAATTATAGTAATTCTACACATTCCTACAAAATTTCATGTATGTAGCTTCAGCCGCTCGTGAGATATTCCATGGACAGACGGACAGACAGACATTTGACCGATTTCATAAGGATTTTGTTTTAACTACAAAACCCTAAAAACGACAAATTCCCATTAACGCGACAAGATGACGTTCTAGATCGTGTTGGAAGAGCGAAATATTTCTCAACTCTGCACATGTCAAGTTCTTTCCATCAGATTAAACTTGATAAGTCATCTAGACCATTAACAGCGTTCTCAACCGATAATGGACACTACCAATTTAAACGTTTGCCATTTGGATTGAGAATTTCACCCAACAGTTTCCAACGCATGTTAACGATTGCTTTGCCCGATCTTGACTCTAATGCATTTCTTTACGTAGACGATATCAATATCATAGTGTTCGGATGTTCTTTGAAACATCACAACACAAATTTAATCCAAACATTCAATCGATTACGTAAATATAATCTAAAAGAAGAAATCTAATTCGTGTGACGGTCGTGATTGAGTGACGGTCGTGACTCTGACAGCGTCTTTACCCATTGAAATAGTATAGCTTATTCTCGAGTGCGTACAAACAAAGTGACAAAACGAAGAGAAACAGGGAGGACGGTTCCCCTGAAAACCTGCTAAGAAGCAGAATTAAATTACTAAAACAAGTCGACGACATGTCGTCGAATCGATTCCAAATTCTGGCTAACTTGGCCGACAACGGTGAACCATCAAAATGCAATGAACCGGTTATCAAAAAGGCAAAGTGCCCTCCAATAGTATTGCATTCTCTGCAACGAGCAGCAGTGGATGACATGATGACCGAGCTTGGCGTCAACGATTTCTCCGTGCAGTATACATCCACGGGATTAAAACTTCTGATGGACAACATTGAAGATTACGATAGAGCATCGGAATATTTAAAAAACAAGAAGGAACAATTTTTCACCTACAGAAGGTCTGATAGAAGGCCATTTAAAGTTGTAGTTTCTGGCCACGAAGATGTAGATGTTAAAGAATTTGCCGATATCCTAAAAAAAGATCACAATATTACATGCCTTGATGTTAAAAAATTCACTCCAACGAGGCGTAAGTCTGACATCGAGACATACTACATCATCTACATGGAACGTGGATCAATTAAACTCAACGACCTTAGGAAAATTAAGGCTATTAGACGCACAATTGTACGATGGAATTACTATTCTGGCAATAAAAACGGCCCAACGCAGTGCAGGAACTGTCAAATGTTTGGCCACGGCGTATCGAACTGCTACTTGCAAGCAAAGTGTATGATTTGCAGCGAACCCCATCATCATGCTACTTGTCCCGCCGATAAAGCTGTCCAAGTTAAATGTGCTAACTGCGGTGGAAAGCACGTCTCAAACAACATTAACTGCTCAAAACGCAAAGAATTTATTGAACTTCGCGATAGGTTAAATAAACAGAAAACTAGAACTCGTACAAATCACACTGCAGTTAATCAAGACAAACCAACGTCAAAAGCTTTTCATAAACAAGCAGCAATGACTGTCCCATCAAACTTTCCGCCTCTCTCTGTGCATATGGGAGTTATGCCGAATCTCAATGTCAACGAATCAACAAATCGCCCTATAACGTGCCATACACACACCGATCGATCGGCCGATCCGTCGCCCGAAATCAATATCGGCCGACGGATTGGCGTGTGTATGTGGAAATCGCACCGATCGGGCGATCAATTTTGATCTGCCGATATTTTAGTGCGATTTTCGTGCGATCGATCGGTGACGATCGATTGGGTAGTGTATGTGATTATCGCAAGTGAATGTCAAATTACCAAATTATTAAATGATGAAATTTCAAGGATTCTAATGATTTAAATGGCACTGCAATTGAAATATCAAATATGTGGTATACGAAAATACCACACACATCCAAATAGTTAACAAAAATGAATCTAGGTTGGATTGGGAGTGAATCATAACCTATTTTTTGAATTGTCATTCGTTATCGCATCGCACGAAAATCGCTCAGTGTGTGTGCAGTGGAGATCGGCAGATATTTTGTGGCGATCCATCGGCCGATCGATCGGACGACGGATCGGATAATGTATGGCGGCTATTAGACTTACAGCCAGGCCGCTCAACGCGGAACGTACACAACTGCATCGAATGAAAGGCCGAATCTCTTTACCGCCGAACAACTTCTTGAAATATCTATGGAGCTTTTCGAAAAGTTGTCTCAATGTGCAACGAAGAAAGATCAATACTATTGTATAGTTAATCTCGCAGTCAAATTTTTGGATGCACCATAAATTAAAATGTGTACTTTGGAATGCTCAGAGCATAAGAAACAAGATCGATGAATTTTTTAACTTCATAGATAGTAACAATATCGATATTGCAGTATTTACAGAAACTTGGTTAAAAGATAAAGATGAATTCTCACACTCTAATTTTATTATATATCGTAATGATAGATCTGGAGAAAAGGGCGGAGGCGTAGCAATATTAATTAAAACGCATATTAAGCATTATGTAATGCCAGAATATGTACTAGGCTCAGTGGAGTGTATTGCTGTCAAACTAGAAGATTACAATTTCACAATTTTCGGCATATATTTTCCGGGTTCAAAAATAAATAAAATTAAATTAACATTGTTTGAAAATGATCTGATCCAGTTAGTAAATTCTTGCGACAGATCTTTACTATGCGGAGATTTTAATGCTAAACATAGGCATTGGAATTGTGTGAAAGCCAATTCTGCAGGTAAAATCGTATCTAATTTGCTTAGTAACGAAAACCTTTTCATTCACACCCCTTCAAATCCGACTTACTATCCATCGCAAGGTTATCCCTCGTTTCTAGATCTAGTAATAAGCAACGGCTTCATAAACGTAGATCAACCAATTACGATGAATGCACTTTCTTCTCCCCATCTGCCCGTATTATTCGATATTAACAATGTTCCGTTTACTTCTAATAGAGTCCAGACGCGTGCTTCACATAAAACCACAAACTGGCGAAAATACAGAGTCATACTTGAGAAAAGTACAGACCTCAGATCGCTTGACCTGTCGACTATAACTGAAACAAGCCAGGTGGACGACATATTAAACTTCTTTAATTCTTTACTGCTAAATGCACTGGAAGAATCATCATCAGTAAAAGAATATACCTACTCAGTAAAGAAGAAATTGGATGCCAAAACTAAATACCTGATTACATTAAGAAATCTGTTCAGGAGAAAATGGCAACGCATGCGATATCCTCACCTAAAAACTGTTGTGAACAAACTCACTAAAACAATAAGACAGAATCTTATTCAAACAAAAAATAATAAGTGGAATAAATGTTTATCTACTTTCAAAAAGAACGATAATCAGATTTGGAAACTAAAGAAAATGTTAAACCGAAACTCACACATGCCGCCCCTAATGGGAACTCATGGTCTGATTTTTGACAGCCGCGATAAAGCAATGATAGCCGCCAACTTTCAGGCATCACACAACGCTAGTGCTCACCTGGGAAGTGCCGCAATAAAACAAATCGTTGAAGATTCTATTCGTCACTTACCTAACATACCAACTGAAATTGCAGAAACGTATCTCTGCACACCAAGGGAAATTAGAAAAAATTTAAAGAACCTAAAAAATAACAAAGCACCTGGTCACGATAATATAAATAACTTACTACTTAAAAATCTACCCAAGAAATGTATTGTGTTTATTAACTTTATTATAAACGCCTGTCTGAAACTTCACTACTTCCCTAATGCATGGAAGCACGCTATAATACACCCAATTCCTAAAGCGGGAAAAAACCCAAAAATCGCATCAAATTATCGACCAATAAGCTTATTGCCGGCTTTGGGAAAACTTTTTGAAAAGGTCATCTTGTCTCGTCTAAATAGTACCGCAATTTCGTTGAATGTAATACCTTCATTTCAGTTTGGATTTCGTGCGGGCCATTACACAACGCATCAAGTGTACAGGGTAACGAAAAAAATAAGGGAAGGATTCGCTGACAAAAAATCAGTCGGTCTAGTAGCGCTGGACATCGAAAAAGCATTTGACACCGTATGGCACGATGGATTAGTGCACAAATTGATAACTTTTCGGTTTCCAAATTACTTAGTCAAGATCATCAGTAGTTTTCTATCTGGCCGCACCTCTGTTGTAAAAATTGGGGATAAACTATCAGACAGTTACACACTTAGTGCCGGTGTTCCGCAAGGATCGTGTCTCAGTCCCACCTTGTTTAATATCTACACTGCCGATATTCCTAAAACCAATGATTGTGAAATATCATTATTTGCAGACGACATGTGCATATTCTGTTGCTCTGACGATCCCGAAAATATCACAGTTGCACTGGAAAATCAGCTGGAAGCTTTACACCAGTATTACCACAGATGGAAAATTAAAATTAATCAATCTAAAACCAAAGTTGTATATTTTACAAGGAATAGGAGCAGGAATAAATTACCTACTCGGAACCTGAACTTTCTCGGGCAGCAGATACCTTGGGATAACGACATCAGTTACTTGGGAGTAACTTTGGACAAAAAACTGACCTTTAAAAAACACGCAGAATTAATCCTATCCAAGATCTCGAAAGCAACATACGCACTCTATCCTTTTCTGAAAAAACGCTCCCAACTCTCACTAGTGAATAAAACGCTTATTTACAAAATCGCTATTCAACCAATTATCTCCTACTGTATCCCTGTCTGGGGCCAATGTGCCAAAACCCACAAAAGCAAAATTCAGATCGCTCAAAATCGGATCCTGAAAATGATCACGAAAAAGTCTCGTTACTACTCGACGCGCAAACTTCATATAAAGTCTAATATCTTGACAATTTTCGAATTAGCAAGGAAATTATCTTCTAGTTTTGAGGAAAGATGCTCCTCCAGTTCCAATGCACTAATTAGTTCCCTAGTTAACTAGCATTGATTTAAAATTAGTTTGGGTCACCTGTTATCTGATCTCAAACTTTAGATAGTAAGATAGTAGTAGGCTTAGAATAAGTTAGATGTAGGCTTACAGTAAGTTAGGTTTTTTGTTTAAATTTTTCCTTGAATTATTATTATACTATGTAACTAGACTAACTAAATTTGAAGTATCTACCAATTAAACCATAGTAGCAAAGACTCGAAGAGTCTGTACTCTAACTTAATATAACTATCTTGAATGTATGTATTATATTAACAAACGTAAATAAATAAATAAATAAATAAAAAAATAAATCCTGAAAAATGTAATTTCATAAGATCCGAAGTGGTATACCTCGGACATCTCATAACAAACAAGCTAGGCTTCGGCTAGCTTGCCGAAGGTATGATACCCTTCACGCGTTATGTTTTGTGGTATTGTACATTTGCTTTTTTGAAATTAGTAGTAAAGCTTGTTCCGATTTCACTGTTCCTATGAGAGGTATATGAAATAGTGGGCCGATTTCAACCAAATTTAGGAACGTGGCTTAGCAGTCAATACGATTGAATAATATGCAATTTCGTAGTTATCTTCAAAAATAAAAAAAGTTTTTCTGACAAAAACTTACTTTTGGGACGGTCGTTCCTATGACAGCTATATGATAGAGTAGTCCGATTTGAACCAAATTTGGAAATATGATTTCACTAAAGACACTATTGATTATTGTGAATTTTGAAAACTATATCTTTAGAAATAAAAAAGTTTTTCTCACAAAAACGAATTTTTGGACCGGTCGTTCCTATGGCAGCTATATGACGTAGTGGTCCGATTCCAATGGTTCCGACATATATACTGCGTGCAATAAAAACAAGGCTTTGTACAAAATTTCAGTTTGATAGCTTCAAAACTGAGGGACTAGTTTGCATAGAAACAGACGGACAGACTGACAGACGGACAGACGGACAGACGGACAGACGGACAGACGGACAAAGCTTAATCGACTCTTCTCATCATACTGACCAAGAATATGTATAGTTTATATGGTCGGAGATGCTTCCTTCTGTGCGTTGCAAACTTCATGACAAAGTTAATATACCCTACTATCACATCCGTGAAGGGTATAAAAATGAAGTAAGAGCAAATCCTGATAAATGTAAAGTAGTACGCAATCACCCTATACCAACTAATGCAGACGAAGTTAGAAAATTCGTAGCCTTTTGCAACTGCTATAGAGGGTTTTTAAAAAATTTTGCTACTATGGCCAAACCTTTAAACAACCTACTAAAAAAGAATCAAAAATTCGAATGGAACCAACAATGCCAGAAATCTTTTGAGAAACTAAAAGATAGTATAACAAGCCCACCCATATTACAACACCCTGATTTCGAAGAAGAATTCATTGTGACAACTGACGCTTCTGATTACGCGTTAGGAGCAGTATTGTCTCAAGGCAAAATATGCCAAGATCTACCAATATCGTTCGCTAGTAGATCCCTAATCAAACATGAATTAAATAAGTCCGTCATTGAAAAAGAACTCCTTGCTATCCACTGGGGAATAAACTATTTCCGACCATACCTTTACGGTAGAAGATTTACATTCGTCACTGACCACCGACCACTAGTATCTCTTTTCGTAAATAAAAACCCATCCTCAAAGTTAACCAGAATCCATTTAGATTTAATGGATTATGACTTCAATATCGTATTCAAACAAGAGAGAATGAGTACGAACTCTGATGCTCTATCCAGACTACAATTAGACTCAAATGCATTAAAAGAAATGACTCCCAAAACTGTAAGTGTTCTTACACGCAGTAACACTAAAAAGTTGAATGAAGAAAATGTGACCACACAGAATAACGATATTCTTATGCAGACTAATGAGCCTGATCAACTCTATATGTGGCAAGGTACATCCATTTCTGATGTAAGAAATTTGCCGATATTAAAATTCGAGCCAAATTTAGGGGACGCCCGTTTAAAAAAGAACTGTTTGCCAAAAATATATATCCATGGAAAAGAAATTGTTGTAGAATTTTGTGAAAATCCTAACCAAGGTTTAGATCAGGTACTGGAGAAACTAATATTCAAATTACAACAAAGTATAATGCACAAGCTAGCGCTATCAACAACTGATAAAGTATTCAACAACATAACAATCAAGGAACTGATTGATACATACGAGTATAATAAACTGCATGCAAATAATTAAAAGTTATAGGCAAACCAATGTAAGAATAATATTATTTAATACCCCTAGGAAAGTGGAAAAAATAACTGATCAACTAAGTTCAATTAGTGAATACCACGATTCTATTCACGGAGGTCACACCTGAATAAGTAGAACTATTGCTAAATTGAAACAAAACCAGGCCGAAGCGTATATACCCTAGACTTGTACAGACCTAGTGGTGATACCAAAAGTACCAATTGGCAACGACCATATGCATTAAAAGTGGGTCTCCTATATGGCCAGTTCATAGGGGAGGCTGGCACTCATTCAGTGGGGTCTTGACCATTCTCAAAATCAATTAACTGACTACAAATATTTGTCGAATTTTTCAAGTCGCTAGCTTCATTCTATCGAAAACTATTGCTTATTTGAAGTTTCACTTGTAGGGGAGGTAGGGGTTCCTTGGGTCGGATCTTGCCCATCATTGCCACCAACCAATAAGATCACCCTACAAATATTTAAACAAAATTTCAAGTCTCTAGCTTCAGTCTATCGAAAGTTATCGCTTATTTGAAGTTTCATTTGTAGGGGAAGTAGGGGTTTCGTTGGTCGGATTTTACGTATTTTCAATATTAGCCAAGTGGATCCTACTACAAACATTTGACCAAAATTTCAAGTCGCTAGCTTTATTTTGTCGTAAGTTATCGCTTATTTTAAGTTTCATTTCTAGGGGAGGTAGGGGTTCCTTAGGTCGGATCTTACCCATCTTTAATGCCAACTAACTCAAAACATTTGACCATAATTTCCAGTCGCTGCTTTCATTCTATCAAAAGTTATCGCTTAATTGAAGTTTCATTTGTAGGGGAGGTGGGGTACCTTGTGTCGGATCTTGCCCATTCTCAATACCAACCAAGTAGATCTTACTAACAACATTCCAAAAAAATTTAAACTTGCTTGTATCATTCTATCGAACGTTATCGTAATTAAAGTAATATTTAATTTTTTGAAATTTGTAGGGGAGGTAGGCCTTCCTTTGATCTGATTATGCCCAATTTACTAGAACTCAAGCAGCTTCTTAGCCCAGGGTTACATGCCAAAAATCAGGTGTTTACGTCAATTGGTTCAAGAGTTATAGACAAAAAACCTGAAAAGTAGGGTAGTACGGGGCTCTTTGTAAGAAAATTACCGTTAGTTTTCAACTGATCGATTTCGTTTTCCCAGGAGAGTATAAGATTACCCTCACGAGTAATCTACCAAAGCTAGAGCTTTTCATGTTTATTTAATCGGGAGTTATAGATACATTTATGTATTTTACATATGTAGGGGAGCTAGGCGTTCTCTTGGCTTGAAAATGCCCATTTTCAATTTCAACCAACTAGATCACACTTCCAACATTTGACCAAAATTTCAAGGCTCTAGCTTCATTTTATCGAAAGTTATCGTGCGAACGGACAGACAGACAGACAGACATGGCTAAATCGAATCAGGAGGTGACCCTGATCATTTATATATATATATACATTGCTATACCTCCGGAGCCTCCTTTAAGGTGTTACATATTTTCGTCGTGACAAAAACAATATACCCTATACTATAAGTCTAGGGTATAAATATGTATTGAAAAACATGAACGAAATGGTTAAAAAATTCATAAATAAAAGCGAATCATGTTGCAAAAACAAGATTACTAGACATACTAAAGAGAAATTTGTAATAACAAAAACACCATCAAAATGTTTCAAAATAGTATCAATCGATACTATTGGACCCCTACGATTGTCAGAAGGATATATTGTAGATACATAGTCACCGCACAGTGCGAATTATCAAAATTTATAATAGCCAAACCCACATATACTAAAGAATCTGATGAATTAGCTCGAACAATAGTTAAAGAAATCATCCTACAGTATGGACATTTCAAAACAATAAAGACAGATGATGGTACGGAGTATGTAGATCAATTATTTACAAATATACGTAAATTATTAAATATCCAACATACTAAATCAACACCTTACCACCACGAAACCTTAGGTTCTGTTGAACGAAATCACAGAGTTCTGAACGAATACCTATTATCTTTTTGTGAAAACTTTAACTGGCATACCCTTCTACCTTATTATACATCCGCATATAACACGACACCACACTCAGACACGCAGTATACACCATTTAAATTAGTTTACGGTCACATTGCAAATTTACCTAATGAATCCAATAATAATACCCCATTTTACGATTATGATAGTTATTTAACTGTACTTAAAACAAAACTGAAACATGCCCAACAAGCAGCCCATAATCATCTTATAAAATCAAAAGAAATAAGACAACAAAATAGCGAAAACAAAACAAATATTATAAACTTCAAAGAAGGAGACCTAGTTTATATACTATAAGAAATGAAAATAGAAAAAAAAACGAAAGTCCCTACAAAGCACCATATAGAATCATAAAAAGACTAGAAGTAAACTCTTTAATAAGAATAAACGACAAAGACAAGTTAATTCACAATAATAGATAAAAAAAACCAGGCCCGGAGTCCGAAGCGTATATACCCTAGACTTGTACAGACCTAGTGGTGATACCAAAAGTACCAATTGGTAACGACCATTTGCATTAAAAGTGAGTTTCCTATATGGCCAGTTTATAGGGGAGGTTGGCAATCATTCAGGAGGATCTTGACCATTATCAAAATCAATCAACTAACCCATTGTACAAATATTTGTCGAATTTTTCAAGTCGCTAGCTTCATTTTATCGAAAGTTATTGCTAATTTGAAGTTTCACTTGTAAAGCAGGTAGGGGTTCCTTGGGTCGGATCTTGCTCATTATTGCGACCAACAAATAAGATCATGCAACAAACATTTAAACAAAATTTCAAGTCTCTAGCTTCACTCTATCGAAAGTTATCGCTTATTTGAAGTTTCACTTGTAGGGGAGATAGGGGTTCCTTGGGTCGGATCTTGCTCATCATTGCCACCAACAAATGAGATCACGCTACAAACATTTAAACAACATTTCAAGTCTCTAGCTTCAATCTATCGAAAGTTATCGCTTATTTGAAATTTCATTTCTAGAGGAGGTAGGGGTTCCTTAGGTCTGATCTAACCCATCTTGAATACCAACTAATCCAATCTCACTTCAAATATTTGACCAAAACTTCAAGTCGCTGGCTTGATTCTGTCGAAAGTTATCGCTTATTTGAAGTTCCATTTGTAGGGGAGGTAGGGGTTGCTTGGGTGGGATCTTACCCATTTTCAATACCAACCAAGTAGATCTTACTAACAACATTTTGTCGAATTTTCAACTTGCTAGTGTCATTCTATCGAAAGTTATCGTAATTAAAAGAATATTTAATTTTATGAAATTTGTAGGAGGTTCCTTTGATCCGATTATGCCCAACTTACTAGAACTCAAGCAGCTTCTTAGCCCAGGGTTACATGCCAAAAATCAGGTGTTTACGTCAATTGGTTCAAGAGTTATAGACAAAAAACCCGAAAAGTAGGGTAGTACGGGGCTCTTTTTAAGAAAATTACCGTTAGTTTTCAACTGATCGATTTTATTTTTCAAGGAGAGTAGAAGATTATCCCCACGAGCAATCTGCCAAAGCTAGAGCTTTCCATGTTTATTTAATCGGGAGTTATAGATACATTTATGTATTTTACATATGTAGGGGAGGTAGGCGTTCTCTTGGGCCGATCATGCCCATTTTACCAACCAAGTAGATTATACTTCCAACATTTGACCAAAATTTCAAGTCTCTAGCTTCATTCAATCGAAAGTTATCGTGCGAACGGACAGACAGACGGACAGAGACAGACAGACATGGCTAAATCGAATCAAGAGGTGATCCTGATCATATATACCTAGTCTAGCCATAAATATTGTTAAAAGGTTTGGCAACCCTGCAGAAAGGAACCGTTATATTGCATTTCTTAAAAATTGAGCTAATCGCTATAGTACGCTTGTGCTTGATGCATTTGTCATCATTTGAGTTTAATTTTTAGTGTAGTGAACATGGATTGGGGTGACAAAGAAAATAGAATTGGTGTGATTGCACTTCATAAAGTAGGAATGCAACCAAGTGATATTTTTAAGACTCTGCATACCCTTGGTATAAGCCGAATGTTTGTATATCGGGCTATTGAAAGATTTGATGATACGTCTGGAGTAAGTGACCGTGAAAGAAGTGGCCGTCCGCGAACTACTCGAACACCTCAAGCGGTTAAAGAGGGAGAATTCGCCGTAATCCTCTTCGGAAACAAAAAATTTTATCGCGTGAGATGAAAATACCCCAAAGAACAATTTCACGTATCATCAAAAGTGACTTGGGGTTGGGTGCTTATCGTAGATCTACCTGGCATTTACTAACAGATTCGTTAAAAAAAATAGAGTGGAAAAATCAAAACGATTACTTTGCCGGTACGCAAACAAGAACACCGTAAAATTTTGTTTACGGACGAACAAATTTTTACTGTCGAAGAAACATTTAATAAACAAAACGATAGGGTTTATGCTCGCAGTGCCAGAGAAGCTTCTCAAGTTGCCCAAAAGGTTCAAAGAGGTCATTATCCAGCCTCAGTAATGGTTTGGTGGGGTGTTAGCTACAACGGGGTGACAAAGTTGCATTTTTGTGAGAAGGGCGTCAAAACGTCTGCCAAAATTTATCAAGAAAGTGTCCTTGAAAGTGTAGTGAAACCTCTTAACACGTCATTATTCAAAAATCAGCCTTGGAGTTTCCAGCAAGATTCTGCACCAGGTCATAAGGCGAAGTCAACCCAAAAATGGCTTGAAGAAAATGTTCCAGATTTTATTAAAGCTAAAGATTGGCCTTCCTCTAGCCCAGACCTGAATCCGCTGGATTACGAATTATGGTCTGTCTTAGAGCAAATGACGTGCTCTTAAAGACATTCTAATATCGAATCCTTAAAGAAGTCTCTTACACATGCAGTCGCCAACTTTCCGATTGAAGTAGTGCGTGCTTCCATAGATAAGTGGCCAGCTCGATTAAAGGCTTGTGTACAGGCAAAAGGCAATCACTTCGAATAACTTGTTGCAATTTCCGTTGTTGACAATGCATTTAATAAATAAACAATGATTTCTTAACATATAACACCTCTTTTATTGAACAGTGCTTCAAAAAGTTTGTAACAGTATTTATGGCTAGACTAGGTATTCTATATACATTGCTATACCTCTGGATGTAAATAACATTGAAAATACCTTGAATTAATAAGGATAAGCAATGCAAACATAGCAAACCAAATCTTATAAACTACTAGCTGCGAGAGCTCGCTTCGCTCGCTCTCTCATCTAGTGCTCGCTGCACTCGCGTTGTTCGCTTCGCGCACAACTTGACACTAACCTTGACTATTTTTTTCAAACATATTTAATTTGTTCTCCGCTTACTCAACACCACGACGATAAGACTAAACTTAAGCTGAATTAAAAGTAACTTCACTTTCAGTCGGGTACCTTTACATAATTTCGTCGGCTCATATTTCTAAGCAGAATTACAGGGACACCGACTGTTAATATTAATTTGGGAGACGGAAGCCCAGGTGCGCTTAGGGAATTTAAAATTTCAACCGGATAATGGGGCGCATCTTCTTGATCTAATATTCGGTTGATTGAAATATATTCAACACATTCCCCAGGAACGCATTTTAATATTTCTGTGTTTATCGCAGATGCCTGGTCGTTTTTGAAATACACAACATCAATTATTTTAGGGAATAACCTTCCCTTCCTCTTCCGGATACGTACCGTCACCAATTTTCAGTAACAAATCTGAAAACTCTTGAGCATTTTGATTACCCCCAATTCGCGCCCGCATATTGGTTGACAAATGCATGGGTATGACAATGCGCCATAGATGTGAGCTTCTTAGACATGCCCTAATTTCATCAGCCCTCATCCCTCGGGGTTTTACTGGCAAAGTTTGCCTAAAGTCGCCATAGAAAAGTAATGCAATACCGCCCATAGGCCGGTCGTTTTGTTTGATGTCACGTAAGGTTCTATCTACTGATTCAACCGCTTTCCAATACACCATAGTGCACTCGTCCAATATTATTAAGAAACAATCGCGCAAAACCCTGGCTTTGTTACTGTTCCTGGAAACGCTACACACTGGGATCCTCGTATGGTCCAAGTAAATCGGGATCTCGAAGTATGGGCAGTTTTGCCTACTGGTTACAATGTAGCGGCTATTCCTGATGAGGCAACAGCAATTGCTATTTAGTTTTGAATACTGTTGTATGTTCGAAGTACGTCTCTCTTACGACACGCACTGTAGTAAGTTTCATCATAATCTCGAATGATCGATGACAAGTACAAATTGAATACACACTAGACGATTCTCGAGCCATCTGTAGTCTAGACAAACAGAACTATGGATAATGGATTGGATTCTCGAACCTTCGTTAAGTAGTGGAGACCCGAACATCTCGAAAAATCTGGAGTCTTCACTAAATTGACGAAAGCATGGATTTCCAACTATAAAAGGCAGATGTCACCGGGGACGATAAGTAGTAGTTCTCAACGAAAGCTCATTGGTGTCAGACATCCGCCGGAAGCGAATAGTTATCCGTAAATTGTCGGTTGCGCGTGTATATAGTTAGTTCGTTTTGTAAATAAAGTGTGTGTGTATTTCAATCGAAGTGTTTCATTATTCAGCACAAGAATATCTAACGAACCTGCTTTGGTTTCGTGGTTTCGCTCAACAGAGGGAACATTACAATTGGTGTCAGAAGTGGGATATTCGCGTGCGTGTAGTGGACGTTCGTTTGTAAAGTGAAAGTCGTGCGTGATATTTACGGAAGTGTAAATAAACGGAAAGTTTCGAGAAACTTTAGAGTGAAGCGTCGGGAAGTTCTGAGAGTATAGAACTTGCGCGATTGTGGATTTTGTGAAAGTCGTGCGGGATATTTACGGTGGTGTAAATAAGCACGGGAAGTTTCAAGAAACTTTGAAGTGAAGCGCCGGGAAGTTGCGCTATTGTGTGTGTTTGAGAAACTTCGTAGTGAAGTGCGGGAATATTCTACGCGGATAGAATTTGCACGACTGACTGTTGTGAACTTGTGAAGTGAAAAACGAGCTAAAATGCCGGGTACTCTTTGCGAATTGACAACCGCGGAGATAAGAAACGAACTAGCACGACGGAAATTGTTAACGACGGGAAATACGTCCGCGCTGTATATTCGTTTAGCACAAGCGATGAGAGCCGAAGGACAGGATCCGTTTACGTTCGAATTTCCGGATGAGTCGACAAGAAATCTTGACGAATCGGGAGCGGAACAGGTTTCAACTGGGGAAACTGGCATCCAGCAGCTACTGTCGATGTTCAAGCAATTTAGCGAGCAATTCAAGCAACAAGCAGAGCAACAATCTAAGCGACAAGCAGAGCAATCTGAGCGGTTTGACCGGTTGGAGAAACGACTTGACGAGCGATCCAAGCAACTTGACGAGTTTAGCAAGCGAGTTAACCAGCGATTTGATGAGCAATCCGAGCAATTGCGGAAACAGTCGTCGGAAATATCGAGATTGCTCGACGAGAGGCAACGAGATACCTCCAAGGAGTTCGAGAACGACCTCATGCAGGATGACGCCAAAATGGATGGCGGGTTCGTTACGGTTGCCGAGGAGGTCGGAGGATTGCGAAGCGAACCGGAGCGCGTCGAAACATCTGGAGTCATCAAGATCGAATCGCAGACACAGCTCGAGGCCGCTGCGGTAATGAACAGCCGGACCGATAGCGAACAGTCACCGAGATTGGAGGAGTTGCCGAGTAATATGACATCGCAGATGAACGAGCGGTCAGCGAGTTTTGAGGAGTCGCTGGATGAAACTACAACGGCGTTGAACGGACCGACAACGAAGATGGCCGAACAATCGGAAAAGTTGAACGGGCGGTTGGTGAGGTTGGAGAAGTCACCGCGGAGAGTGACAACACAGTTGCAACCGCAGAAGGACAACAGCTTGAAGCCACAATTGGAGGAGCGGTCTACGGGAGTCTGGAAGCTTAACGGCGAGAAACTTCGTAGAGACTCCATGAAGTTTAAACGGATGCGGGCGGGCGCCCAGATCGGAAATATGTGTGATGGACTCGAGAATGCTGGAAACTCGAGGAACGATCTGGAACGTGTGGAAACGTCGGGATTCGTTAGGGCCGAACTGTCCGCGAAGGTTTCAAGGGAACCAGTTCTCGACGACGTGGAAGTGTCCTGCACGCAGTTTGAGGCCGCTGTGATGGACAGCAGGAGCGACAATGAGTGTACTGCTGCTGTCAATGAGGCATTGCGATGTCCGACTATGGAGGTGTTGCAGAACAGTTCAACCTCACAGAATGTTTCGTGTGTGGAGCAATCAACGGCGGTCGCTGACTTCGGACGCCGGTTGGATGGCGTACATGGCCTGATCCAAGGACGACCTCGGTGGAGATGTGATCGCGTAAGGAAGTTCAACGTGAAAGCTCGCTGGATTGGTGTTTCAGCGACGGTGGCTTCGCATGGTTGTTCAGCGCTCAGCGACGGTGGCTTCGCATGGTTCTTCAGCGCTCATCGGAGAAAACATGCGAGCTCGTGGGTACGACAGACCTGGAAGGAAGCGCATGAGATTGTTGCCTGGGTGGATAATGTAGTGCGTCGCGTTCCGAAGCGATGGAGGCCAACAGTGAAAATGAAGGCCGAGCATCTGGATCGGATGGCACCGCGTGAGCGGCGTCATGGTGATTTCTGTTCGGGACGAACAGGCTTAAGGAGGAGGCAGTGTTGTATGTTCGAAGTACGTCTCTCTTACGACACGCACTGTAGTAAGTTTCATCATAATCTCGAATGATCGATGACAAGTACAAATTGAATACACACTAGACGATTCTCGAGCCATCTGTAGTCTAGACAAACAGAACTATGGATAATGGATTGGATTCTCGAACCTTCGTTAAGAAGTGGAGACCCGAACATCTCGAAAAATCTGGAGTCTTCACTAAATTGACGAAAGCATGGATTTCCAACTATAAAAGGCAGATGTCACCGGGGACGATAAGTAGTAGTTCTCAACGAAAACTCATTGGTGTCAGACATCCGCCGGAAGCGAATAGTTATCCGTAAATTGTCGGTTGCGCGTGTATATAGTTAGTTCGTTTTGTAAATAAAGTGTGTGTGTATTTCAATCGAAGTGTTTCATTATTCAGCACAAGAATATCTAACGAACCTGCTTTGGTTTCGTGGTTTCGCTCAACAGAGGAAACATTACAATACGTTTGGGCTAAGATGACTTTAGTGAGAAATGTTTTCCCCGTCCCACCGGGTGCATCTAAAAATAGAATTTCCCCCAAATCACCGTCTACGCTATGACATACATGATCGAATATCAAACGTTGTTCTGTTGTCATACTCCATAAACGATTTCGCAATATTTCAGTCAACTGCGCTGAACTATAGTTGATTCCCACTGCATACTCGCTATTAATTTGTTCCCCGCCTGAAGTTGGTGTGGGCATACTGTATTAAGAGAGAGAATTACCCCCTGTTACTGTTTCTTGGATAGCCAGCAAGCATCAATTGAGATACTCTCACGTAATCTGTCAGTTCCCCGCGATTGTTGCGGCATGCATCCCTAAAAAAGTCTTCAGCAAATTTATTTTGATACTTATGCCACAACTCCGCTGCATCCACAAAATACCAGTAATATGACAACAAACGGAGTAAGCGATGTGAACTATCGATGACGCATGCTTCGACCAACGCGTCATCCCAATGGTGATCACCATCTAGCAAGCGACATGCCCGGCAAGCTGCCTGATAAGTTTCGTATTAAAAATCGTCAACGTTTTGCAAATCAGCAAAAGTAGTAGTAGTAGTAGTAGTACTGTATGAAGTAGTAACCGTAAGTAATAGCATTCGAAATTATTCGGATGTACTGTGTAAACTCTTTCCAAGGCGTGTTCTTTGAGAATGCCAGGTAAGCCATATACAGCTAATCCACGTTTTCTGCAATTGAAAACTCCTTGCTGTTTGTTATATGTACGTATAGTATGACGGAACTTCTTCGTATAACAGTGTTTTTGCGAAATTGTCAACTTGACAAATTCGAAAGAATACCAACAAAGTCGCGGGTTTTCAATTTGCTCTTTCACATTTTCAGAGTTAAGGCCCGGCCACACAGCCATCGGTCTGTCGCGACGGGCAGCGACGCAGCGGTCGTCGCGACGGTCTGCGATATGGGGATGTCACATAGGACGCGATATTTTTGTATGTGCGGTCTGCAAGTTGTCAATTTTCTCGAATATGAGTTCGGACGAAGAACAACTTCTTCTGCTATTCGCGTTGCGAAAAACCAAAAACAAAAGGAAAAGACAAAGCTGGGTGCACGAAATAAATAAGAAAAGAGGTGAATTATGGGAATACCACGTTTATGCCTCGAACTCGAGTCGCACGAAGATCGGTTTCATAAGTATTGTAATGTTTCCTCTGTTGAGCGAAACCACGAAACCAAAACAGGTTCGTTAGATATTCTTGTGCTGAATAATGAAAACGCTTCGATTGAAAAACACACACTTTATTTACAAAACGAACTACACACGCGTACTAACAACTAACGTTAAAACTAGCAATAACAACGACGGCACTACTTTCCGATACCGCTTTATAGCGATCCAACGGCCACTGAGTGTCGAATCTGACTACTTCTTCCTCCTTCGGTGACATCTGCCTTTTATAGTCGGAAATCCATGCATTCGTCAATTAGCAAAGACTCTAGATTTTTCGAGATGTTCTATTCTCGGGTTTTAGCGAAGGCTCGAGAATTCGCTTCATTGTCAATGGTTCTGTTTGGAGAAGGCTCCAGACCATAGATGGCTCGAGAATCGCCTAGTGTCCATTCAATTTGTACTTGTCATCGATCATTCGAGATTATGATGATGCTCAGCACAGTGCGTGTCGCAAGAGACGCCCACTCCGTACAAGCAACACTGCCTCTTCCTTAGATCTGTTCGTCCCGAACAGAAGTCACCATGGCGCCGCTCACGCGGTGCCATCCTATACAGATGCACGGCCTTCATTTTCACTGTTGGCCTCCATCGCTTCGGAATGCGATGCACTACATCATCCAGCCAGGCAGCAATCTCATCCGCTTCCTTCCAGGTCTGTCGAACCCACGAGCTCGCCTGTTTTCTCCGATGAGCGCTGAACAACCATGCGAAGCCACGGTCGCTGACACCAATCGAGCGAGCTTTCACGTTGAACTTCCTTACGCGATCAACACTCCACTGAGGTCGTCCTTGCATCAGGCGACGTACGCCATCCAACCGGCGTCCAAAGTCAGCGACCGACGTTGAGTGCTCCACACACGAATCATTCCGTGGGGTTGGAATGCTCTGCAACACCTGCGTAGTCGGATATCGCAATGCCTCATTGACAGCAGCAGTACACTCGTCGTCGCTCCTGCTGTCCA
This sequence comes from Chloromyia formosa, assembly GCA_964017055.1. Classification (NCBI taxonomy): domain Eukaryota; kingdom Metazoa; phylum Arthropoda; class Insecta; order Diptera; family Stratiomyidae; genus Chloromyia; species Chloromyia formosa. The sequence continues at coordinate 53,034,921 of OZ024816.1, read as the reverse complement.
TCATCACAGCGGCCTCAAACTGCGTGCAGGACACTTCCACGTCGTCGAGAACTGGTTTCCTTGAAACTTTCGCGGACAATTCGGCCCTAACGAATCCCGACGTTTCCACACGTTCCAGATCGTTCCTCGAGTTTCCAGCATTCTCGAGTCCATCACACACGTTTCCGATCTGGGCGCCCACCCGCATCCGTTTAAACTTCATGTAGTCTCTAGGAAGCTTCTCGCCATTTAGATTCCAGGCTCCCGCAGACCGCTCCTCCAACTGTTGCTTCAAACTGTTGTCCTTCTGCGGTTGCAACTGTTTTGTCACTCTCCGCGGTGACTTCTCCAACCTCACCAACCGCTCGTTTAACTTTGCCAATTGTTCGGTCATCTTCGTTGTCGGTCCATTCAACGCCGTTGTCGTCTCATTTAGCGACTCCTCAAAACTCGCTGACCGCTCGTTCATCTGCGATGTTATTTCAATCGGCAACTTCTCCACTCTCGGTGACTGTTCGATATCGGTCCGGCTGTTCATTACCGCAGCGGCCTCGAGCTGTGTCTGCGATTCGATCTTGATGACTCCCGATGTTTCGACGCGCTCCGGTTCGCTTCGCAATCCTTCGACCTCCTCGGCAACCGTAACTAACCCGCCATCCATTTTGGCGTCGTCCTACTTGAGGTCATGTTCGAAGTTATCGTCGATCAATCTCTGCAACTGCTCGGTTTGCTCGTCGAATCGCTTGTCAAGCCGGTCGAATAGCTCGTCAAGTTGCTTGGATCGCTCTTCTAGTTTCGACAGTATCAGCTGTAAGAAAGGGCCCCTGGCCGAAGCCTGTTTCGCTCCCGATTCATCGAGATTTCTCGTCGACTCATCCGGAAATTCGAACGTATACGGATCCTGTCCTTCGGCTCTTACCGCTTGTGCTTAACGAACACACAGTGCGAACTTATTTCCCGTCGTTAACAATTTCCGTCTTGCTAGTTCGTTTCTTATCTCCGCGGTTGTCAATTCGCAAAGAGTACCCGGCATTTTAGCTCGTTTTTCACTTCACAAGTTCACAACAGTCAGTCGTGCAAATTCTATCCGCGTAGCATATTCCCGCACTTCACTACAAAGTTTCTCAAACACACATCATCGCGCAACTTCCCGGCGCTTCACTTCAAAGTTTCTTGAAACTTCCCGTGCTTATTTATACTACCGCAAATATCCCGCACGACTTTCACGAAGTACACAATCGCGCAAGTTCCATCCACTCAGAACTTCCCGGCGCTTCACCCTAAAGTTTCTCGAAACTTTCCGTTTATTTACACTTCCGTAAATATCACGCACGACTTTCACTTTTCAAACGAACGTTCACTACACGCACGCGAATATCCCACTTCTGACACCAATTGTAATGTTTCCTCTGTTGAGCGAAACCAAAACGAAACCAGGTTCGTTAGATATTCTTGTGCTGAATAATGAAACACTTCGATTGAAAAACACACACTTTATTTACAAAACGAACTACACACGCGTACTAACAACTAACGTTAAAACTAGCAATAACAACGACGGCACTACTTTCCGATACCGCTTTATAGCGATCCAACCGCCACTGAGTGTGGAGTCTGACTACTTCTTCCTCCTTCGGTGACATCTGCCTTTTATAGTCGGAAATTCATGCATTCGTCAATTAGCAAAGACTCTAGATTTTTCGAGATGTTCCAGTCTCGGGTTTTAACGAAGGTTCGAGAATCCGCTTCATTGTCAATGGTTCTGTTTGGAGAAGGCTCCAGACCATAGATGGCTCGAGAATCGCCTAGTGTCCATTCAATTTGTACTTGTCATCGATCATTCGAGATTATGATGATGCTCAGCACAGTGCGTGTCGCAAGAGATGCCCACTCCGTACACGCAACAGTATTTTCATATGTAATTGTTTTCGTCTCCTGAATCATAAAAAAGTAAATTTACGCACACTTTCAGAAAAATTTCTGTATCTGACATTTTTAAATACGAGTAGACCGAGACGGTCGCGCGGTCAATCTGTAATTCTATACAAGCAGACCGCTTGTCGTCGCGGTAAATTCCGACCGAAAGTGGTAGACCGCATTCTATGTGACAGAGACGATGCAACATTGTACTTTACAACTAGACCGCCAGACCGATTCGGTCAGATATCGCTGCCCGTCGCGACAGACCGACGGCTGTGTAGCCGGGCCTTTAAAGTACACCCAGTGCCAAACATCAAGATGCATAGCTGGTGGAAATCTGTCATGAACATGAAAGCTCAAAACGCTTCAAACCGCTTCACAGCGTTTTCCCACTTGACGATATTTTCCCGGGATGCCGGCCGACCTTCTTAGCTTGGATCCAGGAAAGCAAAGCGAAATTTGTGTCTCGGGGCAGGCAGTCGAGATAGTTGAAAATTTCTGCTATCTCAGAAGCGTAGTTACAGCAGATGGTGGAGCGGATGCCGATGTACAGTCTCGCATTAACAAAGCTTGAGCAGCTTTTTTCAGTTTGACTCCTTCCTAACAAAACAACATTTCCAGGCGCACCAAACTCCGGATCTTCAAAACCAACGTAAAATCAGTACTTTTACAAGGCTGTTCAACTTGGAAGGTGACCAAGGCGATATCAACTATTGCAAACTTTTGTGAACCAGTGTCTACGGCGCATCCTGCACATACGGTGGCCGAAGGTCATTTGTATCGACGGCCTCCATACTGTTACTGGTCAGGACAGGATAGACACACCATTAAAAGGTGAAAGTGGAAACGGATAGGTCACACTCTTCGAAAAGGACCGACAGGCCCCCGATTGGAACCCGCAGGGAACCAAAGCAAGTCGAAGTGTTGGACGACCAAGTAACACCTGGAGCAGGTCGGTTATGAGAGAGGGTGCCTCAATAGGCAAGTCGTGGAGTGAACTGAAAGCAATTGCGATGAACAGGACGAGGTGGAAAGTAGACGGGGTTAATGCCCTATGCCTCACAAGGGGTTAAAAGGAACCAGAGAGAGATAAGAAGTAATTGTGAAATATCTGGAGATAATTGTAATCCCTTCTATAGATTCTGAATACATGGAAATTGTGTTTGCACAGTCGCATAACCTGAGCTTAACTCTTGGCAGGTGAAAATTCAAGAAATTTTAAATATTTTATTTTACTATTTATTTTTCTTTTAAATTCTAAACGGTGCCTTGCTTCGAAAAATTCAATAGAATATAATTTAAAGAGTGTTTAATTTTGCGTCCAACACTGGTCAAAGTATAATTTCGATTCAGCAGTATAGTTGAAATCGATAGTCACAAAATAATAATTTCTGTGGGTTAGAAAAAACACATTTTATAAATTTTCAAGCACACCGATCTATGAAACGGAGCATCCGTAAAAACCGATTAAATAAAAGTTGAAGATTCTAAGTCTATCGTGGCCAATATTTATGTAGCCCATTTTTAGTGTTTAGCGATTTCAACTTTAATAGCTGCATTTCGGTAAGTATAACAGCTAGAAATTTTGTTTTAATAAATAGCCCGGTGTGAGAAACAAAAACGATACTCCGTCTCGTTAGGCAAACCCATCTTGTTTAGATTGAATCTCACCCAGTGGTGGCCCGATAGGTAGCCTAAGGTAGTCCAAGGTCGGCTCTACTCATTCGGGTGGTATCTACATAGTTGAAGACTCTCATCAACTCCTTTGATTGCCCCAGTCCTGTATTGTTGTCCTAGTAGTGCCGTCGTATCTTTTTAGGCAGGTTAGGTTAGGTTATTTTAAAAGGGTTGCTTAAGCACACTTAGACCACCTCTGGGTCCGTTGTGATACCCCTGGACTCAGCGACTGAGACCAACTCACTTGTTAAACTAGCCTGAGATCACAATAAAGCGATGTAGCCGACCAACATTTACCTTTTTCAGGTTGTTGTTGTAGTAGCGACGCATTGATGTCCGATGAATGTGTGTGTCATAAAGCTTGGTTGTCCATGTTTTCTTCAATGTCCGGGTGTAGAAACGCAGCTGTTTCAATAGTATTATCCCATAGCGCAGTAGGTGTTAGGCGAGTGGGAGCTGCAGGACAGCTAAATATGTGCTCAACATCATGTGGAGTGAGGCCACAGGCTGGACAGGAGTTCTATGTTTCGTTATCAATGCGGGATAGGTACGAGTTCAGACGTGAGCACCAGCCAGAACGAAGTTGAGCGAGTGTAGTCCTGGTTGCTCTAGGAAGTCGAAGTTCGTCAGAAGATATAGCAGGTGATTGCGCATTTAGTACCCTGTTTGGTGCCATGTCCACGATTGAGGATAGCACTTCTTCACTATGCAGTGTTGTGATGGCCGATCTGTAGCTGGTGTTATCGAAGGGGACTCTTTTAAATCTTTGGATCTCCCGCTCGCGATCCCTCATATTACGTCTTACATGACGTGGCGGTGGGCTTCTGTCCATAAGGTTAGAGTTAGGATGGTCACTTCGATAACAGCCAACCAGATACTGCTTCGTTAGAAGTGTGTTGTGGCTTCTTAGGGGCATCATTTTGGTTTCCTGGTCAAGGTGGTCCTGCGACGACATCAGTAGGCAGCCTGTGACAGTTCTGAGAGCTGCATTTTGGCAGGTCTGGACGTTCCTCCACTGAGTGTCAGCCAGCAAGAGCTTTGGGGACTTTGTTCCTGCCTCTCATCTTGTCACAAATGGTTGACGGCTGAGAAGGTAGCCATGCTGTCAAGGGTGACACCGAGGATTTTAGGGTGGTTAATGGTGGGGATAGTTTGACCGTCTACTACAATATCCAGTTATTGTCACACTTCTTTGGTCCATGTGGTAAACAGTGTAGCGGTAGACTTCGGCGCAGACAGAGTGAGATTTTTGTTGACGAAGAAGGTGTTAAGTTCGTCAAGATACCCATTTATCTGTTCGCACATTTGAGTGATATCGTTGCCGGTTGCTAGAATCGTGCAGTCATCGGCATAACTAACAATTTCGAGTCCGTCAGGTGGCGTAGGGAGTCCTGATATGTAAAGGTTAAACAGGGTGGGAGATAAGACTCCTCCTTGGGGAACACCCTGTTTAATTCGTCTTAGTTTAGATTTCCCGGATCTAAATTCTGTGTAGGACTGTCTGCCGGCAAGATAGTTGGCGATCCACTTTACAATATGCGACGGAAGCGATGTACCGCATATATCTGACAGGAGAAACGAGTGGCTGACAGTGTCAAATGCCTTTGACAAGTCTAATGCCACCACTCGAGAAATTTGATGATGAGACTTGCCTTGCAAGTTCATCCGGTGCTTCATTTTCCTCAATGGCACAAAACTATTTGGTTGACGGTCGCTAGATATCGGATAAGTTCATGACACTCTTCCACCAGTTTGTAGAGAGCTTATGTGAAGAGAGAGCCTTAATTTCTGCCTGGCTATTAATTTCCAGGATTACCCTGGCGCAGACGTCAATAGTATGGATCTCGGCTTGAAAAACTCTAGTCTAGGCAATATACCCATGTGTTGGGTCCAAAGACGTCCGCACCAACTCCCTTAGACCCATCGGTGTCCACATGATACACCTGGGGTCTGGGCACAGATTGTCATTTTCCCATTCCGAGCGATATGGTATGACAGCTTTGAATTTATTACCGAAGCATAACTTCGTGGTCATCCAATCTGATCTTAGGCAAATCTAGATGCCAGGGATTTATTTCAGAATAGTCATTTGACTAATATCACTATTGCATATATCGAATGACACTGAGATGTTGACGCGTCCATGCCCCTATATGGGTCAAGGCAATTAACAACACACATCGGGGGTTAGATGTATCCTAAGAGCATTAAGAGCTGCTGTTTCTTTCTAACTAAATATAGCTTTAGAAAATACAAAATACCTGTGCACAATTGTGTTTTTATACCCTTCACGGAAGTGATAGGGTATATTAACTTTGTCATGAAGTTTGCAACGCACAGAAGGAAACATCTCCGACCATATAAACTATACATATTCTTGGTCAGTATGACGAGACGAGTCGATTAAGCTTTGTCCGTCTGTCCGTCTGTTTCTGTGCAAACTAGTCCCTCAGTTTTGAAGCTATCGAGCTGAATTTTTGTACGAAGCCTTCTTTCTATTGCACGCTGTATATATGTATGTCGGAACCAATGAAATCGGACTACTACATCATATAGCTGCCATAGGAACGACCGGTCCAAAAATTCGTCTTTGTGAGAAAACTTTTTTTTTCTGAAGATATCTTTTTCAAATTTCACACTAATCAATAGTATTTTTAGCCAAATCACATTTCCGAATTTGGTTGAAATCGGACTATTCTATCAAATAGCTGTCATAGAAACGACCGTTCCAAAAGCAAGTTTTTGTTAGAAAAACTTTTTTATTTCTGAAGATATCTTTACGAAATTTCATATTGTTCAGTCATATTGACTAAACTACGTCCCTAAATTTAGTTGAAATCGGCCCACTATTTCATACACCTCTCATAGGAACAATGAAATCAGAACAAGTTTTACTACTAATTTCAAAGTGCCAAATGATACCATAGGTCATAACTAGAGACCGGATTATATGCAAATGCATAACTTCATATGCATTTGCATAAATTGGCGGTTTTTAGAGGTTTTAGCATATTTCATTGAAAAACCATTAATTTTGCATATTTTTAGGGAAATTGTTACGAGTCTTCTCATGATTTATCCAAATCTCATGTAATGTGCAAGGGACATTTTGTGTTTATAAGCAAACACTGTGAAAACAGAGTGAAAGCTATGCTATGATGCTTGTGCTGATATTTTGATCGTAAACCCTCAGCGAAGAGAAACGTGCTCATGGAGCTTCCCCTACCCATGAGCTTAAGTGTCACCATACACTGTCGAACACGAACCTAGTACAAGTGGACCGGTTTTCTTCAAACCTATGTGAAGTGTATGTGTGTGTCAGAGGACATTTGTACCAGGTTCGTGCTCGAGTTCGACAGTGTATGGTGACACTAAGATCGCATTCGTAATTGTCCGGTGATTTTCTATATAAAACCCATTCATAACACACGGAAAAATGAAGACAATACACCAATACAATACAGCATTTGAAAATTCTTCTACATCATCAGAACATCGCTGCCATAAGTACTCATTTTTCCCCACATACCCGAGTGTATCAAAAAACTTGAAACTCGAGGCTTGCAGTTGAATGGATCTATTCTGCTGATTGAAAAAGTTCGTAAAATACACTTTGAACTGCCAGATATATTCCCAGACAAACTTAAAAAAAAAGTTTGAAAACATTCTAAACAACAACCCAGGCTTCGAGTCTCTGTGCCAGATTAATAGTTTTATTAATGGTACAGGTAGAACTTTGCCTGGGACAATATCTGCCAATACAGCACCCATGTTTAAGTATTGCCCTGTGACATCGGTGGACGTAGAACGATCTTTCTCAAATTACAAAACTATTTTAAATGATAGAAGATATAATCTTTCAACTGAACACAGAACAATATATTATAGTAAACTTCTATAAAAACAACAGACTGCTAAAACCATTAAATTTGTGACTTTTCGTTCCTTTGTTTCTTAATAAAAACATAATTACCCAATTTTTATCTTTTATTTTATGTTGCATATTATCACATTTTACTTGCATATTTTAAGCATTTTACATGCATATTTGCATGCATATTTCAGCCTTTTTATGTTGCATATTATCCGGTCTCTAGTCATAACGAAGGTATGATCATACCTTCGGCAAGCTAGTCGATGGCTAGCTTGTTTTTTTTTTTCAATAAACTTAAAATTAAGATTACATAAAGTTATCACAATTTATTTACAACAAAGCAGGATTTTTTTCATTCTAGTAAAATTAATATGATATCCAGGTGAAACCTCGAGAAAAGTAAGATAAAACAGCAACATTTTGATTGTGCACAAGTTAAGAATACTACACGTTATAATATTCTTTATTGATGATGAGGGCCAGACTACTATGGTCTGGTGGTACTCGAACAACTGATGTTATTTCTATAATCAATTCGCTTAAATACTATTCCTTATCAATACCTTAGCCTAATGAGCTATGTACATACTAGGGAAAATACCTCACATTTTACCCTATGACTCATTTGTTATATCTCTAGATAAATTCCCTAATTATTCCCATACACCAAGCTGAAGACCTTATTTGTATTGTATTTAATGATAACAAAGTCATTAGTTTAATGATGTTATTGATGGAAATGAGTGTGAAGTGTTATGATGATTGTTATCGTTATCCCACAATGATCCAGTACATTTGTTGCATTCCGATCTGTTCGACCATTTGATCAATTTTCTCCAAGTTTTGTATGTGAACCTGTTGGAGAAAGGGAACAGAAAGTAAAGTTGAATGTTGGGATTGGGATACCTTCAGTTTGAAGACGTTCGGCGTTTGTGGTTCCATAGTCGGTTTCTTCCTTGATGCTGGGAACAGAGTACGGTTGATGTATACGTCACTCGCGTGGATTACCAGGAAGGTTCCATCTACATTTATATCCTGGCCGTTCTCGTTGACTACTGCCTTTTGATCGTTGATGAGCAGGGTGTTTTCGTCGATCTGCATTACTGGTTGTACATGGTGTGCCGTCGTTGTTCCACATGTGTATTGAAGATATGTTTCTGATATGTTGTTACTGTTTCCTTGCAATAGTGCAGTGGTGAATTCCCCGATGCACACATAGAAATATAGTCGTTGCTTAGGTTTAACATTATTTTGTTGTGGACTACCGGAATAACTTTAATGAGTGGGTAAATTTTTTTATATTTGGTACTTTAATTAGATATTTAACTATATTGTTATCTGAGTAAATTTCTACATTAGAAGCTAACATAAATTCATTTAGGCTAAAGTTAAAATTCTTATTAATTAATTGTTTAATATCATAGTCTGAGAGAATAATCGGGTTGGATTTGGCGAAAATAACCGAATAGACGATATTATCTAATACACTAATTGCTCTTTGATTTCTTACTGAAATTAATTGAAATAAATTTTAACAGAATCTTCATCTTTGTAATAATAGTTACGGATTTGGCGAAAATAACCGAATAGACGATATTATCTAATACACTAATTGCTCTTTGATTTCTTACTGAAATTAATTGAAATGAATTTTAACAGAATCTTCATCTTTGTAATAATAGTTACGGCGTAGCGCTTTAATTTGTGTTGTAAGTTAGTTAATTTTTTTTGTAAGATCAGTGTTAATTTCTATTTGCTGATTCTCGGCCGCAATGAGCCTAGATTGTTTTTCATTTATAATAAGAAGATCGCTATGATCAGGGGTTCTTGCGATAAACTTTAATGTGGATCCTAAAAAGTCAATTGATCTTCTTTTTCTATGGAATCTAATAAAGTTTAGTAATCTATTGATTTCATTATAATCGGCTTCGAGGGAGGCCTTTTCTTCCTGACCATGAAAAGTTTTTCAAAATTATTAATATAGGTGGCTTATAGTTCGAATTCGGTTAAGTTTGTAGAATGGACCAAGTAAGTATAATCCTCATAAATCGCGACGCTGCCTTTTCGGAATGGTATATATATACATCGACGTTGTTAAATCCAACAATTTTGCGTTGGCTGTAGTGAAGGCCAATAACCTGAAAAAAATTTAGCGTTTATTGTCTTTGTGGATTTTCTTTCCATCTACGAGAACAGAAGTCTCTATGTCTTCTTGGACAATTTTTCTTACGTATACATATACTTGTAAGTTTACTGCCTCTTCGTTTGTCTCTCTTAACATAAATTTCCTCCCCGGGAGAGAATTTCCGAATGGTTCGTTTTGTATTACGTGAGTAGTTTTGTTTCTATTAACTTTCTTGGAGAAGATGCCTAATTTGATCAGTTTCTTTTTTTGACAATGCGAATATCACATCTATATGTCTTCGCTTAGTAATCGAGTGGACTGAGTTGTTGTATTTTATAACAGCTGTTAGGGTGGTTTCTTCCACATCAGTAGTGTTATCCTCAATATTCAGAGCTCTAGATATTTCGCTTGGTGTCGAATGAAATCGCTCAATTTGTCCGTTGCTTTCACTGTGCATTGGAGGTATGGTATGATGAGACATACCGAACTTATTTTGAATAAGGGATTTAATAGTTTGGGAGCAGAATGATGGTTCGTTATCTGTAACTAGCAGTTTTGGGTTTTTGAAAAATCCAATAGTTTTGAGAATAGCGTTTTTCACGTCAACTATACCGCGAGATGGTATTGGTTCCGCAATGGCGAACTTAGAAAATTTATCGATACATGTCAAAAAATGGAGCTTATATGTATGTGCTACACACGTCCATATGCAAAATTTCGTCAGGATAATTGGGAATGGGGGTGGAACCTAATGTGTGCCTTTTTGGGTGTCTAACATACTTCGCTTGTGCGCATAGTTTACATTTTGCTGCAAAAACCTGTATTTGTTTTCTGAATTTTGGGAAAAAGTAGTTATCTATTATTTGTTGGTAGTTTTCGTTGTATGATCGATGGGCTCTCTCATGTTCGTTAGCTATAATTTCCGCTTGATCATCAGGATTGAGGATATCCATTACGAATTTGGAAGTATGCTTGAAGCGCACCACAGGAAAACGTTTTATCAATTCATCCTAAATTTTGCCTAATTCTCCAAGCGGACAAAATATACCGTTCACAATTTCGTAATTGATGGCTTTTTTCAAAACAGAAAATAGTGATTGCGAGCCCTTATACTGGATGTCGTGTCGAAGATTACCTGGGAATGGTGTAGTTGTTTTAATCTCAGTCGCCTTTGTCAAGGGCAAAAATATTTGATTTTCAAAGCTATTTATTGGTTCTGATACCGTTCGAATGTACTCCGTGAGTGATACCTCGCTGTTTATACAGTTTTCGTTTATAATATCATTCTGACTAAGGTGCTGAACGTACTGGCGGGATAAAGCATCAGCTACTATTGTACATTGCTATTTCCTGGTTTGTAATGGGATTTAGGGGCAAATTCTTCGATAAAACTTCTCCATCGCTTAAGTTTAGTGTTTGGGTTACGATCAGAAATTGAAAATGTAAGTTGTTGATGGTCTGTGAATATATTCAGGTTGCTTACCCCATATAGGTAGTTTCGCAATACTTGTAACGCCCACACTATGGCTAACATTTCTCTTTCATTTGTTGCGTAATTTTCTTCTGTAGACGTCAGTGTGCGTGATACAAAGGTAATAGGTTTCCCATTTTGTGAGAGCACAGCCCCTATAGCGACAGAGGAGGCGTCGGTTGTGAGATGAAATGGCTTAGAGAAGTCTGGGAATAGAAGAGTAACATCTTCAGAAGCAAGAATTTTCTTTAGTTTATTAAATGCATCTTTCGCTTCTGCAGATAGAGATATCTTCAAGAAATGATCGCAAAGATCGAAAAGTATTAGGTTCTTCGTATTGGAGAATTGTTCGAACTTAATCCTCGGATGTTATTAGCCCATTCTGGTAAACTGTGAATCCAAGGAATTCAGTGCTTGTTTTAAAAAACGTCGTTTTTTCTAAAGCAACACTCATGTTTGCTTGTAATAATTTATTCAAGATTATGCCTACATCTTTTGTGTGTGTCTTTGCATCTTTAGAAAAAATTATGACGTCGTCCATATAAACATGACAACGTGTACCTATGTCGTCTCGCAAAATATCATCGATCGCCCTCTGGAAAATTGCAGCCGCATTTTTTAGTCCAAATGGCAGTCGACAGAATTCATACTTGCTATTATTAACTGAAAATGCTGTCTTCTCACGATCGTTTTCTACTAGGAGAATTTGATGAAACCCTGATCGCAAATCTATGGTAGAAAAGAATTTCGAACCTGAGTGATTAGCGAGAATTACTGATACATTTAGTATCGCGTAGCGATCAGAAATCGTTTAGCTTGCGAAAATCGATTACCAATCGTTTCCTTTGACTACCTAGTTCATCAGTGCCTTTTTTATTGACAATCCAGATAGGGTTATTGTATGGAGACCTACTTTTGCGAATGATACCGTCTTGCAGCATTGAACTTATCTCCTTCTCGACAAAATCTTTTGCAGACATTTTATAAGGGTAACTACGACCGTATATTGGTTCATTTGTTCTGATAGTGGCCAACACGGTTGTATTGTATGGCAAACCTTTGTTTGTGTCGGAAAAGACCTTAGAGTTACCATTTATAACCGATTTAAATTCTGATCGAACTTTTTCAGGAATTTCTTTATAGTTGATCTGAAGATTGTTTACTTGAGCACATTCCATAAATATAGGTAGAAGGGGTTCAACGCCATTTTTATATTTTAATTTATTTGGCCTGGTTTCTACCGTAGCATATACCTTTTGTAAGAAATCATATCCTATAATGCCATCAAAATTTGTAAGAGTGGGTAAAATAAAAAAGGTTGTCTCTTGTCCTAGGATACGTATTACACATTTTTTTTGAAATACGTGTATTTCCATTAATAGATGACACATTAAATGGTGTTTCGACGGGTGTAATGGTTGTTAGAAAGGGAAATTCTTGTATATAATTTTTAGCTGCCCCAGTATCGATTAACAATTCAGCTTTTGCTCGTTGTTTGCTGTTTTTTCGATAAAAGGTAAGCGAGAACTGGCGCTTAAACAGTTTAACTGATCCACCATATATGCGTCATTTTCATCTTCCTGGTTATTTTCATAGTCATACATATATGTCAGCTTCCCCGGAAACATAATCGGAATTATCATCTCCTATATAATGTTATTAATGGGCTAAATCTTATTATTCCCTCTACTTCAGTCGGAACCCTGACGACAAAAATTATTTGGTCGAGGAAATGAGAACTCTTGACTCTGATGAAAAGCACGATTTTGTTGACTAGGACCAGGATTCATTCGTTCTCTATTTTGCGAACTGATGTGACTAGGACCTGGATTTATTTGTTTTCTACTCTGCGAATTAGATTCATGACATTTTGAGAATTTATATTTTAGTGCAACCGTGAATCGGTTGTACCTACTTCCATAGGCTCTGGAGGGGATACAACGTCTTGCCTCATCACAGGTACTATTTTATACTGCGGATAATTCTTTCGGGGAATTGGGTTATACATTCTACCTTCCGCAAATGTATTTGCAAAGGCTGATCTTCTTTGGTTCACTTCCAGTTCCTGAGCTAGAGCTAAGGCACTTGGAAGATCAGCAGGCCTACTTGAAAATTGTATGTCACTTATTGAACGATTCAACCCAGATATGAATACACGGAGTGCATCGCTCCTATACTTAGGTTAGGTTAGGTTATAGGAGCTGCTCCTCCAACGGAGCACACATAGACCGCCACTGGGTCCGTTGTGATACCACTAAAATGGACTCAACAGAGAGCCCTTCCGACCAATACTTAGTCCGTGAACCTTCCGGAGCGGACAATGAACCTCTGAATCTGACCCGCACTCACCTCCTTCAAGTCGTCCAGATCGGTGAAGTAATAAGAGCCAAGGGTGTCATTCCTACTACCTGCAAGAGCAGGGCAGGTGCAGAGCAAATGAAATGAACACTCATCCTCGTCCCCACAGCGTCTACAGTAATCATTGTAGGGTATTCGAAGTCGCCTGGCATGCTCTCCAATGAGGCAATGGCCAGTGATAACCCCCACGACACTGCTGATTCGTTTTCTATCCATCAAAAGTAACCCCAAAGAGCGACTACGATGTAGCCTAGGCCATATTTGCTTGGCAACGCGACATGTGTTACCGGTACTCCACCTGATGTTAGCCCTCATCTCCGCCTTGGCCTTAAAGGCCAATTTGCAAGTTGCCAGAGGCATGCCAACGTTACGAAACCTGCCACTGACCTCACTAGTAGTACCGTCGCGAGCCCATCAGCCCTACAGTTACCGTCAAAGCCACTGTGACCTGGAATCCAACAAAGAGTAATGTTGAGAGAGCTTCCCATCAGTAGAATTAAGGCACGACATTCTGCAAGTACCTTCGAGTGAGTCACAGTAGAATCCAGCGATTTAATCACCGATTGACTATCTGTATAAATTATAACATCACTAGCTGAAATTATATTACGCCCTAGCCATGATATACAATAGCTTCATAGATAGCCGTAACCTCCGCCTGGAACACACTACAGTAATTAGGGAGGCGGAAGGACAGTCTGATGTTCAACCTCTCCGAATAAACACCAGCCCCGACGCCATCATCGCTCTTGGAGCCGTCGGAATAGATGCTTATAGCATCACATTCATGAGCGGTGTTAGCCGCCCACTCCTCACGAGAGGGGATCAGGCAGTCGAAATTCCTTTCAAACTCCAGTTTCGACACGGTATAGTCCGTGGTTTCAGGAACGTTCAAGCTGTTCAGAATGGCCGAGTGCCCGGTGGTGGATGTGGTCCAGTGACTTGTTTCACGCAGGCGAATGGCCACACCAGCCGCAATCTGTTCGGCAAGAATGTCCAAGGGAGCCAGGTTCAGCAGAGCTTCAAGGGTAGTGGGTGTGGGTGGGTGTTGTTTTTAGAGCTCCCGTAATGGCGATACAAGCAAGCCTTTGAACTTTCTCCAAGAAGCCTCTGTAAGATGCGACTCTAAGCGCCGTCCACCAGACCACTATCCCATACATAAGAATAGGACGCACGACCGACACATAGAGCTAGAAAACCACTCTCTGTTGCAGTCCCCACTTCCTACCGATCGCCTTTTTGCATGAGTACAATGCAACAGTGGCCTTTTTAACTCGCTCCTGAATGTTAGGCTTCCAGCATAGTTTTTTATCCACGATGAGCCCCAGAAATTTAGCTTTGTCCGTGAGAACAAGCCTTATGCCCTCCATTAACGGTAGTTCGAACGAAGGAACCCTATATTTCCTGGTGAACAGAACAAGTTCCGTTTTGGTCGGATTTACTCTAACCCCAACCTCACTCGCCCATCTCACCAGAACATAAAGGGCCCTCTGCATTAGGTCACTGAGAACACAGGGGAACTTACCTGAGATAGCGATTGCGATATCATCGGCATAAGCAGTTGGTTTACACCCCAGCCCCTCCAGTTCCACAAGAAGCTTATTAACCCCCAGATTCCAAAGAAGGGGAGAGAGTACCCCACCCTGAAGAGTCCCCCTGCTCAGGTACTTTCTCGCAGACGTTGTGCGAGTTCTGAGCAGATCACCCTCGAAGTCAGCAACTGATTAATAAGCTTGCAGATTGAGTCATGTATACCAAGCTCTGCAAGTGCGTCAATGATAGCTACAGGTTTAATGTTATTGAAGGCACCCTCAATATCCATAAAGGCAACCAACCAACCAACTCCTTGCATTCAAGAGACTTTTCGATGCAACCTATCAAGGCATGTAACGCCGTATCCACGGATCTTCCCTTCCAGTAAGCATGCTCGGAGGCAGACAGCAACTGAGCAGGAATATTGCTGCGCAGGTAGGTGTCGATCAATCTCTCCAACACCTTTAGCAGACATAAGGATAGACTAATGGGTCTAAGATCCTTTGGCCGCGCGTGCGAACTTTTTCCCGCTTTCGGCATAAAAACAACCCGGACCTCCCTCCATAGATAGGGAATATAAACCAGCTCGAGGCATCCCCTGAAAATGGATTCGATCCAAGGATACAGTACATCCATCGCAAACTGTAGATCTGCGGGAATGATACCGTCAGGTCCAGCAGACTTGAAATGGTCAAAACTGTTAATGGCCCATATTATCTTCTCCTTTGAAAGAATTGACGCAAAGTCACACGGAATGACTTTGCCTGAATAGCCATTACAGAGAGGAGTAAGGGCAGAGCTATCAGGGAAGTGTGTGTCAAGTAGCAAATCAATAGTCTCCTGACTAGAGGAAGTCCAAGTCCCATCTTGTTTCACCAAATAAGTGGGCACTGTCGGGACCGTAGACAAGACTTTACGGAGCCTAGATGCCAGTGACGTGCAGTGGAAATTTTTCATAGTCAAGCAGTTGGGCGCCCTAAAGCCAATTTAGCATAAACAAAAATGGACTGTATAATAGAATATGGACAGTCACAAAAACATTTATACCAAGCGGCTTTAAGCCTTAAAGAAGAAATCAGGAAAGATATAAATAAAATATTGGCACATATATTCGGAATACAAAAAAAAAAAAAAATAAAATATTACTAAAATAATAAAAAGTAGTAGTAAGTAGTCCGGATGGCGCAACGGTTAGCACGTTCGCCTTCAACGCACTGGGCCCCGGTTCGATTCCGGGGATTTACGTGTCGGACTATGAGCCCACTCAGCTGTTAAATGAGTACCCATTATGGGGTAAATAACTCGGTTGAGCGTGTTGCTGATCACATACCTCTGCACAAAAACCGTCACGATCTAGAAAATGAGATGATGCTAACTCATCTCGAGGCCGTGGTTCAAATTGGACTGTTGCGCCAGTTATTTATTTATTTAAAATAATAAAAAAAATGATAAATAAATATTATGTTAATTAAGACTAAGAAAAATTCAGGGGTATTTGAAATAAATAAATATTCTTTCGCCATTGCCATTTATTTGTATTCCAAATCTATGCGCCGTTCTTTAAGTAAAAACTCTTTAATCACATTATCAAAAAAATCGTTTTCTCTTCGCATTTGTATAAGAAGATCCTTTTCAACCGCAATTAAAGCAAGATCCGAAAGTCGTTCTTGGGATTGGCGATTTCTCAAAAATGTGTGAACGCGCTTTAGTGTTGAAAATGACCTTTCCGCAGTTGCCACTGTGACTGGAATTGACGTTAATAATTTTGCTAAAATATTTTATGAACTTGCTTAAAACCGTTTGCGACATAAGGCCGTTTTTGAAAATAATCGAGAATTTTACTAGGATTCGCGTTTTTAAACTCATCTGAAGAATGAATAAAATAACTTTTAGCTCATTTTTCAACTTTATTCTGTCGAAAAATTGACCGTGATATTCAATAAGTGAGTCAAAATTTTTATCGGGAAAATTTGACTTGAATTTAGAAAAATAATTCGGTTCAAGCAACTCTAAAAATGAAAGATCTTTAAACGAATGGAATCGATCTCGAATTCGCCCGAGAATAACATCTATAATCTCCCGAAATATCCGCCGTAAATTTTGTAAAGGATCTATCGCATTTCTACATTTCTTACGTGGTGGCTGATATTCTGCTGTAACTGTCGAATAGAAATTATCAAACTTTTTAGAAAAGTCATTTTCAAGCCAATTTTCAAATTCAATAATTTTTTGGCTTGCATATGAAATGTTTACCACTTTGCTCTGAATAATATTAAATAATATATCAGTTTTCGAAAAAATTTCAGAAAAAATTAACAGATATAATTGAAAATCTGACTCTGCGAATTTTTGTAAGTATATATCGGAAAAAGTCAAGGAATCGCCATCCCAGTGTTGAGAACCATTCGAAATTGTCTCAAAAACTGTACAAATTTCATGCTTATGTTCAAATATAACGTTAATAATACGCGAATGATAATGCCAACGCGTTTTGGAAACCGATGGTAAACGACGATTTACTATATTTGCAAAAAGGTCCGACCTTTTAGTGGGTGTATTAAAAAATGATGCGATTTTATTGATGTGCGCGAAAAATAATTTAATTTCCGGAATAAACTCAACTGCTTTAGACAATACTAGATTTAGTGAATGAGCGTAACATGGAACGAAAATTGCCGATTTATGTTTTTCCCGAATTAAAGTCTGAACTCCACGAATTTGAGAACTCATTACTGCTGCGCCATCGTAACATTGTGCAATTAATTTCTTATCGATATTAAAATTTTGCAATTGTTTTAAAATGTGAGAGCTTATTGCTGTAGCTGTACGATTAGCGCTTACATCCAAAAATCCGATAAATCTTTCTTCAATCTCATTTGATATTGTATATCTAAAAATCATCGTTTATTGTTCCCGACCGCTAACATCTGGCGTTTCGTCGACCATTACAGCTACAAATGGAGCCTCCTTTATTTCCAAATTGATTTTATTTCGAACCACATTAGCTATAGCGGAAACAAGATCGTTTTGGATTCTATTAGACAAACCCGAAAACGCTGCATTTGCTTTTATAGAATCTATGTGGGACTCAATTATCGGATCGTACAAACTCAAGAAATTTACGGTTTCGATAAAATTACCACGATTATTTGAAGAAGAGTCTTCATTATTTTCGCGAAAAGGAAGCTCCTGTTTTGCCAAAAAAATTACAGTATCGATTAAACGTTTCAAAATTTTACGATTACGCTCAACTTTTTCATTATGCAAACTAACAGATATTGCCACCTGGTTACTACTTTGCCTTAACCCCTAGCGGGGCATAGCGCGTCAACCACTCCTGCGCGCCATCGTACTCTGTTCTGGGCAATGGGGCGCAACTCCCCAAAAGACTTACCCAGTACCTGACACTCCTTTGCCACAGATCGACGCCATGTGATTCGAGGACCCCCTCTTGGTCGGCCTTGGTTGGAAATGGGGTTCCATTTCATGGCATGCATAGCAATGCAGTTATCACTCTTCCGCAATGTGTGACCTATCCACTGCCATTTTCGCCTGCGTATCAATTCGTCGATTGGCATCTGACCAGTACGCCGACTTAGCTCTTCATTTGATATTGTTTCGGGCCAGAAAATTCTTAAAATTCGACGAAGACATGAGTTGACGAAAACTTGCAGCTTTCTGGTAACTCCTACGGAAACTTTCCATGTACTGCTCCCATACAAAAGCACTGATAGTACCAGGGAGCGAAACAGGCCCAGCTTGGTCTTGATGCTGAGATAACTGCTCTGCCAGATTTTGGACAGCATGCCGTATGCGCGTTTAGCCTGGTTGATACGACGAGCGATGTCCTGCTCCGTACCACCATTTTCGGCAACAATGCTACCCAGGTAGACGAAGTTGTCCACCTTCTCCACAGGCTGCCCATTAATATTGATGGCAATAGGTGTCGGATTTCTTTTTCGCAACGGCGGGCTAAGAACCTTGGTCTTGTTGGTATTAATCTTTAGCCCAACCTTGCTTGCCTCCCTCTCGAGATCTAACGCCATTGCGGACAGATCCATGATTTTGTGGGAGAGTAGGCATATGTCGTCAGCGTAGTCAAGATGTTGTAGATAAGATGTCAAAGTCCATTGAATTCCTCTGTCGAGTCCGGATAGGGCTGCATGCAACACATCGCCGATCACAATGAGGAATAGGATCGGAGAGAGGATGCACCCCTGCCGAACTCCACTGCGAATCTCAAAGTCCCCCGACACCTTACCTTTATGCAGAACGCGACATTTCGCGCCGTCATAGGTTGCCTTAATAATAGCCACAAGCTTCTCAGGGATGCCTCTCCTGCGCAAGGCCGCCCATATAGAATCCCGGTTCACACTATCGAAAGCCTTTTCGAAATCGATGAAAAGCAATTGAAGCGGAGAATCGTTTTCAGCGCATTGCTCGATGATGATTCGCAAGGTGTTAATGTGATCGACACAGGAGAATCCGGATCGAAAGCCAGCCTGCTCTTCATCAATTGTGCTTTCTAAGTGGGCCTTTAGTCTCTCCAGGACGATTTTAGCTATTATCTTGGCAACGGCAGGAAGCACACAAATGCCTCTCCAATTATTACAGTCTGTGAGGCTACCCTTCTTTGGAAGTTTGATGATCAAACCTTCCTTCCACTCAGTGGGAAAGGTCTCTGTATTCCACGCTTTATCAACAAGTGGGTGCAGCAAATCGGCAGTTACGCTTGGCGCTGCTTGATAAAGTTCGGCAGGGATGCCGTCAAGTCCGGCGGCCTTTCCTCGTTTTAGTGCAATAATTGCAGTGACTATTTCCTCTTTAGTCGGGGCAGTGGACCGTATACGCACATTTTGATGGTTAGCTAAATTATCTATATGAGGGGGAACTTCACCAGAGGTTACACGGTTCAAAACCGCGGCGAAGTGTTCTTTCCACCGCCTCATTTGATCTTCTTCCAAGATAAGTAGCTTTCCATCACTATCTTTCACCGGATGTTGGCAGGAGTTACGACCACCTGTAAACTCCTTGATGACACCGTATACGGTTACCTGGTTACCTGGTTACTAAGCATAAACTCTATACGCTGAGAACCAAAATTATCTAATTTAATTAACGACTGAAGATGTTTTTCGGAACATGAATGCTTTGCTGCTGAGCCCGTAAAATTATTCAAATCACTAAATCCAGCTTTATTCCAAACAGATTTTTCATTCGTGAACAAAAGACACGGCCAGCAAAATAACTTATTTAATTTACAGCTTCCCGTTAACCAAATGTATTTTACTTTTCATACGTTTCGATATGGAATTTTCGCGTAATATTTTTTAATTTAAACTCTAAACTAAGATCTGGCTTCGGTCTACCCGATTCTATAATTTCTCTTTTCTTGGCAAAGGAAAGAGTTGAAAATCCCGCTTTTAGTACGAAATCCGTCGCGCAGCAATACTCCGACATAATGCGAAAAGAAAACTTACCACTTTTATCACAAATCAAATCAATTAAATCACTACAAACGGTCAAAAAAACTTCAAATCACAATTTAATCAAAATCACCCGATTGCACTGATTTCCTCTTTTAAATTGCAACGGAAAATCCATTACATAACAAAAACAAAAGCTCTACTGGAAAAATCAAATTCCCATAAACATTCCCTGCATTGGCAACATTTCATTAACAAGCATCATTGGGCTTTATCCCACACACAAAAGCAGTCGCGCCAGTGCTTGACTTGTCTCATATAAATTTGCGAACAAAACAAAAAAAAATCGTTGCCCAATGTACTACCGAAATCCAAGATTCCCATTTTCTGGAATCAACATGTCTCTAGTATTTGGATGCACACATGGTACATGCATCTAAAGATCTAGGCACATTTTCCTATTCTAAGTTTGGTGTCTATGGTGTGCAAAATGTGGGAGGTTTGAATATTATCTAAAGTAATTGAACGAATGTTTTTTAACCAAAAGAAGGCGCGGATCAGAATTTGAATGTGTAAAGGAATATTTGAATGATAATATGTATTCTTCAGCTTAAAGAAAAACATTGACTGAAATGATGATATGTGTATTGGTGTAAGCAAAGTTTATTATTGAATTGCTTATTTCGGTAAGTCAAGCAGTTTGGAATTGCTTACTACGAGTGCATCGCTAGATTCCTCAATTCGCTCACAGAAGAATTTCCACGAGCTGCGCTTAGATCTCCTAAGTTCCTTCTTATACATACTAAGTTGTTTTTTATATGTCGACCAATCAGAGCTCAGCCCAGACGATTTAGCTTTATTGAAGCACCTTCGGCAGGTTTTTCTAAGCTCACCGATTTGAGGACTCCACCACACTGGTTTAGCTCTTCCCTTTGGTCTTATAACAGGACACGCTTTAGACGCGGATTCTGTAATCGCGTTTGTAAGGATTCTCACCAAGATATCCAGCTCCTGTTCATTACCTGGTTGACATGGGATAGAGGGTAATGAGTCCAAAAGACAGTTCCTGCAAGTGCCCCAGTCTGTCCTTCTACGATTTACTAGAATCGGTTTGGGTCCAGGCTTAACGTCCAGACTAAATTGCAGATACCTATGATCTGAGAAGGAGTGGTCTGGTGAGACCCTCCAATCCCGTATCATAAGCTGCAGATGTAGGGTAATATCGAGGACTTCCTTCCTACTCCTGGTGATGAAGGTAGGCTCGACACCTATATTAAAAATGAGTAGATTAGTTCCCAGCAAGTATTCGAAGAACGCCTCTCCCCGTTCATTCGTGTCAGAGCTACCCCACACGACATGATGCGCATTACAGTCCGAATCGATAATGACACTAATGTTGCTTGCTTTGGCAGCATATATAGCATGCGTTAAGCTCACAGATGGAATATCCTCATCCGATGGTAAGTAGGATGATATAAGCCAAAAAACCCTATTTCCGATTTCCAGGCTAACCACTACGTTATCTGTGCAACTAAAAGGCGATACAAGGAAAGCGCTTAAAGTTTTTTTTAACAAGTACACACGATCGGGGTCTGATCTTACATATAAAAAATATTATAGAGTGGAGATGTCAGACCCTTCACCAAATTATGCACGATCCAAGGCTCCTGAATTAAAACAATATCTTCACCCTCTTGAGCGAGACGGAGAAGAAGTGCAGATGATGCTGCTTTACAGTGATGAAGATTAATCTGTACGATTCTAATCATTACTGGAGAGAAGCATGAGAGCACAGCTTATTGACCTAGCAATGGTGATGACGAGCCCATCTCCACCACAGTTGCATTCATATCCTCTCCAGTGTCAGACTCCAGGAAGTCATGGACGAGGGATGGCTGCGACGTGTCGTCTAGGGCCGCTAATTCCGATCCTAGCGACACACACTCCTCATCAGTGTCCTCCTCCACGGGCGTAGACACTGAGAAAAAGGAGGTATCTACCAGTTGAGCAACAACTTCCTCTACGGGACTCGATACAGGCCTACTCGCCGTTTTCATGTCACTTTTATAAACCTTTAGCTTGATGTTCACAAACCCGGCGGCGCTCCGCCACCATTCCACAGCCCCACAGGAGCGGAACGTTACTTAGAGCTTTATTATTTTAGAGTAAAAAGATCTCAAAACAATAAACCTCAATGACGCGCTACCGTACACGGAACACGGCCACGATAAACTTGTACAGCGACGCCGAACTTCAAAATGCTATTACAAAATGCAAATTAAATTTAAAATTCCTACTTGATAGAGAACACTGCACACGTCCACTCGACACGACGATCGGAGTCGGAAACTCCTATACTCCTATACTTAGCATTGAGCAATCGCGATGCATCCTTGTCGTCTGCATATTGCATTATTGCTTTGTTTTTTATTAAGGTTAACTGTTTTTCGACAGCATCGTAATATTGGGTAGTGGACATTCGGCCTTGCCTGAGCGTAGAAAGTTCCTGCTCCAGAAGGTGAAAGAGGGCCTTTTGTCCGAATACGTGTGATCTAACCTAGCCAGGATCGCATCAAAATTTAACGGAGTACTGAAAGATGACAGAACCGTCTCTGCGGATCCTGTAATTTTGTTCCGGATGACTGCTAGGGCTTGGTATTGCCTATTTGACCCGAGAAACTTTTCGTAAGGTTTAATTACTGCCTTAGCGGATTGTCGCCAGGACGGATACTTTTCAGTCACTCCAGAAAATTCTGGCACTGTCTTCACGACGTCAAGCGAAATATCGCATTGAACCGCGTCATTAATTACTAAGTCCTCGTACTTTTCTACAGACGTAGAAGAAGACATCAAATTAAATTGAGCAGACAAATTCCTTATTTGTGTCTCGTAATCTGTTTTTGCCTCGGTCCTGATTTGAGACTTAGCTCTATCAATTTGGACTTGCATTTGAGCGGGTAGCTTGTGAGCCATTTCCGTGGTGACTCGAGCCACCAAATCCTCAATTATTTCTGCACTCAGAGACATTTTTGGAGAAAGTGAACGAGAAAGAGGGAGAAAAGACGAAGCAAACAAAATGAGACTTTTTGTGTGAAAATGTGAGAGCAATATCGTCTATAAGGCTTTACAGATGGGTTGTACTTACAGTATTACTAGTAACATTTCGGCACTTATTTTTAATGTCCACTATACCACTATTTTATTTGCCCACTTTGTCCTGTTCACTTATAATATTCACTCTGCACCATGTCTTTAAAAATTTTTATTTTTCCGCAATTTTCTTTCTATATTTTTATACCCTAGACTTATAGTATACTACTACTACTACTTTGCCTTAACCCCTAGCGGGGCATTGCGCGTCAACTACTCCTGCGCGCCATCGTACTCTGTTCTGGGCAATGGGGCGCAACTCCCCAAAAGACTTACCCAGTACCTGACACTCCTTTGCCACAGATCGACGCCATGTGATTCGAGGACCCCCTCTTGGTCGGCCTTGGTTGGAAATGGGGTTCCATTTCATGGCATGCATAGCAATGCAGTTATCACTCTTCCGCAATATGTGACCTATCCACTGCCATTTTCGCCTGCGTATCAATTCGTCGATTGGCATCTGACCCGTACGCCGACTTAGCTCTTCATTTGATATTGTTTCGGGCCAGAAAATTCTTAAAGTTCGACGAAGACATGAGTTGACGAAAACTTGCAGCTTTCTGGTAACTCCTACGGAAACTTTCCATGTACTGCTCCCATACAAAAGCACTGATAGTACCAGGGAGCGAAACAGGCCCAGCTTGGTCTTAATGCTGAGATAACTGCCCTGCCAGATTTTGGACAGCATGCCGTATGCGCGTTTAGCCTGGTTGATACGACGAGCGATGTCCTGCTCCGTACCACCATTTTCGGCAACAATGCTACCCAGGTAGACGAAGTTGTCCACCTTCTCCACAGGCTGCCCATTAATATTGATGGCAATAGGTGTCGGATTTCTTTTTCGCAACGGCGGGCTAAGAACCTTGGTCTTGTTGGTATTAATCTTTAGCCCAACCTTGCTTGCCTCCCTCTCGAGATCTAACGCCATTGCGGACAGATCCATGATTTTGTGGGAGAGTAGGCATATGTCGTCAGCGTAGTCAAGATGTTGTAGATAAGATGTCAAAGTCCATTGAATTCCTCTGTCGAGTCCGGATAGGGCTGCATGCAACACATCGCCGATCACAATGAGGAACAGGATCGGTGAGAGGATGCACCCCTGCCGAACTCCACTGCGAATCTCAAAGTCCCCCGACACCTTACCTTTATGCAGAACGCGACATTTCGCGCCGTCATAGGTTGCCTTAATAATAGCCACAAGCTTCTCAGGGATGCCTCTCCTGCGCAAGGCCGCCCATATAGAATCCCGGTTCACACTATCGAAAGCCTTTTCGAAATCGATGAAAAGCAAGTGAAGCGGAGAATCGTATTCAGCGCATTGCTCGATGAGGATTCGCAAGGTGTTAATGTGATCGGCACAGGAGAATCCGGATCGAAAGCCAGCCTGCTCTTCATCAATTGTGCTTTCTAAGTGGGCCTTTAGTCTTTCCAGGACGATTTTAGCTATTATCTTGGCAACGGCAGGAAGCACACAAATGCCTCTCCAATTATTACAGTCTGTGAGGCTACCCTTCTTTGGAAGTTTGATGATCAAACCTTCCTTCCACTCAGTGGGAAAGGTCTCTGTATTCCACGCTTTATCAACAAGTGGGTGCAGCAAATCGGCAGTTACGCTTGGTGCTGCTTGATAAAGTTCGGCAGGGATGCCGTCAAGTCCGGCGGCCTTTCTTCGTTTTAGTGCAATAATTGCAGTGACTATTTCCTCTTTAGTCCGGGCAGTGGACCGTATACGCACATTTTGATGGTTAGCTAATTTATCTATATGAGGGGGAACTTCACCAGAGGTTACACGGTTCAAGACCGTTACGACCACCTGTAAACTCCTTGATGACACCGTATACGGCGTTTAAGTTGTTACTTCTAGCGGCTTCTTCTGCTGACGCTAAAAGAGAATTGGCATAAACTCTTTTATCGCGTCGCACACTACGCTGAACTTCTCGAGCTTTCTGACGGTAAATGAGTTCGATGCTGCTTCGATTGTCGTCTGATGCTGCTGCCAAACGAACTTTCAGCTCCTTTCTTTCAACAATCCGCTGCCATGAAGCGTCGGACATCCAGGGCTTATTCCGGCAATCCGGGTTTGGGCCAAGGATGGTATTTGCGCTATCAATGTACACATTTTTTATGGCATCCCAGTTTTCGTTTATGTCACTATCTGGGTGACTAGTTATCTCAGCTGCTTTTTGCGCAAGATGGTCATTATATTGTTATAAGACAGCTGGATTTTTTAGTCGAGCGGTGTTGAATTTGCGGGGCCTGGATCTTTCGTCGCTGGGGCGGCGCACGGCTGCAATACGCAATCGAACATTAGCGATCATAAGATAATGGTCTCTTCCCATCCCAATATCGGCACCCTTCTTGTTTCGCACGTCCAGGAGGCAACTCTTGAATCTTTTACTAATGGCAAAATGGTCGATCTGATTTTGTGTTCTGCGCCGATCAACAGAGGACCAACTGATTTTGTGGTGGTCCTTATGCTCAAACATAGTACCACCGATGAAGAGACTGTGAAAGTTGCAGAACTCTACAAATCTTTCACCGTTGTCATTACGATCACCAAGACCGTGTCTCCCCATCACATGTCTGAGCCCATAGTTATCAGCGCCAACTTTCGCATTCAAATCACCCATAACCATTATAATGTCACCTTTAGGTGTTCTGCTCTGAACGGCGTTTAGTTCTTCGTAGAAGGAGTCTTTTGCCAAGACATTGTCGGGTTCAGTAGGGGCATAACATTGTATTATTGAGATGTTCCTCATTTTGGTCCGGAACCTGGCGGTCAAGACCCTGTCAGAGACCGGTTCCCAGGATAAGAGACAGTTTCGCGCGGCTCTGGTTAGAAAGAGCCTCACACCTGACTCACGACGACTACCGGTAGCTTTACCGGAGTACAACATTACAGTGCTGCCCGTTGGAGAGATGAATTCTCCGCTGTTCCACCATCTTATCTCACTAACTCCTAAGATATTTAATTTGTACCTCAGAAATTCACTCTCTAATTGAAGAAATCGTGCGTTCTGGGGACCTTCTGATCCATTGTGCAGGAGAGTACGCACATTCCAGAATCCAATCTTTGTCATTGTACGATAGCTAAAAGTCGTAACCGTTGAGTCAGTTCTTATCCGAGGCATAGTTGACGTTTCGTTACCATATAAAGATTTCGGATAGTGCAAGTTGCTGGCATACACATCCTGTCCTTTGATTGTCGGTTTTAACGACAGGCCCTCAAAGGGAAAGGCCGTGGTATTTTTTTTCACACCCCACACCACAGGGGTACCTCAGCCAAATCATCGCACCGCCATCACTGGCGGCTTGACGTTGGTTGGCAATGGTCAGTGACCACTGCCGTTCCAGGGGGCGCCCACGCGGAGGACTATGGAAGAGGAGTTTTTCCCCCCATAGTATAGTATAGAGTATATTGTTTTTGTCACGACGGAAATATGTAACACCTTAAAGGAGGCTCCGGAGGTATAGCAATGTGTATATATAAATGATCAGGGTCACCTCCTGATTCGATTTAGCCATGTCTGTCTGTCTGTCTGTCCGTCTGTCTGTCTGTCTGTCCGTTCGCACGATAACTTTCGATAGAATGAAGCTAGGGCCTTGAAATTTTGGTCAAATGTTAGTAGTATGATCTAGTTGGATGGCATTGAAATTGGGCATGATCAGACCAAGAGAACGCCTACCTCCCCTACATATGTAAAATAATTAAATGTATCTATAACTCCCTATTAAAAAACCGTGAAAAGCTCTAGCTTTGGTATATTACTAGTGAGGGTAATCTTATACTCTCCTGGGAAAATAAAATCGATCAGTTGAAAACTAACGGTAATTTTCTTACAAAGATCCCCGTACTACCCTACTTTTCAGGTTTTTTGTCTATAACTCTTGAACCAATTGACGTAGACACCTGATTTTTGGCATGTAACCCTGAGGAAAGAAGCTGCTTAAGGTTCTGCAAGTTGGGCATAATCAGATCAAAGGAACACCTACCTCCCCTACAAATTTCAAAAAATTAAATATTCTTTTAATTTCGATAACTTTCGATAGAATGATACTACCGAGTTAAAAATTTGGTGGAATGTTGCTAGTAAGATCTACTTAGTTGGAATTGAATATGAGCAAGATCCGACCCAAGGAACCCCCACCTCCCCTACAAATGAAACTTCAAATAAGCGATAACTTTTGATAGAATGAAGCCAGTGACTTAAAATTTTGGTCAAATGTTTGAAGTGAGATTGAGTTAGTTGGCATTAAAGATGGGTAAGATCCAACCTAAGGAGCCCATACCTCCCCTAGAAATGAAACTTAAAATAAGCGATAACATACGACAAAATAAAGCTAGCCACTTGAAATTTTGGTCAAATGTTTATAGTAGGATCCAGTTGGCTAATATTGAAAATACGTAAAATCCGACCAACGAAACCCCTACTTTCCCTACAAATGAAACTTCCAATAAGCTATAACTTTCGATAGAGTGTAATGATGGGAGTCGGAGGACGAGGGTGAGGATTGGCCGTGAAGGCCAGAGAAAAAGAAAGACATAGGTTCTAAACCCTCTCCAAACACTGCCAGTGATGTGCGCTCGCAGACCAGCTCAGTAACCGGGAGTTGCGGGGTGGGTCTACGGCAGCTATTGGCCTCCTCCATCAAATACAATAAAAAGATATCGCACATCAAGCCCGTTAACAAAAGAAATTACTACTCTAACCAGACAGATATAAAATTGCAGCGAGGAAAATAAAAGATCGAAGGGACGCCTATGCGTCAAAACTCCCTAAACCGGCAAAACAAGTGCCCGTGAAGGGACGAAGAGCTCTACAGCCAAACTACTACTGCGAAAATGCAACAAGGCAAAACAAAAGGGGAGGACGAAAGGTTACCGTCCAGTCAGGACAGGTCCTTTTCTTCTTTCCGTCGTGAGCCTAAGGTGTAAAGCGGCTCTTCTATGGCCCGTGATGTTAGCGGCCAGCGCATCGATACCCTCCCTTCCATGGATTTCTGGGCGCGCATAAAATTCAGAAATCCCCAATTTAAGATTCATAGCGTATTGGTGAGAGAGAGGAGGAAGAGGAGGAAAATTTGAGACCTTAGCCTGTCATTATGTTATATATAATAAAAAAAAAACACACGCATCCAAGGAATCCATGTTATGCGCAGGTAATTTGGAGGGTTTAAAATAACTTCTTGAGGTACTTAAATTTACTATTACTTACTAACTATGTGTAGATCTATATATACATATATACCTATATATACATCTGTATATATACATATATATTTTTTTGTTGTATTAAGAAAGAATCAGAAATGCCATAGGTCAAAATTAATTTCGAAGGATAATGCCTTTACTAGTACTTATCGTGTTTGACTGTTAAAGTTTCTAAAACTCGGGACAGCTTCTCACTTCTGATCCGAAACTTTTCAACACACGCTGTATCATTATCGGAGACAAGTGGATCATCCCTATGACTATCACTACTATCAGTTAATAACAGGTGGGCAGGTTCCAGCTCAGTTTCAATTGAAATTTTATGCTGTGACGAATTATGTTTGTGTTTTGCAATGCTGACAGTGTTTGAATTATTACTACTAGCATTGCTAAATGCAATAATGTTCGACGATGTGGACGACCAGCTAGGAATGCAATTGACCATCGAATTAACGTTAGCACTGCCGCTGCTTCCGACAATATTGCTCGATGGCGAATCGATAGTACTAACAACTACCGTTTTAAGATCTTTAGAACTGGTGCGACGATGCCTTAAGATACTAGACGCCGATTGAGGAACCTCAACAAGTGGCTTTATTTCTATATAACTGAGATCTTTTCGATTGTTGTTGTTGCTGTGAATGATGATCACGAAACTTTATATCGGACGTTTCATGTTTTTTTTTTTTTCTTGTGTTTTTGTTTTTAAATGATTGAGGATATGTTTGATATTTGAGTTTTGATCATAGCGGGAATTGTTTCTGGAATGTGTGATCTTTTGACAGTAGTTTGAAGCCAAATTTGGTACGGCGGAAACTCTGTACCAACACCGCGCATCTCGATCACAATGCTTACTGGATCACTGGCACCATTTAAACACACACACACACTTACCCGGGGGCTATCGCGCTGGTGGCGAAGCCCCTCGTATCAAGAATTTGTTTGTTTATTGTAAATGCCGAGCTCGGGGCGTCTCCGTCTTCAATGCTTAAGACGGACTGATAGCGGCTTCTGCTGTCTCGCAGATCGAATTCCAACGCTCAATTCAAGTACGCAAACTGATTTGGCTCCGGGACGGGTACTCCATTAGATTCGAAACACAGACCGGGTGTAATTCACTCACTAAGATCGGCGGGTTTGGATGCTCGTAAACATTTTGGGGGGGTTTTGACAACTCACGTACGACGACCGTGTGATGGTGGCGGCGACGACCATCCGATTCCTCGTTGTTTATTCCAATTGTAACATACGACGTAAGTGGGATAGTGGGCGACGTTATCAGTGTATGCGTGCCGCGCGTGACTGTGTTTGGCGCGTATATTTTTGACGGGCGCACACACTTTTATTTTTCACCCGGAAATTTTCACGGCCATTGCAATTCTGATCACTAGCACCCGTAGCAAACTGCCAGTCAACGAACCATGCCCTTTTCCCCAATTCAAGCCAAGCCCGCCGCCAAATTTCCAATGCACTCACACCCGACCGACGAGATCCCGTCTAACCACGACGACGCGACGACCACTCAATCTCCTGCGAAATTAGCCGTTCTAGCATTGAAATTTCGCGCGATTTCACACGACTCTTTCACCGCGCACACTGGATAGGTATCTCCGACCAGCCCGATTCCCACTTTTCTCCGCAAAAAAACACGACTTCCCACCTGCGCGGTCCGGAACTCACTCGGCTCGTTTATTTAAACGCCATCGACGAAATACGATTCGTAAAGCGGACCTCGACTCGACGGGATGGAGGAAATCGTCCTCTAAACAATTCGCCCGGGGCGTAGCGGGAAAGATCACGTACGACTCTTTTTTTCACGTCCACCTTCCATGCGGTCCGGAAGCAACCTCTTCTCGGCGATCAATCCCCCACTCCTCCTCCCCAATCGGTCAAGTTTCTCGGTCCCTCCGCTCGAGTAGGTGGCGCTGTTTCTGCGCATTTTAGATGTTATGACCACCAGGATAATTTCCGACCGAATTTTATTTAACCAGTCCGGTAGGATAAATTCTGGTGCATTTGTGAAAAATACCACTACTGCGAACGCGGTAATATTTTCACAATTACACCAAAACTTCTCCTACCGGAAAGCGTTTTCCGTTTCCTGAAGAAAAGATGGCCGCAGCAGAACAAAGTCAAATCCGAGACGGAGATGGCGGTAAACAAATTTGAATTTGTTGTGCAACGGAAATATATGAAACATACGCAGATTGTTGCTTCCGAAGTGCTACATTACAACACAACCACAAATGAGCTACCTTAGCTCAGTTGGGGTTGAATGGTAACTTTAACTCTCCGCGGAAGATTAAGTACGCATGTCTTTCGCGTGGTGAATTCCTACGTTTTTCCCGTCCATATCGACTAGTTCGTAGCAGGATTTGCCTACGACCGCTTTGACTCGACACTTTACGAATTTGAGTCCCAATTTTGCGCTATAATGGTTGGCGGCGTTGCTCAGCTTAAAGTTTCGGCAGAAAACCACGTCTCCAATTTGGTACTTTATAGGTCTCGTTCTCAGGTTATAGGTTCGGGCGTTATTTTCACTTGCTACCTTCAAGTTTGATTGTATTCGCTTCCGTATTAAATCTAACTTCACGTCAGGCGTTACACTTCCCGTAGAATCGATCAGTTGCTGTGACTTACGCAATATTGCGTAAGCACTTCCGTGGAGCAACATGGTTTGTCCAAAAAGAACGAAATATGGACTGTAACCAATGCTAGAGTGGTAGGCAGAGCGTATCGCACAATTTATCTCGGATAGATGGTTATCCCAGTCCTTCTGATCCGGACTGACGTAAGCTCGGATGGCTGCAACTAAGGACCGATTGACCCTTTCCGACGCGTTTGCCTGGGGCGAATAGTAAGCGGTATAAACGTGTCTGACACCGTAACGATCTAGTAGCTTTCTAAACATGGCGGATTTAAATTGCACCCCATTATCCGAAACAACGATTTCAGGTACCCCAAAAATGTGAAATACCCTCTGCTCTAAAAATTGAACTATCACATCCGCGGTGAACTTCTTTATCGGTTCGATAAATGGAAACTTGGACAAGCTGTCAAGGACGACTATAGCTCCCACATTCCCGGTTTTCGTACGTGGATACGGTCCTATAAGATCTATGTATAGCCGTTGAAACAGCCGATCAGGAATAGAAAGCGAACCCATAGGAGGTCTTAAAGGTCTATTAGGGGCCTTCGTCGATTTGCACGTCTCACACTGCGACACATACTCTTTTACCTGTTGGTTGAGCTTAGGCCAATAAAAAAGAGTACGTAGGCGATAAAGGGTTTTTCCGACTCCGCCATGTGCGCATAGCGGGTGGTCGTGAGCCTTTGCAATTAATTCCCTCGTGAGTTCGTGCGGGACCCATAATTTCCACGCCAAATCTTCCTGCAAGCTATCACCAGTAGCATATTCGGTACGTCTGTAGACGAAGTCGTCAACCACCTTGAGGTCTGGCAGGTGTTGTTGCTCTTCGCGTATCCTTTCAATCAGAGCGCGATAGTCGTCGGACTTGAAATAGGGAGAATTGAGGTCAATGTCCAGCGAGGTGTCGTGCTGAACTACCAATTCGGAAACTTCAATGTCGTGTACTCGGGATAAAGCATCAGGTACAACGTGCTCGCTGCCTTTACGGTGACGAATGGAAAAATGGAAGCCTTGCAACTTAAGAGCCCAGCGTGCTAAACGACCCTGTAGGTCTCTGAGGCTCATAAGCCATTTTAAAGAAGCGTGGTCGGTAACAACTTCAAATTCTTGACCTTCCACGTAGGGTCGGAATTTTTGAATAGCTGTTACCGCGGCAAGGCATTCCTGCTCCGTTACGGTGTAGTTACGCTGCGCAGTTGTAAGTTTTTGGGACATGAAGGCGATAGGGGCTTCCGCACCTTCTTCGTTAACTTGTACAAGCACTGCCCCAATTCCGTCTTTACTCGCATCGCAATGGATGGAGAATGGGCGGGAAAAATCGGGGCTGTGTAAGACGGGTGCGGAAGAGAGGCTCTCTTTGAGCGCTTGAAATGCGTTTAAGGCCTCAGTTGTCCATAAAAACTTACAACCCTTACGCAGCATATCTGTGAGCGGAGCAGTCACAGCAGAATAATTCGGCACAAACCTTCGGTACCACCCACAAATTCCCAAGAATCGTCGGAGGTGACGCACCGACTTCGGTAGAGGGAAGTTGGTAATGGCCTCCACTTTATCCGGGTCGGTCTTTATGGTCCCATGACCAACTACATGTCCCAAGTATTTGACCGACTTCATTACGAAGTGGCTCTTTTCCACGTTAATCGTTAGGCCAGCTTCCCGCATACAAAAAGCCACTCTACGGAGGAGTGTGCAATGCTCCTCAAACGTTGACGAAACGATCAGCAGATCGTCTAGATAAACGAAGACTTGGTGACGGATATCGGCAGGGATGACCTTATCCATCAACCTCTGCATCGTTTGAGGGGCATTGCACAACCCAAACGGCATAGTGACGAATTGATAAAGCGGTCTCCCAGGGACGGTAAACGCTGTTTTTTCACGCGAAGCCTCATCGAGAGGGATTTGCCAGAAGGCGTCTTTTAAGTCGATGCTGCTGATAAATTCTGCCTTAGGCAGCCGACTTAGAATCCCGTCGATGAGGGGAAGCGGGTAAGCATCTTTGACCGTGACACTGTTAACTTTGCGGGCATCTAAGCACATGCGTATTTTCCCTGGTTTAACCACAACAGTCACTGGAGAAGCCCAACTGCTTTTCGACTCCTCAATGACACCCATTTCCAACATCCTGTCCAATTCCGAAAATAAAAGTTTTTCCACTGCAGGCGATATCGCGAAGTGGCGCTGTTTTATCGGCTTGTTATCGCCGACATCGATTGTATGACTTATAAGCGAAGTACGCCCTAGCCCTTGTTTGGAATAGGACGGGACGTCGGAAATGATTGCATTGAGGGTTGCTTCTTGGTCTGGTGACAAATGGTGGCGATTGTCATCCAGTGAAAATTCATCAATTGAGGGGGAACATGAAAAGTTGCTAAAAGAAAAGAGATCAGACGCGAGTTGAAAAGTTCGTACAAAGTCCACTCCAAGATAAAGATTTTGACTCAGGGATGGTATAATAGAAAACGTCATGAGTTTCGTTATCCCCCGAAACGTAATGTTACAAGTTACTTGTCCCAAGGTGCGGTGCTTCGTCCCATCGGCGGTCGACACAGTAGTGGTATAGCACCTCCATGGGTGTTTGTTGGTCCCAACAAACCTGTTGGCAAAGCTGGAGGCAATGCATGATAACGAAGCCCCAGTGTCTATTAGCCCCACCACCTCTTCATCAAGCAAAC
Organism: Chloromyia formosa; assembly: GCA_964017055.1. Lineage (NCBI taxonomy): Eukaryota > Metazoa > Arthropoda > Insecta > Diptera > Stratiomyidae > Chloromyia > Chloromyia formosa. Next base: position 53,000,871 of record OZ024816.1, on the reverse strand, counting down.
GGACTTTGGCATAGGGACGCAAGTCATCCGTAGGCTGATCAATTATGGCAGCCTCGCATAAATGCCGACGTGATTCTTTGACGCGCCTCCAGAAATTACGCAAACGAAGGGTCGAACGTTTCGTTTTGGGCTTAGACAACTCTGCGTTTTCAAAAATTCTTCGTCGAACCGCATTATATTCAGCTAACCTTATATGATAAGGCTTGATTGGCCTCGTAGGCGCTTTGTCCAAGATAGGTGTTGACTCCATTCCTGAGGGATTAGCTTGCGTCGAGTGTGACAGCATTAGACGATAAGAAGGTAACACAGGTGTGATGGTTTCAGGACGATCAGATAGGCAAACTAGAGCAGAGGGATCGACGCAGGTGGTGGTGTGTGAAGTCGGTGGTGAAAGATCACCCTGCTTAGAAGGAGATGAGTTCGAGGGGTTCAAAGCTGTTACGGGGATTTCCGCATCCGAAATTGTAAAAGTTTCATTGGGTGACAATGTAGTGGTCAGTGATGTCAAAGTGGGTGTAGAATCAGACAGCGCAGGTGTATAATTAGTTGTAGCCGGTAAATAAGAAGTCATAGTAGGTGTATAATCCTTAATTAAAGTCGTATCCGGGGGTGTCCTATCCGGTAAACTAACAAATTCGTTTGTGAACGAGGTGGTTTGTTTATCCAATTTCGGATTCAAGAGGACTTGTGGTTCAGAGGCAGCGCGTCGCACTGTGTGCTCGTCGAGGATGTGGAGATGTTCGCCATCCTCGCTGATGAGTTTTTTGCAGCACTGCACTTCGCACACTTTGGTTTAATGGTATTTGCAGCCCCACAACCGTAGCAAAATAGACGACGCTCTGCAGCGCACGTGTCATAACGGTGTCCTTTCTCCCGACAATTCCAACAAGTCAGGGCGGACGACTTGATCTCTGATACGACTGAGTCATCCCAGGATCTTTCCGCAGCAACGTCTTGAAAAATGTCAGCACCTGTGTCCGAAACTTCGGCTATGTTGTGGCGCCTAAGGGGTCGAGAATGATTAAGTTCGTCCTGAAGATTTTCCATTTGACGAATGAACTTTCGAAGTTCTCGAATGGAACGTATATCCTGGTGAAGCAGTTCCCATCTGTACTCAGGCCGAAGATTGCTTTTCAAGATGTCCAGGAGATCCATCTCATAAAGCGGGTTGTCCAAACGATCGGTCAGTCTCAGGATATTATCATAGAAGGCATCAAAGTGTTCGGTTTGCCTCTGGACCCGATTGCGTATTAATTTTAAGATTTCGCGATCGTTCAACCGGTCTCGGAACTGCTCGCGGAGCGATTCTCGTATAGCCGTCCATTCTAGCGATCCATAAGAGCGATGGTATCGCCAATACCATTCGCATGCCTTTCCAGTTAACAACACATGGAAGCTGTTGCATAGAGCTGTAAAGTCACCTCGCAAGGTTTGATGCGTAAGGACTTCGACCTTGTATAGAAAGGAATCAACTGTTATAGTGGACTCCTCCCCACTGAACTTGGTGTTCCACGATGCTAAAATTTGAGCTACCTTTTCAGGCGCTCGAAAGGAAGGTGGCGGATGGTTGAAAGCAGGATTTCGAACTAGTCTGCCGCCATTTGGAAGGGGAGGTGGAGAGTTATGACGCAAATAGTTCCTCGCTGGGGGTATTTCACAAAATTCGGGTGGTGGCTGTTGAGGTCGCGGCTGACGAAAATTAGGTCGCCGATTCTGAGGAGGTCGGGCTTGGTTATGTTCCCCGGAAGGACGAACTGGTGGTGTGTTCCTGGAGGTCTCGCGATTACTTGCGGCTTGTCCGGATGTATTTGGACTAACCCGAGATTCCTCCGCGTGTTCTCTCACTGCCGACACAATCATTGACCGTAATCGCGGAATAAGCTGATTAATGAGGTCATCCCCTGATGCCTGCGGAACTGACCTCCCCGAGTTCGGCGAAAGATCAGCGCTAAAGTTGCCGTTCGGTGGAACCGAAAGGCCGGTTGCCGCTCTACGTGTCTGCGAACGTGTGACACGACCCTCCATCACTTTAGGAACGGCCCCTTGAGATGTAGATGGGTGTACGTTCTGTACAAACTCTTCCGCGGCCTGACTACGAGATGGGGAAGGGAATCGTGGCACCAAATTTTCTGGGAGCAATCGTCGACGACAGATGGGGCAAGAGTCGCGATTTCTCAACCATTTCATGACACATGCTTGGTGGAATTCATGCGCACACGGTGTTCGAACGAGGTCTTCGCTTGTTCTCATCTCGTTTCGGCAAATGGTACATACACCGTCTTCTTCATCCATTAAATCCCCAAGAAACTGGGGTTCAGGGCTATGCTCTATAGGCATGATGGAATTAATTACAAAAAGGCAGTTCAAGTTAAAAAAAAAACAGGAATACTAAAGTCGAAGTAATAGATTGCGTCAATACGCACAGCAGTGTCAAATCAGGGATATTTACGAAGTCAGTATGAATACTGGCTAGCACAATTAGTGCACGTCGGGAATTCAAAGTGCACTTAATTATAGATATGTATGTACAAAAAGACAATTTGCATTTTTAATAGCTTATACGAATAATAAGAATGATAAGGGTGTATACTTTTAGAGAATTCAACAGTATAGTATAAAGAAGGGTGCGCGTATGTAAAATAAGATAAGATACGCGCCTTTAGAAAAAAAAATACAATCTATTGTAATAGAGAAGAGCATACGTGTAGTAGGTGCAAACCACAATTTATTCAGCGAGTGGCTTACTTTGACTAATGTTCAGACAAAAAGAAAGATTTTCAGCATAATAATAGCGTGTAATAATAATGCATAGGAAAAAAAAAAAAAAAAACATGCATGCATCGCCAAGAAATCCCGAACCGTAAAATTTCTCATTCAAAGGAATAATTAGAATGATTAGAATGTATAATAAATACCGTAGTTTTAGCTTTCCAATATCAAAGAGTGATTAATAAAAAAAAATAGTTTGTAGTAAGTACGCAAATGAATAAACAATCTCCCCCTCTCCTTCTCCTCCCTCCTCACCACGAATGTAATAAATAGACTATGTGATCAAGACGACTTGGAAGAGAAAAGGATATGTCCATCCTGGACTAGCAACGGGACTCAAAGCAATATATAGGACGCAATCAACACTTCTCGACTAACTTCTATTCTACTACCAACGCTATTTGGTCACGAGACTGGCACCATTGCCAATTTCGTACAACTCTCAAATACCGTTGACAGCAGCGTAGAAGTCAGAAGAGAAGGCGATTCGAACTCAGAAGGAGAAAAAAAAAAATTGTTGAGTAGGATCACTGATCTGCAACACCAAGGTAGCGATGATTTCTTCCTCGGTTCCTGGTCTTAAGATCGGAATCCTTCCAATCGAACAACAACTCGCAGGAAAAGAGGAAGTCATACGCTACATGATATGTAATAATACCATCGAAGACAAAACAAAGCAAATCAGCGCCTGTTAGGGATGGAACTTGACTCTACTTTAAAAGGATGTGGACTGGAGGGATCACCAAGTCCTATGGTCTGCTCGGGCATAAAACAAAACAAATAAGCAAGCGTAAAGCCGACAAATGGAGTGCTAATGCACTCCAAATTTTTAGGACTGGTGTAGTGTGGGACCTAATAGTGGCGTGGACTCCAGGTGGGACTGAGTCCAAGTCATCAAGGACGACTAATAGATGGTTTTTTTGGCCCCACGTTGGGCGCCAATTGTAATGATGGGAGTCGGAGGACGAGGGTGAGGATTGGCCGTGAAGGCCAGAGAAAAAGAAAGACATAGGTTCTAAACCCTCTCCAAACACTGCCAGTGATGTGCGCTCGCAGACCAGCTCAGTAACCGGGAGTTGCGGGGTGGGTCTACGGCAGCTATTGGCCTCCTCCATCAAATACAATAAAAAGATATCGCACATCAAGCCCGTTAACAAAAGAAATTACTACTCTAACCAGACAGATATAAAATTGCAGCGAGGAAAATAAAAGATCGAAGGGACGCCTATGCGTCAAAACTCCCTAAACCGGCAAAACAAGTGCCCGTGAAGGGACGAAGAGCTCTACAGCCAAACTACTACTGCGAAAATGCAACAAGGCAAAACAAAAGGGGAGGACGAAAGGTTACCGTCCAGTCAGGACAGGTCCTTTTCTTCTTTCCGTCGTGAGCCTAAGGTGTAAAGCGGCTCTTCTATGGCCCGTGATGTTAGCGGCCAGCGCATCGATACCCTCCCTTCCATGGATTTCTGGGCGCGCATAAAATTCAGAAATCCCCAATTTAAGATTCATAGCGTATTGGTGAGAGAGAGGAGGAAGAGGAGGAAAATTTGAGACCTTAGCCTGTCATTATGTTATATATAATAAAAAAAAAACACACGCATCCAAGGAATCCATGTTATGCGCAGGTAATTTGGAGGGTTTAAAATAACTTCTTGAGGTACTTAAATTTACTATTACTTACTAACTATGTGTAGATCTATATATACATATATACCTATATATACATCTGTATATATACATATATATTTTTTTGTTGTATTAAGAAAGAATCAGAAATGCCATAGGTCAAAATTAATTTCGAAGGATAATGCCTTTACTAGTACTTATCGTGTTTGACTGTTAAAGTTTCTAAAACTCGGGACAGCTTCTCACTTCTGATCCGAAACTTTTCAACACACGCTGTATCATTATCGGAGACAAGTGGATCATCCCTATGACTATCACTACTATCAGTTAATAACAGGTGGGCAGGTTCCAGCTCAGTTTCAATTGAAATTTTATGCTGTGACGAATTATGTTTGTGTTTTGCAATGCTGACAGTGTTTGAATTATTACTACTAGCATTGCTAAATGCAATAATGTTCGACGATGTGGACGACCAGCTAGGAATGCAATTGACCATCGAATTAACGTTAGCACTGCCGCTGCTTCCGACAATATTGCTCGATGGCGAATCGATAGTACTAACAACTACCGTTTTAAGATCTTTAGAACTGGTGCGACGATGCCTTAAGATACTAGACGCCGATTGAGGAACCTCAACAAGTGGCTTTATTTCTATATAACTGAGATCTTTTCGATTGTTGTTGTTGCTGTGAATGATGATCACGAAACTTTATATCGGACGTTTCATGTTTTTTTTTTTTCTTGTGTTTTTGTTTTTAAATGATTGAGGATATGTTTGATATTTGAGTTTTGATCATAGCGGGAATTGTTTCTGGAATGTGTGATCTTTTGACAGTAGTTTGAAGCCAAATTTGGTACGGCGGAAACTCTGTACCAACACCGCGCATCTCGATCACAATGCTTACTGGATCACTGGCACCATTTAAACACACACACACACTTACCCGGGGGCTATCGCGCTGGTGGCGAAGCCCCTCGTATCAAGAATTTGTTTGTTTATTGTAAATGCCGAGCTCGGGGCGTCTCCGTCTTCAATGCTTAAGACGGACTGATAGCGGCTTCTGCTGTCTCGCAGATCGAATTCCAACGCTCAATTCAAGTACGCAAACTGATTTGGCTCCGGGACGGGTACTCCATTAGATTCGAAACACAGACCGGGTGTAATTCACTCACTAAGATCGGCGGGTTTGGATGCTCGTAAACATTTTGGGGGGGTTTTGACAACTCACGTACGACGACCGTGTGATGGTGGCGGCGACGACCATCCGATTCCTCGTTGTTTATTCCAATTGTAACATACGACGTAAGTGGGATAGTGGGCGACGTTATCAGTGTATGCGTGCCGCGCGTGACTGTGTTTGGCGCGTATATTTTTGACGGGCGCACACACTTTTATTTTTCACCCGGAAATTTTCACGGCCATTGCAATTCTGATCACTAGCACCCGTAGCAAACTGCCAGTCAACGAACCATGCCCTTTTCCCCAATTCAAGCCAAGCCCGCCGCCAAATTTCCAATGCACTCACACCCGACCGACGAGATCCCGTCTAACCACGACGACGCGACGACCACTCAATCTCCTGCGAAATTAGCCGTTCTAGCATTGAAATTTCGCGCGATTTCACACGACTCTTTCACCGCGCACACTGGATAGGTATCTCCGACCAGCCCGATTCCCACTTTTCTCCGCAAAAAAACACGACTTCCCACCTGCGCGGTCCGGAACTCACTCGGCTCGTTTATTTAAACGCCATCGACGAAATACGATTCGTAAAGCGGACCTCGACTCGACGGGATGGAGGAAATCGTCCTCTAAACAATTCGCCCGGGGCGTAGCGGGAAAGATCACGTACGACTCTTTTTTTCACGTCCACCTTCCATGCGGTCCGGAAGCAACCTCTTCTCGGCGATCAATCCCCCACTCCTCCTCCCCAATCGGTCAAGTTTCTCGGTCCCTCCGCTCGAGTAGGTGGCGCTGTTTCTGCGCATTTTAGATGTTATGACCACCAGGATAATTTCCGACCGAATTTTATTTAACCAGTCCGGTAGGATAAATTCTGGTGCATTTGTGAAAAATACCACTACTGCGAACGCGGTAATATTTTCACAATTACACCAAAACTTCTCCTACCGGAAAGCGTTTTCCGTTTCCTGAAGAAAAGATGGCCGCAGCAGAACAAAGTCAAATCCGAGACGGAGATGGCGGTAAACAAATTTGAATTTGTTGTGCAACGGAAATATATGAAACATACGCAGATTGTTGCTTCCGAAGTGCTACATTACAAGAGTGAAGCTAGAGACTTGAAATTTTGTTTAAATGTTTGTAGGGTGATCTAATTAGTTGGTGGCAATGATGGGGAAGATCCAACCCAAGGAACCCTTACCTCCCCTACAAGTGAAATTTCAAATAGGCAATAACTTTCGATAGAATGAAGCTAGCGACTTGAAAAATTCGAGAAATATTTCTAGAATGGGTTAGTTAGTTAATTGATTTTGAGAATGGTCAAGATCCTACTGAATGAGTGCCAACCTCCCCTATGAACTGGCCATATAGGAGACCCATTCTTAATTCATGTGGTCGTTGCCAATTGGTACTTTTGGTATCACCACTAGGTCTGTACAAGTCTAGGGTATATACGCTTCGGCCTGGTTTCTTTTTTTTTTAAGTCGCGTTTTTGATCGCAAGTTTCGTTTTCATCATCATCGTCGTGGCGCGACAGCCCGACGTCGGGCCTTGGCCGCCTGGATCATTGTCCTCCAATTATCTCGGTCACGTGACCGCGTCCTCCAATTTTGGGAGCCCAGCAGCTGCGCGGCGTCCACACCTACTGAGCTCTCCCAACGAGATCTCGGTCGTCCTCGCAGTCTCGCTCCGTCGACTCGTTCTGCATTCATTACTCTCTTAGGCATGCGATCATCGTCCATTCTTTGTACATGCCCTGCCCATTGAAGTCGTTGTAGTTTGACGATTTTCGAGACTTGCAGCTCATCGTACATTTCATACAACTCATGGTTGTACCGGATGCGCCATCCATCTCGATCGCAAACAGCCCCGAAAATTCGCCGTAGAACCTTACGTTCGAAAGTGTCTAGCATGTTTTCGGAGGCTTGAGTTAGGGTCCATGCTTCGCAGCCATAGCATAGCACTGGTCGTATAATGGTTTTGTACACGCGGAGCTTCGTGTTTCTGTGCACATGCTTCGATTTCATTATGGGGAGAACCGAGAAAAAAGTCTTATTAGCTAACTGTATCCGTCGCTTGATTTCGTCAGTTTCGTTGGCGTCCCTTGACAGGTTGCAACCCAGGTAGATGAAGTTGTTCACGAACTCGATGTTGAGGTCCCCCACGTTGATGCTCGGTTGTGCAGGTGTCCTTGTCACCGATTGCATCATTATTTTAGTTTTACCCTCGTTAATACGTAATCCAACTTCCTTTGCAGCGGTATCGAGCGTATGCAGAAGTTCTTCTGCGTCAGCCAATCTTCGGGACATGATGTTGATGTCGTCGGCGTACGCTGCTAATTGTGTCGACTTGATGAGCAGCGTCTTGCTGTTGTCCATATTCATGGCCCGAATAACGTATTCCAGTGCTAGGTTGAAGAGCGTCGGTGCCAGTCCATCGCCCTGTTTCAAACCAGTGCGTGTTTCAAATAGATCAGTAAGTCTATTCTGGATCCTGACTTGTGAGACGGAGTTGGTCATCGTCATCTTTGTCAGTCGCACTAATTTTGCTGGTATACCAAATTGCAGCATGATGTTGTACAGTACTCCACGATCGATACTGTCGTATGCCTGCTTGAAGTCGACAAAGATTTGGTATACGTTTACGTTGTATTCCCAGCACCTCTGGAGTATCAGTTTGACTGAGAAGAGCTGATCGGTTGTGGAGCGACCAGGTCTGAAACCGCTTTGATATTCGCCAATGACTCGTTCTGCGTACGGTTTTATTCTATTTTCCAGAATTTTCGTCAAAATTTTATAGGACGTACAAACTAGTGAGATGCCCCTGTAATTCTCACATCGCAATTTATCTCCCTTTTTATGGATTGGACAGATGATGCTTCTGCGCCAATCGTCTGGGATCTCCTCGTTCTCCCATACTCGCAGGAGTAATTGATGTATGGCATCAACTAGACTCGTTCCACCGAATCTTAGCAGTTCAGCTGGGATCTCGTCAGCGCCCGGCGCTTTATTTCGTTTTAGTGACCGCAACGCGAGATCAACTTCCTCTACTGTCGGGGGTTGAATGGGTGGGCCTAGATCAACAATATCATCGAGAGCTTCCTGTGTGGGGATGTTAGATGGTCGGTTTAGAAGCTCTTCAAAATAAGAGGCCCATCGTTTGTTAATACCATCGGTGTCGCTGATGATGTTTCCATCCTTGTCCTTACAAAGGCTAGTCCTGGGTTGGTAGCCGTTCTTAATTGTATTTACTAGTTTGTACGCTTGTCTGGTGTTCCTATTAGCTAAGTTTTCGTTTATGTTCAGCAACTGCTCGTCAAAGTATTTACGTTTCTTACGTCTAATTATTCTATTCGATATTCGCCGTAGCTCGTCATATTTTTCTCTTCTGGCTCTGGTTCCTCGTTGAATCCATTGTCTGTAGGCCTCGTTTTTCGCGTCAAGTGAATTTTTGCATTCTTCGTCGAACCAGTCATTTCGCGCTCGCCGGGCTTTATATCCCACGACCTTCTCTGCGACATCCTTGATGGTACCCTTGAGTTCTTCCCAGAACCCATGGACGCCTGTGTTGCTGATGTTGTGTAGCATAGGTGATAGTTTTTCCTCAAGGGCGGTAGTATACGCCACCGCTGTAGCATCACTCAAGAGCTTATCAACCGCAAAGATTTTGGGAGGGCTGATTCTTGACTGGTGCACTGAGGAAATTCTACATCTGTAGGTCGTCTTCACCAAGTGATGATCTGAGTCGCAGTTTGCTCCTCGATAGGAGCGGACATCCATGACACTAGACGCCCATCTCCTGCAAATGAGGACGTGGTCAATTTGGTTGACGGTATGTGCGTCTGGAGACTTCCAGGTCTGCTTGTGAATGCGTCGATGCGGGAAACACGTAGAGCTTACGACTAGATTCCTGCTGCAGGCGAAGTCGATAAGTCGCTGGCCGTTATCGTTACATTCTTCATGGAGGCTGTGGCCTCCAGAGGTCCCCCGATGCCAACTTTCATTCCCGACTTTCGCGTTAAAGTCTCCCAGCAGCAATTTGACGTCATTTGTTGGAAGTGAGTCGAAGAGAGTTTCAAGGCGGGCGTAGAACTCGTCTTTTACTGCGTCTTCTTTAACTTCAGTGGGGGCATGCACATTGATGAGCCAGAGATTGAAGAATCGAGTCTTGATGCGAATCGCACACAGCCGTTCATTTATGGGTTTGAAGTCAGTAATATGCGGTTTGAGGTGATTGTCCACTATAAATGCTACTCCAAACTCCTTGCGGCCCGATGGTTTGCCACTTGTAAAAATTGTGTGCGATTTCTTGTCATTAATCTCGCTGCCAAGCCAATTTGTTTCCTGGACTGCAGTAATGCTCAGTTTGTACTTTTCGACCTGTTGAAGGAGGGCCTTCTCGGCCCCCGGTTTGTTCAGGGAGCGTACATTCCAGGATCCGAAAGAATAATCTTTTATTCGTTTGCGTGGTCGTCGTTGTTGATCCGTCCAATCCGAGGCTTTTGTTCCAGGTTTCTTGACATGGAGTGGTTTTTACAAGGACGAGTTGTCAGCACGTCGCTTAACCCCATTCGGGGGATGGCCTCGGAGATAGCTGCTTCAGATGGTTTAATAAACGTGCTGGAGCCCACACAACTATGTAGCAGGTCCAACTACGCAAGTCATTCCATCCTACTAGACCTGAGACGCTTAGGTGTTTGTCAGCCATTCAGGGTACAGCTATCTGCCTTTTCCAAACTGTCTTATCGCTAAGACATTGGCCGTCAGCGAATTGATACACTGCCGTTACCAGGGGGCGCCCACGTGGAGGACTATGGAAAAGGTCTTTGCCCCCCAAGTTTCGTTTTACTGTATGTTAATACGGTTAACTCTCGATTTCGCGTTCGGTCGCGAGTTTCGTTTTTCCGGTGTTATCACGTCTTTAAAATATTTGAATTACTATTTTAACCGTGATATCCCAGAACGCCAGTTAAGAATAATACAAACTGCTACACGTTATAATATTCTTTATTGATGATGAAGGCCAGACTACTATGGTCTGGTGGTACTCGAACAACTGATCTTATTTCTATAATCAATTCGCTTAAATACTATTCCTTATCAATACCTTGCCTAACGAGCTACTAGGGAAAATACATCACATTTTACCCTATGACTCATTTGTCTTATCTCTGAATAAATTCCCTAATTTTTCCCATATAGTACACCAAGCTGAAGGCCTTATTTGTATCTAATGATAACAAAGTCATTAGTTTAATGATGGAAATCATTGTGAAATGTTATGATGATTGTTATCGTTATCCCAATATTATCATGAATTCGACAACTCAAATTCATATGTGATAACTCACACATTTTGATAAGTTGATTGATGATCACTGGTATATATACAATTAATAAAGAATTATATTCACTATCCAGCAATATTTAATTATTTATTTTACGATGAAGACAACGTTTCGCATTATATATGCATTTTCAAGTCTAAATAAATTCAAGATTATAATCAATAAATTATTGATATAATTTTATAACATAGAAAGAAATTACCTTTACATTTATCGAGAAAATATATAATAAAAAACTGTCCATAAAAATTAAAATAATTATTATAAGGGTAATAGTTGAAATTATATAGACAAAAATTGATATATATTAAATATTAAATATTTAGTTGTCAAAATGTTTTAATCAGGTAACTTTAATTAATATTATTAAATATTACATTATATTTTTTTGTTGATTCATCTAACTCGGATCTTGAATTTAGTGAATTATTAAAATTTTGGTTAATATAAATTGCTTCGTTTATACGGATTTTATTCTTGTTACGATCTTTATCTATAATTATAGTGTTATCAAAATCCATGGTGTGTTTATCAATCATTTGATGTTTTATTAAAATAGAATTAGGATTATTATTAATCCTATAAGTACTCTGGTGTTCTTTAAGTCTTGTATTTAATTGCCTAATAGTGGATCCATAATAAGCAGTATTTAAATTATTGTCAGCACAAGTTTTACAAGGGATTTTATATATAATGTTATTATTTTTACCAGTATCTAATTTTCGTTTTGTATCAGTGTGAAGAATATTTTTTAATTTATTTATAGGTTTATAAGTAGTTTTTATATTAAGAGGAATACCATTATGTGTATTAGTTGTTTTTGGTAATATATTAGAAATACGTTGTGATAAATATGGTATATAGGTTAAGCTATTATAAATATTATTATGTCTATTATTATTATGTGTATTAGAACTAGTACTGTTATTAATATTACTATGATTATTTAAATTAACATGTTTTGTTTTATGTATGTTTTTACGGATATATTTATTAATAATTTTAAAAGGATAATTATGTTTAATAAGTATTGTTTTTATTTCATTTATTTGTTGTTGCCAATCTTGTAGTTCGGTTAATTTGAGTCTACGATATATATAATTATCAATACTATTATTTTTCATAAAAGAAGGGTGTTGAGAGAAATTATTTAAAATATTAGTGGATGATGTAGGTTTCTTAAACCATTTAGTCTTGATTGTATTATTATATCGAGTAATAGATAAATCTAAAAAGTTAATACTATTAAATTCATTCTCTTCTTCAATAGTAAATTTTATGTCATTATGTATGTTATTAAGGTCAAAAAGGATATTATTAATTTCGTCTTTTTATACTCTAGATGAAATCTGAGAGTATTATAAGTTTGCCACAAAGTTTGTAACGCTAAGAAATAAGGCTCGCAGAAAAAAATGAATGATACAGAAGTTCATATTATCACTCGAATATCTCAAAACCGGATGTCCGTCTGTCCGTCTGTCCGTCTGTCCGTCCGTCCGTCCGTGACCTCTCTAGCTCGAGAACGCGTTGAGCTATGAAGTTCAAATTTTGCACACGTTATTTTTGACAAAAAATGAAGGCTAAGTTCGTGAACGGGCTAAATCGCTCCACCCCTTCTACCCCCTCCCATACAAAATGACACATTTTTGAAAATTTACAATAATCAGATTTTCTCAGAAACTATAAAACATATTGCTTTGAAATTTTTAATATATCACTTTTATGATAATTGTAACCTATGTTATAAAACTTATTGTAATCCTCACCCTCCTTCTACCCCCTCCCATACAAACTGCACTATTTCATGAAATACGTTAAGCCAATTTACTCAGTACGTATACAATTTATCGGGCTGAAATTTTGTACTTAACACTTAATTAACAATATCAATTAGATTCAAAAAAATTAATCGAGTACCCTTACTCCGTCTACCCCCTCCCATACAAAATGACACATTTTTGATAATTTACAATAATCAGATTTGCTCAGAAACTATAAAACATATTGCTTTGAAATTTTGAATATATCACTTTTATGATAATTGTAACCTACATTATAAAATTTATTGTAATCCTCACCCTCCTTCTACCCCCTCCCATACAAACTGCACTATTTCATGAAATACGTTAAGCCTATTTACTCAGTACGTATACAATTTATCGGGCTGAAATTTTGGACTTAACACTTAATTAACAATATCAGTTAGATTCAAAAAAAAATAGTCGATTACCCTTACTCCGTCTACCCCCTCCTATACAATATGACACATTTTACCAACGTTGCTCTCTAGCTTGATATCGCTTTGAGCTAATACAAAATGTTGTATGTTGCCTACAACAACTACATTGCAACTACAACTACAACAACTACATTGCAACATAATGTAATATTTGTCAAGTTCATCTAGAGTATTGCATGATTGGGGTTTACCCCAATCGTAGTTCTTTTATGTTTAAGGCATAAATTAAGCATATCTTTTAATATATTAAGTGGTATATTAGTGTTTAGATTAATATAATTTTGTTCTATAATTTGTAATACTAGATCTATAGGTATATTAGTAAACATATCTACAATATCAAAAGATACTATTTTGTATGTATTATTAATATCCAGTATTTTTAGATCTTCAATTAATTTATAGGAGTTTTTAATGTAAATATTAAATTTATTTTTAATAGCATTAAGAATAGGTAATAAAAATTTAGAAATATTAGTCATAGGTGAATTTATACAATTAACAACTGGTCTCATTGGTATATAAAATAAATAATTAAATATTGCTGGATAGTGAATATAATTCTTTATTAATCACACATTTTGATTTTATTTTTCGGAGCTTTATGTAGTATTCAATCATTTATCTAATTTATATCCTATTAAATTTTTCGATCTGAGGCAACGGTTTGAAGTTATAAAGAAATTCATATTTCTCAGATTTTCATCTGCCAAAAGTTCAGCTTACATATTTATGATCAACTAGCTGCGATTGCTCGCTTCGCTCGCCCTCACATCTAGTGCTCGCTTCGCTCGAAACTTTCACCTACCCTGACTTATTTTTATCATACATGAAGCTGACCCCGCGAACTGCATCCCGGGCCCACTCTTTCTGCTAGTCAACAGGTGGTGTGTGTGTGGTTCTAGAAATGGATTACACTCTGAGCCACGTTTGTTGTGAATGAATAAAAGTCAATTTGTTTCCATTTGAATAGTTCATTTAATTCAAGGCTTTGTGATATACACTTTTAGTTTTTTTTTACGGTGCGCAAACAAATAGAGAATCTGGTTTTCCTACTCGCGAACAGGCGACGTACAATTGTCCGTGCGAGAAACACGGATTTTCCAAATTAAAGCCACACACATTTATCGACTGTCCTTGTGCTTTGTTGACTGTCATCGCAAACGCAAGACACACCGGGAATTGCAATCGTTTGAATTCGAATGGCAGATCAATGGTAATCTTTGGAATTCGTAGAATCAACACGTGCTCACCTTTGAATTTTCCTTTGAGAATTGTCGCTTCTATGACGTTGGGTAACAACCGTTTTACAGCAAGTCTGGTTCCATTGCATAGATTCGGCTGGTTCAGATTTCGAAGCATTATAATAACTGAGCCTATTTTCAGTTGCAGTTGCCGTGGTAGGAATCCTGGCACATCCAATGAATTCAAAAATTCTTTTGGGTAGTTGACAACATCTTCTTCGTTGGTGATGGTGTCCATAGATTTGTATGTCATTACTTCGCCAGGGATTTTCATTTGAACATCGAAATTCAATTGGTGAACATCGACATTCTTTGCTGCTAAAATAGCTCGTTCAGCCAACCATTCATGATTGGTGTAATTGCGTACGATGTTCAGGAAGACTTTTTCGATAAGTAGCCCCTTGGACTCGGTGAATTGACAAAAGAGAATGGGAAATTCACTGAAACAACTTGTCTCATCAACTGGAATATTTCCATTGCCGATGTCCAACAATAGCTTGGAGAACACATCAGCAGATTAATAATTTTGCAATGTATTGTAAATGTTTGTTGTCAGTTGTAATGTTTGTACGTAGGTCCATAAATGAGATGATTTTAAGGACGCGTTGAGTTGATCCGCAGGTGTTGATCTCGGAATGATGGGTAGCGTTTGACAGAAATTGCCGGAAAGCAGAATCATTGCGCCTCCAAAACCATTGTGATTATTGCGAAAGTCTTTCAGAGTGCGATCGACGGCCTCCAATGCACGTTTATGCGCCACGACTATTTTGCATATTTGCAAGACTTTAGCCATAGCAGAATTTTTCGAAGTCTTGCAAGTTGGTTCGCCCGTCACTTGCAAGTTCAATGGCAATTTAAAGGCAGAATGAGCCGTCCGTCCTCCTTCGAGTAACGTCGCTGAAATGCCAGATGATGCAGCTGCCAACGCTATGTCACTTCGTGATCGAATCGTTACCAATATCAAGGAAATGAGAAATGTTTTGTCAGTTCTCCCAGGCGCATCAAGAAAGAAAACGGCACCTTGTCCATCATCGATCGCTTTCATCAGTGTATCGTATGCACTTTTCTGCTGTGATTCAACAATGGAACATTTCTTTGCACTGCTTGACTCAATGCATCTCGATCGTAATCACGTTCTCGTTGCAGTTCCCGGTGGAATGCGTCGTGCACTGGACGATTGGGGGCCGGCATTCCTAATTTCCTCAACAAATTTCCACAGAGTAGTAAGCATATATCCAATGAACAGAAAGTTAAAATTGACTGGAATGGAGTTAAAGGCGAAAAACTGATAAAAGTACCAGTTTTTCCAAGGTAGCGGGGGAAACACAGGGAAGAGAGTGACGCAAACTTGGGGTTTTTACTACCCCGCCGACTTATACAACATATCAAAACTTCAGAACTACCGCACCTTTTGCACGCTAACCCCTCTTATTTGGTCTCTATTTATTGGATTATATATCCTTCATCAAAATGAGCGCCTCGTTATGTATGGCGTCGCTCATTTAAAGTTGAATATCGGCTTTTGAAATGCGAACTCTATGCAAAATGTCGTCTGAGTGTTTTCATGTGCGACAACAGGTCGTCCTCTTTATACCCTAGACTTTTAGTATGTTTTTGTCACGACGAAAATATGTAACACATTAAAGGAGGCTCCGGAGGTATAGCAATGTGTATATACAGGGTGTCCCAAAACCCCAACGTCAACCCGGAAACCGGTGATAGGCCAAGTGGTGGCCGTTATCAGAAAAGTATTAAAAAAAGTCTCTGTCAATTACTTTTTGACTTATAGACATTCAAAAAAGAATTGGAAAATTTCATACCCTGTGATGATTTTTTAAGTACTGTTATTACAAATTTTTATTTTTATTTTATGAAGCAACCCTGACTAACTGTTCTATAAATCACAATCTAAAAGTAAAAAATTACTGTATTGGTTTTAAATAAAATATGACTTTTTCCCCAATTTTGTACTCAAAATTATCACTTATCCCAAATTCAACTGACTGCACTGTAAAAAAAAATATACCACGCGGTTTTGGCAAGTAACTGTAAAAGATGGCGCATTTTGTCCAGATTCCAAAATGGTACGACACTTCCTATATTATCTCTTAATTGAGGTGAAAAGAAGTAATAATCTCATTTAGGCAAAAGTGTAATCTATTGAACAAAAAAATCAATTTACAATTAAACGTTAGAACTTCAATTTACAACAAATGTTCAAAATGTTTGCCTTCAGCTGCAATGCAAGCACGACATCTTCTTAAAAAGATCGAGTTATAAGCCAGGCGAATCTTCCGGAACTAATGGCTTCAGCGGCTTCCGCAATTTTTCGGCGGAGTTCCTCCAAATTTTCTATTTCTTTCGTGTAAACCTTTTCTTTTACCGCTCCCCAGTAAAAAAATACAGGGGATTTAGTTCAGGTGAACGTGCCGGCCACGAAATTGTACCAGACCGTCCTATCCCGTTCCTTAGGTCGGATCTAACCCATCTTGAATACCAACTAACCCGATCTCACTTCAAATATTTGACCAAAACTTCAAGTCGCTGGCATGATTCTGTCAAAAGTTATCGCTTATTTGAAGTAGGGGAGGCAGGGACTGCTGGGGTGGTATCTTACCCATTTTCAATATCAACCAAGTAGAATTGACTAACAACATTTTGTCAAATTTTCAACTCGCAAGTGTCATTCTATCAAAAGTTATCGTAATTAAAAGAATATTTAATTTTTTGAAATTTGTAGGGGAGGTAGGCGTTTCTTTGATCCGATTATGCCCAACTTACTAGAACTCAAGCAGCTTCTCACCCTAGGGTTACATGCCAAAAATCAGGTGTTTACGTCAATTGGTTCAAGAGTTATAGACAAAAAACCCGAAAAGTAGGGTAGTACGGGGCTCTTTGTAAGAAAATTACCGTTAGTTTTCAACTGATCGATTTTTTTTTCCAGGAGGGTAGAAGAATATCCTCACGAACAATCTACCAAAGCTAGAGCTTTCCATGTTTATTTATTCGAGAATTATAGATACATTTAATTATTTTACATATATAGGGGAGGTAGGCGTTCTCTTGGCCTGATCATGCCCATTTTCAATACCAACTAAGTAGATTATACTTCCAACATTTGACCAAAATTTCGAGCCTCTAGCTTCATTTTGCCGAAAGTTATCGTGCGAACGGGCAGACAGACAGACAGACATGGCTAAATCGAATCAGGAGGTGATCCTGATCATTTATATATATACATTGCTATACCTCGGGAGCCTCCTTTAAGGTGTTACATATTTCCGTGGTGACAAAAACAATATACCCTATACTAAAAGTCTAGGGTATAATGATTAGGGTCACCTCCTGATTCGATTTAGCCATGTCTGTCTGTCTGTCTGTCCGTTCGCACGATAACTTTCGATAGAATGAAGCTAGAGCCTTGAAATTTTGGTCAATTGTTGGTATTGAAAATGGGCATGATAAGGCCAAGAGAACGCCTACCTCCCCTACATATGTAAAATATGTAAATGTATCTATAACTCCCGATTTAATAAACATGAAAAGCTTTAGCTTTGGTAGATTGCTCGTGCGGATAATCTTATATTCTCCTGAAAAAATAAAATTGATCAGTTGAAAACTAACGATAGATACTGGAGGATCATGGACTGAGGATTAGCATATCAAAGACCGAGTATCTTTGCTGTCCTTTCTCAGATCCAGAGAGACCGACACCAGATATCTACATTAAAGGAGAGCAGTTGAAGTCCTGTACATGGTTCAAATACCTGGGCTCGATGGTCAACAAAGAAGCTACCTGCGATGACGACATCAAACATCGCATCAGTGTCGGTTGGATGAAGTGGCGAGAAAACTCTGGAGTTTTCTGCGACAAGAAAATGCCACGAAAGCTTAAGGGCAAGTTGTACAAAACGGTCATACGTCCCGCACTCATGTATGCGTCTGAATGCTGGACTATGTACAAGACATATGAAAGCAAAATGACTGCGACTGAGATGAAAATGCTACGGATGTCAGCCGGTGTGACCAAAAAGGATCATATCAAAAGTACCTACATCCGAGGCAGCTTGTTCGTTGAGCAACCGATCACTGAAAAGCTCGAAGATCGTCGTATGGATTGGTATTGCCACGTTCTAAGGCGTCCGTCTCAGAACCCTGTCATGAAGGCACTATCAACGAATGTTCCATTTGCTGGACCCAAACGCCGAGGCAGACGGAAACACACATGGATCGATCAGATGAAAAAGCAACAACAATACGTTAATCTTGGCGATGATACGATCCAAGACCGTGCTGCCTGCAGAAGGAAGCTGAGATTACACCGCCAGAATGGGCGAAGTGCCAACACCACAGGCAGAGCAACGCGAAGCCGCAGAATGGTATGAAAGGGCAAGGAAGAAGAAGTTGAAAACTAACGGTAATTTTCTTATAAAGAGCCCCGTACTACCCTACTTTTCAGGTTTTTTGTCCATAACTCTTGAACCAATTGACGCAGACAGCTGATTTTTGGCATGTAACCCTGAAGTGAGAAGCTGCTTCGGTTGTAGTAAGTTGGGCATAATCAGATCAAAGGAACGCCTACCTCCCCTACAAAATTAAAAAAGTAAATATTACTTTAATTACGATAACTTTCGATGGAATGACACTAGCAAGTTGAAAATTTGGTAGAATGTTGGTAATAAGATCAAGTTAGTTGTTATTGAAAATGGGTAAGATCCAACCCAAAGAACCCCCACATCCCCTACAAATGAAACTTGAAATATGCGATAACGTTTGATTGAATGAACCCAGCTAAATTTTGGTCAAATGTTTGAAGTGAGATTGTTTTAGTTGGTATTAAAGATGGGTTATATCCGACCTAAGGAACCCCTACCTCCCCTAGAAATGAAACTTAAAATAAGCGATAACCAACGACAAAAAAACCAGCGACTTGAAATTTTGGCCAAATTTTTGCAGCAGAATCCAGTTGGCTAATATTGAAAATACGTAAAATCCGACCAACTAAACCCCTACTTCTCCTACAAATGAAACTTCAAATAAGCGATAACTTTCGATAGAGTGAAGCTAGAGACTTGAAATTTTTTATACCCTAGACTTTTAGTATGGGCTATATTGTTTTTGTCACGACGGAAATATGTAACACCTTAAAGGAGGCTCCGGAGGTATAGCAATACATATATATAAATGATCAGGGTCACCTCCTGATTCGATTCAGCCATGTCTGTCTGTCTGTCTGTATGTCCTTTCGCACGATAACTTTCGACAGAATGAAGCTAGACCCTTGAAATTTTGGTCATTATTATCTGGTTGGTTGGTTTTGAAAATGGGCATGATCAAGACAAGAGAACGCCTACCTATAATTAAATGTATCTAAAACTCCCGATTAAATAAACACGAAAAGCTCTAGCTTTGGTAGATTGCTAGTGAGGGTAATCTTATACTCTCCTGGGAAAATAAAATCGATCAGTTGAAAACTAACGGTAATTTTCTTACAAAGAGCCCAGTACTACCCTACTTTTCAGGTTTTTTGTCCATAACTCTTGAACCAATTAACGTAGACACCTCATTTTTGGCATGTGACCCTGAGAGAAGAAGCTGCTTAAGGTTCTGTAAGTTGGGCATAATCAGATCAAAGGAACGCCTACCTCCCCTACAAATTTCAAAAAATTAAATATTACTTTAATTCCGAATACTTTCGATAGAATGATACTACCGAGTTAAAAAATTGGTGGAATGTTGCTAGTAAGACCTACTTAATTGGTATTGAATATGGGCAAGATCCGACCCAAGGAACCCCCACCTCCCCTACAAATGAAACTTCAAGTAAGCGATAACGTTTGATTGAATGAAACCAGCGACTTGAAATTTTGGTCAAATGTTTGAAATGAGATTGAGTTAGTTGGCATTAAAGATGGGTTATATCTAACCTAATGAACCCCTACCTCCCCTAGAAATGAAACTTAAAATAAGCGATAACTACCCAAGTAGCACAAATCGTTCTTGGACGGTTAAATGACCGTCCCATAACCAAGGTTAGATTTGGCAACGTTAGATATTAACGTAAGAAAATCGTTGTGTTCACGTGCTGCCAACCGGATTTGGTCAGTTAGAATATAACGAAAATATTTAATTGTCATGTTTTGGTAATGTTATGAGAACGTTAGTTGTTTACAATTCTGTTACAAGTTTAACGTTCTATTAACGTTATTTATAACAATTTAGTTACAAATTTAACATTATGTTACCAATATTTTTTTTAACTATTTAGTTAGAATATAATGTCTATTTCACGTTCTTGAAACATTCGAAATAAACTATATAGTGTTTATATAACATTGACACAACGTTAACTTAATATGCACATCTAACGAATTTGTTATAATATAACATTATAACAACCATTTAAGCTCTTTCTCACGTATTGATTCGGTGCAGGTTAGAGTAACGATATATAACACAAACAATACCTGTTGTCCATGCATTGAACGGCAGTCTGGCTCGTCAAGGTAGTGCCGCACTATTCACATTAGCCAAATTGCCGGAAAACTAACGAAAAATGCGAAATTTCCCGTGTCGCACTTTCATAACCACGCACTTTTCAACAGTGCATTTTGCTTGGTATTTCACGGCACGTTCACGTTTTTTTCACTTCCGCACGGCACTGATAACCACTACTTTTATTTGCACTTGCAATCGCGACACTAAACTCACTTTACGCACGAAAATCGCGAAATTTCAGCGGGCGACCGCACGTGTTTACATATCGTTGACTGCTTGTCATGTCATCAATCGCAACAATTTTTGGCACGATTGCCTGAGTTTTTCCACGATCGAATTCGGCCGAAATACGAAGACACGAAACACAACGAAACAGTGCAAACGCGGAATTTCTTTTTCAGATTACTAATGAATTGTTTCGTACCACCACTAATGAAGCACAAAAACTAAACATGCTTCCACGAAACGGAACACGAACGACCGAAAACTTATCTGTGACACGATATTTGCTGTATTGCCACTGCTGGCACCATAGATATAGTTGACAACCTGACAATCTAGTTTCGAAGTATCACAATATTGTTGGTTATCTAAAATCGTGCAACGTTATACATCAAACAATATTATTATGAATCAAACTCAGAAGTTGTATATAGCAACACGGTTGTTATAAGTACAATAATATAATAAATTGTTAAAAATATAACAGTTTCTTTAAGAGCATTACAATTTTGCAATTTTGAAACAATTTTGTAACACTTTACTTACGAAAGTTTTGTTATGATTTTAACAATAGAATTACAAAGTGACACACTTTTTATAATTGTAACAAATATAATAATCGTTACAAACCTTACAATTCGGTTTGGTGCTACAACAATAAGTGGTTATATTGTAGTTAGATATATAACACAAACGTTTCGAAACAATATTGTTTGGAAATAACTAAACTACAACTTCTGGTTATCGTTATATTCTAACCATGGTTATAATGTGCTACTTGGGTAACGACAAAACAAAGCTAGCGACTTGAAATTTTGGCCAAATATTTGCAGCAGGATCCAGTTGGCTAATATTGAAACTACGTAAAGTCCGACCAACGGAACCCCTTACTTCCCCTACAAATGAAACTTCAAATAAGCGATAACTTTCGATAGAGTGAAGCTAGAGACTTGAAATTTTTTTTCAAATGTTTGTAGGGTGATCTAATTGGTGATGGGTGATAATGATGGGCAAGATCCGACCCAAGGAACCTCTACCTCCCCTACAAGTGAAACTTCAAATAAGCAATAACTTTCGATAGAATGAAGCTAGCAACTTGAAAAATTCGACAAATATTTGTTGAATGGGTTGAATGAGTGCCAACCTCCCCTATAAACTGGCCATATAGAAAATTCACTTTTAATGCATATGATTGTTGCCAATTGGTGCTTTCAGTATCACCACTAGGTCTGTACAAGTCTAGGGTATATACACTTCGGACTCCGGGCCGAAGCGAAGCTTAAACGAACAGACAAAAAAATAATCGGGAACAAATCGGACGAATGGGTCTTTTCATGTGCAACAACACGTCGTCCTTTTTTTCGGTTTTAATTGTCCGTTAAAATCTAAGTTCGGCTTAAAGGAACAGATCAAAAAAACTTTGAGGCGAATCGGACGAATGGGTGTTTTCATCTGCGACAACAGGGCGTCCTTAAATTTCTTTATGTATACAATTGGAGGGAGCATTGCAAACACAAACAAAAAAAATTTGAGCCAAATCGGAGATGAAAAAATTTCTCCACACAAAATGTATGGGAAATGGAATTTTCTCAATTTTCCTGGAAAGTTTCCTATTTTGGGCCCCGTTAGTATCTAAGTTGGGCGTAAAGGAGCACAACAAAAAAAAAATTTGAGCCAAATCGGAAAAAGGGTTACTGAGTTATGCCTGTACATACGTAGACGACTTATTTTTAATAAGATAAAGTGGATTAAAATTATTTCTAGACCTTTCATAACTATTTTTTCCTAAGGCCCAATAATTGACTTAATTTCACTGACCTCTATGCGCATGCAAAAAACCATTGCGATTTGCTTGTGTTTATTATGGGCCTGTCATACATTTGCATGTCACTCATGCGTGTTTTTCACTTATGCATTTTGCACTTATAGAGGCAATATTATATGAAAAATAGGTGAACAATTCCCGGGCTTTTATATATTTTGCACTAATGCGGTTTTTGCACTTAAGCGTTTTGCATTTATCCATTCTCGCCTGTGTAGTATAAAATATTTTCGTTACCCATTATGGTATTTCATCCTTTATTAATAATTGTGTCGAAAATTTCATTCGACTTGGGTACTTATACGTGAAAGTTCACCCAGAGCACTTTGGATAGATTCAATTAGCTGTTTTTCGTCCTCGAACTGAATGCTTCCTTCATCCTTTTTCGAAAAAATTATCCTCAAAAATGTTGCTGAATATCTAAGTCTGAGGCACAGATATAGTGCCATAAATCCACATTTAAAGCTTGGATTTACTTTTTATCAGTCGGACTGTATAAATGGGAGCATTACCCTACTACTATGTCCATCTAAGTGGCCTCACACATGCAATATTTTCTTCAGCACATTGAGCAAAAATTTGAAGATTAAATTATTGTTCAATAAATTGCGTGTGTGAGGGTGATTATGGTTCAATAATAGGGGTGTCCAAAATATTTAATGTTTGGTAAAAATTTTCAACCAGCTTTGAAAATTATTGCAGGCCATTCAATATTTTGCCACTGAAATTTTCGAGTAGGGTTGGGTGGAACAGTTCATACTCCATTGTATCGATTTGAGTATGAAATTGATTGTGTATGTTTTTTGGGGGTGATTGGCGCATTCATTTGAACAAAATATTGAACATAATTTGCTATAGGGTGAGGGGTCCACTGGTGTTAAAATTTTTGAACAAGATGATCTTCAAAAAATTTTTCAATAGCAATAACATCAATGGTCCGGATGCGGATGGACTTAGCTACTCTATCCGGTATTTGCCAAAGGAATTGAGAAAGTTGCTTCAGTTACTTATGTATGTTGCCGGCATATATGTATATCCTCTCCGTCGAGCCGCCTTTTACTGCTACGACCTGTTGCTTATTCTCACTCCCACAACACACAGGAATATATTAATAATTATATATATGATATATGTACATATACTTTATAAGAGTGCATATACAGGGCAGAGAAAACAAATTTGCTGAAACCATTTTATTCTCTTTTTCGGAACCGCTTCGAAACTTAATCTGACATTTGGAACGATCTTCTACCACAGAGCAGATATACTAAGAGCAGGAACTCAGAACAGATTTATTTTTAAAGCAGGATGCAAATAATCCCACGCACACAAATAAACCCCACCACTCTAGAAGGAACGGCTACAATTTAAAGTAAACCGACCTTTAGAGTGATAAGAACAACAACACATCAAATCAACTGTGTCTGTTGATTAAAAAGCCAAAGGTTTCTCAGCTGCTATTGTATGCGTGACATACATAGTTCCTCAATTTCATATGTGTGAGTTACCATTTTCGGCCATTGCATTGGTGCATTTCCATCTTTGTGGGCGTGGCTTGGGACAAGTGCATGATGAAACGTCTGTAATGAAAAAACGATTTGTTTGAAAAATTTTACAAATTTTAAAAACACCCTAATAGCACCTCCACCACTTTAGAAAAAAATCATTTTACATCATAATTCATATGCCAGAAATCATATATCATACTAAACCGGGCCGAAGCTTCGCTTCGAGTCCGAAGCGTATATACCCTAGACATGTACAGACCTAGTGGTGATACCAAACGTAATAATTGGCAACATATGGTCGTTGCATTGAAAGTGAGTTTCCTATATAGCCAGTTTATAGGGGAGGTTGGCACTCATTCAGGGAGATCTTGACCATTCTCAAAATCAATTAACTAACCCATTCCACAAATATTTGTTGAATTTTTCAAGTCGCTGGCTTCATTCCATCGAAAATTATTGTTTATTTGAAGTCTCACTTGTAGGGGAGGTAGGGGTTCCTAGGGTCGGATCTAACCCATCTTTAATGCCAACTAACTCAATCTCACTTCAAACATTTGACCAAAATTTCAAGTTCCTGGCTTCATTCTATCAGAAGTTATCGCTTATTTGAAGTTTCATTTATAGGGGAGGTAGGGGTTCCTTGGGTCGGATCTTGCCCATTTTCAGTACCAATTAATGAGACCTTACTACCAACATTCTACTAAATTTTCAATTTGCTAGCATCATTCTATCGAAAGTTATCGTAATTAAAATAATATTTAATTTTTTGAAATTTGTAGGGGAGGTAGGCGTTCCTTTGATCTGATTATGCCCAACTTACCAAAACCTAAGCAGCTTCTCATTTCAGAGTTACATGCCAAAAATCAGATATCTACGTCAATTGGTTCAAGAGTTATGGACAAAAAAACCTGAAAAGTAGGGTAGTACTGGGCTCTTTGTAAGAAAATTACCGTTAGTTTTCAACTGATCGATTTTATTTTTCCAGGGGAGTATAATATTACCATTACGAGCAATCTACCAAAGCTAGAGCTTTTCGTGTTTATTTAATCGGGAGTTATTATTACAGTTATTACAAATACATTTAATTATTTTACATATGTGGGGGAGGTAGGCGTTCTTTTGGCCTGATCATACCCATTTTCAATACCAACCAACTAGATCATACTTTCAACATTTCACCAAAATTTCAAGGCTCTAGCTTCATTTGATCGAAAGTTATCGGACAGACAGACAGACAGACGGACAGACAGACAGACAGACAGACTTGGTTGGTATTGAAAATGGGCATTATCAGGCCAAGAGAACACCTACCTCCCCTATACATGTAAAATAATTAAATGTATCTATAACTCCCGATTAAATAAACATGGAAAGCTCTAGCTTTGGTAGATTGTTCGTGAGGATAACCCTGGGGTAAGAAGATGCTTAAGTTCTAGTTAGTTGGGTATTATCGGATCAAAGGAACGCCTACCTCCCCTACAAATTTCAAAGAATTAAATATTATTCTAATTACGATAACTTTCACGACAGAGATTGTACACATTTCTGGATCGCAAAACCTTGTTGCCGACGCATTGTCATGGATCAATATCATCAACATGCCATTCACCATCGATGAACAACAATTATCAGATGCTCAGCAGGAAGACGACGAACTTCACCGACTTCTTAACAGCAACAGCAGTTCACTTTGACTACAATCGCTAACAACCGGTTCTTTTAAGGTCTACTGCGACATTTCGACTGGTCACATACGACCATACATACCACAACAGCAGCGAAAACAGGCCTTTGCCACGGTCCACGGACTTGCTCACCCGAGTGGCAGAGCAACCCTCCACCAGTCGCGCCAGAAATTCGTTTGGCCCAACATAAGGAAGGACACGTTACGATGGGCGCGCGACTGTATTTCCTGCCAACGAGCAAAGATTCAGCGACACACCAGGAACATTCCCATCTCAATCAAGGTACCAAACGAGCGGTTTGATCACGTTCACCTGGACATCGTCATCCTACCATTGGTAGGCGGTTACAGATACTGCTTAACGATGTTAGACAGATTTTCTCGGTGGCCAGAAGCGGTCCCCTTGAAAGACATGACAGCCGACACCGTCGCCAGCGCTTTTTTCAACGTCTGGGTAGCTCGTTTTGGGGCTCCCAAAACAATTACAACGGACCAAGGCTCACAGTTCGAGAGCTCACTGTACCGAGCTCTCACGAACCTCATCGGAACCAAGCGCATTCACACTACACCTTATCATCTAGCTGCCAACGGTGCTATCGAAAGGTGGCACAGAACCTTTAAGGCAGCTCTCATGTGTAGCCCATCAACACCTTGGACTGAGGTGTTGCCAACGGTCCTACTTGGACTGCGTACATCCATCAAGGAAGATCTAAAGGCTTCACCCGCGGAGCTTTTATACGGCGACCAACTTCGAGTTCCGGGTGAATTCTTCACCAACGAAGACATGCCAGCTGATCCAACGTACTTTGCGGAAAAGTTCCGCGAGTACATGCGACTTCTTCGACCCACTCCGACAGCGCATCACATCAAAAGGAGTTTGTTCGTCTACAAGGACCTGTATTCATGTACCCACGTCTTTCTTCGAGTCGACGCTGTAAGGCAACCACTGGAACCGCCTTACACTGGACCGCACGAGGTGGTTAAACGACTTAACAACAACGTTTTCATCATCAAGGTCAAGGGACAATATGATTCTGTGTCCACTGACCGTTTGAAACCTGCCTACTTTGCCAAGGAAGACAACGACGAACATCAACAGTATCTCCCACCTAAGACATATAGCAGATCATCAGCTCCAAATAACGCCAAAACTGGAAAGGGTGTGACTGTGGCGAATCTACACACCACGTGTGTGTCTATTTACTACATTGGTACTACAAATTTGTGGAGTTTCGATAGTTCGAACTCTCACTACCAGAGCAGGAATGAAAATGACACTTGAATTAAAATACAGTAGAGCTCGTGGAAATTAGAATTGCTTGGAAATTAGAACAAGCGAATTATGTACATTCGCCGCTCTAAAATTAGAATAAACTGTTCTAATTTTCAAGCGTAAGAAGTGTGACTTTACATTTTCCCTTTTTAGGGTTTTGTAGTAAAACAAAACCCTTGTGAAATCGGTCATGCGTCCGTCTGTCTGTCTGTCTGTCTGTCTGTCTGTCTGTCCATGGAATATCTCACGAACCGCTGAGGCTACATGTATGAAATTTAGTGAAAATATGTAGAAGTACTATAATTCTCTGGAGGAAGTGATGCATCGTAATAGGTCAACTTTGAGGGGGGGTCCCCATAGAGGGGAAATGAAGGACGAAATTTTTTTCTCATTCGGTATAGGCAAGTGGGGTATCGTAAGAAAGGTACCATCGAGTACATTCCATTTCTGGAAATTTCTTTAAATTTGAAGAAAGGGGAAAAGAGGGAGAGGGGAAAATATGTGATCCGAGTTTGTCGCCCCCCTTGCATTTCCAAACCGTTATACTTAGAGATATGAAAATTTACAGAAAAGCGGCATTTTACTAACGTAGAAAACTATAAATAATAGAATTCCAAAATCTCATCAAAAAAGGTTAATAATAGTACATTTCTATTTTTTCAGTTAGCACACCCCTGCACCCCTTAAACACACCCGAGGTCAAAAATATTGATGGCCAATGATAACCAACACCGTAGGCAATAATGCCTGTACGTTTCTTTACAACCATGTAATATTTAACAATAGTACATTCACTTAAAGTTAGGCATTTTTACACTATTCATACAAAAAATACACCTACCGGCTTCAAAGGTGCGAGTACTACTTGCATGTTGTTTTGCGTAGTGCGAATCGCAGTTATTGTTACATATTATGGTTAATCACATTTATGAAAGGGTAAAGATTGGTAGGGGGCGATGTGTGGTAATTGGCCAACTGTAACGGGCGGGGGAGGAGAGGGTGAGTGGCGAAATTAAGGTCAAATTTTGTTTATCGACTGGTATAGGCAAGTGGGGTGTTGTGAGAAAGGTAATGTTCAGTTTACTTTACTTATATTTGAAAAAAGGGGAACAATGAGGGAGGATAAATTATTAGATCGTAATTTGCCCCCCCCCCCCCCCCTGCATTTCCAGACCGTTACACTTAGAAAAATGAAAACTTCCAGGCGGGTGGGTTTCGAACAGTATATAAAGCGGGAAATATTGAAATTTGTATATCTCCTCAAAATAGGTTAATAATAGTTTGTTTCCATAGTTACAGTTAACGCATCCCTGCATCCCTTAAACACGTCCGAGATCAAAAGCACCGATGGCCAAGGATAACCAACACCATAGGCAATAATATGTTCTAAGTTTCATTACAATCACGTAATATGATTGGGCATATAAGATACTATATTATGGGTCAGACATTTTATTTTTTTTATCCATCTAAGTGGTACCAAGAAGAGCAAGGAGCCGATACTTACATACCAAAATAAGTACTTGCTACAAAACCCTCGGATTGCGGGCGTAGCCCTCTATATTCCAGTTTCATTTAACAATGAAATGCATTCCGTTACATTCTTGTTAAATAGGTACATAATGTTCTAAGAAATCTGCTACCGGAAGTTGTCACGTTTGGGTAATTGGGTAAATTTCGACAGATGGTCTAACAAAACGATTGTCCCGATATTTCCGGAACGAGATCGTGTAGTTAGGACGCTAACCGATTTCACCTTGCAAAATATGATAGAGAAATGCAATTTGGTATGATTGTTCGTGGTTCCTATACATTCATTTTAAGAGATGGAGCCACCTTGGACCCCGCGGCAGAGCGGCTGTGCGGGCGAAAAACCGCGAAATTCGAGCCCTTTTTTTAATATTGTCCTAATAATTTGTAAACGGTGCCTCGGATCAAAAAACTTAATAGGTTGTAAATTAAAGAGCGTCAAATTCTACATCCAATGCATTGCTCAAAGTTGAAATTTGATTTAGTAGTATAATCAAAATCGATAGTCGAAAAATGTCACTTTTTGAGGCTTTGGAGAAAAATCACACCATATCGCTTTTCAAGCTCACATATCTTTGTAACGGATACTCCAAATGAAAATCCGAACAAGTAAAAGTTGAAGATATTTTGATTACCGGTTTAACATGCTCAATGCTTTCCAAATCGGTTCGTTTTTAGTGTAGTTGTGAGCGAAAATGCAAAAATGGTTTTTAGCGATTTGAGCCTTAATAGCTGTATCTCGATAAATATAACAGCTAAAAGTTTTGGTTTACCCTTAATTCGTAGATACTTTAACTTTGTTTATAAAAGTTTTGCTAAGTTTTTTGTCAGACTAATTTAATAAATTAAAAAATTAGTTAATTAAATGATTAAATTTCTTCCATAATTTCAAAGTTCAAGCAACTTATATGACATTTTAGGTTGGTTTCTAACGTATTTGGTCATTCTGAGTCAAATGAAATCAACCGCTATTCCGTCCAACTATTAGTTCAAAAGATATTCACTTTTTTCCAGATTTTATTATTAATTAAATAAGCCTTTTTATTAAATACGTTGAAAACAAAAAGCTTTTGTGCCAGTTTTAGGATAGTCCCTAATGTATTTGGTCATTTTGAGTCGAATGAAACCAACCGCAATTCCTTGCGACCATAAGTTCAAAAGATATTTACATTTTTCCCGATTGTTTTATTAGTTAAATGAGCTTTTTCGTTAAGTAAGTTGAAAATAAAAGGTTTTTATGCCAGTTTTAGGTTGGTTCTTAATGTATTTAGTTAATCTGAGTAGAATAAAATTAGCCGTGGTTCCAAATGACCATTAGTTCAAAAGATATTCACATTTTTCCACATTTTTGGATTTGTTAAGGAAGCTTCTTTATTAAATAAGTTGAAAATAAAAAGCTTTGATGCCGATTTTAGGCTGTTTCCTAATGTATCTGATCATTTTGAGTTGAATAAAACTAAAGTCAATTCCATACAACAGTGAGTTCAAAACTTATTCACATTTTTCCAGATTTTATTTTTTTTGTTGAATATTTATTTTATTAAAAAAGTTGAAAATAAAAGGCTTTCATTCCATTTTTAGGTTGATTCCTAATGTATTTGGTCATTCTCAGTCGAATGAAATCAACCGCTATTCCATACGATCATTAGTTCAAAAGATATTATCATTTAAATAAAAAAAGATATTAGTTTGATAAGCTGCTTTATTAAATAAGTTAAAAATAAAAAGCTTTTCTGCCCATTTTAGATTGATACCTAATGTATTTAGTGATTCTGAGTCGAATGAAACCAACCGCAATTCCATACGATCATTAAATCAAAAGATATTCACATTTTTCCAGATTTTGTGATTAAGTAAATAAGCTTACGTATTAGATAAGTTAAAAATAAAAAGCTTTTATGCCACTTTTAACTTAGCTCTTAATGTATTTGATCATTTTGAGTAGAATGAAACTAACCGCACTTCCATGCGACCATTAGTTCGAAAGATATTCACATTTTTTTCAGATTATGAAGAGTGGCACATGCCCTTGCAGCACCCGGCGCTGTTATCCGTAATGGGAGCCAACGTTCTACTTCTAGTTTCCACCCCCAATCTCCAGGAGATGGAATATGTTGCTGAGTTTCCACAGCCTGCCAAAATTTCATGGCTTGAAGGGATGCCCTTTTCAGGTGTACCTCAAACTCACCAAATAACAATCAGCATCTACCATACGCGCTATCACTTCTGATAACTGTAACACATTGTCACGAAAAACAAAACAAATCAGTTTCAAATCTATCCGCTTACTGACTCGACGGTGCACAATGTGGCAATAGCGGACAAAAATAATTTTTATTGTTTTTTATTCTTGACTAGTTGATTAATTATGACTATGTACATGCAAATTGTATCTATAACAAGATACCTGCACCCGTTGCTAACGGATTGGCATTATTACTTCTCTCTTAATGTCACTTACGGGATATGCAGAGAGTAGCAAATCAAATTATCGAAATATACTATTATTAAACTTTTTCCTAAGGATATCAACATCCTGGATATTTAACGTCGCTATCCTAATTATATGCCGTCATCCTGGAAATTTTCATATACCTATATGTGCTTTAAGCGGCGAATAACTGTCTCTCCTTGCAATTTGGCCACTAATGAAAAGCCTTATAACACAAATTGTAGTAATCCTTCATATTTCTACCAAATTCCATACCTGTAGCTTCAGCTCTTTTCGAGATATTCTTTGAACAGGCTGACATCTGACTGATTTCATAAGGGTTTTATTTTTTCTACAAAACCCTAAAAAGCGTAACTATGACCTATGCTATCAAGCCAAGCTGTCAAGCAAAGACTTTTTGAACAAGATTTAATTATCTGTAAATTGAGACAAAACTTCAGCTACTATACTTACCGAAATAGAGCTATTAAAGCTGGAATCGATAAGAAAGCATTCCAGCATTTTCACTCACAACTACACTAAAAATGAACCGATTTGAAAGTATTGAGCACGTTAAACCGGAAATCAAAATATCTTCAACTTTTACTTGCACGGTTTTTCATTTGGAGTATCCGTTGCAGAGATATGTGAGCTTGAAAAGCGATATAGTGTGATTTTTCTCCAAAGCCTCAAAAAGTGACGTTTTTCGACCATCGATTTTGATTATACTACTAAACCAAATTTCAACTTTGAGCAATGCATTGGATGTAGAATTTGACGCTCTTTAATTTACAAACTATTAAGTTTTTCGATACGAGGCTCCGTTTAGAAGTTACGAGGAGAATATTAAAAAAAGGGCTCAAATTTCGCGGTTTTTCGCCCGCACAGCCGCTCTGACGCGGGGTCCAAGGTGGCTCCATCTCTTAAATTGAAAGTTTGGGCCCCACCAACATTCGTACCAAACGGCATTTCTCTATCATATTTTGCAAGGTGGCGTCGATTTATATCGCTTAGCGTCCCAACTAGTGGATATGGCCCGATGAAATCGACGTACAGGCGCTGAAATATGCGCTCAGGAACGACAAGATTCCCCATGGGAGGTC
The DNA here is from genome assembly GCA_964017055.1 of Chloromyia formosa. Taxonomy (NCBI): domain Eukaryota; kingdom Metazoa; phylum Arthropoda; class Insecta; order Diptera; family Stratiomyidae; genus Chloromyia; species Chloromyia formosa. Next base: position 52,968,392 of record OZ024816.1, on the reverse strand, counting down.
TAAGAACTTCATTTGGGGCTTTAGTCTCCTTACACTTAATGCATGCACTCACGAAATTTTTCACTTCTACTGACATTTTTGGCCAAAAGTAAAAAGTCCTGAGGCGCCTTAGTGTTTTTCCTAATCCTCCGTGCGCACATAGTGGATGATTATACGCGCGTGCAATTAAGGTCGACGTTAAGCCCTCTGGAACCCATAATTTCCATGAGTTCTCCTCCTGTATTTCGTTCCCGGTCGCATACTCCGAACGCCGGTATACAAATCCGTTAAGAACCTTTAGATCCGGAAGGCGGTGTTGGTTTTCTTGGATGTGTCGAATTAATGCGATATAAGAGTCAGACTTAAAACAGGGTGATGACAAGTCAATTTCAAGGGTCGTGTCTAAATCCAAGGATTCTATCGAAAGGGCGTCAGCTGAGTATCCACGGGAGAGCGTGTCGGGGACCACATGCTGGCTCCCTTTCCTATGCTTAATGGTGAATTTAAAGCTTTGTAACTTTAACGCCCACCTCGCTAACTTCCCATTTAAGTCCGGTTGGGACATTAACCACTTTAACGAGGCATGGTCGGTGATAACCGAAAACTCGTGTCCCTCGACATAAGCGCGGAATTTTTTAATCGCCAGCACCGCTGCCAGACATTCTTGCTCAGAGACTGAATAATTTTTTTGGGCCGAATTAAACTTTTTCGACATAAAGACTATTGGGACTTCAGCTCCGTCATCGTTTAGATGAACTAATACTGCTCCAATGCCAGACTGGCCCGCATCGCAATGGATAGCGAAAGGTTTTGCAAAATCCGGGCTATGCAAAACGGGAGCAGATGACAAGCTATCTTGTAAAACCCCAAAAGCCTTCAGTCCTTCCTCGGACCAAGTGAAACGTCCTCTGCGAAGCATGTCTGTCAGCGGAGCTGACAATGACGCAAAGTTGGGCACGAATCGACGGTACCACCCACATAATCCGAGAAATCGACGCATCTGTTTTACCGAACTCGGCCTTCGAAATTCGGCAATAGCACGGACTTTTTCCGGATTTGCTTTGATTGTTCCGTTCCCAATTATTTTATATGCCCTAAATAATGAACTTGCTTCATGAAGAACTTGCTCTTCTTAACGTTAAGGGTTAAACCGGCCTTGCGAAAACAAACAGCCAATTCCTGGAGGATCTCAAAATGTTCCTCGAATGTCTCCGTAATTATCAGCAGGTCATCCAAGTAAATGAAAACCTGGTGGCGCAGATGAGCTGGAACGACTCGATCCATTAGCCTCTGCATGGTCTGAGGAGCATTGCACAATCCGAACGGCATCGTTACGAATTGATACAATGGCCGACCTGGAACAGTGAAGGCCGTCTTCTCCCTTGACTCTGGGTCGAGTGGTATTTGCCAAAAGGCGTCTTTTAGGTCGAGACACGAGATAACCTCAGCTTTGGGGAGTCGACCTAGTATACCATCGATCAGAGGCAAAGGATAAGCGTCCTTGATCGTTATGTCGTTCACTTTCCGAGCGTCCAGACACATCCGGACCTTACCGGGCTTCACTACAAGGGTGCCAGGCGAAGACCAAGGACTGGTGGACTCTTCAATGACACCCATTGCAAGCATCCTGTCAATTTTTGCAAAGAGGTGCTTCTCGATGGCGGGGGAGACAGCAAAATGTCTCTGCTTAATTGGCCTGCTGCCGCCGACATCGATGACGTGTTGTACAAGACTCGTACGTCCTAAGCCCTCAGCGGAAAAAGAAGGAAAGCTTGCAACGACTGCCATGAGTTTCGCCTCTTGAGTTGGAGAAAGATCATGGGTATACTAGATTCCGCTAGTGTGAATGTAAATTACGAAAGCGATTTTGAAGGAGAAGACAATATTCCCCTGGCTGACCTAAGGCTGCGGCAAGAGACAATAGAATTGTTTCAACTTCTGGGACAGGTAAATTACGACAAAATCAAACTATACAATAGACAATGTAAAGGTCCCTTATTTACAATATGTAGGAAGTAACATCTACGGAGTTCGAAGGCGGAATGATGACAAAGTTGATGAAAATTCGGTTTCAACCAACAGTTGCGACTCTGACGACGAGGAGGTTGATGCCCGCGTTTCCCATGCAGAGGCAATTAATTGTTCCAATCGCTTGCTTTGCTGCGACAAAGCCGTCAACTTGTCAGCAAATGTTGGGAAAAGACAATCAAAAATAAGTGAATTTTTCACCACATAATTGTTTGCTTCATGTTTCATTTATACTCGTATGCTTTTACCTCTTAATAACCAAACTTACATAAAACCTTAAAACAATTCTTTTTACATTAACTTACGGACCACCTTTTTCGACATTTTTTCAAAACGCTTGGAAATTAGAAAATCTTTTAAATTAGAATTGGCCAAAACTTTTTTTTTCTAATTTTCGAGCGGCTACTGTATATTGTAACCAACTTCACTTGTGTACAAGCTTTTGTAGCATCGAGAAATCTCGCCTCAGAGGAACTTCTGGAGTGGCCCATAGGCTCAATTTATGGGACGAGAGAAGAGCGCGTTTAATTTTTCATGGGAGAGAGAAAGAACGGGACTATTAATGCCAACCACCAATAGGACGCGGATATTTGACAGCTATATATACAGCGGGGAGTCAGAAACGAAAACAAACATTTTAATATCGGTTTTCTGACACAAAACTCACAAAAACAAGTAACGCGCACATCACATCTAAATATTTAATGTTTTACCTATAAACAGACACCCCCGTCTTAGGGATACGCTGGTTATTTTTGCAGTCACCGACGAGGCATTTCAATTTACCACAACTCACTACCGCACCAAATTGTCCTACCGGAAATTTCACTAGTGTCTTCTCTACATAATCGCGGCTCTTTACACACAAAAACCGGCTCCAAACTTTCGCGAATTCAACCGTATTTACTTTTTGCCACTTTTTGCACAAAGCGTTTGACAGCCATATGCACAATACGTGAAAATGACAATCTTAAAACCGTTAACTTTACTCTCCCAGCTCTCGTCTTTTTCAAGAAGAAGATCGTAACATTTTCAAGCTGTCAATTTGTATGGTTTGATAGGCATATACCCACTCCTTTGTTAGTTATATATTCAAATAATCTCGCAGGCAAAAAATAATATTACGTTTAAATTACGTTTACACTATCCCCAGATTACTTCATCTGCTGCTTATTTTGGGTGTGGTGAGTTTAAAATTGTATGTATTTGACAGTTCCAGATTAAATCAGCCGGCGCAGATGAAGTAATCTGCGGATAGTAAACGTAATATTACACTATCCCCAGATTACTTCATCTGCTGCTTAATCTGGGTGTGGTGAGTTTAAAATTGTATAAAATATATTTGACAGTTCCAGATTAAATCAGCCGGCGCAGATGAAGTAATCTGGGGATAGTGTAAACGTAATATAAAGTTATTATTGTTGTAGCGCGTATCTTTCATTTATATTGAGATTTGGTTGCTATAGTGGTGACCCCGATAGAGCACAACGTCGGCCGGTGTGTTTATAGTAATTTCGTGGCGCCAAAGCAGAAATTAGCGAACGCACTTGACCACGTGGTTCATCCCGACGCTTTCGTACACCTTCGTCGTTTATTTTGTGCTACGATTTACGGCGTTCTTCTACAATGTCAGACACAGACGAACCAGGTGTGAAAACACCAGTAAACAACGTATTGTTTACACCAATGCAGGAGCATATGCTGCCGCGGGTAGAGTCGATGCAGAATCTTTAATATTACGTTTACACTATCCCCAGATTACTTCATCTGCTGCTTAATCTGGGTGTGGTGAGTTTAAAATTGTATGTATTTGACAGTTCCAGATTAAATCAGCCGGCGCAGATGAAGAAATCTGGGGATAGTGTAAACGTAATATAACTTCCACCGTTTTGGCAGCGACGCCCATCATTGTGGTTTGCGCAAGTAGAGGCGCAATTTGCGGCGCACAAAATAACTTCCGACACGAGTAAGTTCAATGCAATTATAGCTAGTATAGACTGTGCATTTTTGGAGCAGATAGCAGACTTAGTGGAAAATCCACCACAAGCAAATAAATACTCTGCTATCAAGGAACGCTTGATTTCCCGATTCGACGATGGTCCGGAAGTAAGCCGTCCCAATTATTCCGGGAAATGGTGGCATTAGCCGGAAGCCAGTTGTCAGAGGACGCGATAAAAATACTATGGTTGCGTCATTTGCCAGGCCAGGTGCGAGCGACACTTAGCGTTACCACACATAAGGATACGGAAACGTTAATCAAAACAGCAGATAAAATTATTGCAGAAATCAGCGTATGACCGACTCTTTCGGTAGCAGCAGTCAACGAGGTTCAGTGTCAACCGGGTGCTAGCGACGCATCGGAATTTAACAGCCTCTCTGACAGATTAGCGAGGCTGGAGAGGGGTTTAAAACGTTTACAGGAGTGTGGGAGTCCCACAGACGCACGTTCTGGTCCAAAACTTAAACAAAAACATAAAAGAACTACGATTGGGGTAAACCCCAATCATGCAATACTCTAGATGAATTTGAACCTGGTTAAAGCCAATAAATAATTTTGGTTGCAATCTCGGATGCATCGTTAAGACGTAAGACTAAGACGTAAGTCGTTAAGACGTTAAGACGTATTTCATGAAATAGTGCAGTTTGTATGGGAGGGGGTAGAAGAAGGGTGAGGATTACAATAAATTTTATAATGTAGGTTACAATTATCATAAAAGTGATATATTCAAAATTTCAAAGCAAGATGTTTTATAGTTTCTGAGAAAATCTGATTATTGTAAATTATCAAAAATGTGTCATTTTGTATGGGAGGGGGTAGACGGAGTAAGGGTAATCGATTAATTTTTTTGAATCTAACTGATATTGTTAATTAAGTGTTAAGTACAAAATTTCAGCCCGATAAATTGTATAGGTAATGAGTAAATTGGCTTAACGTATTTCATGAAATAGTGCAGTTTGTATGGGAGGGGGTAGAAGGAGGGTGAGGATTGCAATAAGTTTTATAACATAGGTTACAATTATCATAAAAGTGATATATTAAAAATTTCAAAGCAATATGTTTTATAGTTTCTGAGAAAATCTGATTATTGTAAATTTTCAAAAATGTGTCATTTTGTATGGGAAGGGGTAGAAGGGGTGGAGCGATTTAGCCCGTTCACGAACTTAGCCTTCATTTTTTGTCAAAAATAACGTGTGCAAAATTTGAACTTCATAGCTCAACGCGTTCTCGAGCTAGAGAGGTCACGGACGGACGGACGGACAGACGGACAGACGGACAGACGGACAGACGGTTTTGAGATATTCGAGTGATAATATGAACTTCTGTATCATTCATTTTTTTCTGCGAGCCTTATTTCTTAGCGTTACAAACTTTGTGGCAAACTTATAATACTATCAGATTTCATCTAGAGTATAAAAATGAAACGAACAGCGACGAAACCTGTTTTTATCACAAACGTTTTGGGAACAGGGCTCGGAAATGCCGCCCTTCATGTAACTATCGATTGTCGGAAAACTGAAAGTGTCGTCAAGTAGCGGTGTGACTAATGATGACACTTGCGAATCACACCGATTAGTAATACGAGATAAACGAAACAGCGTTTTATTTTTGATAGATACAGGGGCTAGTGTATCCGTCGTACCTCGCAGAAAGAAGGATCGTATCTCGGATTTTAAATTGTACGCAGCGAATAACTCGATCATCCATACTACGGCGAACGCGCATTAGATCTGGATTTCGGATTTCGAAAGCCAATGCGATGGTATTTCCACGCGGCGGATGTAAGTAGGCCAATAATAGGCGCGGATTTTCTTCGGGAATTTAACCTCCTTGTCGATGTCAAACGATAGCGGCTCATAGACGGGCATTCGCGAAATTTCGCAATTACAGAATTGCAAGAAAAGAACCACTTCGAAACGCTTTCTTCTTTTCGTCCGGATAATGAGTTTTATGGGTTGCTGGCAAGTTTTCCAGAGCTTACCGCGTCATCAAATTACACCAAGAGGCAACCGCACTCAATCGAGCATTGCATCCCAACTAGCATTTTTAGTAGCAAATACCAATGTTTTTGGTTTTGCCACTTTATTTTTGATACGGCAACGTTTTTGGTACCAGAATTCTAACTTCATCGTTATAAATCCTATAGCGTATCTCCTGGAACGTTCCGGTATGGTAACAATTGGAACATTTTAGTGGCATTACTTTTCGATATTTATTTGGGCTCCAAAGTGGTAATTTTTTATATCACGGAACTTGAAGAAAAAGTTGCGACAATATACTCTAAAAATGAAGGTAATTGTTCCGTTTGCTACTACATAGTAAAGAACTATGAAGTTTTTTTTCGAGTGGCGAAACCGTAGCTATATCTTCATTGATTCCACTATAGAGGAAGTTATTTTCGCAAGCTTAAATTCCGTATTTGGTACATTATTTGAGACCATAAATCGGCAAATACTTCAGTGGATAGTCCCATGAGCTACTGCAATGTCTCTAGGAACGTATATTTCACGTCAACCAAGTTTCGACTTTGACACATTATTAACCGTGTATGCGTCAAGTGAAAAATGAAGAGTGCGAGGTCTAAGTCTTATAAATTTTCAACTACCTTTTATAGAAAGGTAAAAAAGGCATTGGAAAATGACAAAGAAAACGTGGACCCAAAAATATTTAGCGCGGCAAAAGAAAATTCCGCAATGTGTAAAAATAAGTTCAGTGGAAAAAGTGAGTCCGATAATGTGCATGAAGCGAAAAAAGAAAACAAAGATATTTTAAGCAATACGCCGGAGAAATTGCATGTAGAAAGTAGCGATGAATGTGAAATTATGGCCGTTGAAGAAGATTTCTCAAATAGTGAAGTGTTGGAAATAGATAAAAATGTGAAATTCTCCGGAGAATTAAGAAAATGGGCCCTGGAATGCGGAACCAATCACTCCTCTTTAAACAAACTATTGACAATTTTGAGGGATGTGGGTATGGAAGTACCCTATGATAGTCGAACCTTATTAAGAACCCCAACTATCATTAATTTGGTTCCAATGGGTACGGGACATTATTGGTACTACGGAATTGAACAAAATTTAAAATTAACATTTAGTGAAAGAATGCCATGTAACACGTTGGATTTGATTTGCAATATTGATGGTCTACCTCCATTCAAAAGTTCGAATATTGAATTTTGGCCAATTTTGTTAAAGATTCATGGAATGAACGAAATAAGACCCATGGTCGTTGCATTATATTGCGGAAAAGGAAAACCACCACTCCAACAGTATTTATCATGTTTTGTCGATGAGCTTTCCAAAATTTTGCGGAATGGAATAATTATACAAAAAGTTCTTGTCGAAATTCGGATTAAGTATTTCGTTTGCGATACACCTGCCAGGAGCTTTATCAAAGGTAATTAAAACCTTCTCAAAATGCAAGATTCTGCAAGATAATTCTAACTCATTTTTGATTTAGGCACAAAAGGATTTAATTCGGTTTACGGGTGTCTGAAGTGCACGGTTGAAGGAGAGTACGATTTAAAGGGAAGACATATGAGCTTCCCAGAAATAAACTGCACAAAACGCACTGATTCATCATTTCGGAATCAAACACACAGTGAGCATCATAGGGAAAGAACTCCTCTCATCGATCTCCCAATTAACATGATCGAGGATATAATCGTTTCAGATTCTTTGCATTTAATCGACCTTGGTAAGATGGGGAAAATCAAATAATAAAATTGGCAACTAAAATAGTAAATTTCATTTCAAGGAATCGTAAGGAAATGTCTCTACGGCTGGGTGAACGGTTCCTGCAATTTCCGAACAAAGTTATCAGGAAAGCAAATAGAGGCAATGTCCAAGCAAATGGAACACATTAACGCTACAAAACCGAAAGAAATTAATCGATCCATTCGAAGTTTGATCGTTTTGAAGATGTGGAAAGGAACAGAATATAGAACTTTTATTCTCTATTTGGGACCTGTAGTTTTGAAAGACTTTCTTGCACCTGATATATACAACCATTTTATCAGTCTTTTTTGCATTGTTCGAATTTTATCCGCTAAAAACATAACAAAAATTGACGTAGCTGAAGTTCTAATAAACGATTACATTAAAGGTTTTATTAAATTGTATGGTAGGGACTCAATTTCTAGTAATGTACATAACTTGTGTCATATGATTGATGACGTGAAGAAATTCGGACCTTTACCTGAAATAAGCTCGTATCCTTTCGAAAACCTTCTACAATATTTAAAGACACTTTTAAGATCAGGACATAATCCACTACAACAAATGGCAAAAAGACTAGTTGAATTGTCACGTCTAAAACAACATCTTAACTTAAATGTGAAAATAATTAAACCAGAGAATGAAATTAAAAACCAAAATCATTGTCATCCTCATTGTTCCAAGATTTTTCAAAAAGTTAATTTTAAAGACGAGTTCGTTCTTTCATGTAGTCAAAAAGACAAATGGTTTATGAATCAAACGGAAGAAATAATTGAAATGTTAAATGCAACATATTTTCAAGAAAAATTACACATTTATGGCATCCCTGTAAAATTCAAAACAGAATTCTTCACACTACCAATAAAATCCTCGTTTCTAGATGTATATTAAACTAATGGCGATCAATCTACTCCGAAACTAGTTTCTGTTTCAGAAGTGAAATGCAAACTATTTTATATGAAATATCATGACCAAGTGGTTTTTGTGCCACTGTTGCATACAAACTAGAATAATAATAAGATTCTCAAAATAATAATTCAGAAAATAAATTTTATTCTTTGGATATAAGTGTAAGTGTAAAGTATTCAGTTACAAATTCATTTGTTAAATTTTTTAAATTTTATTGTTTGTGATTATTTTCCATATCGATAGGTGCGTTTTTTGCTCCACCGCGTGGTGGGGTGCGGGTTTAACAGCACACGTTACACAAACAGAAAAGATACCCGATCATCATTTTGTTTGTGTAACATGGGCTACTAAACCTGCACTCCACCCCACGGTGGGGCTAAAAAACGCAACTAACATGTTCAGTTACAAATTTCATTAATTCATAATTCTTTTTCTTTGTATATTCCAGTCCAAGTATATTTGGTTAAGACTTCCTTTGAAAACATGCGATCTATCAGCTTAAAGGAAACTTTCGAGCCGTTTTCTTCTCCAGACACACCACCAATTAGTGAGAGTTCTTGTATCTGCAAATTATTCAAAGATTCAAGATATGTAAAATATGTATATAAATAAAATTTGAGCAAAATATGAAAGTATTAGTTATTGAAAATCAGATGTTGAGAAACTTACCATCTTAGTTTTAAATGCTTGATCCTGTTTAACTTTTAAATCAAATATTTCAATTTCATCGAATGTCTTTAAAGGCAGTTGTTGTCTAAAAAGTTCTTCACTTTGATTCGTTTCATGAGTGTCTTCCTTTTGCTTCTTTAAAATATTATATATATTACTCAGATGAACATTCGTTTTAATTAGTTCTTTTTTCAAATATTTGATGTCAGCTTTCAAAACGGGGATACTCTCAAACAGTTCGTTAATGCTGCTCGATGGTACAATCGACACTGGCTCATTCGATTGGATGTTGGCAATAACATCTTCGGGTTGGACATCACAATAATCTGTATTATGTAGCACTGGGTCCGAATTATCAATCGCAATAACTTCATTTTGGTTCCTAATCATGCTGTCGTTGAATTCATTTGCTAGCGTGTCCCCGGATGGATGTGAGGTCGTACATTCTGCATAAAACATGTCGTTTCTATTTGGCACAGTGTCGACTTCATTCTCTTTTTTGCGTTTTTTCGCAACGTACTTCAAAAATTCACTGCCGGAAAAATAATATAAAAAATATCATATACATGCTTTTTACAAGTCGTTATCGTGAACCGCACCGTTTATCACCTGAACGGTTCTTTTATATACTCGTACTTACGTTTCTTCTACATCACTGTCGACACATTTGGAATACATCTTTTCCAGCTTCAATGCTTCCTCGAAGGATTCAATATTTGCAATTTTAACAACGCATTCGTATTGTTGCCAATCTTCGCAAGGAACACTATCGGCATTGCTTCTCATTTTTTCTCTATTGCTAAAAGAAATATTCTGAGGCCACTTCAAAATATTATTGTTCTCCCACGCTTTCGGAACCGCAGAAAACATTATTCCATTTTTTTCTTTCGTCGCCACTACTTTAAAATATGCCATTTTAACCAAAACAGCGACTAAATTTATCCCAGCACGATAGCGCGCTGGATAAGTCTGTTGTAAGCTTCACCCTATTCCCCAGAACAGAGTACGATGGCGCGCAGGAGTGCAGCTTTCTAGTAACTCCTACGGAAATTTTCCATGTACTGCACCCATACAAAACTACAGACAGTACCCGAGAGCGAAAAAAAATCAGCTGATACAACTACTCTGCCAGATTTGCGAAAGCATGCCGTATGCGCATTTAGCCTGGTTGATAGAAAGAGCGTTGTTCTGGTCCGCACCACCATTTTCGACTAAATGTTGCGCTAGTAGACGAAGGACTCGAAATGCTATCTACATCTACGCCTCTTCACCCCGGTTCATATGACACCCATATTGCCCATTTTTCACTTGACTTTCGTGAATGTCCTTTTCGCCACCGAAGGAGTTGAAATGCCATCTACACTACTCCTGGATATTCGTCTTTTCACTCCGATTCATACGACACCCATATTGCCCATATTTCGCCTTACCGGCAAAAATATCCTGTTTCGAATGTCCTTGTCGCCACCGAAGGACTCGAAATGCAATTTATAGTGTTCCCGGACATTCGCCTCTTCACCCCGGTTCATATGACACCCATATTGTCCATTTTTCATTCGACTTTCGGGAATGTCCTTTTCACTCCAAAGGACTCGAAATGCCATCTGCACTACTTCTGGATATTCGGGTGTTCACCCTGATTCACATGACACCCATATTGACCGTATTTCGCTTCACTGCCAAAAGTATCCTTTTTCGAATATCCTTATCGGCACCGAAGGACTCGAAATGCCATCCATAGTACTCCTAGGCATTCGCCTCCTCACCCCGGTTCATATGACACCCATATTGCCCATATTTCAATTTACTTTTTTGAATGTCCTTTTCGCCACCGAAGGGCTCTTAATACCATCCGCACTACTCCTGGATATTCGGGTGTCCACCCCGATTCATATGACACCCATATTGACCGTATTTCGCTTCACTGCCAAAAGTATCCTTTTTCGAATATCCTTGTCGCCACCGAAGGATCCGGAATGCCATCCATAGTACTCCTATGCATTCGCCTCTTCACCCCGGTTCATATGACACCCATAGTGTCCATATTTCAATTGACTTTCTTGAATGTCCTTTTCGCCACCGAAGGACTCGGAATGCCATCCGCACTACTCCTGAATATTCGGGTGTCCACCCCGATTCATATGACACCCATATTGAATGTATTTCGCTTCACTGCCAAAAGTATCCTTTTTCGAATATCCTTGTCGCCACCGAAGGATCCGGAATGCCATCCATAGTACTCCTAGGCATTCGCCTCTTCAACCCGGTTCATATAACACCCATATTGCCCATATTTCAATTGACTTTCTTGAATGTCCTTTTCGCCACCGAAGGACTCGAAATGCCATCCGCACTACTCCTGGATATTCGGGTGTCCACCCCGATTCATATGACACCCATATTGACCGTATTTCATTTCACTGCCAAAAGTATCCTTTTTCGAATATCCTTGTCGCCACCGAAGGATCCGGAATTCCATCTACACTACTCCTGGACATTCGCCTCTTCATCCCGGTTCATATGACACCCATATTCCCCATATATCGCTTCACTGCCAAAAATATCCTTTCTCGAATGTCCTTGCTGCCACCGAAGGACTCTACATCTACAGTACATTCGTCTCTTACTCATGTGAAGTTAGCCCCTCCACTTCAACGAAAATCGAATCCGATTGTTTAAATCGTTTGTCGGTCGTTTGTCGGTGATTGTCGGTCACTTAAAAAGATTTGTCGGTCCCTAATAACTTAATTATAGCAAAATCAAATTTTATATGTGAAGGGATAGAAAAATCACTGAAAAATGATATAATCGAAGTGAACATTGCCAAATTATTGCTTAGATCGTTTTTCGGTCGTTTGTCGGTGATTGTCGGTCACTTCAAAACATTTGTCGGTCTCTAGTTATTTAATTATAGCCAAATTTAAAAAAAACCAGGCCGAAGCGTATATACCCTAGACTTCTACAGACCTAGTGGAGATACCAAAAGTACCAATTGGCAACGACCATATGCATTAAGAATGGGTCTCCTATTTGGCCAGTTCATAGGAGAGGTTGGCACTCATTCATTAGGATCTTGACCATTCTCAAAATCAATTAACTAACTAACCCATTCTACAATATTTGTCGAATTTTTCAAGTCGCTAGCTTCATTCTATCGGAAGGTATTGCTTAATTGAAGTTTCACTTGTAGAGGAGGTAAGGGTTCCTTAGGTCGGATCTTGCTCATCATTGCCACAAACCAATTAGATCACCCTACAACCATTTAAACAAATTTTAAGTCTCTAACTTCACTCTATCGAAAGTTATCGCTTATTTAAAGTTTCGTTTGTAGGGGAAGTAGGGGTTTCGTTGGTCGGATGTTACCCAGCTTTAATGCCAACTAACTCAATCTCACTTCGAACATTTGACCAAAATTTCAAGTCACTGGCTTCATTCCATCAAAAGTTATCGCTTATTTGAAGTTTCATATGTAGGGGAGGTGGAGGTTCCTTGGGTTGGATCTTGCCCATATTCAACACCAACTACGTAGGTCTTACTAGCAACATTCCACCAAATTTTTAACTCGGTAGTATCATTCTATCAAAAGTTATCGCTTATTTGAAGTTTCATTTGTAGGGGAGGTAGGGGTTGCTTGAGTCGGAGCTTACCCATTTTCAATACCAACCAAGTAGATCCTACTAACAACATTTTGTCAAATTTTCAACTCGCTAGTGTCATTCTATCGAAAGTTATCGTAATTAAAGGAATATTGAATTTTTTTAAATTTGTAGGGGAGGTAGGCGTTCCTTTGATCCGATTATGCCCAACTTACTAGAACTCAAGCATCTTCTCACCCCAGGGTTACATGCCAAAAATCAGGCGTCTACGTCAATTGGTTCAAGAGTTATAGACAAAAAACCCGTAAAGTAGGGTAGTACGGGGCTCTTTACTCATGTGAAGTTAGCCCCTCCACTTCAACGAAAATCGAATCCGATTGTTCAAATCGTTTGTCGGTCGTTTGTCGGTGATTGTCGGTCACTTAAAAAGATTTGTCGGTTCCTAATAACTTAATTATAGCAAAATCAAATTTTACATGTGAAGGAATAGAAAAATCACTGAAAAATGATATAATCGAAGTGAACATTGCCAAATTATTGCTTAGATCGTTTGTCGGTCGTTTGTCGGTGATTGTCGGTCACTTCAAAATATTTGTCGGTCTCTAGTTATTTAATTATAGCCAAATTTAAAAAAAAAGTGTGAAGTTAGCCCCTCCTAGCAACCAAATCGCTGGGGAAAGGTATTATCCAAAAGAACTTATTAAATTCCGAAAGAGAATCGTTTGTCGGTCACGTTTTTACGTTTGTCGGTTTCTAAAAACCAATATTTATATGTTTAATTAGCATTTAAAAATAGCTTCATAACAATAAACATAGCACCGCGTCTACTTCATCATAGATGGCGTCATCGATTTTCGATGTTTTAGCTTATACACTTTAGTTCATAGAATAAATAAACATCGACTCTTATTCAACAGATGGCGCGAAGTTCGTTAAGAATTGTTTTTGTTACGACACGGAAGGAAATGATCGATTTGATTTCGTGGTCTGTTATGTCATATACAATAGAATATGAATATTTTCATTTATGGCTATATCTTACGAATATAACTTCGTAAAAAACGGAATGGGATAAAAAATGCATACATATTACCAAACTGTTGATCTTTCCATGTTTGGGCATTGAAAATATGTATTTACAAAAAAAAAAAAATTATTTGGGTGATAGGTGGTTGTATGTAAAAGAATGCAGCTTTCTACTGTAATAATAATAATTAAAAAAATTGGTTTTTATTCCAGAGTCACAATTGGAGGAGAAACTTTTCCGGCCGCGGAGCCCTACATTGATAGCTGGCGTTCAGTCAACCACCTGCTCAGCCGCCATTTTGGTTTCGATCGACAACATTTTTTTCATATAAACACTTCAATATATATGCAATAAAGGCCTCTAAACATAACCTCAATTTTTTTCGTCGTTTCCCTGGAAATAAATCTTGAAATTAAGTGATTTTTCGACGTTCTAGAGTGGTGTAACACCCTTAAAAGGTATAAGTATTTAAGTATAGTATAGGTGATCTCGTCATATTTTCGTCGTCGACCAATTAGTATTTCCCCGACTAGACTAGATCAACGCAGTATGATAACTTTACCACACAGGGTATGAACCGTTTTCCGTATCGGACAGTTAAAGCCCGTAATTTAAACCATTTAATATTTTTTTTAAACTCAAACCAATTAATATTTTTCATAAAATTCAAACCAATTAATATTTTTCATAAAATTCAAACCAATTAATATTTTTCATAAAATTCATGTAATTCAATTTCAAACAATTTACGCAATGAACATGTTTATTTTCAGTAGCCTTAGCGAAACTTAAAATCTCAAGTTTTTTGTAATGAATTAAAACGTAGAGTAAATTCAAAGAATAGAGTTAAATATCAGTAATTAAGTTTGCAACAAGCGTGGGAGACTATCATATCTTCGCGCCTAATTTGAATCATCCCAGTTTTCATTTATGTCACTATCTGGGTGACTAGCTATCTCAGCTGCTTTTTGCGCAAGATGGTCATTATATTGTTGTAAGGCAGCTGCATTTTTTAATCGAGCGGTGTAGAATTTGTGGCGCCTGGATTTTTCGTCGCTAGGGCGGCGCACGGCTGCAATACGCAATCGAACTTAAGCGATCATAAGATAATGGTCTCTTCCCATCCCAATATCGGCACCCTTCTTGTTTCGCACCTCCAGGAGGCAACTCTTGAATCTTTTACTAATGGCAAAATGGTCGATCTGATTTTATGTTCTGCACTGATCAACAGAGGACCAATTGATTTTGTGGTGGTCCTTATGCTCAAACATAGTTCCACCGATGAAGAAACTGGAAGTTGAAGAACTCTACAAATTTTTCACCGTTGTCATTACGATCATCAAGACCGTGTCTCCCCATCACATGTCTGAGACCATAGTTATCAGCCAACTTTCGCATTCAAATCACCCATAACCATTATAATGTCACCTTTAGATGTTCTGCTCTGAATGGCGTTTAGTTCTTTGTAGAAGGAGTCTTTTACCAAGACATTGTCGGGCTCAGTAGGGGCATAACATTGTATTATTGAGATGTTCCTCATTTTGGTCCGGAGCCTGGCGGTCAAGATTCTGTCAGAGACTGGCTACCAGGATAAGAGCCAGTTTCGTGGGGCTCTGGTTAAATGGAGCTCCACACCTGACTCACGACGATTACCGGTAGCTTTACTGGAGTACAACATTACAGTGCTGCCCGTTGGAGAGATTAAATTATCCGCTGTTCCACCATCTTACCTCACTAACTCCTGAGATGTTTAATTTGTACCTCAGAAATTCACTCTCTAATTGAAGAAATCGTGCGTTCTTGGGACCTTCTGATCCATTGTCCAGGACAGTACGTACATTCCAGAATCCAATCTTTGTCATTGTACGATAGCCAAACGTCGTAACCGTTGAGTCAGTCCTTATCCGAGGCATAGTTGACATTTCGTTAGCATATAAAGATTTCGCATAGTGCAAGTTGCTGACCTACACATCCTCTCCTTTGTTTATCGGTTTTAACGACAGGCCCTCCACGATCTAGAGTACGGCGATTTGAACCTCGGCGCGGATAACTGCCTGCGGGTTCTAAAAGAATTCCCACAGCGCTCCTAACTTGTCAGTACAAAGACGGTGCGGATAGGAGGTGCATGCTTGCAACTACACTTCCGGAAAATAGATATGCTATCGAAACGTCAGCAGGGCATAACAATTTAAGAAATGTTGACGCGGCCATGCCCCTGAAGGCATCAAGGCAATTAAAATCTAGGTCCGCACAGGTCTAGAGTATATACGCTTCGGACTCCGGGCCGTGTACAGTCAATAGCCAGTCCTTGTAGTCACCTTTCACGGCAAGCCAAAAGGGATGTGGCATAATTTAGACCATAGAGAAACGTTCTTATGGTCTGAATTATGCCACATCCCTTTCTGCTTATCGTGAAAGCAACTAAAAGGACTGGATCAATTAATCTTATCTTGACTTAGCGACAGCGGTTTGCACCACTGCCGTTTCTAGGGAGTGTGGGGAGTTTGCTCCTATTCAAATACTTACTTTCCATTTCGCTGTATACATACTAACGAACATCGAGCCTAGAAGCCACTGTTGCAATTAAGTTTGTCTACTGATATTTAACTCTATTCTTTGAATTTACTCTACGTTTTAATTCATTACAAAAAACTTGATATTTTAAGTTTCGCTAAGGCTACTGAAAATAAACATGTTCATTTCGAAAATTGTTTGAAATTGAATTACATGAATTTTATGAAAAATATTAATTGGTTTGAATTTTATGAAAAATATTAATTGGTTTGAATTTAAAAAAAAATATTAAATGGTTTAAATTACGGGCTTTATCCGTCCGATACGGAAAATATGAACCGTTCCCTGTGTGGAAAAGTTATCATACTGCGTTGATCTAGTCTAGTCGGGGAAATACTAATTGGTCGACGACGAAAATATGACGAGATCACCTATACTATACTTAAATATTGTACTTATACCTTTTAAGGGTGTTACACCACTCTAGAACGTCGAAAAATCACTTAATTTCAAGATTTTTTTCCAGGGAAACAACGAAAAAAATTTAAGTTATGTTTAGAGGCCTTTATTGCATATATATTGAAGTGTTTATATGAAAAAAATGTTGTCGATCGAAACCAAAATGGCGGCTGAGCAGGTGGTTGACTGAACGCCAGCTATCAATGTAGGGCTCCGCGGCCGGAAAAGTTTCTCCTCCAATTGTGACTCTGGAATAAAAACCAATTTTTTTAATTATTATTATTACAGTAGAAAGCTGCATTCTTTTACATACAACCACCTATCACCCAAATCATTTTTTTTTTTGTAAATACATATTTTCAATGCCCAAACATGGAAAGATCAACAGTTTGGTAATATGTATGCATTTTTTATCCCATTCCGTTTTTTACGAAGTTGTACTCGTAAGATATAGCCATAAATGAAAATATTCATATTCTATTGTATATGACATAACAGACCACGAAATCAAATCGATCATTTCCTTCCGTGTCGTAACAAAAACAATTCTTTGTAGCGTTGTTGCCTTTAATAGACGTTAGTGTATCTGTTGAAACGGGTGTCCAACTAATAAAAGACTTCGGCTACACTTAATTAATTTATTGATAGAATTAAAGAAAGCGTCCGTGTCGTCCGACGGCTACATTACAAGTACAAGAACTTATGATTGAAAATTGACATATCGATTTCTCCTCTTAGCTACAATCGAACTCTGGCGGCCAGTTGCAGAAGTGGTGCATGTTGCCAGATTGCACCACAATACTCCCCTCTGAGTGAAGTTGTCATCCTTGAGTTTGACGGCTGAATGTCACAGATGTTTTCTTCGTTCGAGGACCCGCATAAGTTCTGAGATTTCCACCAAATGAAGTCGAGGATGCTTGTCGTTGGAACACTGATGGATCGATTGTTTGTGGTAGCTCGGGATTCAGTAGATGTGCTGGCTTTAGTCGTTCTATTGTGATCGTTGCTTCCTTGTCCCCAACTAGGACTTTGTAAACACGATCACTGATGCGGTTGAGAACTCGATGTGGTCCAGTGTAAGGACGTTGCAATGATCGTTTGGACCCGTCTTGTCGCACAAAGACATGCGAGCTTGTTGACAAGTCCTTGTAAACAAATGATGAATCGCTTCGATGATGCTCGACCGGGGTTGGCCGAAGACGCTGCATTCGCTCTCGAAGTTGCTCGACGAGGATATGTGACTCTGCTGGTACGTCGTCATCTACGAAGAACTCGCCTGGTACACGAAGTGTTGTTCCGTATACCAGCTCGGCTGCTGAACAGTTGAGATCCTCCTTGATCATAGTGCGAAGACCAAGGAGAACAGTGGGTAGCGCCTCTGTCCACTGACAATCATTGTGGCACATTAAGGCGGCCTTCAGGGTTCGGTGTAGACGTTCGACCATCCCATTTGCCGCAGGATGGTATGCTGTAGTTCGATTTCGGCTGCATCCTACGAGGTTGAGTAGGGCCTTCAGCAAGGAAGATTCGAGTTGAGATCCTCGGTCGGTTGTAATAATAACCGGTGCTCCGAACCGGCTGACCCAGTGTGTGTAGAACGATGTCGCAATCGTGTCAGCTGTTGCATCGCGCATAGGAATAACTTCCGGCCAGCGCGTGAATCTATCTATGATAGTGAGGGCATAGATAAATCCATTAGATGATGGCAATGGACCAACAATGTCCAAGTGAACATGCTGAAAACGAGTGTCCACTGCTGCGAAGTGTTGAGGAGTTTTTCGCACATGTCGGCTGACTTTGGATGTTTGGCACGGAATACAGGTTTTCGCCCACCTGGCGATATCCTTACACATGTTGGGCCAAACATATTTTCGGCGGATCAGCTTGCTCGTGCTTCGGCCGCTGGGGTGAGAAAGTCCGTGTACCTGGTTGAAGACTTTCTGTCGAAGAAGTTTCGGAATGTATGGTCGAGTTTCTCCCGACGCAATGTCGCAGTATATGATGTCATCTTGCAATCGAACTGGTTGAAGTCGCAATGAAGAGTTGGATTGAAGAATTTGGTGCAACTCCTCGTCGACTTGTTGCGCCTCTGCGATATCGGAAGATGTAATGGCATTACTTTCCGAAATGATGTCGATATTGTCCAAACGGGACAAGCTATCGGCAACAATATTACGACATCCTTCGATGTGTACGATGTTCGTTGAAAACTGTGCAATGAATTCGAGTTGTCGTATTTGGCGGGGTAAGGACTTGTCGGATCGTTTTTGGAAAGCGTAAACAAGTGGTTTATGGTCCGTTTGTATGATGAATGAACGACCTTCCAACATATAGCGAAAGTGTTTGATGGATTCGTATATAGCCAAGAGCTCTCTATCGTAAGTACTATACTTGAGCTGAGAAGTACTTAACTTACGAGAGAAGAAACCTAGCGGCTTCCAGCTTCCGTTTTGCAGTTGTTCGAGTACGGCACCTATTGCAGTACTTGATGCGTCTGTGGACAATGTTAATGGAGCATCGGCCATGGGATGCGCCAGTAAAGCGGCGTTCTCGATCATCGTTTTGCTGTTGTCGAATGCTTTAATCGCTTCTTCCGTCCAAATTATGAGAGTTTTGTCTCGTTTCTTGCTTCCTTTAAGATATGCGTTTAAAGGTGCAAGTATGTCGGCAGCGTTTTTGAGAAAGCGGCGGTAAAAGTTTATGATACCGAGATATCTACGTAGTTCGGCAACGTTCGTTGGACGTTTGAAGTTTTTAATGGGCTCGACTCGTTCGGGTAAGGGTCTGGATCCCTTGTGATCTATAAGGTATCCCAGATATTTTACTCTGTCGGCCCCGAACACGCATTTCGACGAATTTATTTTCACGCCAAAAGCAGCTAGTCTTTCGAAAATTCGTTTCAGGTGATCGTAATGCTCCTCCTCGTTGGACGAAGCGACGAGCATATCGTCCAAGTAGACGAAACAAAAGTTGAGGCCCCGTAGGACTGTGTCGAGGAAACGCTGAAACGTCTGGGCAGCGTTGCATAGCCCAAACGTCATCCGACAAAACTCAAATGAACCGAATGGTGTACTGACGGCAGTTTTCGGAATATCGTCCTTGTGGATTGGAATCTGGTGATAGGCTCGTTCAAGGTCCAGTACACTAAAAACTCGTTTGCCATGTAAAATTTGCGTAAAGTCCTGAATGTGGGCTATGGGGTAACGATCGGGCACTGTTGCGGCATTCAGGCGACGATAGTCCCCACACGGTCTCCATTCGCCATTTTTCTTTGGGACCAGGTGTAGTGGACTCGCCCACGGACTGTCTGATGGACGACAAATTCCTTTTTCCACCAAATAATCAAACTCACGTTTCGCAATAGTGTATTTTTCAGTGGACAAGCGTCTAGGGCGTTCGAAAACTGGAGGGCCAGTCGTTGTGATTCGATGGCAAATGTTGTGCGGCTGAGCTTCAGAAAAGTTTGAAGACGATGTAAGTTGCGGGAAGTCAGACAAGAGGTTCCGAAATGGGCTGCCGTGGTGTATAGCAGAAAGACTGGTGTGTCGGTCATGTGAAACTTTTGCTAGCGAGTATAATTTAGTCAACCCATCGACGAGACGTTTTTTCTTTACGTCAACCAGCAGATTGAAATTGCGGAGGAAATCAGCTCCGATTATTGGTCGTGATACGTCGGCCACATGAAAATACCACGACATGTCTCTCCGTAAACCAAAATCAAGATTTAATAATTTTTCTCCATACGTGCTGATTATGGTATTGTTAGCTGCGTACAGCTTAAATTCTGTAGGCTTGGTTCGTTTGTCCATAATGGAACGAGGAATTACGGACACTCCCGCTCCTGTATCAATTAAGAAGCTTAGCCCTGATTTCTTACAAGTAACTGCTAGTCTGTGCTGATCTTCGGTGTCGTCACCTACCGCACCATTAGGTGACGACGGCTCTAGTTTCCCGGGTTGGACTTAAAACTGCAGGGTGATTGGCATTTACGTGCCTTCGCTCCGAATTTGTTGTGAAAATAACAAAATTCGGGTTTTTGATTGGATTTAGATCCCATTCGAGCTGATTTATTCCGCGACGCAGAACGATTACGGTTTCTTCCGCGGAAGTTTCGTTCTAATTTATCGATACGTTGTGTAAGCGCATGAATCGCGTTTGAATCTAGTTCGATTTGTGCATGCGGTTCACTATTGTTGGCTACAGAGGATACGGCAGGCCACGTATTGCATTCCGCAAGAATTTTATCTGCCATTTCGGCTAAAACTTCCACATTAACTTTGCCTGTCACAGTCAATATCGCTCTGACTCGGGATGGAAGTCGTCGTAACCACAAGGATTTTATGGCGTCGTCCGAAAGTTGGTCACCAGCCATGGATTTCATTTCCCGGTATAGGAAGGACGGTTTTTTGTCACCGAGCTCTAATTCCGTGAGAACTTTTGTTAGTTTGCTCTCATTGGAATCCGCGAATCGTGAAATGAGTTGTCTTTTCAACTCGCCGTATCGATCACTGACAGGTGGCTTTTCTACAATATCAGCAACGTGATCCAATATCGATGACTCAAGAGAGGCTATGACTGCATTGAACTTGCTAGCGTCCAAAACAATTCTATTTGAAGCAAACTGGGCCTCTACTTGAGCAAACCAGAGTGTAGGGCGTCTTTGCCAGAAGGGGGGCAATTTTACGCTTGCCATGGAGTCAAGATGAGGGCTCGGCGGAAGATAATCACGTAAAAGCGATGCTCCGGGTGTGGCTTTCTGCGGAGTGATTGGCGGAACCGTGGAATCGGTCAAGGATTCGGCTTGATCCGTCATGTCACGCGCGGTGTCTCGATGAATGATTGATGTCGGACAGGAATGTTCGCGTCGCAAATGGCGAAATCGTGATATGACTCAATGTCGAATGCGCAATTTGCACAATTTCACAATTTGGCGAAATTTCTATTTTTTCCGCTGCGAATCGCTGGCGAAAATGACGCTCGCAGGCACAAAACTGTATAAAATTGATTTCAACGTACCGTAACGTTGTGAAAAACACTTGGTTTTTCTTAAACCACGTTTTTGCGCAGGAATGGACTTGTCGCGATGGCGGCGATCGACTTGACTCGATGATTATCGTGCGCCTCACGGGATCACCCAATATGTAACGTGCTCCTCACGGGGTCACCAAATATGTAGCGTTGTTGCCTTTAATAGACGTTAGTGTATCTGTTGAAACGGGTGTCCAACTAATAAAAGACTTCGGCTACACTTAATTAATTTATTGATAGAATTAAAGAAAGCGTCCGTGTCGTCCGACGGCTACATTACAAGTACAAGAACATATGATTGAAAATTGACATATCGATTTCTCCTCTTAGCTACAATCGAACTCTGGCGGCCAGTTGCAGAAGTGGTGCATGTTGCCAGATTGCGCCACATCTTAACGAACTTCGCGCCATCTGTTGAATAAGAGTCGATGTTTATTTATTCTATGAACTAAAGTGTATAAGCTAAAACATCGAAAATCGATGACGCCATCTATGATGAAGTAGACGCGGTGCTATGTTTATTGTTATGAAGCTATTTTTAAATGCTAATTAAACATATAAATATTGGTTTTTAGAAACCGACAAACGTAAAAACGTGACCGACAAACGATTCTCTTTCGGAATTTAATAAGTTCTTTAGGATAATACCTTTCCCCGGCGATTTGGTTGCTAGGAGGGGCTAACTTCACACTTTTTTTTTTAAATTTGGCTATAATTAAATAACTAGAGACCGACAAATGTTTTGAAGTGACCGACAATCACCGACAAACGACCGACAAACGATCTAAGCAATAATTTGGCAATGTTCACTTCGATTATATCATTTTTCAGTGATTTTTCTATTCCTTCACATGTAAAATTTGATTTTGCTATAATTAAGTTATTAGGAACCGACAAATCTTTTTAAGTGACCGACAATCACCGACAAACGACCGACAAACGATTTGAACAATCGGATTCGATTTTCGTTGAAGTGGAGGGGCTAACTTCACATGAGTAAAGAGCCCCGTACTACCCTACTTTACGGGTTTTTTGTCTATAACTCTTGAACCAATTGACGTAGACGCCTGATTTTTGGCATGTAACCCTGGGGTGAGAAGATGCTTGAGTTCTAGTAAGTTGGGCATAATCGGATCAAAGGAACGCCTACCTCCCCTACAAATTTAAAAAAATTCAATATTCCTTTAATTACGATAACTTTCGATAGAATGACACTAGCGAGTTGAAAATTTGACAAAATGTTGTTAGTAGGATCTACTTGGTTGGTATTGAAAATGGGTAAGCTCCGACTCAAGCAACCCCTACCTCCCCTACAAATGAAACTTCAAATAAGCGATAACTTTTGATAGAATGATACTACCGAGTTAAAAATTTGGTGGAATGTTGCTAGTAAGACCTACGTAGTTGGTGTTGAATATGGGCAAGATCCAACCCAAGGAACCTCCACCTCCCCTACATATGAAACTTCAAATAAGCGATAACTTTTGATGGAATGAAGCCAGTGACTTGAAATTTTGGTCAAATGTTCGAAGTGAGATTGAGTTAGTTGGCATTAAAGCTGGGTAACATCCGACCAACGAAACCCCTACTTCCCCTACAAACGAAACTTTAAATAAGCGATAACTTTCGATAGAGTGAAGTTAGAGACTTAAAATTTGTTTAAATGGTTGTAGGGTGATCTAATTGGTTTGTGGCAATGATGAGCAAGATCCGACCTAAGGAACCCTTACCTCCTCTACAAGTGAAACTTCAATTAAGCAATACCTTCCGATAGAATGAAGCTAGCGACTTGAAAAATTCGACAAATATTGTAGAATGGGTTAGTTAGTTAATTGATTTTGAGAATGGTCAAGATCCTAATGAATGAGTGCCAACCTCTCCCATGAACTGGCCAAATAGGAGACCCATTCTTAATGCATATGGTCGTTGCCAATTGGTACTTTTGGTATCTCCACTAGGTCTGTAGAAGTCTAGGGTATATACGCTTCGGCCTGGTTTTTTTTAAATTTGGCTATAATTAAATAACTAGAGACCGACAAATGTTTTGAAGTGACCGACAATCACCGACAAACGACCGAAAAACGATCTAAGCAATAATTTGGCAATGTTCACTTCGATTATATCATTTTTCAGTGATTTTTCTATCCCTTCACATATAAAATTTGATTTTGCTATAATTAAGTTATTAGGGACCGACAAATCTTTTTAAGTGACCGACAATCACCGACAAACGACCGACAAACGATTTAAACAATCGGATTCGATTTTCGTTGAAGTGGAGAGGCTAACTTCACATGAGTAAGAGACGAATGTACTGTAGATGTAGAGTCCTTCGGTGGCAGCAAGGACATTCGAGAAAGGATATTTTTGGCAGTGAAGCGATATATGGGGAATATGGGTGTCATATGAACCGGGATGAAGAGGCGAATGTCCAGGAGTAGTGTAGATGGAATTCCGGATCCTTCGGTGGCGACAAGGATATTCGAAAAAGGATACTTTTGGCAGTGAAATGAAATACGGTCAATATGGGTGTCATATGAATCGGGGTGGACACCCGAATATCCAGGAGTAGTGCGGATGGCATTTCGAGTCCTTCGGTGGCGAAAAGGACATTCAAGAAAGTCAATTGAAATATGGGCAATATGGGTGTTATATGAACCGGGTTGAAGAGGCGAATGCCTAGGAGTACTATGGATGGCATTCCGGATCCTTCGGTGGCGACAAGGATATTCGAAAAAGGATACTTTTGGCAGTGAAGCGAAATACATTCAATATGGGTGTCATATGAATCGGGGTGGACACCCGAATATTCAGGAGTAGTGCGGATGGCATTCCGAGTCCTTCGGTGGCGAAAAGGACATTCAAGAAAGTCAATTGAAATATGGACACTATGGGTGTCATATGAACCGGGGTGAAGAGGCGAATGCATAGGAGTACTATGGATGGCATTCCGGATCCTTCGGTGGCGACAAGGATATTCGAAAAAGGATACTTTTGGCAGTGAAGCGAAATACGGTCAATATGGGTGTCATGTGAATCAGGGTGAACACCCGAATATCCAGAAGTAGTGCAGATGGCATTTCGAGTCCTTTGGAGTGAAAAGGACATTCACGAAAGTCGAATGAAAAATGGACAATATGGGTGTCATATGAACCGGGGTGAAGAGGCGAATGTCCGGGAACACTTTAAATTGCATTTAGAGTCCTTCGGTGGCGACAAGGACATTCGAAACAGGATATTTTTGCCGGTAAGGCGAAATATGGGCAATATGGGTGTCGTATGAATCGGAGTGAAAAGACGAATGTCCAGGAGTAGTGTAGATGGCATTTCAACTCCTTCGGTGGCGAAAAGGACATTCACGAAAGTCAAGTGAAAAATGGGCAATATGGGTGTCATATGAACCGGGGTGAAGAGGCGTAGATGTAGATAGCATTTCGAGTCCTTCATCTACTTGCGCAGCATTTAGTCGAAAATGGTGGTGCGGACCAGAACAACGCTCTTTCTATCAACCAGGCTAAATGCGCATACGGCATGCTTTCGCAAATCTGGCAGAGTAGTTGTATCAGCTGATTTTTTTTCGCTCTCGGGTACTGTCTGTAGTTTTGTATGGGTGCAGTACATGGAAAATTTCCGTAGGAGTTACCAGAAAGCTGCACTCCTGCGCGCCATCGTACTCTGTTCTGGGGAATAGGGTGAAGCTTACAACAGACTTATCCAGCGCGCTACACTACTTTGCCACAGATCGTCGCCATGTGATTCGAGGACCCCCTCTTGGTCGGCCTTGGTTGGAAACGGGGTTCTATTTCATGACATGCAAAGCAGTGCATTTATCATTCTTCCGACATGTGTGACCTACCCACTGCTATTTTCACCTGCATATCAATTCGTCGATTGGCATCTGCCCCGTACGCCAACTTAACTCTTCATTTGATATTGTTTCAGGCCACAAAATTCTTATAATTCGACGAAGACATGAGTTGACGAATACTTGCAGCTTTCTGGTAATTCCTACGGAAATTTTCCGTGTACTGCACCCATACAAAACTACAGACAGTACCCGAGAGCGAAAAAATATCAGCTTGATGTTGATGCTGATACAACTACTCTGCCAGATTTGCGACAGCATGCCGTATGCGCATTTAGCCTGGTTGATAGAAAGAGCGTTGTTCTGGTCCGCACCACTATTTTCGACTAAATGCTGCGCTAGTAGACGAAGGACTCGAAATGCTATCTACATCTACGCCTCTTCACCCCGGTTCATATGACACCCATATTTCCCATTTTTCACTTGACTTTCGTGAATGTCCTTTTCGCCACCGAAGGAGTTGAAATGCCATCTACACTACTCCTGGACATTCGTCTTTTCACCCCGATTCATACGACACCCATATTGCCATTTTTCGCCTTACCAGCAAAAATATCCTGTTTCGAATGTCCTTGTCGCCACCGAAGGACTCGAAATGCAATTTATAGTGTTCCCGGACATTCGCCTCTTCACCCCGGTTCATATGACACCCATATTGCCCATATTTCAATTGACTTTCTTAAATGTCCTTTTCGCCACCGAAGGACTCGAAATGCCATCCGCGCTACTCCTGGATATTCGGGTGTCCACCCCGATTCATATGACTCCCATATTGACCGTATTTCGCTTCACTGCCAAAAGTATCCTTTTTCGAATATCCTTGTCCTCCTAGGCATTCGCCTCTTCACCCCGGTTCATATGACACCCATATTGCCCATATTTCAATTGACTTTTTTGAGTATCCTTTTCGCCACCGAAGGACTCGAAATGCCATCCGCACTACTCCTGGATATTCGGGTGTCCACCCCGATTCATATGACACCCATATTGACCGTATTTCGCTTCACTGCCAAAAGTATCCTTTTTCGAATATCCTTGTCGCCACTGAAGGATCCGGAATTCCATCTACACAACTCCTGGACATTCGCCTCTTCATCCCGGTTCATATGACACCCATATTCCGCATATATCGCTTCACTGCCAAAAATATCCTTTCTCGAATGTCCTTGCTGCCACCGAAGGACTCTACATCTACAGTACATTCGTCTCTTTCCATCCATTCTCCTCACGTACATATAAAAATCCTTGATTGCATAGACAACCTGCCCAACATACTAGTACTATTTTCATACAAAACCCCGACATTGAATGATGAATCAATTGCTCTCGAGCCGCAGACGCAAATCGCCCAGCCGCTGTCTAGCAAAACACAGCGTAATACACCCAAACACTGCGAAATTTATTGACATGCTCGCTTATAGCGGTGGAAAACTTGGTGCGGTGTTACGAGTTTCCTAGTCTTTTCAGGGCCGGTAGACGGTTAAAGAAGATCCAAAACTTTATACTAACAATGGAGAAGAAAATGACAAAACGGAACAACCTAAGTGTCAGTAGGAGGCAAGGCTGCGACTACCGGCGAGGGCTCGGGAGGTTCTCGCACCTCCTTAGTCGCCAGCGGCCTTTCAAAAACAGTCGAGTCAGCGTGGAAACCAGGCGGTTCAGACGGTCATGCGACTGGCTCAAAAACCCAAGAGCGGGCAACAAACAACAATTGCAGTCAACCCCCTCGTTGCTGAGCTTGACCAGGATCGCTCGGAACAGGGGCTTGACATCACACCAGCAGAAGAGAAACTCTTGTTTAGTTCTCCTCAGTCAAACGAGGGTGCTGCACGGCGTACGACCGTAAGTCCCAAGCAGACCAAGAAGGAACTCAGGCCTCTCAAGCAATACAAAACAGCCATTAGGCTGAAGCGGAACCTCGGCACCAGAGTAGACTTTACCCCGAAAGAGTTAGAAAGGCTAGCATGATTCGAGGAAACTATTGAGAATACCAGGAAGCGCTTCTCGACAAGAAGCGGATTTGCCAGCAGTGATCCGAAATTCTTCAACAGTATTGCGGAAAGTTAAAACAGAAAACTAGCTTTCAAGAGACAACGGTGGGATGAGGATCCACAATTCTCAACCAGTAAACAGCAATGTCCCCAACACAGGCAATCTGCAAAGGGAAGATCAACTATAGCGCAAGAGCCCACTCATGCCAAAAATACGAAGAAGAATGACCGTTGCGAGCCTCTCGGCAAGTTAAGCCGGGAGAGGTGGAAGCTGGTCGAGACGTTGCTCTTCGACAAACTGACCGAAAGAGCTGTATGTGAAGATCAACACATGCCATCCTTCAATGGCGCAGCTTGGTTCAACGGCGCAAAAATCATCAACTGTGACAATGAAGCGATGCTCGAATGGTGCAAGAGCACCATTGCAACGCTTGACGGTCTTTGGGAAGGAGCACAATTGGAAATAGTCGCAAGAGACCAAATTCCAACTATGCCCAAGGCGAAAGTCCTATTACCGAGAAACAAGGAGATGGCGCTTAAGCTATTCCAGCGAGAAAATTCGGACATTTCCACTGCGGACTGGGTAGTCCTACGTGTCAACGAGCACCTTGCAGACACTGATTCTGCAAATTAGCAAAGAGGCAGAGGACATACTATACCCAATATTTGGGAATTTAATTGTTTCCCTGAAGCTGAAAAAGCGAAGCCCCATGGACGACAACAAGAACATGCTTGAGGCCAACGAAGTGGAGAAGGATCTAGGCATAGAATATGTAACCAAGACGGCTGATGGCATAACGCTGAGAGAGGAGGACAGTGTGAATCTGAGACTGAAGACCCGATCGCTACAATACTTTCTACGGTTGAGAGAGTGTATCTCTTGTAGCATGCTAAGGGTGTTGTAAATAAATCTGCATCACAGTAGTTCCGCGTCAGCAGAGCAATGTACTACAGACGCTGCTTGATGACCCCTACGAGGTTGTGCTCATTCAAAAACCATACTCGCAAAATAAATTTCGGGAGATTGATAAAAGAGAGAAATTGGTTTCGGAGACTGCCAAAAAAATTCACATCGGACATGAAAGAGCAAGCTCGTTATGGATTCTCCGCTGAACCGCTATGTCAGTAATTATACTATAGACAACAATGGCAGTTAAATAATTCAAAATAAATAAATAAATAAAATAAAAATAAATAAATAAATAAGTCGACATACCTCAATATTCACGATGGAGATTTTCTATCCAAAACTGAGTAATTGCACTTAACCAAGTACGCACATTATTTTTCGAGATGTCTAAAAATGCACATTCCTATAACTAACAAAGTATTGGATTTTAGAGTTACCCACTACTCTACATTACGTAGAACACTTGTAAGAGTAATTTAATGCACTTAACATATTTTCGGTATAAATTGACTTATCTACTTATTCTCCGAGACCACACAAATTCCCTTTTGTACCATGTAGTCAAACTCCTTCTTTGCAGCTACGTACTTTTCCGCCGCCAACCTACTCGGCGGCTCCGAAACAGGCGGTCCGGACGTGACTATGCAATGCTCGATTGAGTGCGGTTGCCTCTTGGTGTAATTTGATGACGCGGTAAGCTCTGGAAAACTTGCCAGCGACCCAGAAAACTCATTATGCTGTGTTTTGCTAGACAGCGGCTGGGCGATTTGCGTCTGCGGCTCGAGAGTTACGTTTGTATGGTAACGTTTTGCCCGAAAAATGATAAATAACAACACGATTTATTTTAAATTGAAATATACTTTATTAAAAAGGACAAAACTTGGTTTGTCGGAGATCCAATTAAGACTAAGACCTTCTGGTCAGTTTCTAGTATTTATAATGTATGTTATCTATGTTGTATTCCATAATTTAATTTGTGTTTCTCTGAATGATGAGTATGAGAATGATGATAAGAATGTTCTTATATTAATTAGCTCGGAATATTCCAGTATGTTCATTAGAATTTACATTATTATGGGATAAGCCCGGATAATTTATTGTGTGTTTCTGAGAATGATAAGAATAAGATAATAAGAATGTTCCTATTTTAATTGACTCGGAATATTCCAATATATTTATGAGATTTTATACTACTATGGGATAAGCCCGGAATGGTGCTGTCGATAAGGGTGTAACCCGACCCTCCCTAAGATTGTGGTCGTCCTCGACACAATTCGTGAGAGAATTATCTTTGATAAGTACTTTATGATCTTCTCTATAAATCTTCTTTAATTCGGTATCTTTCTCGTTCATGTTTATTTTTACGTTAATGTTATTTCTTTTGTAAAAGTAAATTATTATGCAGATTATTATCGTTAATGTTATTAGAATGATTGTTGAGCTTACTCCAATCATATTTGTCCTGTGTACATACTTTATTTCATTAATTTTTTCGAAATTTTTCATCGTTTCAAGTTTTTTATCTTCGATCTTCATTGTATAGTTATAATATTTAATATTTTTAATGGGTTCTAATGTTAGAACTTGTTTAAATTCCTTAATTTCATTAGTAAATTTCCTATTCGACAAGAATAAGTTACAGTTTGCGAATCTTATTACGTATGAACCTTTAAGTTCGTATTGTTTTTCATTACAATCTTGTTCAATAGTTTCTTCGATATTTGTTGCTACAATGAGTCCTTTCTCTAGTTCTTCTACATTATTTATTTCTTTATATTTTACGATGCAATTTTTGTCTTCACAACCTAGGGGTTTATTTAATAATTTGACTTTTCTTTCAACTTCAAAATATTTATCATTATATTCCACTACTTCCTTCGTACTAATATCTAATGTTTCGTTATTTCCTGTAGGTATTCTTTTAACATAGTATGACCTTAGGGGTTTAGTTAAAATCGGAACGTTGATTACAAAAATTAAAATATTGTTCTTTGTTAAAACGTTTATCGTGATCTCCTTGAGTTCGTCAATGGTTAAGTCATATGTATCTACTTCGTCTTTTGTTAACGTTGACCTGGTCATAATTCCTAGTCTTGCTGCATTAATATTGTCAATAATTTTCTCTACCTCGTCTTTAATGTGGTCTAGGCTTTGTTCCAGTTGTACTGTTCTCCACATTTCGTTAATGTCTTTTCTATCTTTTTCGATGATTGCTACTAATTTATTGTACATTAGGTTTGTAGTTTTAATGTGATCTGTGATCCTTTTTATATTATTCTCGAATACTGAGTTGATTTTTATTTGTTTGTTTAAGGCTGAGATTGCTTCGTGGTTGTTAGTATCTATAATGTCTAAATGTCTAATTATTTCTTCGTACTCGTCATTGTCTACAAGTCCAAATAGCCAGTTATAAGCTTTACCTATTGGGTTAATAAGTCCTCTGCGTTTTCTGTTAATTAATTCTGGTACGTTAAATTCGTCGTGTTTGTTTTTACTAAATTTGAGCATTTTGAGTTCTCCTCTGATCGTATTAATAGTATTTTTAGTGTATTCGTTTGTTATTACGTTGTCTTGTATTTTATTGATGGCGTTTTCGTATGCTTTAATGTCAATTCTGTGGTAAATTCTTGTGTAGTCTTGTATTAGTTTAATTTCATCCTTTTTTATTAATATTACACCTGTTTCTGTTTTTATTTGTTCGATGTTTATTTCTGCGCTTGTTACCATTATAATGCTTAGTATTAAGAGTATTTTAGTCATCCAGTTATTTCCCGTCTTTTCGTTCTGAAATAGAAATAATTTGTTTCACTTCTTTTTAATATATTCTTTACGTCTTTTTATTCTGGTTTCATCTATTCTAACATTATTGTGTTTAAGATTTCCTTGTTCGTCTTTGATTACTTCTATTTTCCTAAATTTGGGTTTAGTTTTATTATGTTTATTTTGCCAGTTATCGACAAAAATTGATCCTTCTCTTATTTCTTCCCTAGTTTGATTATGATATTTAGTCCATTTTTGTTTTTTTCTTATTAATCTTTCTTTTATTATTTCCTTGTTAATTTTTCCAAATTGAACATCTATAGGCCTTTCTTCGGTTGTTGAATGAATGTTCCTGTTATATATTTTACTTCCGTTGCCTTTATTACTTTTTCTGCTATATCTAGTTCTGGGTTTGTTATTCCTAATGTTCTGATATGTTCTATTAATGTGCTATGACATCTGCTCATATCACTATTTCCCGTATGTGTTTGAGGTGCCGTATAATGTATTTCAATGTTTTCCTTTTTGCAAAATTCTTTTATATTTAATGTATTAAATTCATTATCTGCAATGATTTTCTTCGGTTTTCCTAGTATCGCGTTTCTATTCCTTAATAGTTGGATAAATGTGATTGCGTTTTTGTCTAAAGTTTCTATTGAATATAGATGTTTTGAAAATTTATCTAGAGTTGTAAAAAATTTCTTCTTTCCTACGTAATATAAATCTATATGTATTATTTCATTAACATCTCCTGGTGTTTCGCTTTTTTTAAAAATTGGTTTTAAGGGGTGCCTGTCGTATTTTACCAAGTTGCATGTATCGCATGTATTGATATACCTTGTAATTAGCTTCTCCATATTCTTAAAATAATATTTTCGTTTCATTTCGTTAAAGTTCTCTGTAATCCCTGCATGATTGCTTTCTTTATGAGTTTCTTCTATTTTAAGTAAACATTCTTCTTCCGTCTTAATATCTTCTAATAACTTCTTGCATTTTATAAATTTCAAATTCTTATTGTTTGAATATAGTGTTATTATAGACTGCTGGATTTTATTCCATATATGGTCATTTAGATAACAATATATTCCTATTCTTCCTCTTTCACTTATGTATTTCTTTAAGATCTCTGTAACTTTGTTTGTCTTAATACTTCCCTCTTCAATATAGATCTTCCTATGATCGTTAATTGTTTCAAATTCTTTCTTGCTTTCTGTACCTATTATCAGTTGAGTTTTATATAAATTTACTGCTCCTTCACTTATTTGAATATGGTCATATAACTCTTCTGTTCCACTGTGGATTGTAGCTTTGTAGCTTTCATCATCTTGTAAAATATCCTCTATTTCGTCGTCTTCTAAAGTACCTTTCGTCTTGTCGTTTGCTGTCATCAGGTTGATTTTCTTTTTGTCTACGTCTATTCGTGATAGAAAATCTGCTATGTTATTGTCTTTACCCTTAATGTATTCGATATCAAAGTTATACTCGTTTAGGTATACTTTCCATCTCTGTAGCTTCGAGTTCGGTTCTTTAAGATTACTGAGCCATATTAATGGTCTATGGTCTGTCTTAATTTTGAACTTAATTCCGTATAGATATGGTCGAAAATATTTCGTTGCCCAAACTATTGCTAATAACTCCTTCTCTATAGTTGAATAGTTCCGCTCATGTTCATTCAGCGTCCTACTTGCGTATGATATGGGATGATTATTTTGCGTAAGCACTGCGCCAATTGCTTTATCCGATGCGTCGGTAGTTAAAGTGAATTCTAACTTGAAATTAGGATACTTTAATATTGGATAATTGGTAATTAAATTTTTCAGCTTTTCGAATGCCGCTATATACTTGGCATCTTCTATATTTATTTTGTTATTTGCTTTCAATGCATCCGTCATTGGGGCTGCTATTTTAGCATAATCCTTGATAAATTTCCTGTAATATCCCGTCATTCCCAGGAAAGATTTGATTCGTTTCGATGTATCTGGTATCTTTAATTGTTTAATAGTTTCTATCTTGTTCGGATTCGGTTTAATACCTTCGGTAGTTAGAGTATGCCCTAGATATTCTGTATGTTTTGTGAAAAACTTGCACTTATCCATTTGGATTTTTAACTTATGCTTTCTTAATGTATCAAAAATTAGTTTAGTATTGACTGTCATTTCTTGCAATGAAGTCCCAAAAATTAAAATGTCGTCTAAGTAAACTACGCAAATTCTGTTGATATGA
The DNA here is from genome assembly GCA_964017055.1 of Chloromyia formosa. Classification (NCBI taxonomy): domain Eukaryota; kingdom Metazoa; phylum Arthropoda; class Insecta; order Diptera; family Stratiomyidae; genus Chloromyia; species Chloromyia formosa. The sequence goes on along the minus strand of OZ024816.1, from coordinate 52,934,719 downwards.
TCTCCTAAGACTTCGTTTATCATACGTTGAAACGTTGCAGGTGCGTTCTTCAATCCGAAGGGCATCCTGACAAACTCGTAATGACCTTGGGGGGTCGAAAATGCAGTTTTAAATCTATCTTGTTCTTTAACTTCTATCTGGTGAAAACCTTTCGCTAAGTCAAGCGTCGTAAAATATTGAGCTTTTCCTAACTTGTCGAATATCGAATCTATGTTCGGTATTGGAAACTTGTCGTCTATAGTTTCCTCATTTAATTTCCTATAATCGATGACAATACGCCATTTCTGCTTGTTGCTATTGTCGATTTTTTTGGGTACAACCCAAATTGGTGCGTTGTACGGAGAGTTTGATTTCCTAATGATTCCTTGTTTCAACATGTCTCTCATCTGTTCCTCCACTTCCTTCTCGTGATTCGGTTGGAATCTATATATCTTTGAGTATAGGGGTTTGGTATTTTTTAAGTGTATTTCATGTTTTACTGTTGTTGTACAGGTAAGATTTTCTCCTTCTTTGTATAATATGTCGTCGTATTCTTTCAATAGATTTTCCAATGTTCTAGATTCTTCTTGATTTAATCCATCGTATATTTATACCCTAGACTTTTAGTATAGGGTATATTGTTTTTGTCACGACGGAAATATGTAACACCTTAAAGGAGGCTCCGGAGGTATAGCAATGTATATATATAAATGATCAGGATCACCTCCTGATTCAATTTAGCCATGTCTGTCTGTCTGTCTGTCTGTCTGTCTGTCTGTCTGTCCGTCTGTCCGTCTGTCCGTCTGTCCGTCTGTCCGTCTGTCTGTCTGTCTGTCCGTTCGCACGATAACTTTCGATAGAATGAAGCTAGAGCCTTGAAAATTTGGTCAGATGTTGAAAGTATGATCTAGTTGGTTGGTATTGAAAATGGGTGTGATCAGGCCAATAGAACGCCTACCTCCCCTACATATCTACAATAGTTAAATGTATTTATAACTCCCGATTAAACAAACATGAAAAGCTATAGCTTTGGCAGATTGCTCGTGAGGATATTCTTTTACTCTCCTGGAAAAACAAAATCGATCAGTTGAAAACTAACGGTAATTTTCTTACAAAGAGCCCCGTACTACCCTACTTTTCGGGTTTTTTGTCTATAATTCTTGAACCAATTGACGTAGACACCTGATTTTTGGCAAGTAACCCTGTGGTGGGAAGCTGCTTGAGTTCTAGTAAGTTGGGCATAACCAGATCAAAGGAACGCCTACCTCCCCTACAAATTTCAAAAAATTAAATATTCTCTTAATTACGGTAACTTTCGATAGGATGACACTAGCAACTTGAAAATTTGGCGGAATGTTGTTAGTAAGATCTACTTGGTTGGTATTGAAAATGGGCAAGATCTGACCCAACCAACTTCTACCTCCCCTACAAATGCAACTTCAAATAAGGGATAACTTTTGACAGAATCAAGCCAGCGACTTGAAGTTTTGGTCAAATGTTTGAAGTAAGATTGGGTTAGTTGGTATTCAAGATGGGTTAGATCCGACCTAAGGAACCCCCACCTCCCCTAGAAATGAAACTTAAAATAAGCGATAACTTGTGACAAAATAATGCTAGCGGCTTAAAATTTTGGTCAAATGTTTGTAATAGGATCCAGTTGGCTAATATTGAAAATACGTAAAATCCGACCTGCGAAACCCCTACTTCCCCTACAAATGAAACTTCCAATAAGCGGTAACTTTGGATAGAGTGAAGCTAGAGAATTGAATTTTTGTTTAAATGTTTGTAGCATGATCTTATTTGTTGGTGGCAATAATGAGCAAGATCCGACCCAAGAAACCCCTACCTCCCCTACAAGTGAAACTTCAAATAAGCAAACACTTTCGATAGAATTAAGCTAGCGACTTGAAAAATTCGACAAATACATATTTGATGAATGGGTTAGTTAATTGATTTTGATACTGGTCAAGATCCTACTGCATGATTGCCAACCTCCCCTATAAATTGGCCATATAGGAAACTCACTTTTAATGCATATGGTCGTTACCAATTGGTACTTTTGGTTTCACCACTAGGTCTGTACAAGTCTAGGGTATATACGCTTCGGACAGGTTTTTCATTATCTGTAACTCCGCTAATTTCCTGATAATTGAGTTCCTCTGGTGTTGCATAATTAAATTTTATTTTTTCGTCATTTATAAGCATATAGCCTTCTCCTGCGTTTATCGTTACATTCATTGCATGAAGTAAGTTTTGTCCCATTATTCCTTTGAAATTTTTATTATCTAAATTCATTCGGTGCCAAATGATTCCTACACCTTCTGGATATTTAAACTGTTTTGGCGTAGGTGTTCTGATTTTTTCTGTTACTTGAACTGATGCCTGTAATCCCGAGATTATGGTTGGTTCTTCTAATTGTATTATTCTTGAATTAGGTATGTTATATCGTTTATCTAGACTTGAGATGGATGCCCCTGTATCTATTAAGACGGGTATTTCTATCCCTTCTATATTCATATTTACTATTGGTAGTTGGACTCCGAGGCTGGTACTATAAAATTTACATCCATAGCACTGTTTCTACTGACCTCTGATCGCATTACCACTGAGCTATTATTATTATTTCTATTCTGGTTGTTAGGATGAAGATTGTTCCTTTCGTTTTGTCTATGTTGATTATTGCTCTGATTGTAATTATAATTATTATTAAAATATTATTCTGTCTGAACGGGTTTTGATTTTGGTTATTATTATGATGATAGTTATTGTTCTGATAATTATTTCTTTCTTGGTTATACTGTCTTTCTTGGTTGTATAAATGGTCTCTTTGGTTATGTCCCTCATTGTAATTATTTCGGTTGTTGTAGTTATTATGATTGCTAAAATTTCTGCTCTGGTTAAAGTTTCTATTGTTGTCCTGTCTGTTCTGTCTATTTTGACTTCTAAAACTGTTGTGGTCTCTATAATTATTTTGAATGTAATCATTTCTTTCTCCGTCTATTGCCCCTTGAATTTCCCTTAGATATTGCATCGCTTCTGTCAATGTTTCGAATTTTTTTGTTAACACGGTATGTGCCTTATATTCTGGTAGAAGCCCTATAAATCTACTTAAAACCAGCTGTTCGTTTCTTTCTGTGTTGTATTGTGAAACCGTATTTTGGTCCGGTAGTTGCAAATATTTTGTGTTCAACTTATTAAGTATATAATTTAGCCTATAATATGCATCTTCAATATTAGTTGTACTTACCTTATGGACCTGATTTGTGAGGGTAATAAATGATTCGGTCACTCCAAAAACCTTCGTTAAATACGTTTTGATGGTCTCCCACGTTGGCTGTGCTATTTTCTGTATGGCTTCTCGTGCTTTTCCTTGAAGTTTTGAGTACACTATCCTTGATACATATGGTTGATTTTCGGCTTTCGTTAACCGCAGGATCATATCAGCTTCCTGTAGCCAGGACTGCAGCGCATACTCCTTGTTATTCCCAGTATATGTAGGAAGTCTTCTTGCCTCTTTTATGCTGTCTTCTAACGACATCTGTGTTGGTTGTGCCATTGCTTCGATTTGTAGTGCTGGTAGATCGTCTAAATTTCTTCTCTGGTCTTGTACTTCCTGTCTTAAAATACGTTTGACGTGTATTATTATTTATTTGAGGTTTTATTCCTCCACTGTTCAGATTTTCGGCTCTGGTTACCTTTATTAGGATTTCTCAGCTTACTATTTTAGCAGGAAATCGAGTGCATTCTATGAAAACGCAACTCCTTGCTTTGCAATACAAGTTTTATTAATTATTATTCGTCGTCACTTATTATTAGGTTTCACTACAATTGTGAGTTAGATGCTACTTCCGCGTAGACTTTTTGCTGAATCTTTGATTTTCGATCAAAGGTTGGTTCGCTACTTCCACGTAGACCACCAGTTATTTAATTATTATAACGCCTGAATTAACTTGTTATTAATTGCGTTTCGGTCAATTATATGGATTGCAGGTTTATTCACCAAACGGATTTTTCCTCGGATTTAGAGTTCGTATTTAACTGCTTTCACTGATTTTCACTCAACTACTCCCGATTGTTAAATTCTAATATCGTTTTGATTTGGCGAGACCGACTGCGCCAGTTACGTTTGTATGGTAACGTTTTGCCCGAAAAATGATAAATAACAACACGATTTATTTTAAATTGAAATATACTTTATTAAAAAGGACAAAACTTGGTTTGTCGGAGATCCAATTAAGACTAAGACCTTCTGGTCAGTTTCTAGTATTTATAATGTATGTTATCTATGTTGTATTCCATAATTTAATTTGTGTTTCTCTGAATGATGAGTATGAGAATGATGATAAGAATGTTCTTATATTTATTAGCTCGGAATATTCCAGTATGTTCATTAGAATTTACATTATTATGGGATAAGCCCGGATAATTTATTGTGTGTTTCTGAGAATGATAAGAATAAGATAATAAGAATGTTCCTATTTTAATTGACTCGGAAAATTCCAATATATTTATGAGATTTTATACTACTATGGGATAAGCCCGGAATGGTGCTGTTGATAAGGGTGTAACCCGAGAGCAATTGATTCATCATTCAATGTCGGGGTTTTGTATGAAAATAGTACTAGTATTGTATGTTAGACAGGTTGTCTATGCAATCAAGGATTTTTATATGTACGTGAGGAGAATGGATGGAAAGAGACGAATGTACTGTAGGTGTAGAGTCCTTCGGTGGCAGCAAGGACATTCGAGAAAGGATATTTTTGGCAGTGAAGCGATATATGGGGAATATGGGTGTCATATGAATCGGGGTGGACACCCGAATATCCAGGAGTAGTGCGGATGGCATTTCGAGTCCCTCGCTGGCGAAAAGGACATTCAAGAAAGTCAATTGAAATATGCGCAAAATGGGTGTCATATGAACCGGGGTGAAGAGGCGAATGCCTAGGAGTACTATGGATGGCATTCCGGATCCTTCGATGGCGACAAGGATATTCGAAAAAGGATATTTTTGGCAGGGAAGCGAAATACAGTCAATATGGGTGTCATATGAATCGGGGTGAACACCCGAATATCCAGAAGTAGTGCAGATGGCATTTCGAGTCCTTTGGAGCGAAAAGGATATTCACGAAAGTCGAATGAAAAATGGGCAATATGGGTGTCATATGAACCGGGGTGAAGAGGCGAATGTCCGGGAACACTATAAATGGCACTTAGAGTCCTTCGGTGGCGACAAGGACATTCGAAAAAGGATATTTTTGCTGGTAAGGCGAAATATGGGCAATATGGGTGTCGTATGAATCGGGGTGAAAAGACGAATGTCCAGGAGTAGTGTAGATGACATTTCAACTCCTTCGGAGGCGAAAAGGACATTCACGAAAGTCAAGTGAAAAATGGGCAATATGGGTGTCATATGAACCGGGGTGAAGAGGCGTAGATGCAGATAGCATTTCGAGTCCTTCGTCTACTTGCGCAGCATTTACTCGAAAATGGTGGTGCGGACCAGAACAACGCTCGTTCTATCAACTAGGCTAAATGCGCATACGGCATGCTCTCCAAAATCTAGCAAAGGAGTTATCTCAGCACCAAGACCAAGCTGGGCCTGTTTCGCTCCCTGGTAATTTCTGCGCTTGTGTATGGTAGCGGTACATGGAAAGTTCCAGTAAGAGTTACCAGAAAGCTGCAAGTATTCGTCAACTCATGTCTTCGTCGAATTATAAGAATTTTCTGGCCTGAAACAATATCAAATTAAGAGCTAAGCTGGCGTACGGGGTAGATGCCAATCGGCGAATTGATATGCAGGCGAAAATAGCAGTGGGTAGATCACACATTGCGGAAGAGTGATAAATGCACTGCTTTGCATGTCATGAAATAGAACCCCGTTTCCAACCAAAGCCGACCAAGAGGGGGTCCTCGAATCACATGGCGACGAACTGTGGCAACGGAGTGTAGTGCGCTAGGTAAGTCTGTTGTAAACTTCACCCTATTCCCCAGAACAGAGTACGATGGCGCGCAGGAGTTCAGCTTTCTGGTAACTCCTACGGAAATTTTCCATGTACTGCACCCATACAAAACTACAGACAGAACCCGAGAGCGAAAAAATATCAGCTTGATGCTGATGCTGATACAACTACTCTGCCAGATTTTCGACAGCATGCCGTATGCGCATTTAGCCTAGTTGATAGAACGAGCGTTGTTCTGGTCCGCACCACCATTTTCGAGTAAATGCTGCGCAAGTAGACGAAGGACTCGAAATGCTATCTGCATCTACGCCTCTTCACCCCGGTTCATATGACACCCACATTGCCCATATTTCAATTGACTTTCTTGAATGTCCTTTTCGCCAGCGAAGGACTCGAAATGCCATCCGCACTACTCCTGCATATTCGGGTGTCCACCCCGATTCATATGACACCCATATTGACCGTATTTCGCTTCACTGCCAAAAGTATCCTTTTTCGGGTGTCCTTGTCGCCACCGAAGGATCCGAAATGCCATCTACACTATTCCCGGACACTCGCCTCTTCATCCCGGTTCATATGACACCCATATTCCCCATATATCGCTTCACTGCCAAAAATATCCTTTCTCGAATGTCCTTGCTGCCACCGAAGGACTCTACATGTACAGTACATTCGTCTCTTTCCATCCATTCTCCTCACGTACATACAAAAATCCTTGATTGCATAGACAACCTGCCCAACATACTAGTACTATTTTCATACAAAACCCCGACATTAAATGATGAATCAATTGCTCTTGAGCCGCAGACGCAAATCGCCCAGCCGCTGTCTAGCAAAACACAGCATTATCTGGACGAAAAGAAGAAAGCGTTTCGAAGTGGTTCTTTTCTTGCAATTCTGTAATTGCGAAATTTCGCGAATGCCCGTCTATGAGCCGCTTTCGTTTGACATTAAATTAAAATTCCCGAAGAAAATCCGCGCCTATTATTGGCCTACTTACATCCGCCGCGTGGAAATACCATCGCATTGGCTTTCGAAATCCGAAATCCAGATCTAATGCGCGTTCGCCGTAGTATGGATGATCGAGTTATTCGCTGCGTACAATTTAAAATCTGAGATACGATCCTTCTTTCTACGAGGTACGACAGATACACTAGCCCCTGTATCTATCAAAAATAAAACGCTGTTTCGTTTATCTCGTATTACTAATCGGTGTGATTCGCAAGTGTCATCATTAGTCACACCGCTACTTGACGACACTTTCAGTTTTCCGACAATCGATAGTTACATGGAGGGCGGCATTTCCGAGCCCTGTTCCCAAAACGTTTGTGATAAAAACAGGTTTCGTCGCTGTTCGTTTCATTTTGTTTAAGTTTTGGACCAGAACGTGCATCTGTGGGACTCCCACACTCCTGTAAACGTTTTAAACCCCTCTCCAGCCTCGCTAATCTGTCAGAGAGGCTGTTAATTTCCGATGCGTCGCTAGCACCCGGTTGACACTGAACCTCGTTGACTGCTGCTACCGAAAGAGTCGGTCATACGCTGATTTCTGCAATAATTTTATCTGATGTTTTGATTAACGTTTCCGTATCCTTATGTGTGGTAACGCTAAGTGTCGCTCGCACCTGGCCTGGCAAATGACGCAACCATAGTATTTTTATCGCGTCCTCTGACAACTGGCTTCCGGCTAATGCCACCATTTCCCGGAATAATTGGGACGGCTTACTTCCGGACCATCGTCGAATCGGGAAATCAAGCCCATCACATGTCTGATACCATAGTTATCAGCCAACTTTCGCATTCAAATCACCCATAACCATTATAATGTCACCTTTAGGTGTTCTGCTCTGAATGGCGTTTAGTTCTTTGTAGAAGGAGTCTTTTGCCAAGACATTGTCGGGCTCAGTAGTGGCATAACATTGTATTATTGAGATGTTCCTCATTTTGGTCCGGAGCCTGACGGTCAAGATTCTGTCAGAGACTGGCTCCCAGGATAAGAGCCAGTTTCGTGGGGCTCTGGTTAAATGGAGCCCCACACCTGACTCACGACGATTACCGGTAGCTTTACTGGAGTACAACATTACAGTGCTGCCCGTTGGAGAGATTAATTTATCCGCTGTTCCACCATCTTACCTCACTAACTCCTGAGATGTTTAATTTGTACCTCAGAAATTCACTCTCTAATTGAAGAAATCGTGCGTTCTTGGGACCTTCTGATCCATTGTCCAGGAGAGTACGTACATTCCAGAATCCAATCTTTGTCATTGTACGATAGCCAAACGTCGTAACCGTTGAGTCAGTCCTTATCCGAGGCATAGTTGACATTTCGTTAGCATATAAAGATTTCGCATAGTGCAAGTTGCTGACCTACACATCCTCTCCTTTGTTTATCGGTTTTAACGACAGGCCCTCCACGATCTAGAGTACGGCGATTTGAACCTCGGCGCGGATAACTGCCTGCGGGTTCTAAAAGAATTCTCACAGCGCTCCTAACTTGTCAGTACAAAGACGGTGCGGATAGGAGGTGCATGCTTGCAACTACACTTCCGGAAAATAGATATGCTATCGAAACGTCAGCAGGGCATAACAATTTAAGAAATGTTGACGCGGCCATGCCCCTGAAGGCGTCAAGGCAATTAAAATCTAGGTCCGCACAGGTCTAGAGTATATACGCTTCGGACTCCGGGCCGTGTACAGTCAATAGCCAGTCCTTGTAGTCACCTTTCACGGCAAGCCAAAAGGGATGTGGCATAATTTAGACCATAGAGAAACGTTCTTATGGTCTGAATTATGCCACATCCCTTTCGGCTTATTGTGAAAGCAACTAAAAGGACTGGATCAATTAATCTTATCTTGACTTAGCGACAGCGGTTTGCACCATTGCCGTTTCTAGGGAGTGTGGGGAGTTTGCTCCTATTCAAATACTTACTTTCCATTTCGCTGTATACATACTAACGAACATCGAGACTAGAAGCCACTGCTGCAATTAAGTTTGTCTACTGATATTTAACTCTATTCTTTGAATTTACTCTACGTTTTAATTCATTACAAAAAACTTGAGATTTTAAGTTTCGCTAAGGCTACTGAAAATAAACATGTTCATTTCGAAAATTGTTTGAAATTGAATTTCATGAATTTTATGAAAAATATTAATTGGTTTGAATTTAAAAAAAAATATTAAATGGTTTAAATTACGGGCTTTAACCGTCCGATACGGAAAATATGAACCGTTCCCTGTGTGGAAAAGTTATCATACTGCGTTGATCTAGTCTAGTCGGGGAAATACTAATTGGTCGACGACGAAAATATGACGAGATCACCTATACTATACTTAAATATTGTACTTATACCTTTTAAGGGTGTTACACCACTCTAGAACGTCGAAAAATCACTTAATTTCAAGATTTTTTTCCAGGGAAACAACGAAAAAAATTTAAGTTATGTTTAGAGGCCTTTATTGCATATATATTGAAGTGTTTATATGAAAAAAAAGTTGTCGATCGAAACCAAAATGGCGGCTGAGCAGGTGGTTGACTGAACGCCAGCTATCAATGTAGGGCTCCGCGGCCGGAAAAGTTTCTCCTCCAATTGTGACTCTGGAATAAAAACCAATTTTTTTAATTATTATTATTACAGTAGAAAGCTGCATTCTTTTACATACAACCACCTATCACCCAAATCATTTTTTTTTTTGTAAATACATATTTTCAATGCCCAAACATGGAAAGATCAACAGTTTGGTAATATGTATGCATTTTTTATCCCATTCCGTTTTTTACGAAGTTGTACTCGTAAGATATAGCCATAAATGAAAATATTCATATTCTATTGTATATGACATAACAGACCACGAAATCAAATCGATCAACAAAAACAATTCTTAACGAACTTCGCGCCATCTGTTGAATAAGAGTCGATGTTTATTTATTCTATGAACTAAAGTGTATAAGCTAAAACATCGAAAATCGATGACGCCATCTATGATGAAGTAGACGCGGTGCTATGTTTATTGTTATGAAGCTATTTTTAAATGCTAATTAAACATATAAATATTGGTTTTTAGAAACCGACAAACGTAAAAACGTGACCGACAAACGATTCTCTTTCGGAATTTAATAAGTTCTTTTGGATAATACCTTTCCCCAGCGATTTGGTTGCTAGGAGGGGCTAACTTCAGACTTTTTTTTTAAATTGGCTATAATTAAATAACTAGAGACCGACAAATGTTTTGAAGTGACCGACAATCACCGACAAACGACCGACAAACGATCTAAGCAATAATTTGGCAATGTTCACTTCGATTATATCATTTTTCAGTGATTTTTCTATTCCTTCACATGTAAAATTTGATTTTGCTATAATTAAGTTATTAGGAACCGACAAATCTCTTTTTTAGTGACCGACAATCACAGATAAACGATTTGAACAATCGGATTCGATTTTCGTTGAAGTGGAGGGGCTAACTTCACATGAGTTCGCCTCTTTCCATCCATTCTCCTCACGTACATATAAAAATCCTTGATTGCATAGACAACCTGCCCAACATACTAGTACTATTTTCATACAAAACCCCGACATTGAATGATGAATCAATTGCTCTCGAACCGCAGACGCAAATCGCCCAGCCGCTGTCTTGCAAAATCTTTGAAGAGAGAGTATATGAGGAAGTGAAAAAGAGCGAGAGAAACGAAGCAATTCGGCACAAGTGAGGAAGTAGGAAGGGGGATGGAAATTTGACATCTCTTTTGCTCTATATGGACCGGGCGGGTGTTCCGCGGCAGAGAGACAGACTGGAATGTTATTGTTCCAACTGGAAAAGTAGGAGAGGGGATGATATCTTACGTGCTTCCTGTGCTTTTATATAGACTGCGCGGGTGTTGCGCAGTGGAGGGCGTGTGTCTCTCTCTTTACTTTTTACGACTGGAATTGCTTCAAGTAGTTTAGTGTTGAGTATATGCGGATTGCTCCTCCATAGGTATTCTCTATGAGCAAAACACAGCATTAGAAGTAAGACTAATAGAAAATCGATTGGGACATTTTCGCGTAAACCTTGAAAATTAATGTTAAATATACGGTGGTCGGTGTGAATAAGTAGATAAGTAAAAAAATGCCAGATTCCGGGGCGGCATTTTAAAAGTTTGGCGACCATCTGTAAATCGATGTGTTGATGTGATATAACTTTTGTTACTCGAAAGAAACCCCAACACTCTCCTAATTTGATGTATTGAAAAAAAATATGTTATTTTGAAAACCCGTTATCCAATTTTCCTTACTTATCTTGTTGTTCACCAACAATTATCTATTTATTCACTGAAGTTACTCAATAATTCACGGCGTTTTACTATTACACACCAGGAAACACGAATATTCAGAATAAAAAAAAAAGAAATTGATTGTTTTTATACAAATCTTTATTTCAAAAATAAAAAATAAAACAAAAGTAAATTTGCAAAAAAAAATACTGAATTTCTTTGAGGTTACATTTATATCCCTTTAAATTTTAATAAGTCTATATACAAAATTCTGAATTACAGGAGAGTGTTGGGGTTTCTTTCGGGTAACAAAAGTTATATCACTTCAACACATCGATTTACAGAAGGTCGCCAAACTTTTAAAATGTCGCCCCGGAAACTAGCATTTTTACTTATCTACTTAATTTACACCGACCACCGATTGTCGTCCGTCTAATAGCCCGTGGGCAAGCCCATTACATATGGTTAAAAAAAAATCGGGAGAGTGGAGGCCATGCGGGGACTATCGTCGTTTAAACGCAGTCACAACACCAGACCGATACCCTATCGCTCACATCCACGATTTCATGCATAAGCTCCACGGAAAAACGATATTTAGCACGATTGATCTTGAGCGAGCGTATCATCAAGTGCCTATTCGCGAAGAGGACATCCCAAAAACCGCAGTCTGCACTCCGTTTGGCGCCTTCGAATTCTGTCAAATGACATTTGGTTTGTGTAATGCGGCGCAAACCTTCCAAAGGCTTTTAGATTCGATTTTACGTGACCTAGACTTCTGTTACGCCTACTTAGAAGACATCCTCGTAGCTTCTAGGAATCCAATCGAGCATGCCGACCATTTATGACAAATCTTTAAGCGTCTAAGCGAACACGGTTTACGGATTAACATAGACAAATGCGAGCTAGGAGCAAAGAGCGTGGAATATTTGGGTTACTTGATTTCCGAAAAAGGAACAAGACTGTTGCCTCGTCGTGTTGAAACTATATTGAATTACAAACAACCCGAAAATGATGTGGAACTCCGGCGATATTTAGGAGTAGTGAACTTCTACAGAAGATTTCTTCGAACTGCGGCAGAAGTTTTAGCACCACTTAATAATCTCATCTCGGGCAGTAAAAAGAACGACAAGACTCCGATTGCGTGGACCGAACAAGCCTCCAAGGCTTTCGATGAAAGTAAGAGGTTCATCGCAAATTACTCATTATTAATGCATCCCTTGCCTGGAGCGCAGTTGGCACTATACACGGACGCATCGAATACCGCATTAGGAGCAGTCATCAAACAGTGGGTTGATAACGATTGGAAACCCTTAGCGTTCTTTTCGAAGAAACTCAACGCAGCCCAAAAGAATTATAGTACCTATGACAGGGAGCTACTGGTCGTGTGTTACGCCCAGGCCTTTATTATTCACAAAAAAAATAGGTATGTGACTAAATGAAGAAACATCCATAATTTTAGGGTTAACATGCAATAAAAAATACGTGTCACACATTTTGGGTTAACATCTCCTACGCATCACATCATTCATACACATGGATGTGTTTTGTTTTGTTTTCTTTTGGTTTTGTGCGAAGACGATATGCATGCCATTTCAAAACAATAACAACTGAAAAACCATAAACACGGTGTGTGTGGAGTTGATGTCGGATATCTAACGGATGTTTATGCGAAGCGGGGCATGGTGTGATCGTCCTGATCGTCAACACACGATGGTGGTTATTTTATTGCTGAAGTGCTGAAATTTAAACTTTTTGCTTTGAGTGCTAAAAGTATTGAACCATTGTCGATAGTTTGGGAATTCGCATGAAAAGATTAGCAAAACTGATTGCGTATCGTTTTTTTTGTCGTGCTTGCATATTTGCTGGATAGAGATCGTTGGGTGGTCTGGATAGAGATCGTGGGAGTCTTTGGGTGAACGAGGTGGTGAGAGGTCGTGAACTGTCAGAAAGGGATAAAGAAAGAAAAAGCAAAAGGGGGTCCTCCGTTGGTGCACGAGTGTCGCGGGACTCGAGATGGCCGGACGTTGTCGGGAGTGACTTGTGGTAGTAGAGTCCTGTAGGACGCAAGCAGATTGCGGACTTATTGCCGTTGTCGGGAGTGACTTGTTGTAGTAGAGTCCTGTAGGACGCAAGCGGATTGCGGACTTATTGCGGGAATGTGGTGACGTGAGTTTTGTAATCCTTGCCCGGTGTCAAACACAAGCTAGTGAGACGTTTTAAAAAAGAAAACCGGTTTTAATCCGTGAGAAACACTGGTCGAGGTGGATTTAACGGTTTGACTTCAACGGGGACCAAGTCATCGAAGTGGGCTCATATAAGATGCCGCCGATGGACCAACTGACTGTTCTGGTTCTTTGCCTGTGCATGGTCTGTGTAGAAGGCCCCGATTGGATCCTGTTCGGGAGTGACGTAAAAGCGTATTGCGGTGAGATTTGCCCGTGACCTAATAGTGACTTGGACCATTTTTTTTTTGTTTGTTGACTTAGCGCGACTATGTAAGATTCGGATCATTTCGCTACTTGTGCTATTCAATTGAAGTGTCCCTACATCACGTGCACGTTCTTTTGTCTATATTGTTTGTCTGCTTCATGACGAATTGTTTGTTGTTCAATGTGGCCCCGGCACACGTAATTTTGGAAGCCAATCATTTGTAGCAAGTGTAGAACATTGGTGCGATTTTGGAGGAGTCGTCTGAGTGTTAGTTCTTTTGCATTAAGCACTACGTTTAGACCGCGGGACTATCTTCGAGATCTAAACTAAATCGATCTAACTCTCGACGATATAAACGTATCGATTTAGTTAGTTTTGGACTTGGCTTATCTCTACTTGCGATGCGGAACTGGACTAAAAAAATTGGGACTATGTCGCTTTCAACGCTAATGTTGATTCGGTGGTTGACGTTTCCTTTGTTGTCGTTTTTTTTGTTCGGCGTTTGCTTTGTTTGCAATTTCAGGAAAGCAGTGCGTGATCACGGGCAGGAAAAAGTCTTTTTCTGTCGTAAAATTTATATCTGTAAAATTTATCGGTGCTGTCAACGGAGAAAGAAGAAGTACCTCTCCGTATGGTCGGTATAAACACTCCACCAACAAGTACTAACACTAAAATGATTTAGTTAAATCGACTTTTAGTTCCACGGTCTAAACGTGGCCAAGTAAAGCACGTTGGCGAAATTTTAAAAGAAATGGAAAAAAAATTTAAATAAACAAGCACTATGCTTGCAACCTACATTTTTATAAAAAAATCAAGCGCAAGATAGGCTTGCCACATAAAGAATATTTTTTTTGAAAAAAATATAAAGAAAAATCAAGCGCAAGATAGGCTTGCAACCCGTAGCTGATGTTCCCGTAGCAGATGGCAGAATTTATTTCGATTGACATGAAAAATATATATCTATGGAGGTATGTTGCATTAGGTATTAAGATATAAAGAAAAAAAAAAACTATTTTTTTTGTGTAATAAGTAAAAAAAAATGCGCATTTAGGAAATAGTTTTTTTGACAACTTAGTTGCCTATGTATATTGTATTGTGTGTATCAGTTTTTTTCTAAAAATAATCAAAAATAATAAATAATTAACAAGTCAATTGAGTAAGATTTTGTTTATGTGTGACAGGGAGGGGACGAGGCTGAAGACGACATTGGTTTGCAGGATGTGTCCGTGATGATTCGAGGATGTAGTTTGTTTTTTTTTTTTGTACTCGAACTGCCCCTTCAGCAGCTGTCCTAGCCGGGACTAATAAATCAAGTATTAGTATTAATTCGATGCTCATGCATCATGCTATCATTGTTGCATCGAGGCTTAATTTTGCCTCTTTTTTTTTCATATTTTTTTTTTGTTTGTGTACAAACATCATTTAATATGCAACACGTGTACGAATCAATAAAATACTTTCGACATACATATGTTGGAGGGACGTGAATTTATGATCAAGACCGATCATAAACCATTAATTTTTGCGTTCCAACAGCGTTCGGACAAAACAGCACCGATTCGGGCTCGACAACTGGAATACATAGCTCAATTTTCGACCGATATCAGATACGTCAACGGTAACAGAAACGTTGTAGCGGACACATTATCCAGAGTGGAAAAAATCGACGCCATTGCTACAGCCAACGCAATCACGGCCAACGACATCGCGCAAGTACAAGCTGCGGACGAAGACCTCGAATCCTGCCTAAAGGAAGAAACGTCACTGCGACTTCAAGCCATTGCCACCCAAGGCAATGAACCATTATACTGCGATATTTCAAATTTCAACCGGGAAAATCAGACCGTTTATTCCGCGGATTTTACGACGCGCGGTTTTTCAGTCACTACGTTTAGACCGCGGGACTATCTTCGAGATCTAACTAAATCGATCTAACTGTCGACGATATAAACGTATCGATTTAGTTAGTTTCGGACTTGACTTATCTCTACTTGCGATGCGGAACTGGACTAAAAAAATTGGGACTATGTCGCTGTCATCGCTAATGTTGACGTTGTTGTCGTCTTTTTTGTTCGGCATTTGTTTTGTTTGCAATTTCAGGAAAGCAGTGCGTGATCACGGGCAAGAAAAAGCCCTTTTCTGTCGTAAAATTTATATCTATCAAATTTATCTGTGCTGTCAACGGAGAAAGAATAAGAAGAAGTACCTCTCCGTATGGTCGGTATAAACACTCCACCAACAAGTGCTAACACTAAAATGATTTAGTTAAATCGACTTTTAGTTCCACGGTCTAAACGTGGCCAGTGGGTTATCTCATCCGAGCGCACGTACCACCAGCAAATTGATACGAAGTAAATACGTTTAGCCCAACATGGGAAAAGACATTGCCAGTTGGACCAGAGCTTGCCTTCCGTGTCAGCGTTCGAAAGTTACTCGTCATGTGAAAAATGTTCAGAGAACTCCGTTGCTTCCGACAAACGTTTCCAACACATTCATTTGGATATCGTAGGACCCCTGCCACCTTCTCAAGGATGCACATACGTTCTGTCTATCATCTATCGATTCACTCGATGGCCGGAAGCGATACCTATTCCCAACGCATCGACTGAAACAATTTGTTCCGCATTCTACAATAACTGGATTTCGCGTTTTGGTGCACCAATGGCAGTTACCACGGATCGTGGTTCGCAATTTTGAACGTCATAGGACAACCGCATATCATCCGGCGTCTAACGGAATGGTGGAACGCATGCACCGCACACTTAAGTGGATGTTCACACTGCGTGCGATGCCGAGCCGAGCCGGGTCGAGCGATGCAATGCGATTGCAAGCTTTTAAAGCAAGAAAATGGAAAGTCTTCAATTTTAAATGGAATCACGCTTTGAGTGTACACACTGCGCGCGATGCAATGATGAGCCGAGCGATGGCCCGATGTTTTCACAAACTTCTTTGCTTTTTCGTGCGAGTACCGGCTGCTGATTTTTGGCGATGGAATTTAATGGGCTTTGCGATGGAGTTTATGGGCTTTGCGATGCTTTGCGACGTGAAGCTTTTTGAAGCCAGTATGGTGCAAGTACGAGCTGTAAAGTAGTATTTGATGTAAGATCACACTGAAAAAAATGCATGTATGTCTGCTTTTATACCCTAGACTTTTAGGCGCGGCGGTGTGGCAGTGTATACATGGAAATTATGAGGGTCATCTCCTGATTCGATTTAGCCATATCTGTCTGTCTGTCTGTCCGTTTGCACGATAACTTTCGATAGAATGAAGTTAGAAACTTGAAATTTTGGTCAAATGTTTGTAGCATGATCTAGTTGGTTGGTCCGTTGATCCGACCGAAGGAACCTCTACAGATGAAATTTCAAATGAGCGATAACTTTCGATAGAATGAAGCTAGCGACTTGAAATTTGGTTCAAATATTTGGATTTAGATTTAGTTGGTTGGTCCGAGTATTGGAAATGGCCAAGCTCCGTCCCAAGCAACCCCTACGTCCCCTACAAATGAAACTTCAAATGAGCGATAACTTTCGATACAATGATGCTAGCGACTTGCAAAATGCGATAAATATTTATAGTGTGGGTTGGTTAGTTGATTTTGAGAATGGGCATGACCCTATTGAATGAACGGCAACCTTCGCTATAAACGTTAGTTCAAATGTAAATATCCAAAATTCGAATGGATGAACGATGAAACTTTTCATTGGATCCAGCCCAGCTCAAATTGATAGCTATATCAGTGGCGTGGCGTGATAATTCAACTAGGGGAAGCAATTGGTATTAAAAATTTACTATTATTATGCTTTCCACAAATTTACTGCGTATTAATTGAACCCCTCTCGTTAGCTACTTTTAACATTTCTAATATAAAAGCACCCAGGAATCACGAACGGGGACGTGAGAGTAGGTATACTGTATTTTATCAGCATTTTAATTCCCATGCTACCAATATATAATAATTTACTTTTAAATAAATAATTGTAAAAATTATATGTTGGTAGACTTATCAAAAAAGCAAAGCTGTAACTATAAGTATATAAATAAAGCATATTCGAATTATTAGAACTACTATAACAATAACAACAATAGCAAAAAAAATTGCAAAATAAATATCCATACACTCATAAAGAAAGTAATCATGTTCAGCGAATCAAAATTTGAATAATAAAAACAATAACAATACAATAAAAATTAAAAATAATTCAACTATTTACTATTTAAAAAATCACAGTTAGTGAGTAAAATAAAATAATAATAATTGGGCAATAAATATATTACAAGTCAAAATAAATAATAAGATCCGTACATACTATTATTTGTAATTTAATTCTATTCGTCTTTCTTTTTTTGCGAATTCATCTATAATATCTGTATAAAAACTTTGCTCACACAAACATGATTTAAGGAAAACCTTTTCAATTGACATTATTGCCAAGTCGCTAAGCCGTTGTTCGCCTGTACAATTTCTAAGATACGTTTTAATCCTTTTTAAGCAAGAAAAACTGCGCTCTGCGGACACACTGGTTACTGGTAATGTTAAAACTAAACATATTAATTTATAAAATTGTGTGAAGCTATCTTTTAATTTGTTATTAATGAAATAGTTAAAAATACCTTGAAAAGATTTTCCCTGCAAATCAGAATCAGAATAAAGCACAATGAGTTCAGTCTTTAATGAAATATGGTCAAATATATCAGCATAAGTTTTAGTTAAATTTAGTAAAAGATTGTCCGGAAATGTTTTCAAATATTGGTTAAATTTAGAAGAATCTAATAGGTTTAAAAATGTGAAACTTGCTAAGGATGAAAATCTTGAATTTATTTCTGCGGTAATATTATCTATAATTTCGACATAAATACGTGTAAAGAATAGTTCAACATTTTCATTACTGTCAACAAGGCACCTAGCTTTTTTCCGGCGTTGTGGAGTTTCGCAAATAGATGTGGTTTGGGTCCAAATTTCCGTGAAACTATTTCTTAACGATTGAAGTTGATTTTCAAAATCTGTAATTTTTTGAATGCAGTACATTATATCAGTTTGTTTACTTTGAAATATATCGAAAAGTACGTCGGTTTGTGGAAAATTTTTAGAAAAAACATTGAGCAGGAAAACAAACTGAAAATCTGTAAGTAAAACAAGAAGTCCCCTTGCGCTATTAACGGTCTCGCCATCCCACTTTCCACTCTCATTTTCAATGATATATTCAAAGAGTTCTTTTAATTGATCTAAATTATCAAAAATGGTTAAAACTAATCGACCATTAAAAGTCCAACGTGTTGGAGCTAATTTTGGAAGCCTTTTTTTGAGGAATAAATCTAGTGCAACTGTTCTCTTTGTTGAATGATTAAAAAATGTTGAAAAACAAGTAATAGATTGAAAAAAAATTCGACATTCGCGTATTTTATCGCATGATTTAGATAAAACTAAATTTAACCGATGAGCGAAGCAATGAATATATATTGCGTTTTTATACACATCCTTTACACGTGTTTGTAATCCAGTTATTTTACCAGACATTACCGAAGCCCCGTCATAGCTTTGACAAATAAGTTTGTTACCGCAATTGAATTTTTGAACAACATCTAAAACATGGTCAAATAAACGCGACGCAGTCTGATCATCAGAAATATCTGTAAAAGTTATGAAAGTTTCTTTAACCTCACCGGAAGGAGTAATGTAACGAAAGGTTGTTGAGAGTTGAGAACGACATGAAACATCGGTTGTTTCATCTAATATTATTGCTATAAATTTAGTTTGCTGAATTTCATTATAAATCTGTTTTAATAAAATTTTAGAAATGCTACTAATGAGATCGTTTTGAATATAATTTGATATTCCGGAAAAAACAGTCGCTTGCTCCAAGTGAGCTCGCAAGTCCGGATTATATTTAGCTAAAAGATTTAAAAGTTCAACGTAATTTCCCCTATTGCAAGAATTCACATTTTCATTGTGACCACGAAATGCCTGTTCTTGACATCCTAAATGGCACACAACGTCAATTAGCATTTTTAGAATATCTCGATTTTTCGAAACTTTCTCATTGTGCAATATTATTGAAGATCTATGTTGGCTACTTAATAATTCTTCAATTCTAGGACCGGAACCGAACTTGGAAAGAAGAAGTACTGACTTTAAATGATCAACGCTTTTCGTACCATGCCTGTCCACAGCTTTATGTAAATTATTTAAGTCACAAAACCCGGTGGTTCGCCAAACATTTGAATCATTTGAAAATAACAAGCATGGCCAATAAAATAATTTTTGCTTGGTCTTACAACCGGTAATCCATTCCGTATCTTCATAAATCTTAGCAGTAAAATGCCTAGTACATCTTTTTGTTTTAGAAACAATTTCCAAAATCGGTTTCGGTCGACCCTTTTCGATAATGTCTTTTTTTTCTGCGAAAGATCGAGATCCAAAAGACAATCGAAAAAGATCATCAACAACACAATATTGATCCATGCTACTTTAAAAACAAATCAAAACACCATAAGCAATTATAAGCACCTAGACCGATTAAAAAACCCCTTCACCTTTTCAGCAACAAAAAGCACACAAATCGCACTACACTAAAGCACTACACTAGAGCAAATGAGTTTTAAATTTAACGGCTCATTCAATTCCTTGTGACGTCAATGACTTGAGGCAGTATTACCATCTCCCACTTATTTTTTCTTGGAATTTTCCGTTAAATGGTTTTCGATTAGATATAAGTTATTGAAATATGCATAAATATCCCTATAATTGAGTTCGTCTCTTACTAATACTCGTATACACTAATAATTCTATGCGAAATCACTTCTTCTCGAATTTACCAATAATAATTTTTAAGCATGAAGCCATTATATTTCAAATCGAAACTTTTTCCACAATTCAATTCCTATCCTACTCTGGTAACCCTTGTGAAACTCATATAGCACATCACAAACACATTGCAACACAGCAAATATTTTCAGTCCACAAGAAAATACGAACAAAGAGGAAATGGGAAGAAAAGTTCCCCAGCGTCCATGCGCCAGCAGCTCCGCTGCAGGCAAGAATTTCCTCTACTACATGTGAGGGGAACTTGGAAGCAAATTCCTGAGTGCTTCCAACCTACCGTGTACGTGAATTTTTTTTTATCGCGACACAGTAGGTTTACTGGGGAAAAAAATAAACGCTCATAGATGCAAATTTTGATATGCTTCCATGTGTCTTCTTCTTGGTGTGGTGTGGTGGTTTTCGCGGTGTTACCAATTCGGCTGTGTAAGATATTCGCGATTAGTTTCTTTGGAACTTTTATTTACATAGACTGTGCCGAAGAGTTTTTTTCGCGACTTTTTTGCGCGATTCAGAAAAAATTATTTAGAAAATTTTCCACCAATCGCCAAATATAAGGGAAGCAATGCTTCCCTTGCTTCCATGGACGCCACGCCACTGAGCTATATCATTTTGCCGCCGCGATAGCTATCTGGGAAGACGTTGGTTTCTGCTTCTATCTGCGTCACTTCACGCGTCCGCATATGAATTTTTAATAAGCCGGCCCCCATACATTCGAACCCGGAACACGGACACGGTCACAATGTCTGATTTGTATGATGTTTCTTAAACCATTCGCTTGAGGATCACTTTTAAGTGCCAATTAATTAATTGTTAATCGTTGATCGTGACTACTACAATTGACAATTAATTTTGAAAAAAAAAAATTGGTGGGGAGGGAGCTCTCAGCTCGGACGGGGGTTTGTAAGGGGGGTGAAATGCTGTTAAAAATGCGATATTCCTTATATTTTAGAAGTTATGGCCAAAAAACAGTTTATTTAAAACTAAAAATGACATAAATTGTAAATTCAGGTTCGCTATTATGTGGCCCGGCTTATATAATACACAGTGACGCTGTGTCCTATCGCATCATGTGAATTGAAATGCAGATAGGTATCAAAAAGGGAGGAGCTTAAGTGACGAGGCGTCCGGCGTCATTTGGACGTCCATGAGTGCCGGCTCTTACACGAATTCAAATGCAATCTCGCCGCTCCACAAACCGCGGCGGTGGCCGCAACGGCGAGTCGAGCGATTTATACATTCATCGTCCTAAAGCCGCCGCGGCTGCCGATTTTTGCGTTTACACACAGCGGTGCGCCGCTGCTCAATCCGCTTGTGGAACCTCTCGTCTGAGGTCGCGGAAGAGATGATGAAATTCACTAACACTGGGCCTTTCTTCATTAATGGGATGCACCCAATGGCGACGCCCTTCCATTTTTAGAGCACTGTTTTCAAACAGAAATAAATTTACGGGGTCAAGCACAAACGACATGATGTCGAACAGATTCTATTCCTTGAACTAAATTGGTCTCTACTCTCCATCATTGCGTGCAGTGAACATCCCGGATCATCTTTGCATCGCAAGCCATCGTTCGGCTCGGCATCGCACGGCGTGCAATGTGAACACCCACCGCATCCCATCGCTCGACCCGGCTCGGCTCGTCTCGGCATCGCACGCAGTGTGAACATCCACTAAGGCGTCGTTAATGTGTCACGAAGATGCGCAATGGACGGAATTTTGCTTGGTCTGAGAACAATGCTGAAAGAAGATCTAAGATGTTCTGCAACTGAATTAGTTTACGGAACGACACTTCGTATTCCGTATACATAGATGATGATCGTACTGTAAATCCACAGCTTTTCGTTGAAAAATTAAGAAGAGACACGCAGCAACTTTGTGCAATTCCGGCAGTACATCATAGCACTAACGCTCCATTTGTGTTTAAGGAACTGGAATTGTTTGTGACACTTGGTTTCATTCTGCACACCAACTTAGTGTGCGTCTGTAGCTTAGCTCGGTAACGCACCGGGCATTTTTTGCTACTCGAAACACGGTCTCTGCGGTTCGCGCCCCGCAACGGGACCAACTATTTTTTATTCTCAAATTCCCTCTGAATTAATTTCTCCGAGCTTAGTGGTTTCGTATGGATAGTAGCACTCATCAGGTCTTGCATCTTTGCAGCTATCCATGTGCAAGACGACCACGAAAGTGTGAGAATTCTGTTTGTATAGGCCGTGAAGGCGTGATTTTACTTGAAAACTCGACCGTGGAGGTCTAGATGGTGTGAAGCACTTATATTAACTCACTAGAGGGGTGGAGAGAGGGTGAGAAGTGGAGATATTTGTTCCCTGGCAATTTTACTTTATGTATTAATGTTCTTGCAAATGTACAAGTGCGAATCATTTTCAATTTAAATTGGAATTGTTTGTGACACTTGGTTTCATTCTGCACACCAACTTAGTGTGCGTCTGTAGCTTAGCTCGGTAACGCACCGGGCATTTTTTGCTACTCGAAACACGGTCTCTGCGGTTCGCGCCCCGCAACGGGACCAACTATCCATACGAAACCACTAAGCTCGGAGAAATTAATTCAGAGGGAATTTGAGAATAAAAAATAGTTGGTCCCGTTGCGGGGCGCGAACCGCAGAGACCGTGTTTCGAGTAGCAAAAAATGCCCGGTGCGTTACCGAGCTAAGCTACAGACGCACACTAAGTTGGTGTGCAGAATGAAACCAAGTGTCACAAACAATTCCAATTTAAATTGAAAATGATTCGCACTTGTACATTTGCAAGAACATTAATACATAAAGTAAAATTGCCAGGGAACAAATATCTCCACTTCTCACCCTCTCTCCACCCCTCTAGTGAGTTAATATAAGTGCTTCACACCATCTAGACCTCCACGGTCGAGTTTTCAAGTAAAATCACGCCTTCACGGCCTATACAAACAGAATTCTCACACTTTCGTGGTCGTCTTGCACATGGATAGCTGCAAAGATGCAAGACCTGATGAGTGCTACTATCCATACGAAACCACTAAGCTCGGAGAAATTAATTCAGAGGGAATTTGAGAATAAAAAATAGTTGGTCCCGTTGCGGGGCGCGAACCGCAGAGACCGTGTTTCGAGTAGCAAAAAATGCCCGGTGCGTTACCGAGCTAAGCTACAGACGCACACTAAGTTGGTGTGCAGAATGAAACCAAGTGTCACAAACAATTCCAATTTAAATTGAAAATGATTCGCACTTGTACATTTGCAAGAACATTAATACATAAAGTTTAAGGAACTGTCTACGAGTTCCCACATTTTGTTGAGACGAGGACCAGTTAAGAAGTCTCTTCAACAACCGTATACAGGACCCCATCTTGTCATCGAACGAATCAGCAACTCAGTGTACCGAATTCAAGTCGACGACAAGGATATGACAGTGTCAACTGAACGGCTTAAACCGGCTCATCTGCCGAATACTGATCTTCCTGATGAACCCGTCACCATCAACCAATTTATCGTCAATCGAGAAGTAGGCACACCAAAGACTTACGCAGCCCCTCGATCACATCCGACTACGATTCCGTAACGTCCAAAGATATATATTAAACAGATATGAAGTAGGCACAGAGTGGGGGTAAAAATTTGAATATCGAGTTATGGCTGACATATCCGCGCCTGCCCAGTGAAAAGCGCACAACACGTATTAATATTTGGCCCAGGGGCCCGAGGAGCGAGGGGCCAAATGCTTCGCAAATGTCAAAATTGTGGCTGAGTGGCCGATGGCGTAACGACATTTACCGAACGTATGGCGACCGCGTGCAAATGGGTAGGAGTGCACATGCGCGGCTTGGTTCGAAAATAACCTGAAGCACAGAGTGGGGATAGTACTATTACCGATCTGTTCTATTTAAATCTATGGTAACGTCACACTTCTCGAACGTTACTCGGAGGGGAGTATTGTGGAGTTTTGATAGTTCAAACTCCCACCACCAGAGCAGGAATGAAAATGACACTTGAATTACAATTACAATATATTTGTAATCAACTTCACTTGTGTACAAGCTTTTGTAGCATCGAGAAATCTCGCAGACAAAAAATAAAGTTATTATTGTTATAGCGCGTATGTTTCATTTATATTGATTTGGTTGCTACAAATTCCTGCAGGGTTCTCCGTGATTCCACCAGAGACGCCGCGATCGCTAGCAAGGAGCGTCTCTTGGAATTTCACCATCGTCGCTAATTTCCGAGTCAGTCGAGGTCCACGTCTCAATCGATTAACATGTATCTTTCATGCATCTTTTAACATCTAATAAATGCGCAGTTAGTTTTAGTACTTTCGCGTGTTATTATCTTATATATAAAAGTAAGTCATCTACGTATGTACAGGCATAACTCAGTAACCCTTTCTCCGATTTGGCTCAAATTTTTTTGTTGTGCTCCTTTACGCCCAACTTAGATACTAACGGGGCCCAAAATTGGAAATTTTCCAGGAAAATTGAGAAAATTGAAAAATTCCATTTCCCATACATTTTGTATGGAGAAATTTTTTCATCTCCGATTTGGCTCAAATTTTTTTTATTTGTGTTTGCAATGCTCCCTCCTATTGTACATACATAAAAAAAAATTCAAGGACGCCCTGTTGTCGCAGATGAGAACACCCATTCGTCCGATTTGCCTCAAAATTTTTTTGATCTGTTCCTTGCAGCCGAACTTAAATTCTAACGGACAATTAAAACCAAAAAAAAAGTAACGACGACCTGTTGTCGCAGATGAAAACACTCAGACGATATTTTGCATAGAGTTCGCATTTCAAAAGCAGATATTCAACTTTAAATGAGCGACGCCATACATAACGAGGCGCTCATTTTGATAGAGGATATATGCTTGCAACTTTGCGGAAATTTGTTGAGCAAATTAGGAATGCCGGCCCCCAATCGTCCAATGCACGAAGCATTCAACCGGGAAATGTGATTACGATCGAGATGCATTGAGTCAAGCAGTGCAATGTTCCATTGTTAAATAACAGCAGAAAAGTGCATACGATACACTGATGAAAACGACCGATGATGGACAAGGTGCCGTTTTCTTTCTTGATGCGCCTGGGGGAACTGACAAAACGTTCCTCATTTCCTTGATATTGGCAACAATTCGTTCACGAAGTAACATAGCGTTGGCAGTTGCATCATCTGGCATTTCAGCGACGTTACTCAAAGGAGGACGGACGGCTCCTTCTGCCTTTAAATTGTTGTTACGGCGCGGTTCATACAAATCGCGGAGCACTCTGCTATTAATTGGCGGCGCTAGGAGATAGAAGGGGCGGAAAGCTAAAATTAGTAAAAAATAATTAGTAAAACTTAATTCTTACTCATCGTTCCCACCATCACCACCAACATCGATGACGCATCTCGTCCATCCTGTCTACGATATCAAATACAACACGCAAACAACGTAAACTTTTGCCACAGTCAGCTGTCGTTGACGTCACGAAACAATTTGAGGACCAGTGAAGATCGGTAGGAGCATTCAATAGATCTCGGTTTGGATATTCGCCACTTTATATGTGCACGTGCGGACAGTGGGGTCGTTTACTTATACAAGTTCAAGGTGAACCAATTCAATTCACCGTAACCCATCAATCCATAAAAGGCCGAGGATTCGTACGGGATATTGTCTTTTGTTTGGTCTACTCGACGAGGAAGGTGAATATCACAACGAATCCGTAAGTTTTATACAACATATATCTGATATACTCTTGTAGGCACTTCCATCAGTCACCACATCTGCAACAACAGTGCTGCGTTCGTTAAGAAGTCACCACGGCGGGAGGAGTGGCGCTGGTTTCGCTGGCTGATCATCATGACTCACTCTCAGTCTTTCTGTCATTTTGTAAACATCTAATTCCGGTGAAATAAATATTTTTGTTATTCAGTCAGAAATTGATGAGCGTTTAATTTGTGCGCTATAACTGGTGACCCCGACGAGTCGAACATAGCGCGAATTTGTAAAACAACGTGCGGTTTAATTGCCAATTAACGATGTCGACCGACGAAAAATTTGTGGACGCAAATGACCAAATGGCCGACGCTGACAGCCTCAGCACTATTACGTCATTCAAAATGCCTGAGTTTTGGCGTAGTCGCCCCGTATTATGGTTTATTCGAGTCGAGGCACAGTTTCGAGCGAATCGAGTCACGAAGGACGAAACAAAATTTGACCGAGTTATCAGCGAGCTTGATGCCGAGGTATTGACACAAGTAGCCGATATTGTCGAAAATCCACCGGAGTCAGGTAAATACGATGCACTTAAGAAACGTATGATAGCAGTTTTCGCCGCTACTGCCGAAGACGAAATCCGGGAGTTGCTAGGAGGCCTCGACTTGGGAGACCAAAAGCCGAGCCAGCTGTTACGTACCATGCAAGCAAAGAACCGTGGCAAGCTGTCTGATGCAGTTTTGAAATCGTTATGGTTACAACGACTACCAACAAATACACAAGCTATTCTAAGCGCATCAGAGGCTAATTTGGATCAGTTAGCTACGATGGCCGATAAAGTTTCAAGCATCCGTGAAATTAACACTGGCGGAATAGCTGCCGTGGCGCAACCACCTGCAGAATTGTTGGTGCAGGAGCTTTCAGAAATTCGTGGCCGCCTGGATCGTATGGAGCGTAATCGATCTCGCGACCGAAATCAATGGAACCCACGCCGGGGGTCGTCTCAGCGGTCGCAATCTCCTCAAAATGGGTTGTGTTTCTACCACGACAAGTTTGGTAAAGCTGCGCGAAATTGCAGGTCGCCATGCAAGTGGCGCTCCAAGAATAAATCATCGGGAAACTAGCTTCGACGCTGTTTGATCCGGCGGTAAACAGCGTCATCTCACAGAACCGCCTGCATATTAGCGATAAGATTACTGGGCAGAAGTTTTTGGTCGACACCGGCACCGACGTCTCTGTGATACCCCCATCGCGTGGAATCAAGAGAGGTAAGCCATCAAATTACAAACTTTTTGCCGCCAACGGAACAGCCATCAACACGTTTGGGCACCGCCCATTAACATTAAATTTAGGGTTACGGCGCGATATTTCATGGAATTTTTGCGTTGCCGACGTCACCCGTCCAATTATCGGCGCTGACCTATTGAGCCATTATGGTTTGCTGGTTGACATCAAGAATCGCCGAGTGGTTGACCCTCATACCAATTTGGCCGCGAAAGGATTTCTCAGTACGGTCGATCATACCACGGTTTCAACCATCACCAATAACTCACCATGCCCATACCACAAGCTTCTCAGTCAGTATCCGAGTATCACAAACCCTGCTTCCGCACAGCCTTGTACCACCCACAACGTTCGCCATCATATAGTGACTACAGGCCCGCCGGTGGCGGACAAACCCCGCAGGTTAACTCCTGATAAGTTAGCTGCCGCCAAAGCGGAATTCGATTTCCTCATCAAAAGAGGGTTTTGCCGCCCATCCAATAGCCCATGGGCGAGTCCTCTACATCTCGTTGCTAAAAAGGACGGAACGTGGCGTCCGTGCGGAGACTTTAGGCGCCTGAATGCTAACACGATTCCCGACAAATATCCAATGCGACATATTCAGGACATAGTCTCAGGCCTCGCGGGTAAACGCGTATTTTCTAAAATTGACCTCTTGCGAGCATTTCATCAGGTGCCGGTAGCCGAAGAAGACATTCCGAAAACGGCAGTCATTACGCCCTTCGGTTTGTTCGAGTTCCAGGTAATGACGTTCGGCCTTAGGAATGCCGCGCAAACGTTCCAGCGTTTCATGGATGAAGTGCTCAGAGGCCTTGATTTTTGCAACTGCTATGTAGACGATATTTTGGTAGCATCGGAGACGCCAGAGCAGCATTTGGACCACTTGCGGATGGTATTCGAACGGCTTCGTAGTTTTGGGGTAGTCATCAATGTGTCTAAGTGCTCATTTGGAGTAGATCGGGTGGAATTCTTGGGACATCAAGTCAGCGAACACGGGATTTCACCCCCCGCTTCTCGAGTCGATGTAGTCAAAAGTTACAAGCGACCCACCACGACTAAAGAGCTTCGCTGATTCCTTGGCACAATTAACTACTACCGCCGCTTCATCAAGAAGGCAGCCGATTTACAAGCACCGCTCAACGAACTACTTAAGAACGCGAAGAAGGGGGATAAAGCGCCCATCGAGTGGACAAAGGAGACCGATAGTGCATTCAACGCCTGTAAAAACAGCTTAGCCGATTCGACGTTACTGGTCCATTTCCAGCCAAAGATGCCTTTAGCACTAGTGACAGACGCTTCTGACGTAGCCGTGGGCGCTGTTCTTGAGCAACGCCAAGGCAACCTTTGGTTGCCTATAGCGTTTTTCCAACGTAAGCTAACGTCTGCCGAACGCAAATACAGCACCTATGATAGGGAGCTGCTGGCAATTTACGCCAGCATTCGGCACTTCCGTCACTTCTTGGAAGGGGTCCCGTTCACGATCAAGACAGACCATAAGCCATTGGTATTTGCCTTCACACAAAAAGCGGAGAAAGCGTTGCCCCGTCAGGTCCGTTATTTAAGCTTTATATCCGAGTTTTCGACAAACATAGTTTATATACGAGGCGAAGCAAACGTGGTAGCGGACGCACTCTCGCGCGTTGACGCCATTACATTGTCAGGCGATTTCGAAACTGAAGAGCTGGTAGCCGAGCAGTCTAAGGACGAGCAGCTTCAGAAACTCCTCATTTCCAATCCTACGTCGTTGGTACTCGAGCCCGTCGACATCGGGGGTGGAAAAATACTGTATTGCGACAATTCGAGAGCAGCCGTAAGACCGTTTGCGCCTGCTTCCTTGCGAAGGCGTATTTTCGATTCGGTGCACAACTGTTCACATCCTGGCGGCCAGGCAACCCTCAAAGGCATTAATCGGCGATTTGTTTGGCCAAGTATGAGAAAGGAAATTATGCAGTGGGCTCGTGCCTGCGTACGATGTCAGAAGTCTAAGGTCGGGCGCCATACAAAGAACGAGTTGCAGCCGTTCACGATTCCTGACAAAAGGTTCCAGCACGTACACATAGACATCGTCGGTCCGTTAGCCACTTCGCATGGTTTTCGGTATTGTCTCACCATGCTTGACCGGTTCTCCCGCTGGCCTGAAGCCGTCCCGATCGTAGACCAGTCAGCAGAAACAATAGCCGCTGCATTCTACGCTAATTGGGTCTCCCGTTTTGGAGCTCCAAGCATAATAACGACCGACCAGGGGACTCAATTTGAAGCTGCGCTTTTCAAGGCGTTGGTCAGGTTTATTGGAGGTAAACGCACGCGCACTACACCATACCATCCTGCTTTGAATGGGGTCCTTGAGCGTTGGCATCGATCATTAAAAGCGTCGATCATGTGCCATGAAGACAACAGTCGTTGGGTCGAGATTTTGCCCACGGTCTTGCTGGGCCTTCGAAACTGCGTCAAGGAGGACCTAGGCACTTCACCGGCAGAAATGGTATACGGAGCCACGCTCAGATTACCTGGAGAATGGTTCTTAGATAACAACTCTGACGTGGAACCGAGCGTTTTCATCACGAAGCTACGTGAGTTCACCCGTAATTTGCGACCTACACCGATTATACACCGCGACGGCAGAGCGACCTTCGTCCATAAAGATCTCAACAGCTGCACACATGTATTCGTCAGGGATGACGCTGTTAAAAAGTCATTGACGCAGCCTTACACCGGACCTCATCGAGTTGTTGGGCGATTATCAACGTCCGTTTTCTCGGTTGATATCAATGGCAGAGTTGTTAATATTTCAACGGAGAGACTTAAGCCAGCGTATCTAGTTGCGGACACGGAATTGTTACCAGCGTCTCAACCGATTTCGCAGGGATCCGCATCAGGTCCTCAACGTCAGTCTACAAGTACCGAGTTCGAGAGCTTTAGCGAGATCCAGCCGTTACCGTCTGAGCGTTTCTCACCTGTAGAAAGTCAGAACTTCAAGTCTTCCAGCAGTCGAAAAAGAAGAAACGTCCATTGGGCTCCTGATCTTGAATCGCGTTCGTCACAATCAGAAAGCCAACCGAGGACATCATCGTCGTCGCGTAGTCCAGATCACCAGATAGTTGCGAATCCCCTACCTAAGCCTCGAATCTTGGATCCGATCAACCCACGTCCAGAGAATATTAGGCGAGTCTATCCTGCAGCGCGATGTCGACATGACATTGACATTGCTGAGCAATGTTATTCAGGGGGGAGTAGTTGTAGGCACTTCCATCAGTCACCACATCTGCAACAACAGTGCTGCGTTCGTTAAGAAGTCACCACGGCGGGAGGAGTGGCGCTGGTTTCGCTGGCTGATCATCATGACTCACTCTCAGTCTTTCTGTCATTTTGTAAACATCTAATTCCGGTGAAATAAATATTTTTGTTATTCAGTCAGAAATTGATGAGCGTTTAATTTGTGCGCTATACTCTCTTTTGTTTGGTCTACTCGACGAGGAAGGCATAAGACGTTCATTGAGGATCCGAGATCTCAACCTCATGAAAAGAAGAGACAGACGATTTAGCGGAGACAAGGAACCGTAAGGAAATTGTGGAGACAACGACGAACGTGGTGACGATTTAGCGAAGACAGGGTGTAACGGACGGTTTGGTGGGCATCCGAAGATGCCCGTGGGGACGGAGCCTTTGGTAGCATAACGACCGTGAAGGTCGGGCCGTGCCATCTGGCGAAGAAAAAGTCCCCTCAACGAGCTAAGTAGCGGCTTATGCTTGCTGTAGCTCAGTTTGGGAGATGTGGGCGGGGTTTGCCCTGCTCGTTGCCCCTGTCCTTTACGTATTAACAAAAATTCATAGGCCTGGGGAAGGCAACACAAACAGGGGAGGTAAAAATTAGGAATAAAAAAAAAGACGCAATGCCCACGCGGTCGCACCTGGGTCCGAGTGTAATGGGACCCTCGGCCTCTGGTTTCGTACCACCAACAGATCACTACTCATCAGGTGCTGCTTCGATCTGCCGGTGGGAGCAGTACTACCAGACCATAATATGGTTCGTTATAGGTGGTTCACTACAGGGCAGCTTCTACTTCGAGGCTTGCCAAGAAGAAGAAGCTGAAGACAAAGTGTGCTGCTAGAAATAGAAAAAAAATAAAAGCGAACTGAATACCGGAGTCAGCCGACAACCATTGTAGAGGGGAAAAATTAGCAAAGCAAAAAAAAATACTACATTTCTCAACTATTCAGATGATCAACAGGTTACAGAGAATTCTGAGGACAGCAGAGGCGCAACACTGCATTCCTTGCCGTAATTCACTCATAAACTCTGTAAGCTGCTGAGCACATGAACAATAGAAAAATGCAATACTGTGTAAAGAATTTTTTTTAAGTTACTTAGAAGGACATTCCTGGCAAACAAAAAGGTATCCAGGGCTCCTCCGCGCTTCGTCCGGTCACCGAAGATGCTCCAAATGCCGGCAATTCAAAGCATTTATGGAGGCCTTAAATACGTGGCTAAACCACAAAAAACAAACACAAAGCCAGGACTGTCTTGTTAAACTGAATCTAAAAGGAAAAACTACTCTATAGGAAGGATGGGGGTGCTACAGAGGAAAGCACAGCTACTTGAAGGGAAAATACGTGAAATAAAGTGGCAAAGTCCTAAAACTTAGAGCAAGTGGCCTTAATGTGCTTGTGGGGATACAAATCGGTGGAAGGACCAAAAAGAACTCGATGAGGTCCTTCTTAGTCCTGTTTTTTACCAGAAATGGGCCCCACGTTGGGCGCCATATGTAACGGACGGTTTGGTGCGCATCCGAAGATGCCCGTGGGGACGGAGCATAAGGTAGCATAACGACCGTGAAGGTCGGGCCGTGCCATCTGGCGAAGAAAAAGGGCCCTCAACGAGCTAAGCAGCTGCCTATGCTTGCTGTAGCTCAGTTCGGGAGATGTGGGCGGGGTTTTTGCCGCTCGTTGCCCCTGTCCTTTACGTATTAACAAAAATTCATAGGCCTGGGGAAGGCAACACAAACAGGGGAGGTAAAAATGAGGAATAAAAAAAAGACGATAAGGATGGAATGGTTGGCGGACGGATCAGACGCCCACGCGGTCGCACCTGGGTCCGGGCGTAATGGGACCCTCGGCCTCTGGTTTCGTACCACCAACAGATCACTACTTATCAGGTGCTGCTTCGATCTGCCGGTGGGAGCAGCACTACCAGACCATAATATGGTTCGTTACAGGTGGTTCATTACAAGGGATCATCACGAAATTGTGGAGACGAGGGCGACGACGACGACGCTTTGGAAAAGTACCTGCAGAGTTGCATTAAATTGTGCGAGGCGACGAGTGTCACGAAATTGTGGAGACGACGACGACGCTTTGGAAAAGTATCCGAGACTGCAAAATAAATTGTGCGAGCAGCGAGGCAACGAGCAACGCGGCGATTAGTTACAAAGTTATAGCAAGTAGATGGTAGGATATATATTGCCGCCCCGAGGTTAGTTTAGTGAATAAGTAGTGTAATTAGTGATATAAGTGAATTTCGTAATGTTAAGTTTCCTTCCTATTTCTTTTATTGGCGTGATCGCGGTGTAGAGTAGAGTTTAGATTATAGTTTTCAATTACTTATACTTTCTTCAATATATTTGGAATTAATAGAAAAAGGAACTTTGTTGTGAAGAGTGCTCCAGGTAGTAGATTTGTGAAGGTAACGCGAACCGTCGTCTTCCGCATTCGCGCTTGGCGGAAAACCTGCTGGGTCGATACGCGGCTGGGTTAAATCTAAAGTGCGTGGCGTCCCACGGCCTTTGCTCCGCAGCAAGCCGGCACCAGCCATGACCCTCGGAAAAAATCTTGTAGTATTGGCGCCCAACGTTCTGGGTTTAATACCATTTAAAATCAATCGTGCTCTCACTCTGGAAATCTGGTAGTTTTTGTAAGATATAATATCTCTCAAAAACAACCCTGTTGTAAAAAAAATCCCCGCCAAGAAAAACATGACACCCATATTGCCCATATTTTAATTGACTTTCTTGAATGTCCTTTTCGCCACTGAAGGACTCGAAACGCCATCCGCGCTACTCCTGGATATTCGGGTGTCCACCCCGATTCATATGACAATTGACCGTATTTCGCTTCACTGCCAAAAGTATCCTTTTTTCGAATATCCTTATCGGCACCGAAGGACTCGAAATGCCATCCATAGTACTCCTAGGCATTCGCCTCTTCACCACAATTCATATGACACCCATATTGCCCATTTTTCACTTGACTTCCAAGAATGTTCTTTTCGCTCCAAAGGACTCGAAATGCCATCTACACTACTCCTGGATATTCGGGTGTCCACCCCGATTCATACGACACCCATATTCACCGTATTTCGCTTCATTGTCAAAAATATCCTTTTTCGAATGTCCTTGTTGCCACCGAAAAACTCGAAATGCCATCCATAGTACTTCTAGGCATTCGCCTCTTCACCCCGGTTCATATGACATCCATATTGCCCATATTTTAATTGACTTTTTTGAATGTCCTTTTCGCCACCAAAGGACTCGAAATGCCATCCACACTACTCTTGGATATTCGGGTGTCCACCCCGATTCATATGACACTCATATTGACCGTATTTCGCTTCACTGTCAAAAATATCCTTTTCCGAATATACTTGTCGCCACCGAAAAACTCGAAATGCCATCCATAGTACTCCTGGACATTCGCCTCTTCACCCCGGTTCGCATAACACCCATATTGCCCATTTTTCACTTGACTTTCGTGAATGTCCTTTCCACCACCGAAGGACTCGAAATGCCATCTACGCTAATCCTGGACACTCGCCTCTTCATCCCGGTTCATAAGAGACCCATATTCCCCATATTTCGCTTCACTGCCAAAAATATCCTTTTTCGAATGTCCTTGCTGCCACCGAAGGACTCTACGTCTACAGTACATTCGTCTCTTTCCATCCATTCTCGTCACGCACATATAAAAATCCTTGATTGCATAGACAACCTGCCCAACATACTACATAGTACTATTTTCATACAAAACCCCGATATTGAATAATGAATCAATTGCTCTCGAGTCGCAGTCGCAAATCGCCCAGTCGCTGTCTAGCAAAACACAGCTTAAGATGCAGCCATAAACATTCAGTGTCAATTTTTTCGTGACACACTACACTTTTCATTCATGCACTTGCCACAAACCACGCCAACACACAAAGAACTCGTATGGTTCTCCTCCCCCGACGAGCGCACGGACTTTTGCATCCGTCGTCGAGTGTTTGCGTCTCTCCCCGTCGGCATGCGATCTATGCGAGTGATTTTCTGTGTCGCATTCAAATTATCAAAAAGACTTAAGCGAGAAACTCTACTATAAAATTTCACATTTTTGGATGTATCTTTTTATCTACTGCACGGATCAGAGCAAATGAAAGTCTATGCACACCCTTGGGACACAGTCAATCCGTGAGAAAAGAAAGCAGACCTCGATACGCTCCCTACGAGGCTGTAGACCGGTTAAAGAACAACGAGAACAAGAAAAATTTGAAAAATAGCCATTTTCAAATTATCATATCTCGGGTGTTTTTCCTTGTATCGGAATCAAATTTGCAGCACTTCGTAAGATGACCGGAGACAATGACCATACCAAATTTGAGCTCGAACAAACATCGGGGGCCAGAGCTACAGAGGTCCGTAAACCCGTACTTGTTGTGTCGCGTAAACATAGTCTTGGTCGCTTTTCGATTTCTTTTTTTTTCGATTTTTTTTTTCTTTGGCGGGGCGGGACGCTCCCGCGTCCCTAGATTACATCGGTTTAAGTAAAATTTGCATAAATTTCTTTCGGTAGTTTGTGCCGTCTGTGTTATAAAAATGAAAAA
Organism: Chloromyia formosa; assembly: GCA_964017055.1. Classification (NCBI taxonomy): domain Eukaryota; kingdom Metazoa; phylum Arthropoda; class Insecta; order Diptera; family Stratiomyidae; genus Chloromyia; species Chloromyia formosa. Next base: position 52,899,466 of record OZ024816.1, on the reverse strand, counting down.
AAATTAACGTTGATTGTCTAAGTAAGGATGAGCTGGTTATTCGTGGACTTCAGGAGGATACGGTCGATGTGATGAGAAAAAATCTCCGATCGGCATTGAAAGCTGAGTCAGCAGCCAATACGTCCTTTGTCTGTGTCGAATATCCGTTCACGCACGATCAAGATCGCGATGCGTTAACACAGTTCATAATATAATTCATTACAGTTACTATAGTGGCGCACCGAAATATAATAATTATTATACAGTAATAAAACCAAAAAGTTACGAACCCGTCCTTATGCGATGGCTGCGAATTGTTACCATATGCAAGTGCAACATTACCAACACCCGCCTCAAATACGAAAATTTTTGGACAAATCTTTGAACAAAAGTCTAAAGGTGAACATCAAATCAACTTAAGATTTCGTGTTTGTGCGTAAACATTGCACCAGAATAGCGGTGTTTGCGGTTTATATTTTAGCACAAACACTAAATCTTGAAATGTTTGTTAAAACATTTGTACAAAAAAATGCTAATGTGACGTAAGCTTATAAACTTTCGGCGTTTAAAAAGACAACACTGTTCGGAGAAACTTAGAATTAAACCGGAAACTAATATATTCATGCCATTTCACAACCATTTTCATACGAATTCTGCGCCATCTGCTAGCGGAAACCTGAGATAACGAGAATCCAGCCGGTATCGCAACCATTTGCTTCTCAGCTTCATACACTGATTTTAATTTGCTTATAATTTAAAAACTAGTCACTATTAAATGTTTTTAAGGGACCAACAATCACCAACAAACGACCAACAAACGATTTTCATTCAGAATTTTGCAAGCTTAGGTTAGCAACATCATTTTTTTGGCATTTTCTTGTGAGGAGGGGCTAACTTGACACTTAAATTTTTAATTTGCTTATAATTTACTAATTAGCCACCAACAAATGTTCTTAACAGACCAACAATCACTAACAAACGACCAACAAACGATTTCAATTCAGAATTTTGCAAGTCTAGGTTCGTAACGTCATTTTTGGGGATTTTCTTGTGAGGAGGGGCTAACTTAACCTAAAAATATTTAATTTGCTTATAATTTACTAATTAGCGACCAACAAATGTTCTTAACAGACCAACAATCACCAACAAACGACCAACAAACGATTTCAATTCAGAATTTCTTCGTTTTTCGGAAAATTCGGACACAATTAAAAGTAAATGGCGTTTTGAACACCAATCGCAATTTATATTTAATTTACACGTTTCTGCAAAATGACCCCGTCTGAGACAATAGTAGCACGCTTTTTCCTTTTTTACAATTTGTTTGCGTTTCTCGAGATCAATTTTCTTTGCTACCTCACATTTCTCACTTACATGGTCTTTTTTACAAAAAATATAACTGTCATTTTTATTTATCAAAAGAGCACTAGCGCTCGGAACATCTTTACTCAAAAATTTATCTCTTTTCTTGTCGCCTTCTGTAACAATGCCGAATCCCGTCATGGCCATTCCAATTCTTTCATCTCCTTCCACTTCCCTACGAAGAAATTCTAGCAATTTTGTAAGACGGTCGCCCGTCTCCGCATTATCTCGCGATCCCATTCGCTGCCAGGCACGCAGTGTCTCCTCGGGGAGGGAAGATTCCACCAGCGAGTCCAACATAGCGGCACACTTATCTGAAGTTACACCTAACGAGTCTAATGGATCGTTTACATTTGCCAGTGCACCGGCATGCCTGTAGACTTGTCGACAAGTGCCTTGCGTGTAGCTGCTTGCATGACGTGTGCCAGTAGGTGTTTACACACACAATTCGAGTTGCAAGTTGGCTGAGATTTTTTCTTGAGCGTCAATTTGATTATCACGTATTTACCATTGCGATATTCAGTTGCAGGCGACATTGATCTTTGATCGTTTTTTGGCGTACCAATGACAGCAAACATATGTTCACAAGTCTACTGGAATGCCTGTAGGAAATCAATTGGCCCGGGAGGCCAGCTACTTGCAAGGCGCCGTGCGGGTTTACTGGCCTGGCAGTTCACAGGCACGGGTGTTTACACATGCAAGTGACAGCTTGCAAGTTACTTGCAAGGCACTTGCAATGCCTGTAAAATGTACGTACTTGCACGGTCTACTGGCAAGTGTAAACGCTACTTAAAGCGCGTATGTTCAGCTCGATCTTGTCATACAGGGGCGTGATGGACAATTTCCGCTCTCCTTTCGTAGCGTTTTGTAAAACGAGCCCAAAAAGCTCCCGGACTTAGAACTCCGCAATCACATCGTCGCGACCAAACCGATTCTTCAAACTCTCCACCGCTTTGTCATAGGCACTGTCGCTTGTAGCAAGTACTGAAACTTGTCCTCTTCTGCAAGCGCGTCGTCGTCGTGGATTTTCTTGAATTGGCTCCAAAATGGAAGCCATTCTTTCACGTGACCACTCAATTTCGGCAACTCAATACACGGTAATTTCAGAATTTTTCGGGCGGCGACTGGTGACATACGAGGAGTGTGCTAGGCCTCAGGCTTCGTAAAGCTTGCCATCTTGGCCCGCACCTTCAAGAATTCCACGAAATATTCGTCATCACGAGACAAATCCTGCTCGATCTCCTCCTCCGACAACTCTGAATCAAACACAACAGTAGCGTTATCCTTTTGCGCCGCTTCTAGCTCCTCCATTTTATACTCCAACGTTTGGAACGCCCACGTTTTTTCCTCCAAGGAGCACGAACTATCAAGTTTTGCGATCACCGTATTTAATAACTTTGTAAAGGCCGACCTCGCCACCTGCCGACGTTTCTTGGCCGCCTCCATCTTGTTGACTTGTCACCTCACCGAAAATATTTCCGCTTATATTACGATCCTGATTTTCACGGATCCTACCGTCCTGTCACGGCCGCCAGATTATGTTTTAAACACTTTAAGGACGTATCCGTTTACAAAAAAAAACAGGAAGGTATACGATAAACAAAGCAAACTTTTATGGCTGAATTATAGTATGCGCGAAGAACGCGGCTTGTGCTATCAAATAAAGTTGAACTAATGTATTTCAGATGGCGATAAGTATACTGTGCGCGAACAACACGTCGCTCACGTCGCAAAAGTTGATGGCTGAATTAGAGTATGCGCGAACAACGCGGCTTCTGCTGCCAAATAAAGTTGAACCAATGTATTTCATATGGCGATAAGTATACTGTGCGCGAACAACACGTCGCTCACGTCGCGAAAGTTGAGACGAGTTCAACTTTGTCGCAATCAACGAGCCGCGAAATATCAATTCACAATAGGCATGTGGTTTAAAACTGTGGGTGATCATTTGTTTTGTTGTAAGTTACTGTTATGCGCTTGGAAGTGCATGTTTCTATTCTTGATTCAAAAAAGTATTTCAAGCTTGTTAGAAAGCCAGTTTCTCACAGCTCAAATGTGTCAAAAGAACGCGAACAAGAGATTTGACTATAACAGGCTGAACAGCTGATTTTCGTTGACTGCGACTTGTGAACGTAATTCGCGCACAGTATAATTCCGAGGTTATTCGACAAAATGCGCGTCCATACACTAAGCGGTTCTTGGTACAAGTGACGAAATTCTATTTGACAAGTGACGAAATTCTATTTCTTTTTTCATCATTCACAATAATTTAATCCCAAGTTTACACACTTTTGTGCAGTGCACAATGATTAGTTCGGGGGTGTTTACAATGTATCTACAACAGAGCGTACAACGTTGAATGGGTTTTTTTTTTTTGATTGATTGAAAATAGTGGTTTTTCCCCAAGAGGAAAACCCACTTGAAGGAAGGGAGGAGCTGTTACGGCGCGGTTTATACAAATCGCGGGGCACTCTGCTGTTAATTGGCGGCGCTAGGAAATAGAAGGGGCGGAAAGCTAAAATTAGTAAATAATAACTAGTAAAACTTGATTCTTACTCATCGTTCCCACCATCACCACCAACATCGATGACGCATCTCGACCATCCTGTCTACGATATCAGATCCAACACGCAAACAACGTAAACTTTGCCACGGAAATGTCATCGGTCAGCTGTTGACGTCACGAAACAATTTGGGGACCAGTGTAAATCGGGAGAAGCATTCAATAGATCTCGGTTTGGATATTCGCCATTTTATATGTGCGCGTGCGGACAGTGGGGTCGTTCACTTATACAAGTTCAAGGTGAACCAATTCAATTCACCGTACCCCGTGAATCCATAAATGGCCGAGGATTCGCACGGGATATTGTCTTTTGTTTGGTCTACTCAACGAGGAAGGTGAATATCACAACGAATCCGTAAGTTTTATACAACATATATCTGATATACTCTCTTTTGTTTGGTCTACTCGACGAGGAAGGCATAAGACGTTCATTGAGGATCCGAGATCTCAACCTCATGAAAAGAAGAGACCTTTGAAGAGAGAGTATATGAGGAAGTGAAAAAGAGCGAGAGAAACGACGCAATTCGGCACAAGTGAGGAAGTAGGAAGGGGGATGAAAATTTGACATCTCTTTTGCTCTATATAGACAGGGCGGGTGTTCCGCGGCAGAGAGACAGACTGGAATGTTATTGTTCCGATTGGAAAAGTAGGAGAGGGGATGACATCTTGCGTGCTTCCTGTGCTTTTATATAGACTGCACGGGTGTTGCGCAGTGGAGGGCGTGTCTCTCTCTCTACTTTTTACGACTGGAATTGCTTCAAGTAGTTTAGTGTTGAGTATATGCGGATTGCTCCTCCATAGTTAGTCTCTGTGGAAGAGACAGACGATTTAGCGGAGACAAGGAATCGGAAGGAAATTGTGGAGACAACGACGAACGTGGTGACGATTTAGCGAAGACAGGGATCGTCACGAAATTGTGGAGACGACGACGACGCTTTGGAAAAGTACCTGCAGAGTTGCATTAAGCGATCCTCACACCGGCGCGACAAAAATTGCAGCGACAAAATCCGCGGTGTATTCGCGACGGATTTACGACGGAAATTCGTGGCGATTTCTAGATGTTCACACTGAGGCTACAAAAAATCGCCGCGAAAAAAATCGCATTCAGTATTCGTTGTGTATTTTGTTGTGCAACTTGATCTGCAGCGAATATTGACGCCACATCGCCACTAAAAACACGCAATAGGAAATATCAGCATGGATTCCGAAGAGGAAGAAGCTGTTTTGCTTTTAGCTCAGTCAATGCTAAATGCAAAACGGCAAATGTATATTTCATTTATTTAATAATGTAGTAGACAGGAGAAATTCTACTTTCTTAGGGAAAAAAATTATGGGTGCATGGTATAAATTTAGATCGAAGGCTTCATGGAGAATACCACACCTTAATGCCCCAGCTTCCACGCGATGAAAAGCGGTTCCATACCTATATATATTTAATATGTAAGCATACATTTTAAGACATTTTTGTATGCCCTAGACCTTGTAAGAATATACAAGGCCCTTACAAGGTCTAGGGTATACAAAAATGTCTATATGTTTGCTTATAATTGCATGGGGAATCGACCGGTAAATCCCGTGGTTGGTTTTTTCTTGACACACTGTATTGCAAAACATTGTTATTATGTTCAATGCACCCGTTATTTATTGCTTTTCGGAAGAAGAGGGAATTTAAAATAGGAGGATTCATGCTCACGTCGTAAACGTCGTATCTGTCGTAAAGTTGTAAACTTCTGTGATTTTTCTATGAGGATGACAGAAGTTTTCGATGAATACAACGTTTACGATATTTACGATAGGGAACGTTAATCCCCCTAATAAAAAATAAGAATTTGAACTTACCACATTTTGTTCCAAGCTCGTCGGCAATATTATTACTCAATTGCCCTAACCCCTTGTGGGGCATAGCGCGTCAACTGTTCCATGTGGCCCAGTTGACGTTTCGTTGGCATAAATTGGTTTCAGAGAATGCAGTCGCCAGCATGCACCTCCTGCACATCCATGGCTATGAACGTCGTCGTGGACGGGATTCGAACCCGAAACGCCGGTAGTCAAACATGAGACTGATGCCTCAACACACTGCGCTACCGGTCGCCCCAAATATTTTTCGTATATTTTGATCATCCTTGATAGACATATCGTTTAAAATTGGATAACGTTTCACGATCTTGATCAGTTTTTCGATATCGTCGCCATATCGAATAAAAAACTACTTGAGAAGTAAACAAGAACACGCGGCGGTATCGACTAGAGAGAATGAAACCCGACTCAGCGATTTTTTGTCGTCGCGACAAAATCGCTGCACAAAGTGGCGAAATTTCGCGTTGGTGTGGATACCTTCGTACAATGCTGTGGTCAGATTTTTGTCGCGGCGAAAATTTACGTCGCGAATCCGCCGGGCGATTTTTGTCGCGCCGGTGTGAGGATCGCTTGAATTGTGCGAGGCGATTTTTTTTATTTCTTATATTGCCGTGATCACGGTGTAAAGTAGAGTTTAGATTATAGTTTTCCATTAGTTATACTTTCTTCAATATATTTTGAATTAACAGAAAAAGGAACTTTGTTGTGAAGAGTGCTCTGGGTGGTAGATTTGTGAAGTTAACGCGAGCCGTCGTCTTCCGCATTCGCCCTTGACGGAAGACCTACTGGGTCGATACGCGGCTGGGTTAAATCTAAAGTGCGTGGCGTCCCACGGCCTTTGCTCCGCAGCAAGCTGGCACCAGCCGTGACCTTCAGAAAAAATCTTGTAATAAAGTGACGGACGAACCATCTGAATAATCTCATTTATGGACCTACGTGCAAACATTACAACTGACAACAAACATACGTGTTGCATTGCAAAATTATTAATCTGCTGATGTGTTTGATAAGCAATTGTTGAACATCGGCAATCGAAATATTCCAGTTGATGAGACAAGTGGTTTCAGTGAATTTCCCATTCTCTTTTGTCAATTCAAATCCAAGGAGCAACTCATCGATAAAGTTTTCCCATCGTACGCAATTACACCAATCACGGTGACTGAACGGGCTATTTTAGCAGCAAAGAATGTCGATGTTCACCAATTGAATTTCAGTGTTCAAATGAAAATCCCTGGCGAAGTGATGACATACAAATCTATGGACACCATCACCAACGAAGAAGATGTCGTCAACTACCCAACAGAATTTTTGAATTCATTGGATGTGCCAGGATTCCCTACACATCAACTGCAACTGAAAATAGGCTCAGTCATTATAATGCTTCGAAATCTGAACAAGCCGAATCTATGCAATGGAACCAGACTTGCTGTAAAACGGTTGTTACCCAACGTCATAGAAGCGACAATTCTCAAAGGAAAATTCAAAGGTGAGCACGTGTTGATTCCACGAATTCCAATGATTACCATTGATCTGCCATTCGAACTCAAACGATTGCAATTCCTGGTGCGTCTTGCGTTTGCGATGACAGTCAACAAAGCACAAGGACAGTCGATAAATGTGTGTGGCATTAATTTGGAAAATCCGTGTTTCTCGCACGGACAATTGTACGTCGCCTGTTCGCGAGTAGGAAAACCAGATTCTCTATTTGTTTGCGCACCGTAAAACAAAACTAAGGCTGCGCGCAAGTTGGCACACGTTCACGTGTCGCGTTCACGTGTTTTATGTCAAACGGTTTGAGTCTATGGTTTGCAACCAAAGATGCGAATCTGTCAATTTGACAAATGCTCGGTTGTTGTCGTATCACCAAATTGGATTCAAATTGTGTGTTAACGCCAATAATTTAGTATGAAATATGTGTTTATGTACATCCTACTACTCTCCAGTCGTTTGTTTTGCCACTCAATTCTTACCTAATTATCCGTTTTAATGCACAATAATGAACCCAATTTGTTGATACGACAATAGTCGAGCATTTGTCATATTGACAGATTCGCATCTTTGGTTGCAAACCATAGACCCAAACCGTTTGACAGCAAACACGTGAACGCGACACGCGAACGTGAGCCAACATGCGCGCAGCCTAAAAATTTTGTAAATCACAAAGACTTGAATTAAATCAACTATTCAAATGGAAACAATTTGACTTTTATTCATTCATAGCAAACGTGGCTCAGAGTGTAATCCATTTCTAGAACTACACACCTCGCCTCGGATGTGCAGTTCGCGGGGTCAGCTTCATGTATGAAAAAAAATAAGTCAGGGTAGGTGAAAGTTTCGAGCGAAGCGAACACTAGATGTGAGGGCGAGCGAAGCGAGCCATCGCAGCTAGTTATGTCTAGTTATACGGTAGCACCATCACGCTTAGGCTACATTGGTGACCCCGTTAAAGTGAGCACGCGCATTACCACCGACCTCCGACTCCCCGGGATCGTCTTCTTAATCGCCGCGCACTTTAACCGGTTTTGTCCCGGGTTATCACCGGCTCCACAGCATCCGGAGCGCCCGCACACCGCGCCCCAGCACACGGAGGGCCCGCACACCGCGCATCAGCTCAGGAAGCGCCCGTACACCGCGCCTCGGGTGTTTGATCATAGTTATTGAAATGCCATCTGGTTCCAATGCTTTCGAGTTGTTCGCCTTCCTTATAGCTGCAACTACTTCGTCCGTGGTGAAAACAGGGGTGTGGTGTATTCACGTCAATGGAAATAATGTCAATTGACTTTATTTCACCCTTGAAAGTGAAATTATGTCAATTGACCTTATTTCCGTTTTCCAAAGTGAAATAACGTCAATTGACATTATTTCACTTTTATAAGTCAACATTTTTCAGACCTATATTACGTTTACACTATCCCCAGATTACTTCATCTGCTGCTTAATCTGGGTGTGGTGAGTTTAAAATTGTATGTATTTGACAGTTGCAGATTACATCAGCCGGCTCAGATGAAGTAATCTGCGGATAGTGTAAACGTAATTTTAAACGTGCCATACACGCACCGATCGATCGGCCGATCCGTCGCCCGAAATCAATATCGGCCGACGGATTGGCGTGTGTATGTGGAAATCGCACCGATCGGGCGATCAATTTTGATCTACCGATATTTTAGTGCGATTTTCGTGCGACCGATCGGTGACGATCGATTGAGTAGTGTATGTGATTATCGCAAGTGAATGTCAAATTACCAAACTATTAAATGATGAAATTTGAAGGATTCTAATGATTTAAATGGTACTGCAATTGAAATATCAAATATGTGGTATACGAAAATACCACACACATCCAAATAGTTAACAAAAATGAATCTAGGTTGGATTGGGAGTGAATCATAACATATTTTTTGAATTGTCATTCGTTATCGCATCGCACGAAAATCGCTCAGTGTGTGTGCCGTGGAGATCGGCAGATATTTTGTGGCGATCCATCGGCCGATCGATCGGACGACGGATCGGATAATGTATGGCGGCTATTACGAAGACTCCTACTAACTAAAGCGGAAATACATTCTAAAGGTTCCCAAAATGTATCTCCGCTATAGGTAGTCTGCACCTTACGAAGATTCGTACTAACTAATATTACGTTTACACTGTCCCCAGATTACTTCATCTGCGCCAGCTGAGATAATCTGGAACTGTCAAATACATACAATTTTAAACTCACCACACCCGGATTAAATTACGTTTACACTATCCGCAGATTACTTCATCTGCGCCGGCTGAGATAATCTGCGACTGTCAAATACATACAATTTTGAACTCACCTCACCCAGATTACGCAGCAGATGAAGTAATCTGGGGATAGTGTAAACGTAATATTAAGCAGCAGATGAAGTAATCTGGGGATAGTGTAAACGTAATATAAAGCGGAAATCAACTCTGATGTTTCCCAAAGTGTATTTCCGCTTTATATTACGTTTACACTATCCCCAGATTACTTCATCTGCGCCGGCTGACTTCATCTGCAACTGTCATATACATACAATTTTAAACTCACCACACCCAGATTACGCTGCAGATGAAGTAATCTGGGGATAGTGTAAACGTAATATTAGTTAGTACGAATCGAAAAGGGACCCAACCGTTAGTGGTCTGCTTCGGCTATCCCCCAGAGTATATAATAATAATAGTACGAATCTTCGTAATATTACGTTTACACTATCCGCAGATTACTTCATCTGCGCCAGCTGAGATAATCTGCGACTGTCAAATACATACAATTTTGAACTCACCACACCCAGATTACGCAGCAGATGAAATAATCTGGGGATAGTGTAAACGTAATATAAGGTTCAGACTACCTATAGCGGAAATACACTTCGGGTATCTAAAGCGAAAATCAACTCTAAAGTTCCTGAAAGTGTATTTCCGCTTTAGTTAGCACGAATCCAGAAAACCAGTTCAGAAAATCTCACATAAATAAATACTATAACGTGAAATTAAAACATCCTAAAAATTCAGATACTAATATTACATTTACACTATCCGCAGATTACTTCATCTGTGCCAGCTGAGATAATCTGCGACTGTCAAATACATACAATTTTGAACTCACCACACCCAGATTACGCTGCAGATGAAGTAATCTGGGGATAGTGTAAACGTAATATTACATACATGGCCAAGATGGTCAATATGCATTATTAGCAGCTGTTGATAACCGCAAGATGGTATAAAATTACGTTTACACTATCCCCAGATTACTTCATCTGCTGCGTAATCTGGGTGTGGTGAGTTTAAAATTGTATGTATTTGACAGTCGCAGATTATCTCAGCTGGCGCAGATGAAGTAATCTGGGGATAGTGTAAACGTAATATAACGTTACTTTTAAACCTAAACAGCTCTACAACCTGATATCAGAAGTTGACTTTATTGCACTTTGGGAGTTGACATTATTTCTCTTTGGAAAACCGAAATAATGTCAATTGACGTTATTTCACTTTGGTGGGAAATAGCGTCAATTGACAATTTTTTCATTGACGTTAATACACCACACCGAAAACAGGTATACTGTCTGTGGTTCGGTTGTGAATCCTTCTACGCTTAAGTCTGTCTGGTGCGGGGTGTTCAATAAATTGTTTATTGAAACGACTTGCGCAGTGGGTAGGGTCACTTGTTGAATATTCACCGAACTCAATGGCGACGTTCCCTTTCTGTTTTGGTGGATTGGAGAGGGCACGGACTGTCGACCATAACTTGCTCAACCCTGTGGTTAGATCGCAGTTATTCAGATGGATGCTCCATTTTGACCTCCTGTGTTCGGCTATCTGTCTTTGGATCTCGCAGTTCATCTCGTGGATTCTGGGGTCGTCCGGGTTTACGCTCCTAATGCTGTCTCTCTCGTCTGCCAATCTAGCGACAGTGGTTGGAAAGTTGGGCCGAATTTGCGAGGAATTTATCGTTGGTATAGGAGGTAAAACTGTTCCAATCAGCCTTATTGTGGTTGACAAACGTGCGGTGTTCGGAAGATATGATGTTTGATGGTTTGTCAAGCCTTATCACGATTGGTAGGTGGTCTGAAGATAGTGTTAAGACCAGCTCCCATTGTGTTTCATTTGTGAGGCCAGCACTAGCAATCGTGATGTCTGGAGAGCTGGAACATGTACCGGCGATGCGAGTGGGGATGTCGTCATTTAGGGTACAGAAATCGGAGGCATCAATCTGTTCGGCTATTGAGATACCTCTGGCGTCGTTGTTAAGGTTGGAGTGCCAGAGTTCGTGGTGAGCATTAAAGTCACCGAGCAGGAGGCGATGTTGACCAGTGAGGAGATGGTTGATATTTACGTGGTATCCAGGGGGACAGCTGGATACCGGTGGGATGTAGGTATTGTAGATTTCGATGTCAACATTACCCGATTTTAAGGCGACGGACTGCACTTCCATGGTGTTATCATTGCTAGTGATATCGATTTCCCAGTATTGCACGGAATGGTGAATAATGAAGGCAAGCCCCCCTCCCGCGTTGGTCAATAGCGTAGTTGCCATATGAGTTGAGGGACGAGTTGGGAGTGCAGTTTCGTCTCCTGTATGGCTCCAACTTGGATGCGAAATCTGTGCATAAATGATGCGAGTTCGGCGATCTTGTTCTGCAACCCATTGCAGTTAAGTTGGACGAGTGAGAGCGTATTGAAGATGGCAATCGGTGGTGCAGGCGTAAGATTGTGTTGGGAAATCCTGTGGGAACTGTTAGCAGGAGTCATCGGGGATGACTGTAAACTTGTCTGAACGCTCGATGGTGTTGAATGTTGATGCGTGTTAGACGTGGTTGCTACTTGTTGTCCTCTGTTCGTACACTGACTGGCAGTAAAGGAAGAATTCCAGTGCCTATGATGGTTGAGTCCTGAGCAGTGTCTTAGGTGGTACCACTGATTGCAGCAATTGCATCTCACCGTCGTCGCGTTTGGGTGCAGCACTCTATCACATACGCAGCAGATCCATGGTCCTGAGTTTCTCTCAATGCCGGCGCGGAGAAGTAGCACTGAGAGCAGTTGCGCCGAGATGTTTTGCTCCCAGTGAACATAAAAAAAGACGATACGGGCATGTAACATACAAACGTATTTTCCTTCTTGCATTGAAGGGTTTAGCCAGCTCTTGGCCATTGTGAAACGGGTCGCTCCGGTGAGTAGAACCGACTGCCGCAGGAACGTACGCTTCGGCCTCGTTTTATTTTATTGACCCACCTCTCTAGATGCAAGCATCGCAGATTGGCGGCGACCGAGACCGCACGGCTACCGAGCGCACTATATTGCAATGCATATTAGAAACCACCACGTTCAAGGTGTGTCCTCCAAGCGACGGTTTTACCGTTTCGGCGGTTCATATTTGAAATTGATAATCCCATATTATTTAAAATTTTATCCACATTTGTTTTTTCATCAATTGACATTTGTTCCAATTCAGAGAAATAAACTAGTCGTCATCATCGTGGCGCGACAGCCCGACGTCGGGCCTTGGCCGCCTGGCCCGAAATAAACTAGTATATCATCACAAATTTCTAATTTTGACGAGGAATAAAACGCCATTATATGTATATCTTACCAAAAGCCTTTAATAATAAATTAAAAAAAAAAAAAAACTTTTTTCGACTCCACTTTATACGACACAGATTTCCATATTATGTGCTATTTACTGTTCTTGTTGCTCAAAAATCGGATATTTTGATAGAATATTATCCCATGTTACACGCCGGATTGATAAGTCGTTAATAACTCCCACGACGTCCTCAATCTACGAACATACATAATGTATTAATTATACATAACTTCAGTTAAGAACCTGAACGAAAACGTCCTTTACTTACCGGCATTCGAACCTGTTTCATTGAATCTCTTTCACGCAATGTTACTGTGTGTGGCATTTTCAAAGTATCAAAATCGACGGTTACTCCAAAAGGTACTCCAATCTCATCAGTTCTAGCATAACGACGACCTATTATGAAATTATATGTAACTTAAGTTGATTTTACAATTTTTGATTTAACTCAATACCAATTGATCCGCTCGAATCGTCCACTTTATATGAAATGCCCATTTGAGTTAAGTTAGAACCTGCGAAAAAAATTATCATATTAAAAGCAATGGATTGAATATGGTTTTGATAGCTTTACCTATCTGTGTCAAGAATGGTACAAACTCAGGCTTATTACTCAAAGGAAGTACTGAACATTTAATTGGGGCAATACTTGCTGGGAATGAGAAGTAACACCTTTGCTCATCAGCTTCGCGGACGCTAAATACGTGTTCCAGTAGTGAATACATTATTCTCCCAATACCTAGAAATACCACCTTTGAATTGAAAACATCTGATAGCTGAACTATTGTATTTATTATTAATTCTCACCAAATGAAGGCTCAATGACGCAGGGTGTAATTTCTTCAACATGCACAACTTTTGATCCTGATTTTACAGAAACCATATCTTTCGTTAATTTAAAATCGATATTTTGGGCTTTTACAGTGTATTCGCTGCAAGATATATAAATATTACATATAATTTATAAGAGGTTACTCAATACTGGCGGCTTGCGAATGCCTTGCTCACCCCTCCTTTTCTAAAGTATCAGCCAACTTGTTTACTTCATCCAAAGTCAATGCAGCAAGCTTATCAGTAATGATTTTGGCTTCCTTCTTAAATGCTTTTCCTAAAATTTGCTTATTTGGAACAGCTTCAACTGTGTTGATTGTTTTGGGGGTAGGTAAACGTTTTTCGGCGACCAGCTTCAGACCAGTGGCCTCAGAATGTTGCGTAAGATCGTATGCAGATCGGTCGGCACATCCAACACATTCTATCCAGCCCTGTAATACACCGACCCCGTGATATTAGACTTAATAAAACAAAAATGTTCATTTCACCCATAAATTCTACTTACATAACTGGTTAATATTTCTGCATCCCAACAATCAGTTGCGTAATGTGCCATTTCGTTATTCATGTGTTGGCGGAATCGCAACCGTTTTGGGTCGACTCCAATAAAAGTCAAATATGAGTGAATTCTTCCAATGAAATAACCCAACGTTTCATTTGCTACGAGACCCTGAAAAGTAATAGTGTTATTAGTTTTCATTGTTCCCTATAATTAAAATTATCTTACAGTTTCAACTGCCTTTCCCAATTCCATTTCCCTGGGGCTCTTGCCATCCATTTGATCACATGCTGAGTATAAAAGGACTTTCCTAGCCTCCACAGTAGAAAACTTCTTATGACTTTTTTCATTTGGATCACAAAAATGCTCAATTTCAGCCATCGTGAACTCGCGCACGCGAATTAAACCGGTTCGTGGTGAAATTTCATTGCGGAATGCATTGCCTGTCAGTGTAATTGTATTTAATTCAATTCTAGCTAGTTTGAGAATACTTAACACAAAAAAATAATAGTAAATAGATCGAATATACCGGAAATAAAGTTAGAAGCTCAGGCCATCGGAAAAATAAGAGCGTCAGATACCTTGAAGTCAAATTTGCGAAAAATGGCGTTGAGATTCACGGTTCCTACATAAGAAAGTGAGGCTCCGAACCTGAAAGACGATAATGTGGCCTGTGCTATTGGGTTCTAGAAAAAAATATTAAATGCCTTTACAAGGAAGATCCTGCGACAAATCATTGGAGCAACGCTCAAAAGAAACCAAAGCCAAGATTATATAATCATGATGTTCATGTTCGAAATATTTGAAAAACCAGAGGCGAATTCATTAAGATGCGGAGGCTAATATGCATGGGGCGCATGTAGTGAATAGATAATCACCGAATCCCCCAAAAAAATCCTTCATGGAGAAGTGTAAGGATTCGAGCAATCCCAGAACACCAGAAAACACTGATAGTCGTCTGTCCAAGAAAATAATAGAAAACTGCTCGAAGTGATAGTCTGGAAATAGCCGTGTATGAACCATGGAAAACTTGAAGGAGCCATATCCTCTATAGTATCACTATTGTACTCTCACAGTAAAAAGTGATCACATAAATGCTCAATCGTACCATTTCCCAAACACATATGTACTATACTATAATAGCGCACGCAGCGTAGGAACCAAAAATTAAAGCGGAGTGAGCTAAATTCAAAAAATTTATATTTTCAAATATTTCATAATATTTCGTGTATATTTTGAAATTTTACTCAATGGCCCTAACCCCTTGTGGGGCATATCGCGTCAACTGTTGCATGTGGCCCAGAACTCGGAATAGTCCCGTGGTTTGTCACATCGTTGGCGGATATTGAACGGGGGGTGCGTGTTTTGATAGCCAAATTCCGAATGTTACACCCAAAATCGTCAGTGGAGCGAATGTGTCTACCTCGTGAAATTGGAGGTAGAGGTTTGGTTGACATTGCTAATTTACACCACCAACAAATGAACTCACTTCGCACTTATTTCAGAGGCAAAGCAACATCGAGTTCTCTGCATGATGCTGTCTGCAAGGCAGATGATGGTTTGACTCCGCTCAACTTGAAGGATCAATCATTTGATCTTTTGAGATCAGACCAGGAGAAGATCAACAAATGGAAAGCAAAGGCAATACATGGTAAACACGAGAATTGTCTTTGGCAGCCATTTATCGATCTTCACCTGTCAAACAGGTGGCTTCGTGCAGGGTACCTCTTTGCCGAAACCGAAGGGTCAATCGTCGCCATTCAGCACGACGTGGTCCCTACTCGTGCGTATCTTAAACATATATGCAATCAACGGGTGGATGACGACCGATGCAGAATGTATAGTTCAGAGTTGGAAACACTGGACCATCTCATGGCAGGCTGTTCTGTAATGGCACCGGTAGAGTACACGGACAGACATTATGCTGTATGCAAGGTAATCCACCAACACCTTGCATACAAGCACGGGCTGGTTAGTGAAACCGTTCCGATCTACCAGTACACTCAACAAGCAGTGCTTGACAGTACTCGTTTCAAAATATACTGGCATCGGCAGGGGCACACTTATATATAAAAATAAGTCGTCTACGTATGTACAGGCATAACTCAGTAACCCTTTCTCCGATTTGGCTCAAATTTTTTTTGTTGCGCTCCTTTACGCTCAACTTAGATACTAACGGAGCCCAAAATTGGAAATTTTCCCGGAAAATTGAGAAAATTGGAAAATTTCATTTCCCATACATTTTGTATGGAGAAATTTTTTAATCTCCGATTTGGCTCAAATTTTTTCGTTTGTATTTGCAATGCTCCCTCCTATTTGTATATTCATAAAAAAAAAATACAGGATGACCTGTTGTCGCACATGAAAACACCCATTGGTCCGGTTTGTCTAAACAAATTTTTGGATCTGTTCCTTTAAGCCGAACTTAGATCTTAACGGAGAATAAACACAAAAAAATAAAAGAAACGACCTGTGTCGTATGTACAGGGTTGGCGTCGTTATCCTTTATCCGATTTGCTTCAAATTTTTAGCATTCGGTTTCTTTACGCTCCACTTGAAACCTTACGTCATTCAAACTAGGAAATTTTCCCGAGAAATTGGGAAATTCGGGAAATTCCATTTTCCTATACATTTTGTTTTTGTTCTCAATGTAATTAATATTTTTTACATGGTCTCTCCTAAAAAGGACGACCTCTTGCCTGAAATGAAAATTGAGGTGTGTCCGATTTGGCTGATTTTTCTTTTGTTCTGTCTCTTTACGCTCAACTTGGATGCATACCCAGCTGAAACTCAAATGAAACCGGAAAATAGAGGGCTGCCAACAATTGCATTTGCTGGAAAATGACACTCATTGGGATTGTTTGCCATCGTCATATCGACATGTTTCCCATCGAGTCCACACGGTTTGTGGAACAAATTCAAAGACGAAATGTCAGACGATATTTTGCATAGAGTTCGCATTTCAAGAGCCGATATTCCACTTCAAATGAGCGACGCCATACATAACAAGGCGCTAATTTTGAAAGAGAATATATGCTTACTGCTCTGCGGAAATTTGTTAAGTAAATTAGGAATGCCGGCCCCCAATCGTCCAATGCACGACGCATTCAACCGGGAATTGGAACGAGAACGTGATTACGATCGAGATGTATTGAGTCAAGCAGTGCAAAGAAATGTGTCATTGTCGACTCCTCAGCAGAAAAGTGCATACGATACACTGATGAAAGCGACCGATGATGAACAAGGTGCCATTTTCTTTCTTGATGCGCCTGGGGGACCTGGCAAAACGTTCCTCATTTCCTTGATATTGGCAACGATTCGTTCACGAAGTGACATAGCGTTGGCAGTTGCATCATCTGGCGTTGCGGCGACATTGCTTGAAGGAGGACGGACGGCTCATTCTGCCATTGCCATTGAACTTGCAAATGACGGACGAACCAACTTGCAACATTTCGAAAAATTCTGCTATGGCTAAAGTCTTGCAAAGTTGCACAATAGTCATTTGGAATGAATGCACGATGGCGCATAAACGTGCATTGGAGTCTCTCAATCGCACTCTGAAAGACTTGCGCAATAATCACAATCGTTGGAGGAGCAATGATTCTGCTTTCCGGCGATTTCTGTCAAACACTGCCCGTCATTCCGAGATCAGCACCTGCGGATCAACTCATTTATGAACCTACGTGCAGACATCACAACTGACAACAAACATGATCATTCTGCTGATGTGTTCTCGAAGCAATTGTTGAGCATCGGCAGTGGAAATGTTCCAGTTGATGAGACAAGTGATTTCAGTGAATTTCCCATTCACTTTTGTCAATTAACTGAGTCCAAGGAGCAACTCATTGAATAAATTTTCCCGAACATCGTAGGCAATTACACCAATCATGAATGGTTGGCTGAACGAGCTATTTTAGCAGCAAAGAATGTCGATGTCCACCAATTGAATTTCGATGTTCAAATGAAAATCCCTGGCGAAGTGAGGACATACAAATCTATTGACACCATCACCAAAGAAGATGTCGTCAACTACCCAACAGAATTTTTGAGTTCATTGGATGTGCCAGGATTCCCGGCACATCAACTGCAACTGAAAATAGGCTCAGTCATCATAATGATTCGAAATCTGAACCAGCCGAAGCTATGCAATGGAACCAGACTTGCTGTCAAACGGTTGTTACCCAACGTCATAGAAGCGACAATTCTCAAAGGAAAATTCCAGGGCGAGCACGTGTTGCTTCTACGAATTCCAATGATTACCATTGATCTGCCATTCGAATTCAAACGATTGCAATTCCTGGTGCGTCTTGCGTTTGCGATGACAGTCAACAAAGCACAAGGACAGTGGATGAATGTGTGCGGCATTAATTTAAAAAATCCGTGTTTCTCGCACGGCCAATTGTACGTCGCCTGTTCGCGAGTAGGAAAACCAGATTCTCTATTTGTTTACGCACCGCAAAACAAAACTAAAAATGTTATATCACAAAGCCTTGAATTAAGTGAACTATTCAAATGGAAACAAATTGACTTTTATTCATTCACAACAAACGTGGCTCAGAGGGTAATCCATTTCTAGAACCACACACCTCGCCACCTGTCGACTAACAGGAAGATTAGGTGCGGGATGCAGTTCGCGGGGTCAGCTTCATGTATGAAAAAAATAAGTCAGGGTAAGTGAATGTTGCGAGCGCAGCGAGCACTAGATACGAGGGCGAGCGAAGCGAGCCATCGCAGCTAGTAAATATATATATTTAATTAGCAAGCTATTGGCCAAAGACGCGAACCACTATGCGTCGCCCGGTCAACTAGGAATTTTCCATTCTTTGTTCTGACAAGTGTGACAGTTTGTTGCAAATAACTTATTCTCTTCATATTCATATCCCGAATTGTCGTGACATTCTAAACAAAACAGATTGTTAATGAATTTTTCGATATCTTAACTTTTAGCTGTTGTTAGTATTTCAATTATTATTTTAAAAACAAGCTGACCGGAGGCTCTTGACGTATTTAATAACCCAAGGAAAATGAAATAACAACGAAAAGTATCATACTTTCGGTATACATTTTCCATGCCCCACTCTCGGTATTTTCCATACATGAATGATGATTTTCCAAAACGACTTATCTCTTATGAATTTTCAGTAAAAAATGGGTCGTTTTCCATTTTTCAGAATTTTCATTTCCCAACTTATATGTTTTTAATCCAAACCATTCATTTTCGGTGTTTTGCATTTTCTGTATTTATCTTTTTTCATGTTTGCACATTTCCTTCATTTTCCGTATTCTTTTTTTTCATTTTAAATACACAAACTATTGCGTTGCATCAGTCTGCAGTACATTGCAAAACACTGAAGAATCACTACCGCTATCCGCCGCTAAAAAAGGATAAGTTATACTGTCGGTTACATGAGCACATGAGTTGTCTCCAATTTAAGCTTACGACCACTGTGATCAGTATGCGAAATTTGGTCGAAATTCCTCAAGCATTCTAAAAGAAGTACGATTTCAAAAAATGCACAATTCGACGCAAGGAGCGGAACTCACTAATTCATCTGACACATGCACTTCGTGTTTCGATGGATTGTGAAGTTGTTAATTGCCTTGACCCCTCCAGGGGCATGGGCGCGTCAAAATTTCTTGCATTACTGCCTTGTTGACATTTCAATAGCAAATAGATTTCAGATGGTGGAGTTGCTAGCATGCACCTCCTACCCGAACAGTCCTTTACTGACGAGCTTGGAGCACTGTGGGAGTTCAAATACAATAATACCCACGGGCAGTTTTTATTGACGCGCTGGGGATCGAACCCATGTTCTATAAATAAAGCAGAGCAAAGAGTGGTGACAGAGACTTCACGGCTACCGAGCGCGTTATTTGTCTTTTCTATATTATCGATTTTTTCAACTGCTTTAGTTCGGATGGCGCAACGGTTAGCGCGTTCGCCTCCTACGCACTAAGCCTCGGGGCGATTCCTACTGAATGCGGTAGTTTTCGATAAAAAAGGGGATTTACGTGTCGACTATGAGCCCACTCAGTTGTTAAATGAGTATAACACGGTTGAAGCGTGTTGCTGATCACACACCTCTGCACAAGACATACCGTCACGATCTAGAAAATGAGATGATGCTAACTTATCTCGAAGCCATTGTTTAAATTAGACTGTCGCGCCAGTTATTTATTTCAATTGCTACTCCGCGCAGATAATAAAATAATTAATTTCTTTACCTATTTGGGCAGCTGCAAAAGGTAACTTTCCGTGATTAAATTCCAATAGCCTCTTGAAATTCACAAATATACCTTGAGCCGTTTCGGGTCTCAAGAAGCTGAAAATAACACAAGTTTCAAAGATTAGAATTCTAATCAATTCACAATGAACAAGATTCATCTCCAGATTTAAAAAAATTTAAGCAGAGGCAGAAAATTATAATTAAGGCATACTACAATACTACTACTACATCGTCTCTTTAGCAATTAATTTCTATCGCATTCCAATTTGACCTACATGCTAAACATATAAACCGTGCAACAGAAAGCAATCTCTACCCAGCTTAAACTTCTATCTTTTTATTAATTTAATATGGTTTTCCCTCAAAACTCGCAATCATCTCGAGGAGGATCTATAATTCCCCCTCGAGATGATTGCTGTCACAATCTTCAATCGAATGCGTAAAATGATATTGACTGTTAAAATGACCGCCTCTATTGGGTTCTCCCACAGCGATCTTGGAGTCAGGTGAGTGGGCGCAGCTGGGCAGTGAAAGATATGGTTTACATCGTGAGGGGTTCTGGGGTCCTGGTCAATGCAAGATAGGTAGGAGTTCAATCGTGAACACTAGCCTGACCGAAATTGGGCGAGTGTCGAACTCGTTGCTCCCGGAAGTCTTTCCTGTTCCGGAGATATCGTTGGTGGTATGGACAAGAGAACTGGATTTGGACCTAAACCCGCAATTGATTGAAGAACCTCTTCTTGATGTATCGCTGCGATGGCTGACCTATCAAAAGGCACCCTTTTGTACCTCTGGACACATCTTTCTAGGTCCCTCAAGTCGCGCCTAACATGTCTGGGCGGCGGCGTCTTGTCCATGAGATTGAAGTTTGGGTGCTCACTTCGGTAGTAACCCACCAGGTATTGCTTAGCAAGAAGCTGGTTGTGGTCCCTTAGTATCACCACACACTGTCGAACTCTAACACGAACCTGGTACAAATGTCCTCTGGCACACACATACACTTCACATAAACGTGAAGAAAACCGGTCTACTTGTACCAGGTTCGTGTTCGAGCTCGACAGTGTGTAGTGAGACTTAAAGGCATCAACCTGGTTTCCTGATGTAGATTGTCCTGGGGTGACATCATGAGACAGCCAGTGACAGCACGGAGAGCGGCATTTTGGCACGCTTGAATATTTTTCCACTGTGTGTCACAGAGATGCTGTGAGCACACAGGAGCCACATAGTTAGCCACTGATCTTCCGACTGGTTTATACGTGACCAGTAGAGTTTCTTTGTCCTTGCCCCAGGTACTACCGGCCAAGGCTATCAGAATCTTATTCCTACTACACAATCGGTTGCGGCATGGGATGATGTGGTCATTCTGTCCAACGATACTCCTAGGATTTAAAGATGGTTTATAGTAGGAATTCGATGATTCTGAATCGAGATTCCAAGCTGCATCTTGACTTCCTTCATCCATGTGGTAAATAGGGTTGCCGAGGATTTGGACGCCGAGACGGTTAGGTTCTTGCTAATGAAGAACGAGTTAAGTTCTTCAAGATAACCGTTGATGTATTCGCACATTTCCGCTATGTTGTTCCCTGTTGCCAGAATGGAGCAGTCGTCAGCGTAGGTGATGATATCGATTCCCTCAGGTGGTGTTGAGAGTCCTGATAAGTAGAGATTGAACAAGGTAGGAGATAGAACTCCTCCTTGAGGTACACCTTGTTTAATCTTCCTAAGCTTCGATGTACTGCTCCGGAATTCGGTATAGGATTGCCTACCAGCAAGATAATTAGCAATCCATTTCACTACTTGCGTCGGAAGCGATGAACAGTTGATGTCGGACAGAAGTGCTGAATGGCTGACAGTGTCGAAGGCTTTCAACAGGTCGAGTGCCACCAGTATTGTTCTTTGACATGGACGAGCCCGGTTGAGACCATTGTGGATGCAGAATGTAATGGCATCCAAGGCGGTGATCGTACTGTGCATGCTTTGGAAGCCGTGCTGGTGATCCGCTAGCTGGGTGTGGGCCGTAAAAACAGGGTGGATTAGTGCTTCAAGCGTTTTGGCAACTGGTGACAGGAGAGTGCTTACGGTTCGTTGTTGTTTTTGTAGTAGCAATGGTCAGAAGTTCGTTGTATGATTTTATTCATCGTCTTCGTCGGTGTAACGAATACAAGCATGTAAAACATTGACACATATCCTTCTTGCATTGAAGGGGTTTAGCAGCTCTTGGCCGTTGTAAAAACGGGTCGCTCCAGTGCGTAGAACCGGCTGCTGCATCCCCGGTGTCGAGGGATAGAAAATTAGCAGCTTCTATAGGGTTCTCCCACAGCGATCTGGGAGTCGGGTGCGTGGGTGCAGCTGGGCAGTGGAAGATGTGGTCCACATCATGAGGTGCTCCATTACAAGGAGGATAGATGTTTCAGACGCCTTGGTCAGTGTGGGATAAATAGGAACAGTCTGACCGAAGTTGGGCGAGTGCCGTTCTCGTTGCTCTCGGAAGCCTTTCCTCTTCCGGAGATACCGTTGGTGGTATGGACGAGAGAACTGGATTCGGACCTAAACCCGCGATCGGCAGAAGTACCTCCTCCTTATTAAAGTTAGAGTGCCAGAGTGTTACATGGTATCCTGAGGGACAGGTGGATACCGGTGGAACGTAAATATTGTTAATTTCAATATCAACAATGCCTGATTTTATGGCGACAGCTTGCACTTTCATGGTGATATCGTTGTTGGTGACATCTATAATATTTCCCGGTATTTCACGGTATGGTGAATGATGAAGGCAAGCCCTCCTCCAGCGTTGGTTAACCTGTCTTTCCTCCATGAGCGTTAAGAGACGAATTCGGATGTAGTTTCGCCTTCTGAATAGCTTCAACTTGGATACCGTGTCTGCCCATGAATGAGGCGAGTTCGGCGATTTTATTTTGCAGCCCATTGCAATATAGTTGGACGAGTGAGAGCGTATCAAAAATGACGATCGATGGTGGAAGCGTAAGTTTGTTTTGTTGGAATTGGAACCATTCGCAAGGGTCGTTGGGGTTGACTGGAAGCTCGTATGGTTAATAAAATAAAATACAATACTTTTTTCCTTTATACTGTCGGTGTTTTATTTCTCATGATTGCAGACACGTGTTTCGGATGCAAAATGCATCCTTCTTCAGTGCTCGTTTTACTCGCTCGTTGTAAAGGAAAAAAGTATTGTATTTTATTATTCAACTGTCGGAAATAAAGGAACTCATACCAAATTACCACTCGTATGGTTGCTCACTGGTGTAGGAAGGTGGGGCGTGTTAGACGAGCTCCCTTCTTGTTGTCCTTTGTTTCTGCACTGACTGGCAGTAAATGAAGAATTCCAGTGCCTGTGATGGTTTATTCCGGAGCAGTTCCTCAGGTGATACTACTCGTCGCAGCAGTTGCATCTCACTGGCGTGTTCGCTGTTGCTTACGCAACAGATCCATGGACCTGGGTTATTTTCAATGCCGGCGCGGAGAAGTAGTATCGAGAGCAGTTGCGCCGAGATGTGTTGCTCCTAATGAGCATAAAAAAAGATACGAGGCATGTAACATACAAACACACTTTGGCAGCTTTTGGCCGTTGTGAAACGGGTCGCTCCGATGCGAAGAACCGGCTGCCGCAGGAACGAAAAGAGTATACTCAGTGTAGGATGTACATATTAAACTCTACTTAAAATCTTTAATTTATTTCAACTCTGTTTAACAGGAAGCTTCGTGAGCTGAGGCCAAGTGATTTTGCCTCCTCATCCCCAATGCAATTAAGCAACCCACTAAACATAGTTGAATGAAATTAACGATTTTAAGCAGGGTTCAATGTGCACATCCTACACCGAGGCGGAAAACGCCGAGCATACATTTTTGGCGGGATTATAAATACATATCAATCCTTTTCTGCTTCCATCGTGATATCGTTCTTGGTGACATATATTTCCCGGGATTGCAGTGCTGAATTTTTCTTGATGGGATTTTTTTCAGAACAGGGTTTTTTTTTGGAAGATTTATATGTCGTAGGTTTTTTGTGAAACCCGTAATTTCACGAACCGCCCGGCAAACAATCATTGATTTGATTACATGTATACCGCCGTAATATTTGGAAATTCTGGTAAATTGTGAATAAAATGCTACAAACTACCACTACACTAAATGCCTAATTTACGCATGTCGTCATTTAGTGTAATATTGGTTGCGGCCAGGTCTGATGTATGCAAGGTAGGTTCGTACTACCTAAAGCGGGAATTCCTGGTTTAGGCAGAACAAACCTATCTTACATACATCATCACAACATTCTTTTTGTTATAGTTTTAATCAAATAATGCCCGAACCAGATTGAACGCAGAATGCAGCAGCGAAATTTCAAGTTAGAAAGCATGCATTTCCCTTAAGCGACCTAGATTGAACGCAGCGGCAGCGACAGCAGCAAAAGCAGATCTGCCTGTTGTTGTTGCTGTCGCTGGTTTCTGCGTTCAATCTGGTTCGGGCATAATCACAACTCAATGGACATATGCTTTCTGAAAATGCCGCCTTATAGTGCAATGGCAATGATACCATGATTCCCGGTATTACATGTAATACAACATATACAGGGCGTCCCGTTCATGATGGTAAATATTTCAGTGGTAAATAGTATGGCTCATTTGAGGAAAAGTAATGTACGACATGAACCCTCCATCTTTAACCGTTACAGAGTTATAGCATTTTTTTAAACTCCATTGACTTGTCTAACAAATTCTAAATTTGCCAAGCCCCCAAATATTCGATCCGAGATTTGATCTTACTTTCTGAAACTACATAAAATTTCATATAAACGAACTTGTTACCTAGTAACACCTGGAGAAGATCAGTTAAGAGAGAGGGTGCCTCAATAGGCAAGTCGTGGAGTGAGCTGAAAGCGATGGCGATGAACAGGACGAAGTGGAAAGTAGGCGTGGTTAATGTCCTATCCCCCACAAGGGGTTAATAGAAACCAGAGAGAAAGAGAAAAAGATTTAGGGTTACGTGAATTGATTTGATTAACACTTGTATACATACTTGAGTACACGGGTACTCATGAGCTATAAAAAGCTAGTTTTTTCACTTATTGGAATTTTTATTATCCCGGAATAAGCCCTGGATGTCCGACGCTTCATGGCAGCGGATTATTGAAAGAAAGGAGCTGAAAGCTCGTTTGGCTGCATCATCAGGCGACAATCGAAGCAGCATCGAACTCCTTTACCGTCAGAAAGCTCGTGAAGTTCAGTGTAGTGTGCAACACGATAAAAGAGTTTATGCGAATTCTCTTTTAGCCTCAGCAGAAGAAACCACAAGAAGTAACAACTTAAACGCCGTATACGGTGTCATCAAGGAGTTTACAGGTGGTCGTAACTCCTGCCAACATCCAGTGAAGGATAGTGGTGGAAAGCTACTTATCTTGGAAGAAGATCAAATGAGGCGGTGGAAAGAACACTTCACCGCGGTCTTGAACCGTGTAACCTCTGGTGAAGTTCCCCCTCATATAGATAATTTAGCTAACCATCAAAATGTGCGTGTACGGTCCACTGCCCCGACTAAAGAGGAAATAGTCACTGCAATTATTGCACTGAAACGAGGAAAGGCCGTCGGACTCGACTGTGTCCCTGCCGAACTTTATCAAGCAGCGCCAAGCGTAACTGCCGATTTGCTGCACCCACTTGTTGATAAAGCGTGGAATACAGAGACCTTTCCCACTGAGTGGAAGGAATGTTTGATCATCAAACTTCCAAAGAAGGGTAGCCTCACAGACTGTAATAATTGGAGAGGCATTTGTGTGCTTCCTGCCGTTGCCAAGATAATAGCTAAAATCGTCCTGGAAAGACTAAAGGCCCACTTAGAAAGCACAATTGATGAAGAGCAGGCTGGCTTTCGATCCGGATTCTCCTGTGTCGATCACATTAACACCTTGCGAATCATCATCGAGCAATGCGCTGAATACGATTCTCCGCTTCACTTGCTTTTCATCGATTTCGAAAAGGCTTCCGATAGTGTGAACCGGGAATCTATATGGGCGGCCTTGCGCAGGAGAGGCATCCCTGAGAAGTTTGTGGCTATTATTAAGGCAACCTATGACGGCGCGAAATGTCGCGTTCTGCATAAAGGTAAGGTGTCGGGGGACTTTGGGATTCGCAGTGGAGTTCGGCAGGGGTGCATCCTCTCACCGATCCTATTCCTCATTGTGATCGGCGATGTGTTGCATGCAGCCCTATCCGGACTCGACAGAGGAATTCAATGGACTTTGACATCTTATCTACAACAACTTTACTACGCTGAAGACATTTGCCTACTCTCCCACAAAATCATGGATCTGTCCGCAATGGCGTTAGATCTCGAGAGGGAGGCAAGCAAGGTTGGGCTAAAGATTAATACCAACAAGACCAAGGTTCTTAGCCCGCCGTTGCGAAAAAGAAATCCGACACCTATTGTCATCAATATTAATGGGCAGCCTGTGGAGAAGGTGGAAAACTTCGTCTACCTGGGTAGCATTGTTGCCGAAAATGGTGGTACGGAGCAGGACATCGCTCGTCGTATCAACCAGGCTAAACGCGCATACGGCATGCTGTCCAAAATCTGGCAGAGCAGTTATCTCAGCATCAAGACCAAGCTGGGCCTGTTTCGCTCCCTGGTACTGTCAGTGCTTTTGTATGGGAGCAGTACATGGAAAGTTTCCGTAGGAGTTATCAGAAAGCTGCAAGTTTTCGTCAACTCATATCTTCGTCGAATTTTAAGAATTTTCTGGCCCGAAACAATATCAAATTAAGAGCTAAGTCGGCGTACGGGTCAGATGCCAATCGACGAATTGATACGCAGGCGAAAATGGCAGTGGATAGGTCACACATTGTGGAAGAGTGATAACTGCATTGCTTTGAATGCCATGAAATGGAACCCCATTTCTAACCAAGGCCGACC
The DNA here is from genome assembly GCA_964017055.1 of Chloromyia formosa. Classification (NCBI taxonomy): domain Eukaryota; kingdom Metazoa; phylum Arthropoda; class Insecta; order Diptera; family Stratiomyidae; genus Chloromyia; species Chloromyia formosa. The sequence goes on along the minus strand of OZ024816.1, from coordinate 52,872,137 downwards.
AAGAGGGGGTCCTCGAATCACATGGCGTCGATCTGTGGCAAAAGAGTGTCAGGCACTGGGTAAGTCTTTTGGGGAGTTGCGCCCCATTGCCCAGAACAGAGTACGATGGCGCGCAGGAGTAGTTGACGCGCTATGCCCCGCTAGGGGTTAAGGCAAAGTAGTAGTTATTATGTTTTATCTGGAAAAACATATCCACAAGTGATTTTGCATTTTTGTTTATACCTTTTTTTCACTTTTTATTGATTAGCCCCTGGATACATGTAAATTGTTCATTGAGGAACATACAGTGTGGCGACTGATTCTTTTTTTCTACCTTTAAGACTAATATTAGTATGTTAATACTAAATTTTCATCAAGGAATCAATAAAGCACTACTCATTGACCACATTGTTATTCTTTTTATTTCAAATCCGCTTGATTTGCCCCTTGTCAACACCAATTTCTACAAAATTTCCATACAAAGTCTATTTGAGTACCCGGCTACTCACATATGTATGTAACGACGCGGTATTGAAATGGGATGTATGCGAGTGTTAATGTGGGATCCGTATCGTGCTTTCATTTTGGGATTTGCATGTTGAGAGTATGTTGCTGCACAATAAATATTGATAAGGGAAGTATCTGACAGATAGGTGTGTAACATATTTGAGAATTAGATAATTAAAAGTATCTGTAACAAATGATCAGGTTGATATATCATCCCTAATTCTATCTTTTTCTACCTGTACTACTGCTGTGGAATAAAACTAGTTTTTGTTTTTAATCTGTTGTATGATACAAGCTTGCAATCTGGAGATGACCTTTTTCACACACATATAAACGATTTTATTATATGTATATTATGCATATTTCTACTAACCCTTTGATTAATCCTGTTGGACCAATTTGAGTCCCGAACATCAAATTGAATTCCATTGGATCACTTAAATCATTTCCTGAGAGCGGAGCCTTCATGTCATATTTCCGAAGAATTCTACCCATTTCGTCTTTTGTCATACCGTCGAGCTGCCAAGAACAAGAAAATAGGCAAAAGCAATAAATATCAAAATAAATTTATACAACTACATGAAATCACCTTTATAATTGTATCTTGACATTCGTTTTTAACTTCGGGTGTAGACTGTCCATCCGAAATTATTTTCTCCAAGTAATTTTTTATCAAATGGTCCAAGCGGAAACATTCTCCAGTTTTTGTATCTTTCACCATGAAATCTGCGAAGCGGTCGACGTGACCCGACGCTCTACAAAGTTTGTTAAATTAATTTAATGCTGCTTTTTATTTGAGGACAGTTGTTATTTACTTTAAAACTGGTTCTGGTGTCAGAATGGAGCAGTCGACTTCGAGCATCTGTTCTTCCATCACGAAAAATTGACGCCATAAGTTAAGCATATTGGCTTTAAGTGCACAACCCATAGGACCGAAATCGTATTGTCCTGAAATATTATTGCACATTAGAGAACCAACTAGTAATTGCTGTATATGTAGAAAAATTACCAGCAATTCCTCCGTAGATTGCAAAACTTTGATCGTAGAAAAAACGCCGTTTTATTAAGTCTTCCATTTTTGAACGATCAAAAACTGCGCTCTTGAAAAATTCATAATAAAAGTAAAGTTAATGTTACATGAAATAGCTAGTGGTGAACTTACCATAGGGGTCAGTGCAAGTTCCTTGTCTTCTAAAATTTTTTTGCGTGCCTTCAATTCAGCAACTGCACGCTTGACATCCAATTCAGGTGCGGCATCAGCTTTTAGTTTTCTCACCAAATTACCCTAATTCGTAAAATAGAAGGTCAATATATATACCATATATTAAGGTGGGTCAAATTTTTTGCCTCAAAGGCACATCGCGATTTTGCTTCTATGGGTCGTTCCAAGAAACTTTGCCAAAGAAATCATAGGTGTAAAATCAATTTCGAGCCGCCCAAAATTTCAAAATAGGCTTTTTCCCAAAATATTTAAAAATCGAGTTAGATATTGCATTGAAAAGACAAAAAAAACCTTATTTTTTCTCTAACCAAATGTGTATGCGGAGGTTTTTGGGGTCGAGAAATCACTTTTTGACATTTATTTTTATTTTTGAGTACCACCAGAGGGCGCTTCCGTGCATTTTTTTTATTTTATCGCCTTTTTTTTTTTGAGGAAAATTGACGAAATTGTTGCGGAAATCGACGAGTATTTAAGAAAAAAAAATGTTTTTTTTATTTACTCTCTGAATGAACAAAGCATGTTTTTTCTTTATTTTTCCCCATTTTACTTCTTTTTTTTCAAAAATTCAACTTAAGAGATAAAAACACATAAAATGTAAATTAAAAAAATTCAATTGAATTCATTACCAACTTACAATTTTGAAAAAGACGTTATAAGTATTTAGAAATTGAAATATTAGAAAATGTTTCTCTGTTTTTTTTTTTATGTCAAGACTGGTAGAATACATTGGTCGAAGGTTTTCTTTTTCAAGTTCATCTTCATTATGGACTTGAATATAAGCGAGTTTTTCCGAACGCACTTCACGCCATTTTGATTCGTCGATTGATTTCAGGTAGTAGTGAACTGATTTGTGTATTAGTTGACCAAGATATATGTACATATTCTTCGACTATTTCCAGCGCGGTGTTGTTCACTTTTGTATCCCCTTGAGTGCTTATATAATCGTTAAGCTTTAAGTCTGCTTTTCCACTAGCCACGTTGAGTTCATTCAGCTGTTCCCGCAATTCCTCTTGGCCTTTAGCTATATATATTATCGGCGAAGTGGTTGAGGCGCACACCACCGATGTTTAATCCTTTATTTGGTATTTCTGTTGTTGTTCCCCAATGAAAGTTTCGTAAGATGCCCTCTAGCGTGGCATTGAAGAGCCTTGGTGATGTAGTATCTCCCTGTTTTACCCCTTTTTGTGTGGGAAACTCTGGTATGTCTTCTCGAACTTTGGCCTTTCAGTTGGTATTTCGGTAGATGTTAGAGAGTATTTCCACGTATGGTTTGTCTATGCCTTGTGTTATTAATGCATTTATTTTATTTTATTTATTGCATCAGGGAATATTGAGTCAAATGTTTTTTAAAAGTCCATATAACTCAATTGCCCTAACCCCTTGTGGGGCATAGCGCGTCAACTGTTTCATATGGCCCAGTTGACGTTTCGATGGCATAAACTAGTTTCAGAGAATGCAGTTGCCAGCATGCACCTCCTGCACATCCATGGCCACGAACGTCGTCGTGGACGGGATTCGAACCCGAAACGCCGGTAGTCAAACATGAGACAACACACTGCGCTACCGGTCGCCCCAAAGTCCATATACATAGTCAAAACCGATAGTCGAAAAACTCGTTAGACAAAAGTTGAAGATATTTCTATTTCAAGTTTAACTAGCCCAATACTTTTCAAATCGGCCTGTTTTTTGGTGTAGTTGTGAGCGAAAATGCAGAAATGGTTTAAAAGCTCTGTCTCGATAAATATAACAGCTAAAAGTTTTGGTTTAGCCTCAATTCGTAGATATTTTAATCTTTTGTCTATGAGTTTTTCCAATCGTAGCATCGGTTTCACAGATATGTGAGCTTGAAAAGCGAGATAGTGTGATTTTCCTCCAAAGCCTCAAAAGGTGACGTTTTTCGACTATCGGTTCTGACTTTACTACTAAACCGAATTTCAACTTTGAGCAATGCATTGGATGTAGAATTTGACGTTAATTTAAATCCTATTAAGTTTTTCGATCCGAGGCATCGTTTATAAATTATGAGAATATTAAAAAAAAAAAGGGCTGAAATTTTTCGGTTTTGCGCCCGCACAGCCGCTCTGCAGCGGGGTCCAAGATGGCTCCATCTGTTAAAATAAATGTATGGAGACCAACAATCATACCAAACGGCTTTTCTCTATCATATTTTGCAAGATCAAATCGCTTACCGTCCCAACTATGTTTACCTACGTAAGATTAAGCGTTCCTGCGGCAGCCGGCTCTCAATACTACTTCTCCGCGCCGGCATTGAAAACAGCCCAGGTCCTTGGATCTGCTGCGTATGCAATAGAGAGCTGCATCCCAATGCGACGTCAGTGAGATGCAACTGTTGCGACGAGTGATGCCACCTGAGAAATTGCTCCGGTCTAAACCATCACAGGCACTGGAATCCTTCGTTTACCACCAGTTAGTGTAGAAACCGAGGTCCACAAGCAGCGAGCTCATCAGACACGCCTCACCTTCGTACACCAGTGAGCACCCACACGAGCTTTCAGTCAACTCCAACGACTCCTGCGAATAGACCCAGTAGGATTCCCCAACAAAACAACCTTACCACCGATCGCCATTTTCGATACGCTCTCACTCGTCCAACTAAATTGCAACGGGCTGCAAAACAAAATTGCCGAACTCGCTTCATTCATGTACAGACACCGCATCCAAGTTGGAGCCATCCAGGAGACGAAACTAAATCCCAATTCATCCCTCAACGGTCAACGCTCATGAAAATTACATCATCATAAAGAAAGATAGGTTGACCAACGCTGGAGGAGGACTTGCCTTCATCATTCACCATTCCGTGCTATACCGGGAAATAGATGTCACCAACAACGACATCACCATGGAAGTGCAAGCCATCGCCATAAAATCAGGCAATGTTGATATTGAAGTTTACAACATATATATTCCACCAGTATCCAGTTGTCTCTCAGCTTACCATGTAAATATCAACACTTTCCTCACTGGTCAAACAAGGTGTGCCACAAGGAGGAGTTTTGTATCCCTCCTTGTTCAACCTTTGCCTATCTGGAATTCCAACTCCACCCGAAGGAATCGAAATTATCTCCTATGCTTACGACTGCTCCATTCTGGCAACAGGGAACAACATCACGGAAATGTGCGAACGATTAAATGATTACCTGGAACAGCTTAACACCTCGCAACATTATTCACCACCTGGACGAAGGAAGTCAAGATGCAACTTGGGATCTCAATTGGCAATCATGGACGCCTGTGTTGCTGATGTTGTGAAGCATAGGTGATAGTCTTTCCTCAAGGGCGGTGGTATACGCCACCGCTGTAGCATCACTCAGAAGATTATCAACCGCAAAGATTTTGGAAGGGATGATTCTCGATTGGTGCACTGAGGAAATTCTACATCTATAGGTCGTCTTCACCAAGTGGTGATCTGAGTCGCAGTTTGCTCCTGGATAGGAGCGGACATCCATCACACTAGACGCCCATCTCCTGCAAATGAGGACGTGGTCAATTTGGTTGACGGTATGTGCGTCTGGAGACTTCCAGGTCTGCTTGTGAATGCGTCGATGCGGGAAACACGTAGAGCTTACAACAAGATTCCTGCTGCAGGCGAAGTCGATAAGTCGCTGGCCGTTGTCGTTACATTCTTCATGGAGACTGGCCTCCAGTGGTGCCCCGGTGCCAACTTCCGACTTTCGCGTTAAAGTCTCCCAGCAGCAATTTGACGTCGTTTGTTGGAAGTGAGTCGAAGAGAGTTTCAAGGCGGGCGTAGAACTCGTCTTTTACTGCGTCTTCTTTAACTTCGTTAATTGTCAAAGCCTTGTAAAAAGTGGATAGCTAAATGTAAAATATTTAAAAAAAAAAAATCCAATTTTAATTTGGACATACTGAAATCTAAATTTTTCTTGCAATGGAGTACCATTTAAACGCAATTAGTCGTGTAAATTACGCGAAACTGTGTCTAAAAAAGATTTTCATTAGCTGAACCACCTTTAATGAAAAGTTGCCCCCACCATTTTGCTGTTCCCATCCTGTTCTTTTTTTACACCTTTGCTCTGCCCACACTACTGATTTATAACCTCGTAGTAGAAATAAAACGTCATAGACAGACTGATTGTATAACTTCAAAAAAAATCAACAATAGGCGCGTTTTTTAACAGCTAGAGCAGGGCATGTTATATTACGTTTACACTATACCCAAATCACTTCATCTAATATAATATTACGTTTACACTATCCCCAGATTACTTCATCTGCTGCTTAATCTGGGTGTGGTGAGTTTAAAATTGTATGTATTTGACAGTTCCAGATTAAATCAGCCGGTGCAGATGAAGTAATCTGTAAATGTAATATAATATTACGTTTACACTATCCCCAGATTACTTCATCTGCTGCTTAATCTGGGTGTGGTGAGTTTAAAATTGTATGTATTTGACAGTTCCAGATTAAATCAGCCGGCGCAGATGAAGTAATCTGGGGATAGTGTAAACGTAATATAAGACTGCACAATTACACTAATTATTTGATCTGAGCTGCCCTGAATAGAAGGTTGGTGCAAGAATTCTACTCGGTTAAGTAGTCTGCGTTTTGAAATGCAGGTGGCGCAGGTGTTTAAGTTTTCGGGCAGTATACAGTTTGGGAAGCACATAAAATTCATTTCCTGTCAACAAAATGTTCGTTTTGTGTAATTATACGAAATAGTAAGCATACAAAATGATTTTGCTGCCTAAAGCCGATTGTATTCGTACTAAAGGATGGTACTAACCTCTTCGTACGAAAATGTTGCACTTATCTGTTCCACGAAAAAGTGACAGTGTAGACTTGCACACAACACATTACCGTGGCGCTCTCACGACACGTGATTTGCCTTTCTACTGAAAAGACCGGTTCAAGCGGAATAAAGTGCAAAATACTTGTTTTCGTGTGAAAATTGCTCATAATGATGTGGAACTTTTTTTGTTCGGATGAAATATGTTAGTACTGACAGAGCTAAAAAATTTCGCGCGAACGCGACTTTTGACAGTTTTTGTATGAGATTTCGCACGAAAAACAGATCTTAGTACCTAGCTTAAGTATTTGTTTCCTCTTGAAATTTGAGTTAACGTTTGAATGCTTAACTAAACCAAGACACACCCCAGCAAAGACATGCCCCGCTTTCGTCATCGCTATTCCAATCTGCTCTATATCGTTTTGCTCTACTCTACTCTGTACAAAAAAAAAAACAGAGCTAATAAAAGCACAAAAGAAAATGTATGCACGAAATTCTCTTAAACTTGAAACTTAGAAAAAATGTGGAGGTTTTCGAGGAATTGTTTTGTAACGTGGAAAAGGCTATTTGAGAAGCTAAAGCAGCTAAAGAATAACGGCACACATATAGGCATTTTTGCTTGCAAATGCGATGGAATAGCGTAAAAAAACATTTACGAACGTACGGAGCGGTTGCCTTCCCGTATTTCAACATTAGTATCTGGTCACCGCACATCTTCTGGGACATTTTTTGCCATTTTTTGAAATTAAATCAGAAAGTGAAAAAAAGGTGCATGTCGAACAATTGGCAAGTCTAGGCAATCTTCAATGAAATGCAAATGTAAGCAGCCACGTTGTTTCTTGAGGAAACAATAAAGAATTGCACGAAATATTAACCGAAATCCAAATTATCAGAATTTATCTGCCGGTGAAGTATATGATCACAACTACGATAAAAGTAATAAGAAATAATATACAATAGATTGTAACGACCACGTCCGGGCGTTAAGCGACCAAACGTCTATGCACCGTTCTACACTATCAGTTTTAGATTTTACGACTTTCGCATGTACACTCGCTACAGACATATATTTCAATTAACGAAATTAGAATTATTTAAATTGGTAAGTAGTATGAAGGCGTTTTAATAAACTGTGATTGGCTGAAAATAGGATATATCCACGTGACTACCACCTAGTTGATGCAATACTGTTTTACCGACGTGGAACGGATACTAGTCGTTCATTATTACACGATCGATGACGATGTTTTTAGATCACATTGTCGTGTTACCCACCTGTTCCTGAACATGCTTTCTCAAAGGTTCCAAGATCGCTTCCATCTCCGGAGTCAGCATGATGTGATTTTGAAATTTAAGGTTAACGTTGCGATTTTTCTTATTAGTTCCCCACACAGCACTCAATGCACGACTGGGCGTTGTAAATATACCAGATACACAACCTTTCTTTAAGGGATAGATCAGCTCAAGCGAACGGCACTGTGCGCTTAAAGTGAAGATGAGCCGGGACTGAAGAAAGTTTAACAACTTCGTGACCATCACTTTCGAGCCAGCATGAGGAATTACTGACGTAGCCTTTCACTTCTGGTTCCACGTTGTTGTTGGTACTCTTCTCGAACACTTTTCGATGAACACACTGCAGGAGAAGAATGACGGAACGGTCTGATTAGAAGGAGGGAAAACATAAAAAAAAACGGATCACATAGAGCAGTAAGGGGGAGAGCGGAACACAAATTTCCGAGTTTCAAAATTCCCTTTGAGTATAGAACTAACAGGAGGCGCCATATGCCTGTCAAACCTTTGAGTATGTAATGGCTCGTTTACATTTGCCAGTGCACCGGCATGCCTGTAGACTTGTCGACAAGTGCCTTGCGTGTAGCTGCTTGCATGACGTGTGCCAGTAGGTGTTTACACACTCAATTCGCCTTGCAAGTTGGCTAGGATTTTTTCTTGAGTGTCAATTTGATTATCACGTATTTACCATTACGACATTCAGTTGCAGGCGACGTTGATCTTTGATCGTTTTTTGGCGTACCAATGACAGCGAACATATGTTCGCAAGTCTACTGGAATGCCTGTAGGAAATCAATTGGCCCGGGGCCCGGGAGGCCAGCTACTTGCAAGGCGCCGTGCGGGTTTACTGGCCTGGCAGTTCACAGGCACGTGTGTTTACACATACGCAAGTGACAGCTTGCAAGTTACCTGCAAGGCACTTGCAATGCCTGAAAATGTACGTACTTGCACGCACTACTGGCAAGTGTAAACGCTACTTAACACCCTTTGAAGAGAGAGAATCAGAGGAAATGAAAAAGAGCGAGAGAAACGAAGTAATTCGGCACAAGTGAGGAAGTAGGAAGGGGGATGGAAATTTGACATCTCTTTTGCTATATGGACCGGGCGTGTGTTCCGCGGCAGAGAGACAGACTGGAATGTTATTGTTCCAATAGGAGAAGTAGGAGAGGGGATGACATCTCAAGTGCTTCCGGTGCTTTTATATAGACTGCGCGGGTGTTGGGAAGTGGAGGCCGTGTATCTCTCTGTTTACATTTTATGACTGGAATTGCTTCAAATAGTTTAGTGTTGAGTATATGCGGATTGCTCCTCCATAGATATTCTCTATGGTAACACCACTACCATCTTTGCTCTCAGGCCGGAGTGTCAGCTGATTGTCAAAGCACTAAAGACATGACAAGCAGTCAACCAAGTGTGAACTCGCGCGGTCGCCCGGTAAAATTTCGCGATATTTGTGCGTAAAAGTGAGTTTAGTGTCGGGATTTTAAGTGAAAATAAAAGAAGTAGCTATCAGTGCCGTGTGAAAGTGAAAAAAACGTGAAGTGCCGGGAAATATCGAGTAAAATGGTACATTGACAAGTGTGAGGTTAGGAAAGTGAAACACGGAAAATTTTGGATTTTTCGTTAATTTTCCAGCAATTGGGCTAGTGTAAATGGTGCAGCACTACCTTGGGTCGGTGAGTTCAGCGGAAATTCCCGGAAGTGCCCCAAAAAGTGAATTCAAAGTGGTTGTCAAATGACAACATTACAGGTGATTTCCGAACTTTTCATCGGAATTCATAGGGTAAGTATTCATTTTTTGTCGTGCTAAAATTTTAGTGGATTGATCCCAAGTAACATTTTAAGTAGCAAATACCAGTGTTTTCGATTCTGCCACTATATGAAGTTGCTGCTACGTTTTTGGTACTAGAGTTGCAACTTCATGGTAAGAAATCCTGTAACGTAGCTCGCGGAACGTTCCAGCATAGTGGCAGTTGGACCATTTTAGTGTCATTATTTTCTGATTTAAGTATGGTTCCAGAGTGGTGATTTTTCATAACCTGGGACTTGAGAAAAATGTTGCCACTATATATTACACAAATGCAGGTGAATGTTTCGTGTTGGGCACCACAATATGGTTACTTCCTAGTGAGGAACTATAAAGTACCTTTTTAGGTGGCGAAATCGTGACATTACTATCATTATTTCTACTATTAAGTATCCAGATAATCGCCATCTTTTTAATTCATTTCAGAATTGAATATCGAAAACCTTGAAAAAATTAGATATGTTTGAACTATTAGGAAGAATTTGTTATTGTTTAAGCAAATAGGCATTATTACCCACCAATTTAAGGCAATGAAACCCTAAATTATAAAAAAAACACAATTTCATTTTATTAATTTTTCCATATTCTACTTCGAAATTTAAAGAATATTTGAAAGGAGTTGTAATTTTTCGAACTACAATGCCAACTTTCACAATGAAATTTCCTTGGCATACATTTTTGTTCTTAAAAAGATACGCTGATGGTCATTATGTTCTAAATATTAAATTCATATTTTCAATTCTTATTCGAGAATAAGTTGGGACCAACAATGCAATTCATACATGTTTATTAAATACATATACATTCAATATGTTTATTGAATTGTATTAATCATTTCCAATACACACTCGCAAGTTATGTTTGTATGGGAAAAAGGGATCTAATAAAGTACCAGGTACGTGTTTGGGTAAACATTTTCACTAGTTTGGTACGTCCCAAACACGTGGCAAAATTGGTGGCGAAATCGAACCAATCACCAACCCTTTCATTCCCCATTTTAGTAACATTTCCGTGGCAAATACGTCCCTATTACGTACCGATTCACAGTAACTGCTACTTTCAAAGGAGAAACTGGAGTGGCAGCTACGTGACTGGAACCAAAAATGCTAGTTGGGATGCGCCCCAAAATGCGGATTTTGACGACGATGTTGACGAACCGGACGAAAGTTTCACCGCCAAGCATCTAGTCCTGTCAGCTGCAGTGAAACTTTCGTCTGACTCGTCAACAACGCGTGCAAGACTCGTATTTTGGGGCGCCTTAATCCACTAAAATTCTAGCACAACAAAATACGTATACTTATACGTATATCACCAGTAATGTTGTCATTTGACAACCACTTTGAATTCACTTTTTGGGGCACTTCCGGGAGTTTCCGCTGAACTCACCGGCCCAAGGGTTCGTCCCATGGTAGTGCTGCACCATTCACACTAGCCAAATTGGCGGAAAATTAACGAAAAATGCGAAATTTTCCGCGTCGCACTTTCGAGCAGTTCATTTAGGTCGGAAGTTCGCGGCGCCTTGCGCTTTTTTCACTTTCAAATACCAGTGACAAGCACTACTTTCAATTGCACTTAAAATCGCGACACTAAAATCACTTTTACGCACGAAAATCGCCAGATTTCAAGAGGTCGACTGCACGCGTTCTTCACTTAGTTTACATATGGTTCACTGCTTGTCATGACATCATTGCTTTGACACCCCGGCCTGAGAGTAAAGATGGCGGTGGTAACACTGAAATGGCCAATGCCATCTAGATAGACAGGCCTGCGCTCGGCTGATCGCGTACGTCATTATTTCCTTCGCCAAGGCCATGCCAAGGCAATGACTGCACACGACGATGTCCCCGGCACGACATATGTTTACAATTTGAATTGCGCTAGACGGCATTTTAGTCCCCTAAAAACACACTTTCTGGACACTTCCACCAATTTGGTCGAAGCTGCAGTCCCGGGGATCAGTCGCAGAGCATCGTTCACACTTGACAAAATTCATTTTTTGACCGCACTACCAACTTTCATCGCGCACGTGTTTGTTTGTGTTTTTTTCCTTGATAAATTATGTTTCAATATTAAATTTGAATTTGAAGCAAAGGGTTCGTTGAACTTTACGGTAAAATAGAATAGAGTTAAATTTGTCCAAAGTAAGTTACAGTTGCATACAGTTTCATCTTTCTATTAAACTGTCCATGATATTCATTCGTCATTTGTCGCTCGAAGCAGTCAGTACACTTTAAAATTATCGTTATCGAACCCCCCTGTGAATAGATTGTAATTGTAATGTAATACCTAGTTTAATTATACGAATTATAACGTTTTAAAAGTGAAATTGTTATTCTTAGTGAGTGAAAAAAAGGATTGGATATTGGACGCACAGTGAACAATTTGGTATAGGACAAAATTGGATTTTTGGTGAGATAAAACAACAATTGAGTTTCGTAATTCTATGCGAATTGGTGCATTTTTTGGCGATTTCAAGATAAGTAAACCGACGTTCCCATTGCATCTGCAACTTACTGAAGGCATTTTCCATTCATTCTAGTGTCGGAAAGATACGTCATCGCCAGCACGAGCTCAGATTCGCGAGGAGCAGCCGCGCCGACGTGAAAATAAATCGCGCCATCCGATAAATTGCCGTGGGACAAAAATCTTGTAGGCCGGTGCAGGCCATCATCATAAATGGAATCTCCAGAATTTGAAGACTTAGTGGAAAGTGCAAACGATGCAAAACCGTCTCAATCCTATCGGATTAGTGACGTGCTATTTAGCAAAGCACTACAAATGTGTGGCTCGGTTTTACTTAAGAAAAGCCAGACGCCGGCAATGAGAGCGATTAAAAAAAAGCTATGAATGAGATGATTGACTTCATCTTATTAGAAAAGGGAATAATTTTAAACGAACAACAGATTTCAAAAAAAATTAAACAACATGAAGAATTTCGCCAAATACGAGAGTCGTGAACCGAACCAGGCCAAGAGCAATCTAAGCTCGTAAATATTCCATTGGCGTCACACGTTCCTTGTACGTTAAAAGATGTTAATTCGTCGCCATGAAGATGTGGTTTAACAATCAATATATGTGTACAGTCTGGACCTCCTATCGAGTTAGGGAAAGTAAATTTGCGTTGCCATATTTCTTTGGCCCGAATCATTTCTTCTTCTGTAGTCGGAAATCTAAACCAATCATCAACCCTTGCAATAATTTTTTCACAAACATCCCAAATGGTTTTACTGGCCATTGTTTGGTGAATTCCGATATCCTCTCCAACACCGACCTTTGTAAAAAGTATAACTTCATTAGGAATAAATTTTAAAACAAACAAAATGTTATGCATTTATTATAAAAGGACTGTCGTCCGTTGGTTTCATGAATAAATATAATATTTCTTCTTATACCTGGAAGCCAGGATCGCCAACATATCGTAGAAATGTTCTCATTCTTTGAGAATTCATTAAGCGACCACCTCTGGTTTCACCACTTTCTTCACCCATAAAATAATCAGCCAACCAATGCACGTTTTCCGCCGTAAATCTGTACAGGGACTTAAAATTATCTTCAGTAGCTACACGACGGCTAGAATATTTTTTTTATTGGCGACGCTGTATTAGGCTTAGAAACATCATCATGGTAAAAACAATGGCCTTGTTTATGCCGCGGAACTATCTTCGAGGATTAACTAATTCGAACTGACTCACGACGACATAAACATGTCGCACTAGCTAGTTTTGGTACCACTTTTAGCTTCACTTGCTATGCAGAACTGGACTAAAAAATTGGGACTAGGTGGTGTTGCTGTCTTCGCTAATGGTGTTGCTGCTGAAAATTATATTTTATTTGTTATATAAATACCTCATCCTTTTCTGAAATCCTGCATTCGTTTCATCCTTTGATTGTTGCGGTAGAAACGCGTTTTTATTAGGAGGCTACTGCCCCTTGACATTTTCTTAACCAATGTCACCGCAGTCACAAACCAACAGCTGACATCTTTCATGTTTAGTACCTCTTCGTATGGTCGGTATAAACACATCACGAACAAGTACTAGCACTAAAACGATATAGTTAAATCGCCTTTTAGTTCCACGGCATAAACGTGGCCAATAACGCAAACGGCGATATCCGTACTATCTGTCAATACGTGGCACATGCTACATTTGATTTTCGAAGTAGCATTTGCTGTAACTTCGAAAAATGGTTTTTATTTATACGACCCTTGGACTTTTTCGGTAGAGTTTACTTTTGAATAGTTACTACAAATTTTAGTATTTGCTAGTTTTTATTCATACCAGCCAATATCTGACAGAAAACTCACAAAAACAAGTACCGCGCACATCATAGCTAAATATCTAATGTTTTACCTAGAAAATGACGTCTTAGGGATACGCTGGTTATTTTTGCAGCCACCGACGAGGCATTTCAATTTACCACAACTCACTACCGCACCAATTTGTCTTACCGGAAGTTTCACTAGGGTCTTCTCTACATAATCGCGGCTCTTTACACACAAAAACCGGCTCCAAACTTTCGCGAATTAAACTGTATTCACTATTTTCACGAAGTGCATGACAGCGCTGTGCACAACTGGAGAATGACAATCTTAAAACCGTTAACTTTACTCTCCCAGCTCTCGTCTTTTTCAAGAAGAAGATTGTCCCATTTTCAAGCTGTCAATTTGAATGGTTTGACAGACATATACCATATTGACATACCATACCATATTGACATATTGATGGCTGACAGTCTGGGCGAACAACGCGGCTTCTGCTGTCAAATAAAGTTGAACTATTGGCTGGTATGAATAAAAACTAGCAAATACTAAAATTTGTAGTAACTACTCAAAAGTAAACTCTACCGAAAAAGTCCAAGGGTCGTATGAATAAAAACCATTTTTCGAAGTTACAGCAAATGCTACTTCGAAAATCAAATGTAGCATGTGTCACGTATTGACAGATAGTATCGCCGTTTGCGTTATTGTTTTTACCATTGCAATGTTTCTAAGGCGGCTATTACACTATAAAAGTTCTTTTACAAATATCTTTGACTTACGATATTTTAAAAGAACTTTTATGAATGATATTAGCCGCCTGAGCGGGAAGGTGTGCAAGCATGTAAGAAAAGCACTTGAAACAAACAACTTTCACGTCGCAAATCTTTTCTTAGGCGGCTATTACACTAGAAAAGTTCTTCGAAAATATCTTTTACAAACGATATTTGTAAAAGAACTTTTATAGTGTAATAGCCACCTAAGCCTAATACAGCCTCGCCAACAAAAAAAATATTCTAGCCGTCGTGTAGCTACTGAAGATAATTTTAAGTCCCTGTACAGATTTACGGCGGAAAACGTGCTTTGGTTGGCTGATTATTTTATGGGTGAAGAAAGTGGTGAAACCAGAGGTGGTCGCTTAATGAATTCTCAAAGAATGAGAACATTTCTACGATATGTTGGCGATCCTGGCTTCCAGGTATAAAAAGAAATATTATATTTATTTATGAAACCAACGGACGACAGTCCTTTTATAATAAATGCATAACATTTTGTTTGTTTTAAAATTTATTCCTAATGAAGTTATACTTTTTTACAAAGGTCGATGTTGGAGAGGATATCGGAATTCACCAAACAACGGCCAGTAAAATTATTTGGGATGTTTGTGTAAAAATTATTGCAAGGGTTGATGATTGGTTTAGATTTCCGACTACAGAAGAAGAAATGATTCGGGCCAAAGAAATATGGCAACGCAAATTTACTTTCCCTAACTCGATAGGAGGTCCAGACTGTACACATATATTGATTGTTAAACCACATCTTCATGGCGACGAATTTGTTAATCGCAAGGGATTAACATCTTTTAACGTACAAGCAACGTGTGACGCCAATTGAATATTTACGAGCTTAGATTGCTCTTGGCCTGGTTCGATTCACGACTCTCGTATTTGGCGAAATTCTTCATGTTGTTTAATTTTTTTGAAATCTGTTGTTCGTTTGCAGTTATTCCCTTTTCTAATAAGATGAAGTCAATCATCTCATTCATAGCTTTTTTTCAATCGCTTTCATTGCCGGCGTCTGGCTTTTCTTAAGTAAAACCGAGCCACACATTTGTAGTGCTTTGCTAAATAGCACGTCACTAACCCGATAGGATTGAGACGGTTTTGCATCGTTTGCACTTTCCACTAGGTCTTCAAAGTCTGGAGATTCCATTTATGATGATGGCCTGCACCGGCCTCCAAGATTTTTGTCCCACGGCAATTTATCGGGTGGCGCGATTTATTTTCACGTCGGCGCGGCTGCTCCTCGCGAATCTGAGCTCGTGCTTGCGATGACGTATCTTTCCGACACTAGAATGAATGGAAAATGCCTTTAGTAATTGCATTTGCAATGGGAACGTCGGTTTACCTATCTTGAAATCGCCAAAAAATGCACCAATTCGCATAGAATTACGAAACTCAACTGTAGTAAACACAAGTGTAGGTTGCATTTTGTTTACTACATGAAAACTGTAGTATAGTTAGGTTTTATTCATATTAAATCGACAAAAGTCGCCATTTTTGTGGTAAGTTCGAAAGTTGTAGTGTAGTAATCAACCGTTTATTCATACCAAAACATAACTCTAGTACATAACATGTAGTAAACTTATCTTTACTACATTTAGTACATTATTCTTCATACCAGCCATTGGCTGCGTTCCTGCGAACAGATCAGGGTTTGACATTTCTCAAATTCTCCTCCATTTGCTTTCCCCTCCGGTAAATTTAGTATAGACAACTGTCACTTTTGGATCTGACAATTTCCCCTCTGGATCTAAATATTTTTCCGGTACATTTCTAAAATTAGCAATTTTGACAGTTCTCAGATGTCACCGGCGTCTCTGTCACCAAAGCAACATAGCCAGTCATCTGTTAAGGTCGCCACCTATGAACGAGCACAACCACGACCAAACTTCCATCGAACCATCAAATACCATAGGACGTGTTGAAAAAAAATTCCCCCTATTTCACCGACGCGAAGTTAGCCCCCCCAATCTTACGGAATACGAATTTTTCAGTTCAGATCGTTTGTCGGTCGTTTGTCGGTGATTGTCGGTCACTTTAAAACGTTTGTCGGTCCGTAGTTACTGACTTATAGACGTATCAAATATTTGCGTTAAGTTGGCCCCTCCTGAACTTAAAAATCGCCGTTAGGGAAAACAACTTGTTGGATTTCGATGCAAAATCGTTTGTCGGCCACGATTTTCGTTTGTCGGTTCTGAAAAATGAGTATTTATATAAGAAATTAGTAATTAAAGTTTTGCTTACGAACTGTCAAGCGGTTCCCCGTAGAGCTTCTCTGTAAACGGAGCATGGTTTGGATCTGTGCTATGGAGAATTTCATATGCTCGGTGTAGACCTTCAACCAGCTGATTTGACGATCAGATGATTTGCGCCACCAAATATCTTGTATTTCTGAAATCTGAACCAAAAGGAAAAAGAAGAAGAAGCAGATTCATCGCGCCGTAAACGTCGTGTTGTAAAGTTGTGAACTTTCGTCATTTTACTGTGGGGATTGCGGAAGCTTACGACGAATACAACATTTACGACAGGGAGCGTGAATCCCCCTAGGAGTTTTTCCAAAATGTCAAGGAAATGACTAACTTGTTGGATTTCAGTTTGGAGTAATGAGCGAATTCGATATGTTCGTGGCGCTAAATCGTTTCAATCAGCTCTCATCGAATTTTCGCACTGCAGATCCAGAATATGAAAAGTTTTCCTTCGCGTTGCCTGACGGCGGTGAACATTAAGATGGACATCTTTTGCATCGGAAATTCAAATTTTCGCAGGCCAAATCCAAAATCCCTCATCGAATCCGAACATCAGCCGGGGAGATTTCGGATTAGACGGGAAAAAATTTGGATTCTGGTCACAAATACGTGTCCTTTGTAACGAACTGTAGTACCTTTCATTAAACTCCTTGTTCCGACTTTCCAACTTGTACATATCGTTGAACATATTCTCGGCAATCGCAGTTCGTCGAAAAGGTGGCTCTGTCGGGAGGAGTGATGCCAACCATTGATTCCTGAAAGAGTGAGATTTAGTGAGAATTAACATAGAGGAAACAGTTCAAATTTACATATCTTACGACAAACTGAGGTCGGGATTCTCGATACCGACCATGGTTCAAGAATTGAATTAGAAAATGTTCGCTGTTATTATGAGCTAATTTCCGCACCACCCAAGAGGTAAAGCTCATGGCGCGTTTTTTTTAGCTTGGTCTCCCCATTAAGCCTCGTCTTCCAAGCTGCGGAACTCCGCTGCGTGCCGCGAAATAGACTGCCTCAAAATCCTTGTCCTATTTTCGAAGCTGCAAAATACCGGTGAGTGTTGCGGAACAGACTGCTTTCGAGAGAGTTTATCCCTCAAGACGCAGCGGTATCCTGGAAAACAAGTCTAAAAGTAGTCTATTCCGCAAGACGTCATAAGAAATGTTCATCGCCATCGGCCAGCATGAAGAAAAATTCACATATTCCGGAATAGCATCGCTCAAGTTGTACAGTTGATTTGATGAGATCTGATTGTAACGATTTGGCTCCTCAAACATATCAAATCCGATGAACGTTTATTCCAAACTGAAATCCAACAAGATATTTCCCATTTCAGAAACCATTCTTTTTCTTCTTTTTATTGGCTTCCAACAAATCCAACAAGATATTTGGCTATGGTGCAAACCATCTGATCGTCAAAATCAGCTGGTCGCACATCTACGCATATAAAATCCTCCATAGCACAGATCCGAACCATGCTCCGTTTAAACGTGCCATACACACACCGATCGATCGGCCGATCCGTCGCCCGATATCGATATCGACCGATGGATCGGCCTGTGTATGCGCTTATCGTTGACGATTTTTTTGACAGTTCCATATAATTTTTGATCAACTGACATTTTGTGGCGATCCATCGGCCGATCGATCGGGCGACGGATCGGATAATGTATGGCGGCTTTTACAGAGAAGCTCTACAAACGGGAGACAGTATGACAGCTCGTAAGCAAAACTTTAATTACTAATTTCTTATATAAATACTCATTTTTCAGAACCGACAAACGAAAATCGTGGCCGACAAACGATTTTGCATCGAAATCCAACAAGTTGTTTTCCCTAACGGCGATTTTTAAGTTCAGGAGGGGCCAACTTAACGCAAATATTTGATACGTCTATAAGTCAGTAACTACGGACCGACAAACGTTTTAAAGTGACCGACAATCACCGACAAACGACCGACAAACGATCTGAACTGAAAAATTCGTATTCCGTAAGATTGGGGGGGCTAACTTCGCGTCGGTCCCTATTTCCACCGTTCTATGATATTTGATGGTTCGATGGAAGTTTGGTCGTGGTTGTGCTCGTCAATGGGTAGCGACCTTTAGCCAGCGTGCAGGACGTGTTGCGAAGTGCTTAGTGGTAGTTTGCTGCGCCTTTAGCCTACAAACCGGGTCGGTTTTCGCGCTCAATCCCGTCCAACAAACTCCAATCGTTTGTCATGTTGTTATCCATGACAACGTGCATTATATTTAGTATGCCTTGCATACTATTTACAATTTGGATATCGCCGAAATCATCCAATAATTCCGCAATAATTAAATTTTCCATTTTGAAACTAAAAACTTGACAGATCTTTTTTGACAAGACGGCCGTGTATGCCGTCTGTGGGAATATTTCTCACATCCAAAAATTGACAGTTGTCTGTACTAAATTTACTAGAGGGGGAAGCACATAGAGGAGAAAACAAAAAAGTCAGATCCATATCAGAAGACTTCCAGGACCGCGCCCAATGTATTTCAGATGGCGATAAGTATACTGTCCATTGATATACAAAAGAAGAGGATGGAGACCAACGTATGTGTGTGCTGTATGTGTAGGGAACCAAACTGTTGTTTTCTTTTTTTGGCTACCATCAGCTGTTTTTATTTTTGATGACAATTCTAGACGTCATTTTCGTGCTGATTGAAATCCAATTGTGTGATATCAGTGAAAATTGATTGATTTTTGAGTGAAAACGCGGTTAGTTTAATTGTAATTGCCACCGGAACTGTAAATTAATGTTTCAGTGTCGTTTAGTGTACTCAGTAAGTTGATTCAATGTGCAAAATCGTGTAAATATCACTGAAATATGGTGTGCAGTTGTAGTTTGCGCGAAACAAATGAAATTCTCGACAAAGTTGAGTGTCGGTTCTCAGGTAAATACCCTGATTGCTTTCAAAATTTAGTGTAGTTTCGCTCTATGTATTTCAAATTTCCATAGTGTAAAGATCTTTTTCGGAAACTAAATGTTTTTGCTCGCGGTCCATCAGCCATCAAATGAAAATAAAAGTTGCCCACGTGGGTTATCAGCTGATTTACTTTTGTTTCAGTGGCGTAGCGTTTAAAGTGTGATGTGTGGGTGACCACTTGAAAGAAGTTGGAAAGTTTTGTTTTTACTAATGGTCAATTAATTAGAAATGGCCAAATCTAGTCAGATAATTTTGTATGAAAATGTGAGATCCATACAAATGTGATTTTGCGGTTCACACAACCCGCCAAATCAAATGATTTCGCCTGTAATGTGAAACTACTTTCTCAATTGCGTGTAGTGACGAACGGTTCGGTACGATTGCTGTGGCGAATATATTAATATAAAATAAACTGAGCAACATAGCGACTGCATCTGCCCTAAAAACGTTTATAAAAAAGTGGAAGTGATGAAAATTTCATTCAGCACGTCCTATGAAGTTCATATGGTGGTCACGAACGGTTTGATCGATCGTTTGTTGCGAACTTTAAACAATATTCATACTTGCAACAATAAGGCCGGCCGCATCTTGGACGTAGGCAGGGCAGTGCAGTGCGCTCATGGCATTGTTGTTGTAAATTCGGGTTTTGGCAATTGTTACAACAACAATGCCATGTGCGCGCTGCCCTGCCTACGTCCAAGATGCGGCCGGCCTAATAAATTTCGAAACTCGCACCAAATTTTTCCAGTCCCCAAAAATATAATCACCTACGCCATTTGTTAAAATGTAATAGTGGTCGTGTGACAACCACATATAGGCGAATGGTTCCCAAATTTTTCGATATGACTACTTCCTGTGTCTTCTTCTTCATTGACACTGTCCGCGAACAACACGTCGCTCACGTCGCGAAAGCTAAAGGTCGCCACCCATAAACGAGCACAACCACGATTAAACTTCGACCGAACCATCAAATATCATAGAACGGTGGAAATAGGGGGAATTGTTTTCACACGTTCTATGCAATTAATGGTTCGATGGAAGTTGGGTCGTGGTTGTGCTCATTCATGGGTGACGAACTTTAGACAAGTTCAACTTTGTCGCAATCAACGAGCCGCGAAGTGTCAATTCACACATGCTTGTGATTTAAAACTGTGTTTGATCATTTCTTTTGTTGTACAAGTAAGTTACTGTTATGCGCTTGGAAGTGCATGTTTATATTCTTAATTCAAAAAAGTGTTTCAAGTTTGCTAGGAAGCCAGTTTTTGATAGCTCAAATGTGTCAAACGACCGCGAACAAGAGACTTAATTATAACAGGCTGAACAGCTGATTTTCGTTGACTGCGACCAACGCCATCTAGATAGACAGGCCTGCGCTCAGCCAACGCCATCTATATAGACAGGCCTGCGCTCAGCTGGTTTTGACGCAATTATTTCCTTTGATGACGCCATCGTATCCACAATCCAGTGGCCGGCGACTGATGGCGGCGAGTCCCCGGTATTTGTGCGTTCCGTGATTATTTTCGTTTTCCGCGTTGAGTGTTTCTTTGTTAGTTAAATTTCATCTAGTGATCTGAGCAAACAAAGACGTGCGCGATGAAAGTGTGTCGTGCGGTCAAAAGATGTATTTTGTCAAGTGTGAACTGTTCCACGATGCTCTGCAACTGATCCCCGGGGCTGCGGCTTCGACCAAATTGCTGCAAGTGTCCAGAAAGTGTGTTTAAGGCTGCGCGCAAGTTGGCACACGTTCCCGTGTCGCGTTCACGTGTTTTATGTCAAACGGTTTGAGTCTATGGTTTGCAACCAAAGATGCGAATCTGTCAATTTGATAGATGCTCGGCTGTTGTCGTATCACCAAATTAGATTCATTACTGTGTATTAACGCCAATAATTTAATATGAAATGTGTGTTTATGCACATCCTGCTACTCCCCAGTCGTTTGTTTTGCCACTCAATTCTTACCTAATTATCCATTTTAAAGCACAATAATGAACTCAATTTGTTTATACGACAATAGCCGAGCATTTGTCATATTGACAGATTCGCGTCTTTAGTTGGAAACCATAAACTCGAACCGTTTGATATAAAACACGTGAACGCGACACGCGAACGTGAGCCAACATGCGCGCAGCCTTAGAAGGGAATAGGAAGACACTGGAATGGCCTTTTTGGCCAAGCGATTGTCCCAGGCAAAACTATCTACATACAAAGCGTGGAAGCAGGTCGCTGAGAGTGTGTGAGTCAGCCTCCTTTCAAATTGACATCCGGCACTAGCTCCGATGACCAAGTTCCGAGTGGCTCCGACTTCACTTCGGCACGAAAATGGTGGAGTCTCAAATTGAAATTGTTCAAACATGTATGGTACATCTATTGATTGATTATTAATTAACGCAACCAAAAGATGACATTCCTGAAACTTCAATTTGATTCGTATATTCACTTCCCTCACTTCGCACTTCACTTTCACAAGTAAAAATAATCAGAGAAACAAAAAAATATATTTCGTGCGAAAAAAATTAATTCACCCGCACAAATCGCCATATTGCTTTTTATCCGCACTTGCCACACATGACACAAAAAGTAAACAAACAATTTCCACATTCACTTCAAACGCAAAAAGGAAAACTATTTAGTCTACAACTTAATAATGAGACTTTTTTTGGAATTTTGGGCATTTATTCATAGATTTATTCATATAACTAAATTATTCAAAATATTGGCCATCAGCAGCGATAACTTTCTCCCATCTTTCGGGAAGTCTACGAATTCCGTCGCGAAAAAAATCTTGGGGTTTCGAGGCTATCCATGAATCGAGCCAGTTCTTAGTATCCTCATATGAAGTGAAGTGCTGATCAGCCAACGCATGAGTCATCGAAGCGAACAAATAGTGATCGGATGGAGCAATGTCAGGGCTATACGGCGGGTGGGGTAGCACTTCCCATTTGGTTGTTTCCAGGTACGTTTTCACGACTTGCGCAACATGAGGGCGAGCATTGTCATGCTGAAGAATTATTTTGTCGTGCCTTTCAGCAAATTGTTGCCGTTTTTCACGCAATGCTCGACTCAAACGCATCAATTGCTGTCGATAGCGCTGCCCGTCAATGGTTTCATTCGGTTTTAGCAGCTCATAATAAAGAACACCGATCTGGTCCCACCAAATGCAGAGCATAAGCTTGGAACCATGAATATTTGGCTTCGCGGTCGATGTTGATTGGTGCCCGGGCGGTCCCCATGATTTCTTTCGCTTTGGGTTATCATAATGAATCCACTTTTCATCGCCGGTCACAATACGATGCAAAAAACCCTTCCGTCTTTGCCTTTGAAGCAGTTGTTCGCACATGCAAAAGCGCCTCTCAACATCTCTTGGCTTCAACTCGTACCGAACCCAGTGGCCTTGCTTTTGGATCATTCCCAGTGATTTTAACCGCTTCGATATGGCTTGCTGAGTCACTTCCAACGAAATTGCCAACTCTTTTTGAGTTTGGCACGAATCTTCTTCGAGTAATTTCGTCAATTCTTCGTCTTCAAACTTTTTTGGCTGGCCAGGTCGCTCTTCGTCGGTAATGTCGAAATTATCATTTTTGAACCGATGAAACCACCGAAAACACTGTGCACGCGAAAAAGCATCGTCACCGTAAACTTCCACGAGCAATTTTTGACTCTGAGCTGCAGTCTTCTTAGCAAAATAATGTCCAAGTAAAACTTCCCGCAAATGTTGTTTTTTTCGTGAATTTTCGAAACTTTCCATGGTCCGGTAAAATACGTTGTCAACAATCAACACGAAATGTTTATACTGACATTGACAGCTTATGAATACAAACTTCAAATGGTATGTATGTCAAAGATGGACTACCATTGGTTTATCGGTGTTGCCATCTCTAAAAAAAGTCTCATTATTAAGTTGTAGGCCAAATAAATTCACTGATCTTACACATTTTTTCAAATGAGCACATCACCAACACTTCACTGCACAACATATTCCACTTTCACGCCGCAAACCGACCGAGAACCGACATTTTTCGATTAAAATGTCGCGCGGTATCACTCACGGTCCATACACTGCCATACAAATTTCCGACTGACATCGGCCTCCTTTGAGCTATTGTTGCGTGGGTGACCACGTCTGGCTCTAGGCTTTGAATGTAAATGGTTTTGGTCCCAGGTTTACGCACTGAGTGGTATCAATACAAAACCATCTATTTTACATGTAGATGGTTTTGCTCCAACGCACACTAACTTACCCCGTTGAGCTAAAAACGACAGCTACAAATAGGAGGCCCATTGTGTACCGACAGTGGACTTCAGTACATATGCAACAAATCCAATAGGAACAACCATCGTCTCAGTTGTACTGAGTTCCACCTTTTATCTTGTTCCTCTATGGTGGAGTTTTTCGCATATGTACCCAGTCGGACATTTGTCTCCGATCCCAGTGGAATCGAAAAGTCTTCGATTCCTTACCGGTTCTATTCATCGGTTTGTCTCCGAAGCTGGAAAAATTCAAATATTTTCAATTACGTATCGAGTTAGCCTGAAATTTGAATTCATTTGAAAGTATCTGGCAGTTGGCGACGCATGTTGTCATATATGAAATATGGAATACGGAATATGTTGTGTTTTTTTCTGTGAGCCTTGAATACAATCCACCGTTAAATTAAAAGTGCCATGAAATCAATCACGACACTTAGTTTCTGGACGGATTGTATATCAGGCTTAAATAGATTCAGCCCATTTATACAGTCATCGATCCGAATTCGATCTGTGTCGATTCCTCGTTGGCTACAGTCATCGGTCCGGAATCGATTCCAGTCATCGATCCGGATTCGATTCTACGTTGACAACAGTCATCGATCCCAATTCGACCCCAGTATCGATTCTACGTTGACTCCAGTCATCGATTCTCCATCGACTACCGTCATCGATTCCTGTCCTCATTTTCGGTATCGCAAAAGCGGCCATGCCCATACAAATATCTCCGACGTGTCTCCGATAAAGTCATTATTCCTTAGTAGACAGTCATCGATTCAGGACCGGTCAAGTATCGATTCTTGTCCGACTGGGTCGACTCACTTTATGTATACCACCAAAACCATCTACATTCAAAGCCTGGGAGCAGACCTGGTCACGCACACAATAATAGCTCAAAGAAGGCCAATGTCAGTCAAAAATTTATATGGCGGTATATGGACCGTGAGTGTTCCCGCGCGACATTTTAATCGAAAAATGTCGCTTCTCGGTCGGTTTACGGCGCGAAAGTTGAATATGTTGTGCAGTGAAGCGTTGGTGATGTGCTCAAATGAAAAACATATGTAAAATCGGTAAATTTAGTGTTCGTTTTTGCGTTTGAAGTAAATGTGGAAATTGTTTGTTTACTTTTTGTTCGCGTGTGGCAAGTGCGGATAAAAAGCAATATGGCGATTTGTGCGGGTGAATTAATCTTTTTTCGCACCAAATGTATTTTTTTGTTTTGTGGGATGGTTTTCGTGGTCAATGACTCTACTGAAAACTCCACTTACTGTTTCTTTTTGAGTTTTTTATTATAACAATTTTACAATTTACTTACACAATAAAAACGGACGAAATGCCGATGTGAGAATGAGAATGAGAGTGAGAATGACTTTGTCCGTGCTGGGGTATTTATACCCCGAATGTTTAGGAGTTGCTCTCGGTGCCTCTGGTGTGTAACACGAGTAGTTACAGCTGTGTAGTGCAACGTGTAGCTAAGTTGCAGGTTCGGTGTGTCTCGTGATGAGCCGCTGTGTTGAGCGTGTTTGTGCGGCGCAGTGGTGTTGTCATACTCACCGCTCTGTTGTGGCATATGGTGTTACCATAGCCGCCACAGTACTCCCCCGCCAGTGGTTGAGCTATTTGGGGCGATATCACGATGATGCGAATGTGACGAATCTTTGTGGAGGGCGGATGGTCCTTCCACTTTTCGTAGACGCTTGTGCGTCTTCCTTAGGCTTGCTGATACCGGTCGGGTTCCCTTGATTCCTAGTCGATGTTGGTTCGTTCTCGATAGGCAAATACGCTGCTTTCAACCGGTCGATGCTCACACGGACTGCGCGGTTTTTGATTTGATGGCTGAATTATAGCATGCGCGAACAACGCGGCTTCTGCTGCCAAATAAAGTTGAACCAATGTATTTAATTTGGCGATAAGTATACTGTGCGCGAACAACACGTCGCGAAAGTTGAGACGAGTTCAACTTTGTCGCAATCAACGAGCCGCGAAATATCAATTCACAATAGGCATGAGGTTTAAAACTGTGGGTGATCATTTGTTTTGTTGTATGTTACTGTTATGCGCTTGGAAGTGCATGTTTCTATTCTTAATTCAAAAAAGTGTTTCAAGTTTGTTAGGAGGCCAGTTTTTCACAGCTCAAATGTGCAAAAGAACGCGAACAAGAGATTTGAATATAACTGGCTGAACAGGTGATTTCCGTTGGCTGCGACTTGGGGACGTAATTCGCGTACAGTATAATTCCGAGGTGAAGCTCGAATGTTTTGTTGCTTCGGCTCAAAACTTGATATGGTCCGTCGTACGGTGCCTTGAGTGGTGGTCGAACTGTGTCGTCCCTCAAAAAGACGTGCGAACATGTTTGCAGATCCTTCTGCACGAACACTTTGGTGTTGGCGTGACTCGATGTTGGCACTGGCTGGATCTGCTCCATCGATTCGTGTAGATGTTGTGCGAATTCGGTGTCAAACCCGTCGTAGTTGACTTTTTCGAAGAAATCGCATGGCATCCTCAGTGTTGTCCCGTAGACCATCTCAGACGGTGCTGCTTTAATGTCGTCCTTGTACACATTTCGTAAGGCAAGCATTATGAGAGGTAACGTTTCGGTCCAGCGTTCGTTGTTCTGGCACTTGATAGCCGATTTCATTGTTCGGTGGAAGCGCTCGATTAAACCGTTGGCTTGCGGATGTCTCGGGCTTGATCGCAGATGCTTTGATCCTAAAATGCGCGATAGCTCATTGAAAAGTTTCGCTTCGAATTGTTTACCCTGGTCCGTGGTGATTTGAGATGGCGCACCGTACTGGGATATCCAGCCGTTGATTAGAGCGGTGGAAACCGTGCTTGCATGGATGTCCTCGATCGGGATGGCGGCTGGCCATCGGCTGAATCGGTCGATACAGGTCAAACAGTATCGAAAACCGTTTGAAATTGGCAGCGGTCCGACCAGGTCGATGTGGATCCATGAAAAACGTTTGTCGGGGACTTTGAATCTTTCGATTGCGGTTCTGTTGTGTTGGCCAATCTTCGACTTTTGGCATGAAAGACAAGTTTTTTTCCATTTTGGCGATGTCCTTTTTCATGTTCGGCCAAATGAATCGTTCGGTTATTTGCTTGGTGGAAGCTCTCTTTCCGGGATGTGCCAAACCGTGAACGGAGTCGAAAACCTGTTGTCTAAATTCCTTGGTGATGAAAGGTCGAATGTTTTTCGTCGATACGTCACAAAGAATGGCTTTTGCTGTGTTTGGGAGGTTAACCAATTTCAGTTGGAGTGATGTCTCGTTGTTTCTTTGCAAGTCGTTGACTTCTTTGTCGATTTTCTGGCTTTCAGCCAACTGCTCGAAATTGATTTGTCCACTGCTGTCGATGGCTTCGATGCGCGAAAACAAATCAGGTACGATGTTGTCCTTACCAGAGATGTGTCGTATATCGGTTGTGTATTGACCGATGAAATCGAGGTGATGTAGTTGCCTCTGCGATGCCTTATCCGGATTCTGTCTGAATGCAAATGTTATTGGCTTATGATCGGTCAGAATTGTGCAGTCCCTTCCTTCGATAATATGTTTGAAATGTTTTATCGATTGAAATATAGCCAGCAATTCTCTGTCGTAAGTGCTGTAGCGCTTTTGCGTGTCTGTCATACGCTTCGAGTAGAAGCCAAGTGGCTCGAGTTGTCCGTCGTTGATGTGATGGATGGCCGCACCGACAGAAAAGTTGCTGGCGTCTACGTACAGAACTAACTTAGCATCTGGAACTGGATGTGCTAAGGTTGTTGCGTTTGCCAATGCATGTTTGCATTCCTCGAATGCTTTTTCGGCATCACTGGTCCATGTCACGGGCGTTTTGTCACCTTTCTTGTTGCCCTTGATGAGATTCTGTAGCCGCCCTTGCCTCGCTGCCGCCCCGGGAAGGAAACGTCGATAAAAATTTAGCATCGCGATGAATTTGCGCAATTCGTTGGCTGCTTTTGGTTTCGGGAAGTTGATAATGGCTTCGACCTTCTCTTTTGGTGGACGGATTCCTTTCTCGCTGACTTGATGGCCGAGAAAAGTTACTTCTTCCTGTGCGAATATACATTTGGACACGTTAATCTTAAGACCATACTCACGTAAACGCTGCAAAACGATTCGAACATGTTGGTAATGTTCCTCCTCGCTGCTCGATGCAATACAGATGTCGTCGATGTAACAAACCAGAAAGTCAAGGCCGAACAGCGCCTGGTCCATGAACCTTTGGAATGTTTGTGCTGCGTTGCACAAACCGAATGTCATCACATTGAATTCGAAGAGGCCGAACGGAGTGATGATGGCTGTCTTTCTTCGATCTTCTTCGGCGATTGGAATGTTGAAGAATGCTTTTTCCAAATCGATTACCGAAAAGATTTTCTTGCCGTTGAACGTCTGAGCGAAATCCTGGATATGAGCGATGGGATAGCGGTCTGGAACTGTCAGAGCGTTTAATCGACGGTAGTCGCCGCATGGTCGCCATAGTCCGTTCTTTTTTGCAACCATGTTGAGCGGACTGGCCCATTCGCTCTTTGATGGCACGCATATTCCCATGTTGACCATATGTTGGAATTCTTGTTTCGCGATTTTCAATTTCTCTTCGTTCAAGCGGCGTGGGCGTGAAAAAACTGGTTGCCCGGTTGTGATGATTTGATGGCGGACTGTTGTTTTCTGCGCGCTGGTTTTGTCGTATGAGGTCGGTGACGTCAATTCCTTAAATTCCACCAACAGCTCTTTGAATTTGTTGTCGCTGTTGATCGAAAAAACTGGTTCGTAGTCGGTGAATTCGGCGACGCACTGAGTGTGCAACTTGGTTTGCTTATCGATCAGCAATTTGTTTCTGATATCGACAAGCAATTCGAATTTCGCGAGGAAATCGGCGCCCAAAATTGGTTTGGTGACATCGGCTATGACAAAATTCCAGTCGAACTTCCTTCGCAGTCCGAAATCTAATGCGACTAGTCTGTTACCATAAGTGTTGATCCGGGATCCATTCGCGGCGAAAAGTGAATATGCTGCTGGCGTGAGTTTTTTTGAGATGGATGACGCGGGAAGGATAGAAAAATCAGCGCCGGTATCGACTAAGAATTTTAGTCGCGAAGTGCGATCGAGGATAAAAAGACGGCTTGACTTGTTTTCGCCTGATGCTTCCTCAACCGTCGGTGGTGAAGCGGCGTTTAGTTTTCCGACTGCTTGAACTTACAGCGCTGCGTACACTTCTGGGCGTTTTCTCCAAATCGGTGATGGTAATAGCAGTGAGGGTACTTGTCCGCTCGGCTTTTCGAGCGGCCGCGGGTTTTATCACTGCGTGCTGGTGTTTGTGAACGTCCGCGTGATTGGCTCTGATGCGTTTTGATGTCGCCAATTTCTCTTCGCAGGGCGTTGATGGCCTGTTTTAATTCGTGCTTTAATTCCTGTAGGTCGCTTATTGTTGCCACTGGTTGTGCTGGTTGCGGTTGTACTGACGAAATCGTTCCGAAATTGCCCATTTCGATCATTTTATCCGCTTGCTGGGCGCAACGATCTAGATTTCCTTCGGCAATTGACACTACGGCTCGTACGCCGCTGGGCAATCGTTCCAGCCAAAGGGATTTCAGGGCTTCGTCGCTCATCGCCCCGCCAGCCAGGTCTCTCATTTTTCGGAGCAGTTGTGTTGGTTTGTTGTCTCCGAGTTCACATTCTTGCACAAGTCGTCGTAATTTCTTGTTTTCCGAGTCCGTAAAGTCTCTTATCAAACGCTCCTTGATCGTATCGTACTTACTTTGGGCAGGAGGGGCACGTATGATGTCCGAAATGTTGGAAAGTGTCGCGCTGTCGAGTGATCCAACGACGTGATCATATTTGGTCTGATCACGTGTAATTCCCGCATTTCGGAATTGTGATTCCATTTGAATGAGATATAGGTCGGGATCACGTTTGCTGAATGCAGGTGGCTTAACGCCGATTTGGCATATCTCACGCGGTACATATAAGGTTGGTGGAATGGCGCCGGCATCCTGCCGACTGCCATTAACGTTGTTGCTATCGCCACTACCCGCTCCGTTTAAGTTCTCGTGGGTCGACATCTTCTCCTATACGTGCGCGCTTGCCTGGAATCGTCTCTCTGCTGCAGTTTCTTCGGCTGTTAAGAAAATGGCGCGGAATGTTCACTGTAACTGCTCACGCTACGGTGGGAAAAATGGCGTGTGTCGCGTGCTTCGCCCGACACGAATCGACTTGCACTCGGGGTTGTACGAGTATTCGTTTTTTGTGTGAGTATGACGTGTTGGCTTCCGCGGAAATTTTCTGCTGTTTACCTGACGGCTTCCTGGTTGCGTTGCTTTTTCGGGGGTCACCAATTGTGGGATGGTTTTCGTGGTCAATGACTCTACTGAAAACTCCACTTACTGTTTCTTTTTGAGTTTTTTATTATAACAATTTTACAATTTACTTACACAATAAAAACGGACGAAATGCCGATGTGAGAATGAGAATGAGAGTGAGAATGACATTGTCCGTGCTGGGTATTTATACCCCGAATGTTTAGGAGTTGCTCTCGGTGCCTCTGGTGTGTAACACGAGTAGTTACAGCTGTGTAGTGCAACGTGTAGCTAAGTTGCAGGTTCGGTGTGTCTCGTGATGAACCGCTGTGTTGAGCGTGTTTGTGCGGCGCAGTGGTGTTGTCATACTCACCGCTCTGTTGTGGCATATGGTGTTACCATAGCCGCCACAGTTTCTCTGATTATGTTACTTGTGAAAGTGAAGTGCGAGGTGCGGGAAGTGAATATGCGAATTAAATTGAAGTTTCAGGCATGTAATATTTTGGTTGTGATAATTCATAATCGATCAATAGATGTACATGTTTGAACAATTTCAATTTGAGACACCACCATTTTCCTGCCGAAGTGAAGTCGGAGCCATTCGGAACTTGGTCGTCGGAGCTAGTGCCGGCTGTCAATTTGAAAGGAGGCCGACTCACACCAACGCCATCTAGATAGACAGGCCCCCGCTCAGCTGATCGTGGTGAATTAGAGCTGGCGCACACTATCGATTTATAATCATGCCACAGTTTATTTGTTTGCTAAAAGTCCATGGGGTTCAATGGGGAGGCGCATACTATCGATTCGATTTGTGATCGACAAAAAAATCATAAACCCTCATCGACTGACTTTTGACCAAAGCACAACACAACTATCGATCCCCAACTCAAAGTCCATGGTTTTGTATTGACGCGCGCACATACTCTATTAAAAGTTGTTCTGCGACGGTGCCGTCGTTTATCAGTCATCGGGCGCATATCTGAATACAATGCCGGGAATGATTATAAATTACGTTGAATTATTAATTGAATCGATCAAAGAGATCGGCCTTATATTTAAAGTCTCTCAAAGATTACTCAAACGTCAAATCGTTATTTAGAGACGCGTCGCGTCGGATCTCTGTTGTCAATAAATAAAAATATCCAAAATGCCCGATTCGACGAAAATGAAAGCTTTTCTCGAGTTTATCGAAATGGAAAATTTCAAATTGTACAAAGGACACGTAATAATGGGACCTTTGAAACAATTCACGGCTATCATTGGGCCCAATTGTTCCAGTGCGTTTCCAATTTGCTTGCTGTTAGAAAGATTCTGGCTATATACACACTTTCTGACTTATCAGGCAAATCGAATTTCATGGATGCTACTTGTATAAGTTTCGTGATGGGCGAAGAAACGTCGAGTCTTCGAGTGAAGCGTTTGAAAGACCTAATCCAAGGCGCCTTAGTTTCACCATACACTGTCGAACTCGAACACAAACCTAGTACAAGTGGACCGGTTTTCTTCACACCTATGTGATGAGTATGTGTGTGTGTCAGAGGAAATTTGTTCCAGGTTCGAGATCGACAGTGTATGGTGACACTTATACGGCAAAATAACAGCGAACACTTTTCTGTTGTACGTTGATTGCATGCATCAACGACTGTAACTGTAATCGTTACGACAACTATCGATAGTATGCGCGCAGTCCACAACTAAATAATTTAGTCGAGATAAAATCGCAACATCTACACAATTCGACTAAACTATTTGGTTGTAGAGTAATCGATAGTGTGCGCCGGCTCTTAGACTTCATTTGTGACGTCAATTTGACGTCATTAATTCACTGCCAAAGCAGTGACTGCACACGACGATGTCCCCGGCACGACATATGTTTACATTTGGAATTGCGTCAGGCGGCATTTTAGTCCTCTAAAAACACACTTTCTGCGCACTTGCAGCAATTTGGTCGAAGCCGCATCCCCGGGGATCAGTCGCAGAGCATCGCGGAACAGTACACACTTGACAAAATACATCTTTTGATCGCACGACACACTTTCATCGCGCACGTGTTTGCTTTCCCGGAACATTAGATGAAATTTTACTAACAAATAAACACTGAACGCGGAAAACGAAAACTAAACACGGAACGCACAAATACCGGGGACTCGCCAGCAACAGTCGCCGACCACTGAATTGTGGATACGATGGCGTCATTAAAGGAAATAATTGCGTAATTTAGCCGTCAAAACCAGCTGAGCGGAGGCCTGTATATCTAGATGGCGCTGCTCACACACACTCAGCGACCTGCTTCCAGGCTTTGTATGTAGATGGTTTTAATACCACCCACTGTCTCAGATTACACTAGAGCACTAAAAAGGAAGGTACACTCGACGCCATTGTGTTGCCAACCAATGGAGAGTGTAATAAGTGAACTGAGCCAAGCATCATGGTGCGGCGAGGGCAGGAAAGCGGGATGGCACGTGCTTGTACTAGCTCCGTTCGTGAGTCGCGGGGTGGGGTCTTACTTTCCTGTGATTCCCATATTCCTTTTACATCTAATAAAAAAAAATCACTCACGTGCCGGAACAAAGAGAAAAAAGAATGTAAGCTGAAAATCCAAAGAAAATAAATGACTGAACAACCTGTAACCGAAGAAAATACAGTGAATAGCAACCAAAGCGAATCCGATGACTAATGCTTGTGCGTCCGGATGGAATGGAGCACTGCCGACTTAACCCACCTCAACCTTTAAGTCCCGCGGCAACTTTGGGGACTTCCCGAGCGGAATCGAATTACTCTGCGGATTGGCACTACATCACGGGAAGAAGGGCGCTTTAACAAGAAAAGACCGGGGTATAAGAACTATTCCATTATTATTCTTAATGCCATTGTGGTTTTACAACAAGTTTCATACAAGAAAGTGAATTGAACCTATAGCCCGTGTAATAAAATCCAATTGAATTCAAATGATCAAATTAATGTTAACTTTAGCATTATTATTTTTTTTTTTTATTTTATTTTTTTTTTTTTTTAAAGAGGAAAGAATTTTAAGAGAAATTCTAAATAACACTTCTTTTTTCTGAAAATTTCCTAGCAGTTACAAGTTATAAAATTATAGACTTACCAATATTCCGGAACGGCCTTTGGGGAAAAGGTATTACAGACAAATTTACAAGAAAAACTATGTCATGCAACTATGCATACGAGTATATTGGCTATGGCTATTTAAGAAAATTAATAGGTTTACACGCAAGTATCTTTTTTTTTTTTTTAGCTTTAAATTGTTTTAAATGATAAGATTGAATTGAGGCTTATTCGGGAATAAATTTTCATGAAGCGAATTTTCTTCTTTTCCGTTACGATATTCTCCTCGGTTATTGAACGTTGCAAGTTGTGGCGTCGTAATCGCCAGAAACGATTTTATCTGGTCCTTCCCTGGTGATGTTAATAAAGGCGCATTGACTGATAACGGTGCATGCGTTTGCACGTTTTAGGAAATTAAGCGCATATTAACTGGACCGAGAATGGAAGCGAATATTAGATCGCTTCAAAAAAACAACCAAGCGAGTAGAAAAGCGCCGATTAGTTTGCATTAAAGGCAATCGCGTTTTCTGATTTTTAAGAGTATTTCCCTGTCTGGTTATTTCTTGAACCACTCGTCTGTTTCCCTTTATTTTTGGTGAAGACTCGGAATATTCGATTTGGCCCCTCTGCGTTCGGTGAGATCTTAACTGATTTGTCACTGCACTGCACCAAACAAAATCGCGCCTTACTTTAATGGCTAGTCTATTACTAATCTTCTTACTGAAGAAACTACTTTTAAATTATATTTAAAAAAAATTCCAAGCGACCATTGCTCGGTCCTGGATAAAGAAAATCGACCGTCTTCCTTCACGGATACTTTTTCAATCCCCGTTCAATTTCAAATTTTCCAGCTCATCGTCCAAAATCCCTCTATCTCCAAAACGGGAAACTCCGAATCAGCCCTTTTCCCCCAAAAATCATCATCCACCCCCATCACTTCGCCCGCCTGACCTTAAAAAAAATTATGTACAAAAAGAAATACATGCATATTCGGATCGATCAATCCAGATCCGATCGATCAAACCAGATCCGATCGATCTGCCTCCCACCCAATTCGCAAATCAAATTCAGCAATGCTATCTCCAAATATTGATTGCACGCATAGCCGAATTAGATGCATACATATTAAATTGTATGCCCGTACTGCCTGCACAGAAGCAGACACGAGACACTGGCCGTCGACACGGCATACAGATAAGTGCAATATTGCACTATCAGTGCAATGTTTGGCTGAGCTTTGATGTCGCGTTGTCGTCGCTACCATTGCTAGTATAGGCAAATGTACGTACGTACAGATAAACCAGGTGATTGATTTGCCTTTATTTTAGACGATACGACGATTATGATATGCAGCATTGAATAAATGCTGTAGGGCCGGTACAGCTGATAAGTGCCGTGTAGCAAACTGAGCCTGCAGATAGATACGGGTTGCTCTATTGGTGGGTGAATATTTAGCATCTCCGATGCTCAAAGATAATTTCCAATCTTCAGAAATAGAGAATAATACAAGTATTATTTTAAATTTCTGAACTTCGAAAATTTACATCGAGCCCAAGAAGAGCCAAACATTACACCACAGCCAATTGCGCAAGGTGTTCACGCGCGGAATGGGCTGAAGCTAACGCCTAATATCTTTCGCATGAAAGATGCCAATAGTTTTTCCAGCCAAATCTGCCAATAGGTAGCAGGAAGACCCCACTTTTTCAACGACTTTGGCCTGTCGGAATTTGTGGTCAAGTTTCGCGTTATAATGCGCGGATGCCTTGCTTTGGCTAAAGTTTCGTCGGTAGACTATGTCCCCAGGCACAAATTCTACGAGACGAGACCTCAAGTTGTACGTCCCAACGTTAGTTTCATACATCCGTCTAAGATTCCTCGCAACTTCCTCTCGAATTAATTCTGTCTTTTCATCGTGGGCTACGCTAGCTTTGGGATCTTCGATCATTTTAAGATTGCGTAACAGGGCGAAAGTTTTCCCGTGAGTTATCATGTTCTGCCCAAAGACGACGAAATAAGGAGAGAACCCGGTAGAGGAATGATAGGCGGATCTAAGCGCGCAACTGATGGACGACAACTTGGTGTCCCAATCTCGTTGGCTAGGGTGGGCGTAGGCTCTAATAGCCGCCACCAGTGACCGATTCACGCGCTCTGATGCGTTGCTTTGGGGTGAATATAGGGCAGTGAAATTATGTTTCACACCGTAAGATCCCATTAGTTGTTTAAACGCAACGGACTTGAATTGTACGCCATTGTCTGTTGTAATGGTTTCCGGAACGCCAAACACATTGAAGATTCTTTTCTCCAGATACTCAACCAGAATTTCCGCCGAAAGTTTTCTTACGGGTTCTACGAACGGTAACTTCGAGAAATGGTCGAGAACAACGATAGCTCCCACATTGCCTGATTTCGATCTGGGATATGGTCCGAGAAAGTCTATATAAAGACGCTGAAATATGCGATCGGGAAGGATAAGGTTGCCCATTGGAGGTCTTAGAACTTGGTTGGGAGCTTTAGTCTCTTTGCATTTTACACAGGAGGCCAGGAAGTCTTTGACCTGCTTGGTCATTTTCGGCCAATAGAAGAAAATTTTCAGACGTTTTAAAGTCTTGCCGATTCCTCCATGTGCGCACAGTGGGTGTTCATGAGTGCGTGCAATTAAATCTGACGTCAGCTCCTCCGGAATCCAAAGTTTCCAAGAGCTCTCTTCCTGGGTCTCATTTCCGGTAGCATACTCAGAGCGTCGATATACATACCCATCTAGGACCTTAAGATCAGGGAGAAGATTTTGTTTCTCCTCAATATGTTTTATCAAGGCAATGTAAGAGAGGGATTTAAAGTGGGGAGATTCTAAATCAATCTCAATCGTTGTCTCGAGTTCTTCAATCGACTCTACCCCTTCTGGTGAGTATATACGAGACAAAGCATCTGGTACAATATGTTGGCTTCCTTTCCGGTGTTGAATGGTAAATTTGAAACCTTGTAA
Organism: Chloromyia formosa; assembly: GCA_964017055.1. Lineage (NCBI taxonomy): Eukaryota > Metazoa > Arthropoda > Insecta > Diptera > Stratiomyidae > Chloromyia > Chloromyia formosa. Next base: position 52,835,747 of record OZ024816.1, on the reverse strand, counting down.
TTTCAATGCCCATCTGGCTAATTTCCCATGTAAATCAGACTGGGACATCAACCACTTCAGGGACGCGTGATCTGTCACTACCGTAAATTCGTGCCCTTCAACATAGGCTCGAAACTTTTTAATAGCCGTCACCACTGCCAGACATTCCTGCTCAGAAACAGAGTAGTTTCGCTGGGCCTGATTGAACTTTTGCGACATGTACGCTATTGGTGCTTCGGTTCCATCGTCCAAGGTTTGAACCAGGACGGCACCAAGGCCAAATTGGCTAGCGTCACAATGTATGGCGAATGGTCGCGAAAAGTCCGGGCTATGGAGCACTGGAGCGGAAGTTAAACACTCCTTCAGAGCATTAAAAGCTCTTTTGCCCTCATCAGTCCAGGTGAAACCGCGGCTCTTGCGCAGCATGTCTGTCAGTGGTGCAGACACCGACGCGAAATTGTTGACGAAACAGCGATACCAGCCACAAATTCCTAAGAACCTGCGCAGCTGTCTAACTGAGCTTGGCAAAGGGAAGTCTGCAATCACCTGGACCTTATCAGGATCTGTGCAGATGGTGCCGTTACCAATAATGTGTCCTAGATATCGGACTTCCTTTACGAGAAATTTGCTCTTCTCCACGTTCAGAGTCAAACCGGCCTTTCGGAAACAGAGAGCCACTTCTTGAAGGAGCAATAAATGTTCTTCAAATGTCTCCGTGATCAGCAGCAAGTCGTCCAAGTAAATGAAGACCTGGTGGCGAAGATATGCAGGGATTACTCGATCCATGAGCCTCTGCATTGTTTGAGGCGCGTTACAGAGCCCAAACGGCATGGTCACAAAGTGATATAGAGGGCGACCTGGCACGGTAAAGGCCGTCTTCTCCTTTGACTCCTCATCGAGCGGTATTTGCCAAAAGGCGTCCTTTAAGTCAAGACTGGAAATAAATTTTGCTTTGGGCAGTCGACTTAATATACCGTCAATGAGAGGCAAAGGATAGGCGTCCTTGACCGTCACGCTATTCACTTTTCGAGCATCCAAGCACATCCTCACCTTACCAGGCTTCACCACAAGGGTAACTGGAGATGACCAGGGACTGTGGGACTCTTCAATGACACCTAACTCAAGCATCCGGTCAATTTCAGCAAAGAGGAGCTTTTCGATGGCGGGAGAGACTGAAAAGTGTCTCTGCTTAATGGGCTTACTGCCGCCGACATCGATGACGTGTTGTATAAGTTTTGTACGTCCTAAGCCTTCCGAAGAAAAAGACGGAAACATTGAGATAGCTGTCTTGAGTTTCGATTGCTCAGTAGGAGTAAGTTGATGTTCAAGGGACTCTGTGGCTATCTGTGCCAAAGACAAGTTCGATGGACACAAAGAAGAGACAAATAAATCGGAAGCAAGTCCGAATAAACGAACAAAATCTACACCTAAATATAGATTTTGGCTCAGCGATGGAATTATCAATAAGGTCAGTGAGAGAGTTCGACCACGGAAAGTAATGTCTGCTGACACTTTTCCAACAGCCGAATGGGGAGAGCCATCTGCTGTTGAAACGCAGAGGTTAAATCTTTCCCACGGGTTTTTATTTTCCCTCAAAAACTTCTTTGCCAAGTCTGCAGCTATACAGCTGACGCTGGCTCCTGTATCGACGAGACCACTCACTTCTTCGCCAAGAAGTGAAACGTTGGCATACGGTCTCATGTCATGTTTATGATGTGTCGCGAAAACTGCGGAGCATAAACGCCGGCGATTTTGTATGACCGTTTTCCAAAACTGTCGCAATTGGACAGTCGATCGCTTAGGCTTCGGTTGACGTGGTGTTACTTCGTCAATACCGAAAATGCGACGGCGTGCTGTTTCGTACTCCCGGACTCTGACATGCAGGGGTCGAAAACTATGATGTAAAGGCTGTTTATCTTTAGTTTCTACCATGGCAGTGGAAAGGTTAAGATGAGGTTTAGGCTGTTTAGTGGTGATTTCAGGATTTAATAAGATGGGCGAAGACGACGATGAAGTCGAAGTGGCATTTTGTATATGTGTATTTGTTGGTGACGATGTGTTGATAGGAGGAGTAATAGTGATGGGATTGCAGTTTGATATAATAGGTGAGTTATATTTAAGCCCACGATTACTTATTTCGGATTCGAGGGTGGCAGGTGTTTCGCTTTCATGTTTTTTGACGCTAAGCATTTGGTACATTGTGGCTTGTACGTGTTCGGAGTGCCACATCCATAGCAGAACACAGTTTTTTTCTGCGTAACATTCATCGAAACGATGTCCTTCTTCACCGCAGTTCCAACACACCAATTTTCTTTCAAACGCCTCCACAGCTACCGAAGGGGGGCACTCGATATCTGGAGTTATCTCATTAACTAATTCTGATACCACTCGACGATTGGATGGAAAACTTATCTGACTGGAACACCTAGACTTCGCTTCGGCCTAAAGAGTTTCAGAAAGATAGATGTACGAACGTAGTTGACGTACGGTGGCGATTGGTAGATATAAAATGCTGCGACGAAGCTCAAACCTGAGGTTATGCTTTAACACCTCCACCAATTTCCATTCCGCCAAAGGCCGTTCGAGACGGTCAACCAGCTCCATGACGCTTTCATAAAATGCATCGAAAGACTCTTTAGGGCCTTGCTGTCGACTTCGGAGTTTCGCCAACAAATCATAATCCGATAGGCGCTCGCGGAACCGCTCGCATAGAGCCTCGCAAAAACAAGCCCAATCAATAACACCACTCACAGTGCGATGGTACCTCCAAAACCAGTTGATTGCTTTGCCGGTCAACAGGATGTGAAGATGTTCAACCAATGCCTCAAAATCATTGCCCAAGGTGCTTGCTGTTAAGGCTCGCACCTGATACAAAAATTTTTCAACAGGCATGTTGGGATCTTGCCCACTGAAACGGAGATTCCATGACGAAATTATTTTACCTGTTCGCTCCGGGTTGTATCTCGGAGGAGTAGATACGGATCTACCTCTATTCTCATTTAAAACACGATGAGGTGTCCTGGGAGGATCATCAAACTGGATATTTCGTCTTGGAGAATTATGCTGTTGTTGTCGAGGGACTGACTGATTATTCAAGGCTAAACCTCTAAGTTGTTCACTAATAATATCTCCTATGAGATCTTGTAGCTGAGACCTTAGATTTCCTTGAAGGGGATCCGGCACAGTTAGTGTCTGGCCTTGCACTCTGGAATCATAAGATCTCTGTGTATGAAGCCTTTGATTTACAGGTGTTTGCTCAAGAGGCCTTTCATTATGGGTTGGTACATTTTGGTTGCTCTGTTGGGGAGTAGCAGCAGCTAGTGATTTCCCCTGGGACTTTGACTGAGACCTTGTTACAGGCCTACTATATTGAGAAATTTTATATTTGGGAATAGCTCCCGTCCTACCAGTTTCCTTTTCAACTTCCGTTTCTACTAATTCTTCAGCAGCCGCTTCACCGGCAGCTTGTAAATCCACTTGATTGTTAATTGTAGAGAATTTCTCTTTATTAATTGGTCGTCGACAAACCGGACAAATATGGCGCGTTTCCAACCAATTAGATAAACACAGCTTATGGAACATGTGCCCACACTGCGTAACCAAAGTTTCATTCGGGTTTTCAAAATCTAGTTGGCAGAGTACGCACTGATTTGAGTCTACTTCCAAATTGACTAAATCTTCTGTACTACGTCGAACTGCCATTTTGGCTAATTTACTATTATATATTTTTTTTTTTAATGGATCCTTTTCTTCCAATTCGCAATACACAAAAAAAAATGTGAGCGCAAAGTTCAATAATCGCTAAGTATCAAAATATTTAAATATATGTATAGATAAATATCGCGAAAACTATTCAAAACAATCTTTTTTTTTTTTTTTATTGGTCTTTTCTTGATAAATACCCCTATCTTCTTTTCAATGCACATCCAATCAATAGTGCAAATCCGCTGTATTAAACAATATCAATAAATATGTAGTTAAAAAAATAAATAAATACATGAGTCAATCGGTAGCCAGGTTAGAGAAAAAGAAAATAAACTAATGAAAAATTAATTTTGAAAAATATGTAGCTACAACATTTCATAGATAAGCCGAGAAGTCGACCGCAGTCAAACACTTGTGGTCGCTAAGAGTACAATACCGCACTGATAAACGCAATTCTCAAACAAACTCTTCACCGAGTTCGACTTCACCACTCATCTCAGTAATATATGTACTGCTGCATTGTGAGGTTGACTCACTGGAATGAAGGACAGTTATCTCTCACAAAAAGGTAACGAGAGGCATTTCTAACAATCTTCGATTGGAACTTTTAAAAGCTTCAAAAGTCAATATTCACAAAATTGTCAGAAAGCTTCGTTACGTGAATAACGATATTCACGGGACAAAACACTGAGATAAACGACCTGTAGCTATTGCAACTAAAGCAGATAAGTATAAACAGAAACAAAATAAAATGATGAAATTATTAAGAGTAAAAATTGAAAGAGCAATTGAGTGAGTAACTACGTGATGTCAGACATCAAAATAAATTAAATATCTGTAATGGATCACAGTAGCCACGTTAAGAGACACCGAGAAAACTCGGGCCCTTTAGTTGGGCGCCAATTAAATGTAATAAGTGAACTGAGCCAAGCATCATGGTGCGGCGAGGGCAGGAAAGCGGGATGGCACGTGCTTGTACTAGCTCCGTTCGTGAGTCGCGGGGTGGGGTCTTACTTTCCTGTGATTCCCATATTCCTTTTACATCTAATAAAAAAAAATCACTCACGTGCCGGAACAAAGAGAAAAAAGAATGTAAGCTGAAAATCCAAAGAAAATAAATGACTGAACAACCTGTAACCGAAGAAAATACAGTGAATAGCAACCAAAGCGAATCCGATGACTCATGCTTGTGCGTCCGGATGGAATGGAGCACTGCCGACTTAACCCACCTCAACCTTTAAGTCCCGCGGCAACTTTGGGGACTTCCCGAGCGGAATCGAATTACTCTGCGGATTGGCACTACATCACGGGAAGAAGGGCGCTTTAACAAGAAAAGACCGGGGTATAAGAACTATTCCATTATTATTCTTAATGCCATTGTGGTTTTACAACAAGTTTCATACAAGAAAGTGAATTGAACCAATAGCCCGTGTAATAAAATCCAATTGAATTCAAATGATCAAATTAATGTTAACTTTAGCATTATTATTTTTTTTTTTAAAGAGGAAAGAATTTTAAGAGAAATTCTAAATAACACTTCTTTTTTCTGAAAATTTCCTAGCAGTTACAAGTTATAAAATTATAGACTTACCAATATTCCGGAACGGCCGTTGGGGAAAAGGTATTACAGACAAATTTACAAGAAAAACTATGTCATGCAACTATGCATACGAGTATATTGGCTATGGCTATTTAAGAAAATTAATAGGTTTACACGCAAGTATCTTTTTTTTTTTTTTTAGCTTTAAATTGTTTTAAATGATAAGATTGAATTGAGGCTTATTCGGGAATAAATTTTCATGAAGCGAATTTTCTTCTTTTCCGTTACGATATTCTCCTCGGTTATTGAACGTTGCAAGTTGTGGCGTCGTAATCGCCAGAAACGATTTTATCTGGTCCTTCTCTGGTGATGTTAATAAAGGCGCATTGACTGATAACGGTGCATGCGTTTGCACGTTTTAGGAAATTTAGCGCATATTAACTGGACCGAGAATGGAAGCGAATATTAGATCGCTTCAAAAAAACAACCAAGCGAGTAGAAAAGCGCCGATTAGTTTGCATTAAAGGCAATCGCGTTTTCTGATTTTTAAGAGTATTTCCCTGTCTGGTTATTTCTTGAACCACTCGTCTGTTTCCCTTTATTTTTGGTGAAGACTCGGAATATTCGATTTGGCCCCTCTGCGTTCGGTGAGATCTTAACTGATTTGTCACTGCACTGCACCAAACAAAATCGCGCCTTACTTTAATGGCTAGTCTATTACTAATCTTCTTACTGAAGAAACTACTTTTAAATTATATTTAAAAAAAATTCCAAGCGACCATTGCTCAGTCCTGGATAAAGAAAATCGACCGTCTTCCTTCACGGATACTTTTTCAATCCCCGTTCAATTTCAAATTTTCCAGCTCATCGTCCAAAATCCCTCTATCTCCAAAACGGGAAACTCCGAATCAGCCCTTTTCCCCCAAAAATCATCATCCACCCCCATCACTTCGCCCGCCTGACCTTAAAAAAAATTATGTACAAAAAGAAATACATGCATATTCGGATCGATCAATCCAGATCCGATCGATCAAACCAGATCCGATCGATCTGCCTCCCACCCAATTCGCAAATCAAATTCAGCAATGCTATCTCCAAATATTGATTGCACGCATAGCCGAATTAGATGCATACATATTAAATTGTATGCCCGTACTGCCTGCACAGAAGCAGACACGAGACACTGGCCGTCGACACGGCATACAGATAAGTGCAATATTGCACTATCAGTGCAATGCTTGGCTGAGCTTTGATGTCGCGTTGTCGTCGCTACCATTGCTAGTATAGGCAAATGTACGTACGTACAGATAAACCAGGTGATTGATTTGCCTTTATTTTAGACGATACGACGATTATGATATGCAGCATTGAATAAATGCTGTAGGGCCGGTACAGCTGATAAGTGCCGTGTAGCAAACTGAGCCTGCAGATAGATACGGGTTGCTCTATTGGTGGGTGAATATTTAGCATCTCCGATGCTCAAAGATAATTTCCAATCTTCAGAAATAGAGAATAATACAAGTATTATTTTAAATTTCTGAACTTCGAAAATTTACATCGAGCCCAAGAAGAGCCAAACATTACAAGAGTGGCATGCATGTACCCATGACAGTTCCCACCTGTTGTTGTTGCTGTAGTAGCGACGCACTGACATCCGATGAATGTGCTGTCTCTCTCTCATATGTCCAATCCATTGATATACAAAAGAAGAGGATGGAGACCAACGTATGTGTGTGCTGTATGTGTAGGGAACCAAACTGTTGTTTTCTTTTTTTGGCTACCATCAGCTGTTTCTACTTTTGATGACAATTCTAGACGTCATTTTCGTGCTGATTGAAATCCAATTGTGTGATATCAGTGAAAATTGATTGATTGTTTGAGTGAAAACGCGGTTAGTTTAATTGTAATTGCCACCGGAACTGTAAATTAATGTTTCAGTGTCGATTTAGTGTACTCAGTAAGTTGATTCAATGTGCAAAATCGTGTAAATATCACTGAAATATGGTGTGCAGTTGTAGTTTGCGCGAAACAGATGAAATTCTCGATAAAGTTGGGTGTCGGTTCTCAGGTAAATACCCTGATTGCTTTCAAAATTTAGTGTAGTTTCGCTCTATGTATTTCGAATTCCTATAGTGTAAAGATCTTTTTCGGAAACTAAATGTTTTTGCCCGCGGTCCATCAGCCATAAAATGAAAATAAAAGCTGCCCACGTGGGTTATCAGCTGATTTAGTTTTGTTTCAGTGGCGTAGCGTTTAAAGTGTGGTGTGTGGGTGACCACTTGAAAGAAGTTGGAAAGTTTTGTTTTTACTAATGGTCAATTAATTAGAAAGGGCCAAAGCTGGTCAGATAATTTTGCATGAAAATGTGAGATTCATACAAATGTTATTTTGCTGTTCACATAACCCGCCAAATCAAGTGATTTCGACTGTAGTGGGAAACTACTTCCTCAATTTCGTGTAGTTACGAACGGTTCGGTACGATTGCTATGGCGAATATATTAATATAAAATTAACTACGTTTATAGAAAAGTGGAAGTGATGAAAATTTCATTCAGCACGTCCTATGAAGCTCATGTGGTTCGATGGTGGTCACGAACGGTTTGATCGATCGTCTGTTGCGAACTTTAAACAATATTCATCATCATCATCGTGGCGCGACAGCCCGACGTCGGGCCTTGGCCGCCTGGATCATTGTCCTCCAATTATCTCGGTCACGTGACCGCGTCCTCCAATTTTGGGAGCCCAGCAGCTGCGCGGCGTCCACACCTACTGAACTCTCCCAACGAGATCTCGGTCGTCCTCGCAGTCTCGCTCCGTCGACTCGTTCTGCATTCATTACTCTCTTAGGCATGCGATCATCGTCCATTCTTTGTACATGCCCTGCCCATTGAAGTCGTTGTAGTTTGTAGTTAGGGGGGCAAAGACCTTTTCCATAGTCCTCCGCGTGGGCGCCCCCTGGTAACGGCAGTGTATCAATTCGCTGACGGCCAATGTCTTAGCGATAAGACAGTTTGGAAAAGGCAGATAGCTGTAGCCTGAATGGCTGACGAACACCTAAGCGTCTCAGGTCTAGTAGGATGGAATGACTTGCGTAGTTGGACCTGCTACATAGTTGTGTGGGCCCCAGCACGTTTATTAAACCATCTGAAGCAGCTATCTCCGAGGCCATCCCCTGAATGGGGTTAAGCGACGTGCTGACAACTCGTCCTTGTAAAAACCACTCCATGTCAAGAAACCTGGAACAAAAGCCTCGGATTGGACGGATCAACAACGACGACCACGCAAACGAATAAAGGATAATTCTTTCGGATCCTGGAATGTACGCTCCCTGAACAAACCGGGGGCCGAGAAGGCCCTCCTTCAACAGGTCGAAAAGTACAAACTGAGCATTACTGCAGTCCAGGAAACAAATTGGCTTGGCAGCGAGATTAATGACAAGAAATCGCACACAATTTTTACAAGTGGCAAACCATCGGGCCGCAAGGAGTTTGGAGTAGCATTTATAGTGAACAATCACCTCAAACCGCATATTACTGACTTCAAACCCATAAATGAACGGCTGTGTGCGATTCGCATCAAGACTCGATTCTTCAATCTCTGGCTCATCAATGTGCATGCCCCCACTGAAGTTAAAGAAGACGCAGTAAAAGACGAGTTCTACGCCCGCCTTGAAACTTTCTTCGACTCAACTTCCAACAAACGACGTCAAATTGCTGCTGGGAGACTTTAATGCGAAAGTCGGGAATGAAAGTTGGCATCGGGGGACCTCTGGAGGCCACAGCCTCCATGAAGAATGTAACGATAACGGCCAGCGACTTATCGACTTCGCCTGCAGCAGGAATCTAGTCGTAAGCTCTACGTGTTTCCCGCATCGACGCATTCACAAGCAGACCTGGAAGTCTCCAGACGCACATACCGTCAACCAAATTGACCACGCCCTCATTTGCAGGAGATGGGCGTCTAGTGTCATGGATGTCCGTTCCTATCGAGGAGCAAACTGCGACTCAGATCATCACTTGGTGAAGACGACCTACAGATGTAGAATTTCCTCAGTGCACCAGTCAAGAATCAGCCCTCCCAAAATCTTTGCGGTTGATAAGCTCTTGAGTGATGCTACAGCGGTGGCGTATACTACCGCCCTTGAGGAAAAACTATCACCTATGCTACACAACATCAGCAACACAGGCGTCCATGGGTTCTGGGAAGAACTCAAGGGTACCATCAAGGATGTCGCAGAGAAGGTCGTGGGATATAAAGACCGGCGAGCGCGAAATGACTGGTTCGACGAAGAATGCAAAAATTCACTTGACGCGAAAAACGAGGCCTACAGACAATGGATTCAACGAGGAACCAGAGCCAGAAGAGAAAAATATGACGAGCTACGGCGAATATCGAATAGAATAATTAGACGTAAGAAACGTAAATACTTTGACGAGCAGTTGCTGAACATAAACGAAAACTTAGCTAATAGGAACACCAGACAGGCGTACAAACTAGTAAATACAATTAAGAACGGCTACCAACCCAGGACTAGCCTTTGTAAGGACAAGGATGGAAACATCATCAGCGACACCGATGGTATTAACAAACGATGGGCCTCTTATTTTGAAGAGCTTCTAAACCGACCATCTAACATCCCCACACAGGAAGCTCTCGACGATATTGTTGATCTAGGCCCACCCATTCAACCCCCGACAGTAGAGGAAGTTGATCTCGCGTTGCGGTCACTAAAACGAAATAAAGCGCCGGGCGCTGACGAGATTCCAGCTGAACTGCTAAGATTCGGTGGAACGAGTCTAGTTGATGCCATACATCAATTACTCCTGCGAATATGGGAGAACGAGGAGATCCCAGACGATTGGCGCAGAAGCATCATCTGTCCAATTCATAAAAAGGGAGATAAACTGCGGTGTGAGAATTACAGGGGCATATCACTAGTTTGTACGTCCTATAAAATTTTGACGAAAATTCTGGAAAATAGAATAAAACCGTACGCAGAACGAGTCATTGGCGAATATCAAAGCGGTTTCAGACCTGGTCGCTCCACAACCGATCAGCTCTTCTCAGTCAAACTTATACTCCAGAGGTGCTGGGAATACAACGTAAACGTATACCAAATCTTTGTCGACTTCAAGCAGGCATACGACAGTATCGATCGTCGAGTACTGTACAACATCATGCTGCAATTTGGTATACCAGCAAAATTAGTGCGACTGACAAAGATGACGATGACCAACTCCGTCTCACAAGTCAGGATCCAGAATAGACTTACTGATCTATTTGAAACACGCACTGGTTTGAAACAGGGCGATGGACTGGCACCGACGCTCTTCAACCTAGCACTGGAATACGTTATTCGGGCCATGAATATGGACAACAGCAAGACGCTACTCATCAAGTCGACACAATTAGCAGCGTACGCCGACGACATCAACATCATGTCCCGAAGATTGGCTGACGCAGAAGAACTTCTGCATACGCTCGATACCGCTGCAAAGGAAGTTGGATTACGTATTAACGAGGGTAAAACTAAAATAATGATGCAATCGGTGACAAGGACACCTGCACAACCGAGCTTCAACGTGGGGGACCTCAACATCGAGTTCGTGAACAACTTCATCTACCTGGGTTGCAACCTGTCAAGGGACGCCAACGAAACTGACGAAATCAAGCGACGGATACAGTTAGCTAATAAGACTTTTTTCTCGGTCCTCCCCATAATGAAATCGAAGCATGTGCACAGAAACACGAAGCTCCGCGTGTACAAAACCATTATACGACCAGTGCTATGCTATGGCTGCGAAGCATGGACCCTAACTCAAGCCTCCGAAAACATGCTAGACACTTTTGAACGTAAGGTTCTACGGCGAATTTTCGGGGCTGTTTGCGATCGAGATGGATGGCGCATCCGGTACAACCATGAGTTGTATGAAATGTACGATGAGCTGCAAGTCTCGAAAATCGTCAAACAATATTCATACTTGCAACAATAAGCCCGGCCGCATCTTGGACGTATGCAGGGCAGGGCAGCGAAGTGCGCATATGGCATTGTTGTTGTAAATTCAGATTTTGGCAATTGTTACAACAACAATGTTATGTGCGCGCTGCCCTGCCTACGTCCAAGATGCGGCCGACCTAATAAATTTCGTAACTCGCACCAAATTTTTCCAGTCCCCAAAAATATAATCATCTACACCATTTGTTAAAATGTAATAGCGGTCGTGTGACAACCACATATAGGCGAATGGTTCCCAAATTTTTCGATATGACTACTTCCTGTGTCTTCTTCTTCATTGGTCCATTCGATGGGCACAAATCTCCATTCGATGGCAACAAAATGGCCGCGAGCTTACTCTCCTTTTTAGAGCCTTACACACACCATCAACCATCAAAAAGACGTAGGTGTTTTCTTAGCAAAGGGGGCACTGATTAGGCGCGAAAATTTGAATTAAGTTAAATGAATTGAAGTTTCATTTACTAATTTATACATTATATTTATGGGAAATATCATCATAAATACATAAATAAATATAAATGAGCAGAACTAGATTATTAAGGATTGATGATATTGGTACGGAGTTAGTATAGCTTAGCATTAAAACAGAACTTAGGCTGCGCGCAAGTTGGCACACGTTCGTGTGCGGCGTTCACATGTCTTATGTCAAACGGTGTGAGTCTATGGTTTTCAACCAAAGACACGAATCTGTCAATTTGGCAAATGCTCGGCTGTTGTCGTATCACCAAATTGGATTTATTATTGTGCGTTAACGCCAATAATTTAGTATGAAATATGTGCTTATGCACATCCTACCACTCTCCAGTCGTTTATTTCGCCACTCAATCCTTACCTAATTATCTGTTTTAACTCACAATCATGAACTCAGTTTGGTGATACGACAACAGCCGAGCATTTGTCAATTTGACAGATTCGCATCTTTGGTTGCAAATCATAGACCCAAACCGTTTGACAACAAACACGTGAACGCGACACGCGAACGTGAGCCAACATGCGCGCAGCCTTATTGTTTTTCTTGTTTCCACCCATTGACGAGCACAACCACGACCAAACCATAGAGGAACTAGATAAGAGGTGGAACTCAGTTCAAATAATTTTGTAGGCAGGGACGCACTTAAGCCTCAGTTACACGATGATAGTTGATGCGATAGTAGCTGTCATGACAGCAACTATCACAGATACTATCGCCGTGTAGATTACTTGATAGTCACTATCGCACTATCACGACTGTACTATCACACTATCTAGCTTTGCTAGATAGTGTGATATCGCGACAGTCGCAGGAAATATCACGCACTGTCACGTGAAAACTCAAGTGTGATAGTGATAGTGACACTACTGCCAGTTCTGTCATGAACATATGATCCCATGTTTGAAACGTATGGCTCGTTTACACTTGCTGAGATGGAGAGGTTGATCGTGTTCGTTAAATAGCTAACTGCTGGCGTGTCAAAGTGTTTAAGCATGACCATCGAGATACCATCCGGTTCAAGGGCTTGCATCTTCTTACCAGAGTAGGACAGGTGTAGCCATTTTCAATATCGCTACTGTCAATATACTATCGCGATATCCACTTGTAGCGTGTAGACTGTGCACTATCACAACACACTATCGAGGTGAACTATCACGATAGTACTCTCGTGATAGCACTATCATCGTGTAACTGAAGCTTTACTCCAACGCACACAAACTTACCCCGTTGAGCTGAAAACGACAGCTACAATTAGAATATCAATATCATAGAACGGTGGAAATAGGGGGAATTTTTTTTCCACACGTCCTATGATATTTGATGGTTCGATGGAAGTTTGGTCGTGGTTGTGCTCGTCAATGGGTGGCGACCTTAATTGTGCTCCAGGATCGAAATACAGCAACGATTTCAGCTTACTTCAAATGTTATGTTAATGGTAATTCGTGAGTAACCGACATGAACAACCCGGTTTGAATGTTTTAAATTAAATATTGTAAATTAAAGAAGACGTACCTTGTCCAAACTACAATTTTTTTTGCCGCGCAATCCATTTTCAAAGTTTTCGATCCGACCAGTTTATTTGATATGAAAGTGTCAGATATACACATACAAATCGAAACTCACTTAATTTCCGTAATCGAATTGATTTTACGTCAAGCAAGAACCCAATTGTATGTACGTGCTATTTTGGCCATCAGTAAAAATTTTAATTTTTGAAAAATAAGATTTGTATTTTCATTTCGCATTAGGATCAGTAATTGAACCTTTGGAATTTTCTGTCAAATAAAGTACAATTGTATAGAATTATAGAATCAAAAAAATTTCTGTTGTGTTTTAAATCTGATTTATTTCTCTTTTGCTTCTGATTTCTGTCAGCTCCTGCGTAACTCGCCTCACGCACCGCATGGTTTTTACCTCAGAGGAACTTCTGGAGTGGCCCATAGGCTCAATTTATGGGACGAGAGAAGAGCGCGTTTAATTTTTCATGGGAGAGAGAAAGAACGGGACTATTAATGCCAACCACCAATAGGACGCGGATATTTGACAGCTATATATACAGCGGGGAGTCAAAAACGAAAACAAACATTTTAATATCGGTTTTCTGACAGAAAACTCACAAAAACAAGTAACGCGCACATCACATCTCAATATTTAATGTTTTACCTATAAACAGACACCCCCGTCTTAGGGATACGCTGGTTATTTTTGCAGTCACCGACGAGGCATTTCATTTACCACAACTCACTACCACACCAATTTGTCCTACCGGAAATTTCACTAGTGTCTTCTCTACATAATCGCAGCTCTTTACACACAAAAATCGGCTCCAAACTTTCGCGAATTCAACCGTATTTACTTTTTGCCACTTTCTGCACAAAGCGTTTGACAGCCATATGCACAACACGTGAAAATGGCAATCTTAAAACCGTTAACTTTACTCTCCCAGCTCTCGTCTTTTTCAAGAAGAAGATCGTCCCATTTTCAAGCTGTCAATTTGTATGGTTTGACAGGCATATACCCATTCCTTTGTTAGTTATATATTCAATGGTTTTTACTCAGAAGTGAGTGCGTTCTATTTCCGATTCGCCCATGGGTGCGTCAGCTGAGTTTCAGCCGTTACATTTGAATGTGACAGTGTTATTGGTTACAACTCGGCCAGCCTGGACATCCATATCGTCCTAGATATCTGAGACTGACTCGACACAAGCTCCGTCCTACATGTTATTGTTACTTTTATCACGAATCCACGGGCGAAGACGGTTTGCTTCTAGAACACGGTCATAGGGCATTTGCGTTAATTGACAATTTTCAATATCCCGGATAACGTGTCGGTCGTTCGGTAAGACTTTGTAAATCACATAAGTTCCGCGGTACTTCGGTATAAGTTTCTTATTTGCCCCCACGGTCGTGTCAACATTTTTCATTACTACAAAATCTCCTAACGAGTAAACACGGGGAGGCTGGCTACGCCTAAGATACTGGACTTCATTACGGGATTGGGATTGGAGTATAGCGTCTGGCGCTTCCTTACGAATTTTGCCTAAGTCACACGGTAAAGAACGGTTAGATTTTTCATCGAGGTATTCGGTAAACTCGTCAATTTCGGATCCCCTCTGAATGACGTCGAATAAAAGCTCACTTGGTGACTTACGGGTACTACTATGACGGGAATTATTAATGGCATATTCGGTTTTTCCTAACAACAAGGACCAGTTAGAATGGTTTACGGGTTCGGCTAATTTTCCGAGCATGGCAGTGAGGACTCGATTAACCCTTTCGACTTGTCTATTAGCTTGCGGCGACGCAACAGCATTTTTTATATGGACAATATTTCTATCCAGTAGGAACTTAGAAAACTCTAGCGACGTAAAGCAAGTACCTTGATCGGAAATAATACGGTTCGGTCTGTTATAATAATCAAAATATCGCTGCAGGGAAGCACACACTTCTTTTGTACTTGTACTATTAACCTGGTAAAGTTTAACGAACGTTGTGAAAGCGTCTATGACAACCAGAATGTACTTGCGTTTGGAAATTATGTTTGGCAATGGTCCATAGTGATCAACATGTAAGGTGTGAAACGGCTCTGTTTTTTTCGGGATACTATGTAAAGTACGTTCATTAATTCTGCGCGGAGCGGTGTGCATGATACACCGAAAACAATTCTCAATGAAAAGAGAAATTTTTTTATACATGGCCGGGAACCAATAGTGTCGGCGAAGATCGTGGTAACACTTTTCAGTACCTAAGTGACCCAATTTCTCATGAACCTGTCGGATAACATTTTCTTCCATTTTTGAGGGTACATAGAATAGATTTCGACCGGATGTATCCTGGCGATAAACGATTACGTCAAGCAAAGCGAAATTATCGAGTTGACCAACCTCAAGTCGGGACTTTATACCAGAAATGTGGCTGTCTCGCTGCTGGGTAGCCTGCAATTGAACGTCTATCTCATCGGAAGAAATGACGCACACGGATGAATTCTGGCCCAACGCTTCGGCGGGGTCGTAAGCTATATTTCGGCTTAGCGCGTCAACGTGATTCATTTTTATTCCGTGACGGTGGACTATAGTGTAATCATAACACTCGAGCTCTAAAGCCCATCGGGCTATACGTGGATTAAGACTTTTCTTTGCTAATGTTAATGTCAAAGAATTACAATCGGTAATTATCTTGAACGATCTTCCGTCTAAATAGACACGAAAACGTCGTAAAGCATAAATGACGGCTAACGTTTCCAACTCAAAACTATGGTACTTCGATTCGGGGACGGTCGACCTACGCGAATAATAGGACACGGGATGCCAACGACCATCGGACTGTCGTTGCAACAATACAGCACCAAAACCTTGTGAACTGGCATCGGTGTGAAGTTCGGTCTCACGGTTCGGGTTATAAACGGATAAGACAGGAGTAGAAATCAATAGATTACGGAGAGTGTGAAAAGCTTTTTCGCATTCGGTGGTAAATCTAAACGTTTTTTCTTTCCTAAGCTGGTCGGACATTGGAGCGGCGATACGGGAGAAATTCGGCACGAACCTACGGAAATAAGAGAATAGGCCCAAACAGGACTGCACCTCCTTTTGGGTTTTCGGCATGGGATAATCACGGATGGCTCTTAAATGCGAGTTATTTGGACGGATTCCGTTGTTGTTTACTTAATAACCTAAATATTCAACATCGGCTTGCAGAAATCTGCATTTACTCAGTTTTAATTCTAAACCAAATTCGGTTAGTCTTTGAAAAACACGGGATAATATAACCAAATGTTCTTCGGGTCCAGACGTAGCAATCAAAATATCATCAATATAAATAATGATATCTCCGGATTTGATTAAATCCTCAAAGATGGTGGCGATAAATCGTTGGAATACTGCCGGTCCGTTTTTTAAACCAAAAGGCATTCTCAAATATTCAAATTGACCATGCGGTGTGACGAACGAGGTATACGGTACTGATTCGGGATCCATTTCAACTTGGTGGAATCCGTTCTTCAAATCTAAAATGGAAAAACAATCTTTACCGTCAAGGTATTCGAGACAGTCTTCGATCAAGGGCAGTGGATAATTGTCATGGGCAGTAATTTTATTTAGTGCTCGATAATCGACACACATCCTTTTTTCTCCGGATTTCTTAGTTACCATTACTATAAGTGAAGCATACTCAGAATTACTGTTTTGTATAATTTTCCTTTCAATCAAGTCGTCAACAATTTTAATGACTTGATTTCGTTCGTAATACGACAATCTACGAGGCGGGCAACGAAAGGGAACATCAGATGTCAACCTGATTTTCATTTTAATCTTAGGCAATTCACAATTACTTCTATCAACTCGGAGGTACTGCGAAACTATGATTTCCCTACATTTCCTAAAATTATCTTGACCGAATTCAGAACCAATGTTCAACGATTCGGGAGGGCAAATATCTGGCTCGATTGCGGCGATATGATTTACAAAAATCTCGGTTAAATTATCGGATTGATTATTCGAAGTAACATGCGGAACGGCAACAGATGGCTTGGCGGTGGATTCAAACGTTCTAATAACGGATCGATAAATAAAATTTACACGGTTCGATTTTTCGAGAGCACATTTCAAATTTATTTTCGGCAATTCCAACGGTTTCTTTTTAAAATATATCCCAAGTCCGAATTTACCTAAGGCGGCTATTACACTATAAAAGTTCTTTTACAAATATCTTTTATGAAAGCTATTTTCAAAGAACTTTTATAGTGTAATAGCCGCCTAAGAAAAGATTTGCGACATGGACGTTGCTTGTTTCAACTACTTTTCTAATATGCTTGCACACCTTCCCCCTTTAGCGGCTAATATCATTCATAAAAGTTCTTTTGAAATATCGTTCGTCAAATATATTTGTAAAAGAACTTTTATAGTGTAATAGCCGCCTAACGCATCTCGGCCCAATAGTATCGGTGTTGGAATTACGGCGTCTGGAACGTTAAAAAAACACAATTCACAGTCTACTTTCCGGAAACGAGTTAGCAATTTAATACTACTGTACGTTTTTATTCTAACGTTTCCTACTCCACGGAAATTTGAATTTGCTAAAGACGAAGACGGCCGGATTCGATTCGGTACGCACGACATTCCTATAAAATTAACCGGACTACCGGTATCAAATAAAGCGATTACTTTTCTAATTTGTTTGATTCCACCGGTCGTAACAAAAATACTTACAAGTTGCAAAGCGGCAACTTCATCAGTCAATGTGTCATCATCTCCGGATTCAGATGCTGCGGTGCTAACGGTTGAACTTGCGTAACTGCGGCTACTCGGCGCTTCCTCGGGCAATCTTGGTGAAAATGGCCTACCTCGTGGCATGTGAAACAGGAATTTACCGGTCTCTTCGGTCGTGGATATTGCGGTGCGATGTGTCCGAATTGGCGACAATTATAACAGCGAATCTGCGCTGGGTCGGAACTCACAGTTGTAATCGGTCGGGGCTTAGCGGTCTGGACAGTGCTGGTCGGTCGACTAACGGTTATGGGATTCTTCACACGACGACGCTCAAAGCATCCTAGCAAATCCTTAAGCTGGGATAACGTGCGGGCTCCGTATAACATGGCGGCATTCGGTGTTCGATCGTCCATGCCGTCGATAATGCATTGCACTAGATCAGTCTCGTCGATCTCGGCCTGCTGGGCGATTTCCTGCATGCATAAAACGTATCGGTGTGCGGTTTCGTCTCGGCGCAAACGGCGTTTAGCTAACTGCCCGTACATTTCCTGTCGGGACACATTGGGACCAAACTCGTCGACTAACGCGGCTTTCATTTCGATCCACGAGCTAACGGTGATACTTCGGATGAAGATTCTGGCGGATCCTTCTAATAATCTCCGGGCACAAGACAATTTATAAGACGCCGGCACGTGAAACGATTCCATCGCATCTTCGAAGTCCCTGATCCACTTTCGGATCCCGTACGCGTCCTCACCGGTAAATTTTGGGACCGTACACTCGATTTCAGCGAAATCCGGTCGCCGGGTCACAAATGAAAGATTGTCCTCACGTTTCTCCATCAGTGAAACTTCTTTCCTCAATGCGATTAACTCACGGCGCTTCTGAAGCAACTCCAACTCGCGGTTGATTTGATCGATCTCGGTCTCCGGGATGGGCAGAGTTATCTCACTTCGTGTAGCGGCCTCGCTGGTTGTTTCCCGGGCGGTTCGGGCTTCGGGGCGGTGTAACACGGTTAAACTAATGGAATTCTGGTTTGTAGGATCCGCCATCTCCTCGTGCGTAACTGTTAGTTCGGGACGAACGGGACGGTGACGGGATCGGTTTCATCTTCGTCGGCAGACTCACGGGTGTTTCCAGACGGGGCTCCGGGCGCGTGTATAACTTCCTCGTTATACAGCCTCCTCAACGAGGTTACAGACGAACCTGACGGGGCGGTAATGCCGGCGGTCTCTAACGCGGCCAGCAACTCCACGCGGGTCAAACGATTAGACATTTTGTCACACTTTCGATAATTTACTTTCCTTTGTTTAGTTTATTTTTCTTCTACTACCCCACACCTGAGATATAGAATCAAAAAAAATTCTGTTGTGTTTTAAATCTGATTTATTTCTCTTTTGCATCTGACTTCTGTCAGCTCTTGCGTCCAACTAACTAGCCTCACCTCAGAGGAACTTCTGGAGTGGCCCATAGGCTCAATTTATGGGACGAGAGAAGAGCGCGTTTAATTTTTCATGGGAGAGAGAAAAAACGGGACTATTCATGCCAACCACCAATAGGACGCGGATATTTGACAGCTATATATACAGCGGGGAGTCAGAAACGAAAACAAACATTTTAATATCGGTTTTCTGACAGAAAACTCACAAAAACAAGTAACGCGCACATCACATCTCAATATTTAATGTTTTACCTATAAACGGACACCCCCGTCTTAAGGATACGCTGGTTATTTTTGCAGTCACTGACGAGGCATTTCAATTTACCACAACTCACTACCGCACCAATTTGTCCTACCGGAAATTTCACTAATGTCTTCTCTACATAATCGCGGCTCTTTACACACAAAAACCGGCTCCAAACTTTCGCGAATTCAACCGTATTTACTTTTTGCCACTTTTTGCACAAAGCGTTTGACAGCCATATGCACAACACGTGAAAATGGCAATCTTAAAACCGTTAACTTTACTCTCCCAGCCCTCGTCTTTTTCAAGAAGAAGATCGTCCCATTTTCAAGCTGTCAATTTGTATGGTTTGATAGGCATATACCCACTCCTTTGTTAGTTAATATTCAAATAAATAGCCTCACCACCGCCATCTTAACTCTCAGGCCGCAGTGTCAAAGCAATGACGTCATGACAAGCAGTGAACCATATGTAAACAAAGTGAAGAACGCGTGCAGTCGACCACTTGAAATTTGGCGATTTTCGTGCGTAAAAGTGATTTAAGTGTCGCGAGTTTAAGTGCAGTTGAAAGTAGTGCTTGTCACTGATATTTGGAAGTGAAAAAAAACGCAAGGTGCCGCGAACTTCCTACCAAAATGAACTGCTCGAAAGTGCGCGAGACATGAGTGTGGTTATGAAAGTGCGACACGAAAAATTTCGCATTTTTCGTTAATTTTCCGGTAATTTGGCTAGTGTGAATGGTGCAGCACTACCCTGGGACGAAGGGACGAATCCTTGGGCCGGTGAGCTCAGCGGAAACTCCCGGAAGTGCCCCAAAAAGTGAATTCAAAGTTGTTGTCAAATGACAACATTACAGGTGATTTCCGGCCTTTTCATCGGAATTCATAGGGTAATTATACGTTTTTTGTTGTGTAAAATTTTTAGTGAATTGATGCGCCCCAAAATACGGGTCTTAAACGCGTTGTTGACGAGCCAGACGAAAGTTTCACTGCAGCTGACAGGACTAGATGCCTAGCAGTGAAACTTTCGTCCGGTTCGTCAACATAGTGGTCAAAATCCACACTTTGGGGCGCATCAATCCACTTAAATTCTACCACAACAAAAAACGCATACTTACCCTATGAATTCCGATGAAAAGGCCGGAAATCACCTGTAATGTTGTCATTTGACAACCACTTTGAATTCACTTTTTGGGGCACTTCCGGGAGTCATGTCGTTAGTGCTTTGACAATCAGCTGACACTCCGGCCTGAGAGTAAAGATGGCAGTGGCAGTGGCCTCACGCACCGCATGGTTTTTACTCAGAAGTGAGTGCGTTCTATGACCGATTCTCCCATGGGTGCGTCAGCTGAGTTTCAGTCGTTACATTTGAATGTGACAGTGTTATTGGTTACAGAATATTCACTTTAAATCAACTTGAAATCAAAATTTATTTCATAGCACAGTAAACAATGGCATTTAGTGTAAACGTTATATCAAATGGCAATTATCACAAATGTACAAGTAATGAATTAAATGAAATACAAGTAACTTCCAGTTAACATTACGTACAAACTTATATGTAAATATTTTTGCTTTAAATCAGTGCACGAAAAAAGAACAATTCAAATTTACTCTTCCTTCCAGGCCGGCTGCATCTTGGACGTAGGTAGAGCAGCGCAGCGCAGCGCGCAGATGGCATTGTTGTTGTAAAATCAGATTCTACAACAACAATGCCATGTGCGCGCTGCGCTGCGCTGCCCTACCTACGTCTAAGATGCGGCCGGCCTAAAGTATATCCCGGCGGGATGACGTTTAAGCCTAGAAAAAAAAACATAATTATAGGAGGAGCGGCTTACATGCCACTAAAGTGAACAATTTTCCTCATATGCTGTCGGATGGATACTTTTTCTGATAATTTTTTTGTTTCAAAGTGATATCGCGTTTGTAAGGCGGCTATTACACTGTAAAAGTTCTTTTACAAATATCGTTGACGCACGATATTTTAAAAGAACTTTTATGAATGATATTAGCCGCCTAAAGGGGAAGGAGTGCAAGCTTGTAAGAAAAGTACTTGAAACAAGCAACATTCATGTCGCAAATCTTTCCTCAGGCGGTTATTACACTATAAAAGTCCTTTAAAAATGTTTTCTATAAAAGATATTTGTAAAAGAACTTTTATAGTGTAATAGCCGCCTTAATACTTTTCGCTAATGGCTTTAACCAAGAGGCTGTAGTGCATGGTGCTAGTCATTTGTTCCGTTTGGTCCTCGAATAAATTTCTTCCAAAACATTTTCTTTGGATTTCATATATAATTGATCGAAAAGTTTTGTCAGTTAATAAACGCTCATCACCGCATCGCTCAGCTCGCCTTAGTTCTCCTTCGGCCTTTTTACAGATGATAATAACACTTTCGGAAGGCACTTTTAGAAATCCTCTACTTTTGTAAGCTAATAGAGACTGTCGGCTCCCTGGATAGCATGAATGCAACAATCGCATTGGAGAACATGGAACAATTGATATACCACAAAGCCCGCCATATATTCAACGACATGCTCTACATAGTTGGATAATTTAGCCGGATCTGCTGCATATCTATGCTCATCGTCGATCTGCTCCAGAGCGGATACGTCTGTTGCATTTTTTTCAATCATAGCAGGGCGGTCAGTGGTTTTACTTATTTCATGAATGGGATTTTGTGGACTGGCATTTAATATGGGAATATTTTCCAATGACAAGCAGTTTCCCAATCCCCCTCTCGTATTTGTGCCCTAATTAGCAGTTTCTTATATCTTGATGTAAATTGTTGAACTGTTGGATTCGAGTTATACCCTAATCCCGTTCGTATGAAACCAAAGAATAACTCGAGATGATCCTGGCTCATTTTGTAGAGCGGAAGAAACTTTAGAATTTTCGTTTCGATGAAGCGTCTATATAAGATTTTTATATTCTGTAAATTCCTAATTAAACCGACGAAGCCTACATTCCGTTTGGACTCGATGATGAGCTGTCCTGACTAAAGTTTTAGCTTTTTTATATAATCGACAGCATTCTCTGCAATTTCCGAAACAATCAAAACATTGCTCTCGCACAACGCCTGCTTGGGTTTTTGGGATTCGGACAGCTTTCGGCTATTTAAAATATCGAAAGCGTCATTGAAAATTCGGATGAAGTTGGCGGTGGATTCACTTCCAGCAAATTGTTTTAATTGTAGAATATCTCTACAAAAATCTATAGCGTCCGCCACGGACTCACTCAGCGTTTGTACCGCCAACCGTACATTCATCTTTTGCTTTGAGAAATATATGTGCGCTTTTCTCAATTTCCCCAAAATGCGGATTTTGACCTCGATGTTGACGAACCGGACGAAAGTTTCACCGCCAGGCATCTAGTCCTGTCAGCTGCAGTGTAACTATCGTCTGGCTCGTCAACAATGCGCTCAAGACCAGTATTTTTGGGCGCACCAATCCACTAAAATTTTAGCACACCAGAAAACGTATACTCAAGGTTCATGTTCCTCGGGGCGATCCATGCGACGACAGCGCAGCCATCCCAGCTCAGCCATCAGCGCCGAGCACTATTTGTATGTATTGTCAATGGAGCTGTGTTCCTCCAAACTACTGCGACTACGCTCGCGAGCGAGGATCGCATGGCTCCGTCAGTCGCATCACAGGGGGTAGGATATCATCGCCATCATATTTGGGAGTCGCAATCGCTGTCGTGCATGTTGTTTGGCTGATTTGGCCGTTGTGGATGTCGAGAAAATTGAATCTTTTGATGATAGCTTGTGCGTGCGTGGGGTCGGCTGCTTGGGGGGTACTTGCGTTGTACATAGAAAGCGAGTCGCTGTCGTATATGCTGTGGACGTGATGATATTATTATTTGCGCATGTGCAGGGTCGCGGGTATTTGATTGTACATGGCCGGGGATTCGCAATCGCTGTCGTGCATGTCGTTTGGTTGAATTGGTCGTTGTGCATGGCGAGAAAAATTTATGTTTTGGCGATTACTTGTGCGTGCGCTGGGTCGGCTGTTTGGGGGGTACTTGCATAGAGGAAGTAGATAAGAGATGGAACTCAGTACAAATAATTTTGTAGACAGGGACGCACTTACTCCAACGCACACAAACTTACCCCGTTGAGCTGAAAACGACAGCTACAATTAGGAGGAAATCGCCCTTTAGAGCGATAAGGACAAAAGCAATTTCGAACAGCTGCTCAAAAGTCAAATTGGGCCCAATCAGTTTTAGTTGCGATAAACTATAAATATACATACACAGCAAAAATGACTATTCTCTCACCCAAACATCCTCGAAATCAGTTTGACAAAAGCAAGCTACTCGGATAAATTTTACTATATTTTAAATTTATTATTTAAATTTCTTATTATATATTTATATTATTATATTTCTTTGATTGTTAATTTTCTACGAACATATTACATTTTTTCCTATTTTTCACTTTTCATTTTGCTCTTTACTTTTCAAACGCTATTATTTGTTACTTCTCATCACTATTTTTACTATTTTTATCATGCGATTATTACTTCTTTATTTTTTCCTTTAACTTTGTGATTTTCATTT
This sequence comes from Chloromyia formosa, assembly GCA_964017055.1. Taxonomy (NCBI): domain Eukaryota; kingdom Metazoa; phylum Arthropoda; class Insecta; order Diptera; family Stratiomyidae; genus Chloromyia; species Chloromyia formosa. The sequence continues at coordinate 52,811,587 of OZ024816.1, read as the reverse complement.
CACATCACATTTAATATTTTTGAATTAAAATTTTGAATTAAAACAACATGTAAAAATTGAATTGTAACATTAAGATCACTCCTCCTTCCATACTACGAGTTTCGACTTTGGGAGAGAGAAAGAACGGGACTATTAGACAACCACCAATAGGACGCGGATATTTGACAGCATTATATACAGCGGGGAATCAGAAACCAAAACAAACATTTTAATATCGGTTTTCTGACAGAAAACTCACAAAAACAAGTAACGCGCACATCATATCTAAATATTTAATGATAGTTATCGTTTCTGATGCTTGTAGTTTGTATCTAATAATAGAATACGTAGCTTCTCCTACTACAAAATTATTTTATTTAAGTATATACTTATTTCGGGAGTGATTTACTCCCTTCTTCAGTACTAGCTATTACTGAAGAAGGGAGTAAATCGCTCCCGAAATACGTATATACTTAAATAAAATAATTTTGTAGTAGGAGAAGCTACGTATTCTATTATTAAATATTTAATATTTTACCTAGAAAATGACACCCCCGTCTTAGGGTTACGCTGGTGATTTTTGCAGACACCGACGAGGCATTTCAATTTATCACAAATCACTACCGCATAAGTTTGTCCTACCGGAAATTTCACTAGTATCTTTTCTACATAATCGCGGCTCTTTACACACAAAAACCGGCTCCAAACTTTCTCGAATTAAACCCTATTCACTATTTTCACGAAGTGCTCGACAGCGTTGTGCACAACTGGAGAATGACAATCTTAAAACCGTTAACTTTACTCTCCCAGCGCTCGTCTTTTTCAAGAAGAAGATTGGCTGGTATGAAGAATAATGTACTAAATGAAGTAAAGATAAGTTTACTACATATTATGTACTAGAGGTATAGTTTGGTATGAATAAACTGTTGTTTACTACACTACAACTTTCGAACTTACTACATAAATGGCGACTTTTGTCGATTTAATATGAATAAAACCTGACTACACTATTGTACATTTTTCATGTAGTAAACAAAATGGAACCTACACTTTGTGTTTATTACAGTTGAGTTTCGTAATTCTATGCGAATTGGTGCATTTTTTTGGCGATTTCAAGATAAGTAAACCGACGTTCCCATTGCAAATGCAATTACTGAAGACATTTTCCATTCATTCTAGTGTCGGAAAGATGCGTCACCGCCAGCACGAGCTCAGATTCGCGAGAATCAACCGCGCCGACGTGAAAAAAATCGCAAAACTCGATAAATTGCCGTGGGAGAAAAATCTTGGGTGCCGGTGCCAGCCATCATCATAAATGCAGACTTTAAAGAGGTAGTGGAAAGTGCAAACGATGCAAAACCGTCTCAATCCTATCGGATTAGTGACGTGCTATTTAGCAAAGCGCTACCTATATGTGGCTCGGTTTTACTTAAGAAAAACCAGACGCCGTCCGTTGGTTTCATAAATAAATATAATATTTCTTTTTATACCTGGAAGCCAGGATCACCAACATATCGTAGAAATGTTCCCATTCTTTGAGAATTCATTAGCGACCACCTCTGGTTTCACCACTTTCTTCACCCATAAAATAATCAGCCAACCAATGCACGTTTTCCGCCGTAAATCTGTACAGGGACTTAAAATTATCTTCAGTAGCTACACGACACGGCTAGAATATTTTTATATTTTAGACTTATACAATAGTATAGGGTATATTGTTTTTGTCACGACGAAAATATGTAACACCTTAAAGGAGGCTCCGGAGGTATAGCAATGTGTATATATAAATGATCAGGGTCACCTCCTGATTCGATTAAGCCATGTCTGTCTGTCTGTCCGTCTGTCTGTCTGTCTGACCGTTCGCACGATAACTTTCGATAGAATTAAGCTTGAGCCTTGAAATTTTGGTCAAATGTTGAAAGTATGATCTAGTTGGTTGGTATTGAAAATGGGCATAATCAGGCCAAAAGAACGCCTACCTTCCCTACATATGCAAAATACTTAAATGTATCTATAACTCCCGAATAAATAAACGTGAAAAACTCTAGCTTTGGTAGATTGCTCGCGAGGGTAATCTTATACTCTCCTGGAAAAATAAAATCGATCAGTTGAAAACTAACGGTAATTTTCTTACAAAGAACCCCGTACTACCCTACTTTTCAGGTTTTTTGTCTATAATTCTTGAACCAATTGATGTAGATATCTGATTTTTGGCATGTAACTCCGAGGTGAGAAGCTGCTTGAGTTGTAGTACATTGGGCATAATCAGATCAAAGGAACGCCTACCTCCCCTACAAATTTAAAAAAATTAAATATTACTTTAATTACGATAACTTTCGACAGAATGATACGAGCAAATTGAAAATTTGGTGGAATGTTGCTAGTAAGACCTACTTAATTGGTATTGAAAATGGGCAATATCCGACCCAAGGAACCCCCACCTCCCCTACAAATGAAACTTCAAATAAGCGATAACTTTTGATAGAATGAAGGCAGCGACTTGAAATTTTGGTCGAATGTTTGAAGTGAGATTGAGTTAGTTGACATTAAAGATGGGCAAGATCCGACCTAAGGAACCCCTACCTCCCCTAGAAATGAAACTTAAATAAGCGATAACTTACGACAAAATAAAGCTAGCGACTTGAAATTGGTCAAATGTTTGTAGTAGGATATAGTTGGCTAATAATGAAAATACGTAAAATCCGACCAACAAAACCCCTACTTCCCCTACAAATGAAACTTCAAATAAGCGATAACTTTCGATAGTGTGAAGCCAGAGACTTGAAATTTTGCTTAAATGTTTGTAGATCTTATTGTTTGGTGGCAATGATGGGCAAGATCCGACCCAGGGAACCCCTACCTCCCCTACAAGTGAAACTTCAAATAAGCAATAACTTTCGATAGAATGAAGCTAGCGACTTGAAAAATTCGACAAATATTTGTGGAATGGGTTAGTTAGTTAATTGATTTTGAGAATGGTCAAGACCCCACTGAATGAGTGTCAACCTCCCCTATGAACTGGACATATAGGAGACCCACTTTTAATGCATATGGTCGTTGCCAATTGGTACTTTTATTATCACCATTAGGTCTGTACAAGTCTAGGGTATATACGCTTCAGACTCGCTTCGGCCTGGTTTTTGTTGGCGAAGCTGTATTATTGCTTAGAAACATCGCCATGGTAAAAACAATAACGCAAACGGCGACACTATCTGTCAATACGTGACACATGCTACATTTGATTTTCGAAGTAGCATTTGCTGTAACTTCGAAAAATGGTTTTTATTCATACGACCCTTGAACTTTTTCGGTAGAGCTTACTTTTGAGTAGTTACTACAAATTTTAGAATTCGCTAGTTTTTATTCATACCAGCCATTGTCCCATTTTCAAGCTGTCAATGTGTATGGTTTGACAGACATATACCCACTCCTGTTGTTATATATACTCAAATATTATTTCCTTCGCCAAGGCCATGCCAAGGCAGTGACTGCACACGACGATGTCCCGGCACGACATGTGTTTACAATTGGAATTGCGCCAGACGGCATTTTAGTCCTCTAAAAACACACTTTCTGGACACTTGCACCAATTTGGTCGAAGCCGCAGCCCCGGGGATCAGTCGCAGAGCACCGTGGAACAGTTCACACTTGACAAAATACATCTTTTGACCGCACGACACACTTTCATCGCGCACGTGTTTGTTTTCCCGGATCACTAGATGAAATTTAACGAACAAAGAAACACTCAACGCGGAAAACGAAAACCAATCACGGAACGTATAAATACCGGGGACTCGCCGCCATCAGTCGCCGACCACTGGATTGTGGATACGATGGCGTCATCAAAGGAAATAATTGCGTCAAAGCCAGCTGAGCGCAGGCCAGTCTATATAGATGGCGTTGGTTCACCGCCATCTTTACTCTCAGGCCGGAGTGTCAAAGTAATGACGTCATGACAAGCAGTGAACCATATGTAAACAAAGTGAAGAACGCGTGCAGTCGACCTCTTGAAATCTGGCGATTTTCGTGCGTAAAAGTGATTTTAGTGTCGCGATTTTAAGTGCAATTGAAAGTAGTGCTTGTCACTGATATTTTAAAGTGAAAAAAACGCAAGGTGCCGCGAACTTCCGACCAAAATGAACTGCTCGAAAGTGCGCGAGACATGAGTGTGGTTATGAAAGTGCGACACGGAAAATTTCGCATTTTTCGTTCATTTTCCGCCAATTTGGCTAGTGTGATTGGTGCAGCACTACCATGGGACGAATCCTTGGACCGGTGAGTTCAGCGGAAACTCCCAGAAGTGTTCCAAAAAGTGAATTCAAAGTGGTTGTCAAATGGCAACATTACAGGTGATTTCTGGCCTTTTCATCGGAATTCAAAGGGTAAGTATACGTTTTTTGTTGTGCTAAAATTTTAGTGGAATTATGCGCCCCAAAATACGGGTCTTGCACGCGTTGTTGACGAGCCAGACGTTAGTTTCACTGCAGCTAACAGGACTAGATGCCTGGCGGTGAAACTTTCGTCCGGTCCGTCAACATCGTCGTCAAAATCCGCATTTTGGTGCGCATCAATCCACTAAAATTTTACCACAACAAAAAACGTATAATTACCCTATGAATTCCGATGAAAAGGCCGGAAATCACCTGTAATGTTGTCATTTGACAATCACTTTGAATTCACTTTTTGGGGCACTTCCGGGAGTTTCCGCTAAACTCGGCGGCCCGAGGATTCGTCCCAGGGCAGTGGTTAACCATTTACACTAGCCGAATTGCCGGAAAATTAACGAAAAATCCGAAATTTCCCGTGTCGCACTTTCCTAACCTCGCACTTTTCAATATACGATTTCACTCGATATTTCCCGGCACTTCACGTTTTTTTCACTTTCACACGGCACTGATAGCCACTTCTTTTATGTACACATGAAATTCCGACACTAAACTTACTTTTACGCACAAATATCGCGAAATTCTACCGGGCGACCGCACGTTATAACACTTGGTTGACTGCTTGTCGTGTTTTTAGTGCTTTGACAATCAGCTGACACTCTGGCCTGAGAGTAAAGATGGCAGTGGTTGGTTCCACCTCTTATCTACTTCCTCTTCCTCTATCACTACGTTTAGACAGCGGGACTATCTACGAGATCTAACTAAATCGATCTAACTCTCGACGATATAAACGTATCGATTTAGTTAGTTTTGGACTTGGCTTATCTCTACTTGGGATGCGGAACTGCACTAAAAAAATTGGGACTATGTCGCTGTCATCGCTAATGTTGACGTTGTTGTCGTATTTTTTGTTCGGCATTTGTTTTGTTTGCAATTTCAGGAAAGCAGTGCGTGATCACGGGCAAGAAAAAGCCTTTTTCTGTCGTAAAATTTATATCCATCAAATTTATCTGTGCTGTCAACGAAGAAAGAAGAAGTACCTCTCCGTATGGTCGGTATAAACATTCCACCAACAAGTGCTAACACTAAAATGATTTAGTTAAATCGACTTTTAGTTCCACGGTCTAAACGTGGCCTATGGTGGTGGCTCCATACACCACCGCCATCTTTAGTCTAGTCTTGAGTAAAAGCGCGTTGACAGATCAAACTACGGTTTGACAAACTGTAATGAAATCTGTGCTGCTGCTTTACAAAAACACCACCGGTACCTTGCACCTGCTTGCAAGCAGCTCAGTTCGGTGAGATGCGGGTCGGGGTCGTATAACTTAAGGTCCGGGACAGATGGTCACACAGCTCATCACTTGTATCAGGTGCTTTAATAGCCCGATCTACGAAAAAGACTACCACAAAAAAAAAAAAAAAAAAGACCGACCCACCCTGGCCCGGATAAGACCAGCCTCTTACCCCCCCCCCCAAATCGGATGGGACAGGGGTGGTCGGAAATAGGTACGACGGCTCCACGTCCCTAGAGGCCCCATTGAGCCCAGACACCCCCTTCAGAAATTCCTAATCACAACACATAATATACATTGATACAATTATTTTATTACAACAAAAAATACATAGATATATTAAATAAATTTTTAAATGGAATTTGAAAAAAATAAAAAAATATTACATTGTATTATTTAATTTTGTCTCTTTTTTTTCTTCTTTTTCAGCTACTTTACGGATTCAAATTAACGATTGCTAATTCCGGTGGCGGCCACTACAGGACAAGCACAATGCACAGCACAATTCCCAATACGTACGCGGTCAAATAAATATTATTTTTTTTTCTTACAAATAATAACTTGATCTTTTGTTAAATTATATTATTTTTTTTACACTAAGGAACATACACTAATTACTACTATTCTACGGACATTCACAAAATACCTCGGTCTAATTTTGTTTTACTTTTCTTTTGGACGGATCTCCAATCCGGACGGCAAGCCTCGTGTCGGGCGCAGTCCTGTTGACGTTTGGTGGCGAAGCCCCGGCACGGGAGGTTTCCTGCCGCACGCACTCTGTCACTTGTTGACGTTCGGTGGCGGAGCCCCGGCACGGGAGGTTTCCTGCCGCACGCACTCTGTCACTTGTGTTGACGTTCGGTGGCGAAGCCCCGGCACGGGAGGTTTCCTGCCGCACGCACTCTGCCTCGTGTTGACGTTCGGTGGCGAAGCCCCGGCACGGGAGGTTTCCTGCCGCACGCACTCTGTCACTTGTTGACGTTCGGTGGCGAAGCCCCGGCACGGGAGGTTTCCTGCCGCACGCACTCTGTCACTTGTTGACGTTCGGTGGCGAAGCCCCGGCACGGGAGGTTTCCTGCCGCACGCACTCTGTCACTTGTTGACGTTCGGTGGCGAAGCCCCGGCACGGGAGGTTTCCTGCCGCACGCACTCTGTCACTTGTTGACGTTCGGTGGCGAAGCCCCGGCACGGGAGGTTTCCTGCCGCACGCACTCTGTCACTTGTTGACGTTCGGTGGCGAAGCCCCGGCACGGGAGGTTTCCTGCCGCACGCACTCTGCCTCGTGTTGACGTTCGGTGGCGGAGCCCCGGCACGGGAGGTTTCCTCAAATGCACACTCGTGGCGGCGCACAACAGAAAAACCTAAAACCAGTAAAGGATTAGCAGCATCATCCCGAAACTACCCCGTATATATTTATTTTTAATGATTGCAACTTACTTGCTGATTCCGAGAAGCGTTGTGCTATTTTCGTCCTCGCGTAGAGAGTACCTATATAGAGACGTCCGTCTCTTTAGAAATCTGTCAGCAGAAGAGCCCATTTGGACGAAAGAATTTCCCTCTGAGACCCTCTACCGGGAAAATCCCAAAGCTCAGTCGCGAGGGAAATTGTTGGGAATTTCCCTTGTAACTTGGCCACCGCCACCTGTCGGATATTAGCCTGTGGGTGTATCCGTTTTCAAATTTGGAGAACTGTCACAACCCAATGAATCCAGTTCTTCAATTTGAAAACAGACAAGATACCTACAGGCCGTATCATCATTTGCCAAGAAATATGTCAACCTGACACGAGTTATTACAGGGCAGCAACTTTTGCGAGGTTGCACGAACCAAAAGATGCTGAAGTTCAACGACGAATGTCCTTAGCATGATACGTACCTATCACCTTACCCGACAGGTCGGATAATAGGTAACATGAGTTCCCAATTTTTTTTTCCACTCTCGCAGGCAGGAATTTATGATCCAATTTGGCATTAAAATGCTCTGTCACTTTGCTTTGTCGAAAATTTCGTCTATAGACTATATCGCCCTGTTTATAAACAACAGGCTGGGCTCTTAAATTGTAGCTCGCGGTGTTAATGTCGTACGCTCGACGAATGTTTTCTTGGATTTTCGCTCGGACTAATTCTTTTCTTTCTGTTTCGGTACTTGCTGTTGGCTCGTTAAGGAGATCTAAGTTTCTAAGCAGGGAATAAGTTTGCCCATGTAACACCATGTTCTGACCAAACACTGCAAAGTACGGCGAGAAACCAGTGGAAGTATGGGTTGCCGATCGCAACGCGCTATTGATGGATGACAATCGCCCATCCCAATCCTTTTGATCTGGGTCGACGTAACTGCGGATGGCAGCCACTAATGTCCGATTTACTCGTTCGGAGGCATTAGCCTGGGGAGAATATAGCGCAGTTAGTATGTGACTGACTCCATACTTTTCAAGGAGACTTTTAAATAGAGCAGATTTAAATTGGACGCCGTTGTCTGATATTATTGACTCTGGGACTCCAAAGGTGTGAAAGACTCTCTTTTCGAGAAAGTTGACTAAATTGGCTGCCGACATCTTACGGATAGGTTCCAGAAAAGTAAATTTAGATAGGTGATCCAGAACGACAATAATACCGATGTTTCCTAAACGTGACCGAGGGAAAGGTCCAACGAAGTCCACATATAAGCGCTGGAATATGCGGTCGGGGACTGTCAGTTTACCCATAGGGGGTCGTAGGACTTGGTGTGGGGCTTTTGCACCCTTGCACTTAACACACGCATTAACAAAATTTTTGACATCTGTAGTCATTCTGGGCCAGAAGTAAAACATTTTTAGCCGTCTCAATGTTTTCCCAATTCCACCATGGGCGCATAGGGGATGTTCATGCGCGCGTGTTAACAAGGCCGAAGTTAACTCATGTGGAACCCACAATTTCCACGAGCTCTCCTCTTGAGTTTCGTCACCGGTCGCATATTCCGAACGCCGATATATGAAGCCGTCAATGAGTTTTAAGTCAGGGAGCAGAGATTGCTTCTGGGCGATCTTCTTTATTAAGGCAAGATAGGATTCGGATTTAAAATGGACAGAATTCAAGTCCACTTCCATAGTTGAGTCGTACACGTCAACTGATTCTATGGCGTCGGCGGAGTGCACACGCGACAATGTGTCAGGGACAACATGTTGGTTACCCTTGCGGTGCTTGATCTTAAACGTGAAGCCCTGGAGTTTCAGAGCCCACCTGGCGAGTCTCCCATTCAAATCGGCCTGTGACATCAGCCATTTCAACGAGGCGTGATCCGTGACAACTTCGAACTCGTGGCCTTCGACGTAGGCACGAAATTTCTTTATTGCCAACACCGCCGCCAGACACTCCTGTTCAGAAACCGTGTAATTGCGCTGGGCCTGGTTCAATTTTTTCGACATGTAAGCGACCGGGGCCTCGGCACCATCTTCTGTCGTTTGCACCAACACTGCACCAATACCGGATTGGCTGGCATCGCAGTGGATTGCAAACGGTCGTTTTAAATCAGGACTTTGTAGAACGGGCGCGGAAGTTAGACTTTCCTTTAAAGCATTGAAAGCTTTGAGCCCATCGTCAGTCCAGGCAAATACCCGTTTTCTGGACAACATGTCTGTCAGCGGGGCTGACAATGTTGCGAAGTTGCTCACGAATCGGCGGTACCAACCGCACATGCCTAAAAATCGCCGGAGTTGTTTGATGGACTTGGGCACCGGAAACTCGGCAATTCCCTGCACTTTATCGGGGTCTGTGCGAATGGTCCCATTCCCAATCAAATGTCCAAGGTAACGTACCTCTTTCATAAGGAACTTACTTTTTTCGACATTGATTGTGAGTCCAGCATTTCTTATGCATAGGGCAACTTCTTGCAGTAAGAGGAGATGGTCAGCAAACGTTTCTGTTATCAGTAACAAATCGTCCAAATAGACGAACACCTGGTGTCGTAGGTGTGCCGGGATCACCCGATCCATCAGTCGCTGCATTGTTTGAGGCGCGTTGCACAGTCCGAACGGCATGGTAACGAACTGATACAACGGCCTCCCCGGTACAGTAAAGGCTGTCTTATCCCTTGAACACTCATCGAGAGGAATTTGCCAGAAGGCGTCTTTTAGGTCTAGGCTCGTTATCCATTGGGCCTTGGGAAGTCGACCTAGTATTCCCTCAATGAGTGGTAAGGGATAAGCGTCCTTTACTGTGACTGAGTTAACTTTTCGGGCGTCCAGACAGAGTCGAACTTTTCCTGGTTTCACCACCAGCGTCACTGGTGATGACCAGGGGCTTTGTGACTCCTCGATTACCCCCAAAGCCAGCATCCGGTCAATTTCTGCGTAAAGTGGTTTTTCGACTGCCGGCGAAACCGCGAAATGGCGTTGTTTGATGGGTTTGTTATCACCAACATCAATAACATGTTTGACCATATTGGTTCGACCGAGGTCTTCTACAGAAAAAGAAGGAAACATAGCAATGGTGGCTTGGAGTTTGACTTGCTCCGTAGGTTTTAAGAGATGTTGCTTTGTATTTGAAGAGAGAAGTGAAGGGGAAGCTGAACTCAAGGAGGAGATAAATAGATCCGTCGCCAGATCAAAGAGACGCACAAAATCTACTCCCAGATATAAATTTTGTGATAGTGAGGGAATTATCAGGAAAGTCATGGAGTGTGTTCGTCCCTTAAAAGTGACATTAGCAGACACCCTTCCAACGGCCGACTGTGAGGTTCCATCTGCCGTTTTGACAGACACGGGAAAGCGTTCCCACGGGAACTTATTTTCTCCCGAAACTTTCTCCCCGAGCAGTAAAACTTCCGCGTAAGGTCTGATATCACGACTCTCTGCACCGGAACAAATTGCCGAACAATAGAGTCTACGGTTTTGTCTGACTTTGTTCCAAAACCTTCGCAGACGCAGAGTAGAACGTGTAGGCGGCCTGGATGGCGGTGAGTTTTCAAAGATTCGGCGCCGAGCTTCATGATAAGCTTGCCACCTCACATGTAGGGGAAGGAAGCTATGGTGAACAGACTCATGGCCGCGCGGAGACTCTGAAAGGGTCTTAGGGGATGAAGGAGTTAGTGCTTCTGAGTCGGGGGGCGCGCTGGAAGATTCGCCCCCGTCTCCTTCGAGTTTTTTGGGTTTTTCTTGCACTTGTCACAATTCGGTTTGTAAGTGTCGGGAGCACCGCAGCCAAAACAAAAGACTGTAAAAGGAGCCAGACAGTCTTCAAAACGATGACCACTTTCGCGACAATTCCAACATATTGTAGTGTTGGTACGGCTAATCGCCTCCACTGCATCCGGAGCAATACTCAAAGAAGGATCCATACTTGACAACTCGGAAATATTTCTTCTGACAAAAGGCATTCGGTTTTGTGAACTAGCGTGGGTCTCTGCTTCTAAGTTTTCGGCACTATAAACCAGATGACGAAGCTGGCGAACGGAGTGTATGGGGAGATATACCAGTCCACGGCGAAGCTCTAATCGGAGATTTCTTTTGAGGATCTCAACCAATTCCCATTCGGGAAGAGGTCGAGCAAGTCGATCGACCAACTCCATCACACTTTCGTGGTACGAGTCAAAACTTTCGGAACGACCCTGTTTTCTACCTCGGATCAACTCCAAGAGGTCGTAATCCGACAACCTTTCCTGGAACTGCTCGCACAGTGCTTCGCAGAAAGAACTCCACTCTACCTGGCCTGCCAAGCGGTGAAAGCGCCAGTACCAATTAGCGGCTTTGCCTGTGAGCAGGACATGCAAGTGCCTGGTAACCAATTCGAGGTCCCCGTTTAAGGTGAAAGATGCCAGGGTTCGAATTTGGTACAGAAATTTAGCTACGGGCATACTGGGATCTTCTCCACTGAAACGGAGGTTCCAACCAGCAATTATTTTACTCCCGCGATCGTCTGGATAGCGGTTAGCGGCCGAATAACGAGGGTGACGAGGGCCCATATCTTGATCGGCCCAGGCCTCTCGTCGATCTGGGTAATTAGGTGCAAGACGATAATGATCACCGTTACTCTCTACGAATTCGTTTTGGAATGTTTCCGAACGAGCTTGTCTTCGCGTTTCTTCTGCCCGATATTGCGGCGGAATATAATTTTGCGGAGGTGGATTTAGTCGGTTACCGCGGGGACGGTAGTTGGCGGGTGGTTGACCAGTCGAAGATGTTCGTTCTTGACTAAAACCAGTGCTTAGGCTGTCTGAAGGCAAAGGAGGAACGGAAGAATGGGGTCGGCTAATAACTGCAGGCAACGCAGCTAACTGTTGGGTTATAGCTTCCGCAACCAACGTATGGATTTGTGTACGCAAATTTTCCAAAGAAAGGGGATCGGAGGACACCAAGGTAGGGGCAGAAGGAACAGGTAACTTGTCCCTGTTCAAAAGCGGAGGCGCTCTCGGAGGCGATGTAAAAGACTTTTCTCTAGTTTGAGACCTAGTCACAGGTCTCGGTTTGGGCACAGCGCCTAGGTTGGCCAGAGTATTCGCCCCTCGTCTCCCCACGTGATCATCCTTTTCAATAATAAACGGATCTAAGCTTTCTGGTTGGACCGAACGTCGGCATAATGGACAGGAGGAGTTTTTTACTAACCAGTTGTTCAGACAGTCCTTATGAAAAGCGTGTGCGCAAATTGTCAGCACCGCGTGGTCTCCTAACCGAAAATCCGAGCTACATATGGCACAACGCGTAGGATCATCCTCTACCATGACGGTCAGATCCTCAGTACTGCGTCTTACCGCCATAGTCGACCAAACAGGGGTAATGTTATGATGACAAATGAAAGAACAAAAAATACGGACGTCAGTTTGCGATTTAAAGTTACTGACAATCACAAGTAGAGCTACAACAAAACAAATAATAACTACGCACGTATAATATTATAAATACTCTAATATACAAGTTGAATCAATAAACCAAGGAATTAATTAGGGGTGTCTTTGCATACCATGGGGGAGCTACTAGGGTCTTGGTAAACAGTCTTGAGAAAAAAAAAAATATATACGACTGAAAAGTATAAGCCACTTAAGATTTCTTCGTCGCGCGAAAAGGGTTAGAAGAGGGCGAGTACACCGCCCAAATTCTACAATTCCTCAGATCTTACTAGAAAGAAATCCAGCTACTTAACTATGCGTATAGGTATAAGCCGACATTATGAGACATTCAAAACAAAAAGGCAAGGAGGAACTTGGAACACACTCTCGGTCAGCACAAGGAAATGATTCCCAAGTACCGCATTCACGAGCGGTTTGTCCAGCTTCCGTTGCGTGGTCTCAAACCACTAAAGGACAACACAAAAGAATGTCTCAATCGGAGTTGAGAAAGAAAACAAAATGCTGGGGGAACTTGTGTGAAGGGCTTGGTGTCAGACTCCAAGCAAAGAAGTCTGGTATTCGGACCAAGTACCCGTAACACACGTCGATGGGACTTAACGAGTGGGTTAAACTCTCGGGCCCCACGTTGGGCGCCATTTATGTAACAAAATCTGTGCTGCTGCTTTACAAAAACACCACCGGTACCTTGCACTTGCTTGCAAGCAGCTCAGTTCGGTGAGATGCGGGTCGGGGTCGTATAACTTAAGGTCCGGGACAGATGGTCACACAGCTCATCACTTGTATCAGGTGCTTTAATAGCCCGATCTACGAAAAAGACTACCACAAAAAAAAAAAAAAAAAAGACCGACCCACCCTGGCCCGGATAAGACCAGCCTCTTACCCCCCCCCCCCCCCAATCGGATGGGACAGGGGTGGTCGGAAATAGGTACGACGGCTCCACGTCCCTAGAGGCCCCATTGAGCCCAGACACCCCCTTCAGAAATTCCTAATCACAACACATAATATACATTGATACAATTATTTTATTACAACAAAAAATACATAGATATATTAAATAAATTTTTAAATGGAATTTGAAAAAAATAAAAAAATATTACATTGTATTATTTAATTTTGTCTCTTTTTTTTTCTTCTTTTTCAGCTACTTTACGGATTCAAATTAACGATTGCTACTTCCGGTGGCGGCCACTACAGGACAAGCACAATGCACAGCACAATTCCCAATACGTACGCGGTCAAATAAATATTATTTTTTTTCTTACAAATAATAACTTGATCTTTTGTTAAATTATATTATTTTTTTTACACTAAGGAACATACACTAATTACTACTATTCTACGGACATTCACAAAATACCTCGGTCTAATTTTGTTTTACTTTTCTTTTGGACGGATCTCCAATCCGGACGGCAAGCCTCGTGTCGGGCGCAGTCCTGTTGACGTTTGGTGGCGAAGCCCCGGCACGGGAGGTTTCCTGCCGCACGCACTCTGTCACTTGTTGACGTTCGGTGGCGGAGCCCCGGCACGGGAGGTTTCCTGCCGCACGCACTCTGTCACTTGTGTTGACGTTCGGTGGCGAAGCCCCGGCACGGGAGGTTTCCTGCCGCACGCACTCTGCCTCGTGTTGACGTTCGGTGGCGAAGCCCCGGCACGGGAGGTTTCCTGCCGCACGCACTCTGTCACTTGTTGACGTTCGGTGGCGAAGCCCCGGCACGGGAGGTTTCCTGCCGCACGCACTCTGTCACTTGTTGACGTTCGGTGGCGAAGCCCCGGCACGGGAGGTTTCCTGCCGCACGCACTCTGTCACTTGTTGACGTTCGGTGGCGAAGCCCCGGCACGGGAGGTTTCCTGCCGCACGCACTCTGCCTCGTGTTGACGTTCGGTGGCGGAGCCCCGGCACGGGAGGTTTCCTCAAATGCACACTCGTGGCGGCGCACAACAGAAAAACCTTAAACCAGTAAAGGATTAGCAGCATCATCCCGAAACTACCCCGTATATATTTATTTTTAATGATTGCAACTTACTTGCTGATTCCGAGAAGCGTTGTGCTATTTTCGTCCTCGCGTAGAGAGTACCTATATAGAGACGTCCGTCTCTTTAGAAATCTGTCAGCAGAAGAGCCCATTTGGACGAAAGAATTTCCCTCTGAGACCCTCTACCGGGAAAATCCCAAAGCTCAGTCGCGAGGGAAATTGTTGGGAATTTCCCTTGCAAAGGGCGGCAGTTCGACAAAATTTTTGAATACAATTTCAGTGATTTTCACACATACTATGAAAGATGCTGCACACCAACAAAGATCTAAAAGGCATAGGCAACTTTTCTGTATTGGGGGCATTGATTTGGCGCGTAAATTTGAATTAAATTGTCGGCAAAAAATTTACTTTTATGTATTCAATGTTCTTTCAATGTGCAAATGCGAATTATTTCAGTGTTAATTGGAATTTTATGTGACACTTGGTTTCATTCTGCACACCAACTTGGTATGCATCTGTAGCTTAGCTCGGGAGGGAATTTGAGAATAAAAAAATATTTGGTCCAGTTGCGGGCTTGAAACGTAGAAGACCGCAAAAAAATGCCCGGTGCGTTACCGAGCTAAGCTGTAGCATACTAAGTTGGTGTGCAAAATGAAACCAAGTGTCACAAAAAATTCCGGCAAAAATGTATTTATCCAAAATGCAGCCCGACGTCGGGCTGTCGCGCTACAATGATGATGATGATGAAAGCAGCCATAAATCATTCCTGTGACAAAGGTATACGAGTATTTATAGTAGGGGGATTCATGCTTACGTCGTATTTGTCGTAAAGTTGTAAACTTCTGTCATTTTACTATGGAGATGACAGAAGTTTACGACAAATACGACATATGTATACGACAGGGAGTGTGAATCCCCCTTGTATATTTGGAGTATTTTCATCGTGGCTACATTGACTAGTATTTTTTTTTATGGATTTTAATAAAAGTCCATGACAGATTACATTCGGGTCCGCGTCCAAATGGACGCATGGTGAGACGACTTTATGTTGTGCAAAATACCGCATTCTTATATTACGATTACACTATCTCCAGATTACTTCATCTGCGCCGGCTGATTTAATCTGGAACTGTCAAATACATACAATTTTAAACTCACCACACCCAGATTAAGCAGCAGATGAAGTAATCTGGGGATAGTGTAAACGTAATATTACCAATGCAAAATTGATAGTTTTGGGTTTGATTTAATATGACCTTTCAAACTAAGTATTAAATTTAGTCCGGTCCCCGCTGTCATAAAAAATTGAATACTTAGAACTTCAGTCAACTCGATCATATTCAGAGCTTC
Organism: Chloromyia formosa; assembly: GCA_964017055.1. Taxonomy (NCBI): domain Eukaryota; kingdom Metazoa; phylum Arthropoda; class Insecta; order Diptera; family Stratiomyidae; genus Chloromyia; species Chloromyia formosa. Next base: position 52,795,789 of record OZ024816.1, on the reverse strand, counting down.
CAAAGCACCTGACGAGAAGAAATTATATTACGTCTACACTATAGCCAGATTGCTTCACCTGCGGCTTAATCTGGGTGTTGTGAATTGAAAATCGTATGGATTTGACAGTTTCAGATTCATTTCAGCTGGCACAGATGAAATAATGTAGGTGTAGTGTGAACATATAATAATATAACCCAAATGATTTACATACAAAATGTTTTGAAGATATTGACTGAAATTTTATTGCAATGAAAATTACATGCATTTAGTACCACCTGCATCTAAGGCCCGACGTCGGGCTGTCGCGCCGCGATGATGATGAGTACAAATGCACATACATGCTACTACCATTTGCTCCGATGCTGATTTGATGAACGATGCTATCAATGATTCTGCATTTTGCATATCATCATCATCGTGGCGCAACAGTCCGACGTCGGGCTTTGGCTGCCTAGATCGTGGTCCTCCAATTATCTCGGTCACGTGACCGCATCCTCCAATCTTAAAAGCACAGTAGTTGCTCGGCGTCAGCATATACTGAACTCTCCCAATGAGTTCTCGATCTTCCTGGCAGACTCGCTCCGTCGACGCGCCGTCCGTTCGTTACTTGTTTAGGCATGCGAACATCGTTCATTCGTTGTACATGTAATGCCCATTGAAGACGTTGTAGTATCACGATTTTGGAAACTTCCAGCTCATTGTAGCGTTCATACAACTCATGGTTGTACCGGATGCGCCAGCCATCTCGGTCGTAAACTGCTCCGAAAATTTGCCGAAGGACTTTCCGTTCGAACGTGTTTTCGATTTTAGAACGGCAGAAACCTAGAATATACAATAAATTAGAAAAAAACATGATTACTTTTATTTAATTGTGAGTGAATTAGTACTTACCGTCATTTAAATTACGTTTACACTATCCCCAGATTACTTCATCTGCAGCGTAATCTGGGTGTGGTGAGTTTAAAATTGTATGTATATGACAATTGCAGATGAAGTCAGCCGGCGCAGATGAAGTAATCTGAGGATAGTGTAAACGTAATATTACCTACTGTTTTTGCGTATTTCCAAACTCCTTCAATTAAAATTGTTTAACCACAAAGACCTTGTGGTACTATCTTGCGGAAAACTGTAAATATATAATGTACATTAAAAATTTAATTTCAATATCAAATTTACCAGCCCCCCTAAAAAAATATTTTAGACTACACCAATGGCACATAACAAAAGCCAAAAGTCATTTGGATGACAAAAGTCAAGTTGGCGATTCTTGTTTGCTTACACTTCACCGAATTCGTAAAAAATGCAAATTTTAAATGAACACCGTGAAAATTACCAGTTGATTTTAAGGAGACTTCATCACAAATCATGTAAATATATACTTACATGTGCAACGATACGCAATTTGGACGTAAATACGTGGTGTTTTCGCGACCCGGTACAACGCACTTCATTATTAGTTTTATAAAAGTTCACGGCAATGACACGCACTAATTATCGGCACAATCACTTTTAAATTCGTTTGGAATGGAGTAATTAATGCCAAATCGGCTAAACACAAGGCGAGAGCACTGGTATTTAGTCGCGAAACTGACGATACGACAAAAACTTTCGATTAGGTGGCTTTGGAATGACGTTTCTGTCCAAAGTGACCCAATCGTCCAATGACGTTTGTGTCCAAACTGACACAATCGTTCTACAAACTCAAAGAGGGGGAGAGTGACGGGATTACACTTATGTTTCAAACACGTATGGGCTCTGTGTGAAAACCCCCGTTCCATATTATCTTCTAGTTCTTTGTTCCCTTGTAACTTGGCCACCGCCACCTGTCGGATATTAGCCTGTGGGTGTATCCGTTTTCAAATTTGGAGAACTGTCACAACCCAATGAATCCAGTTCTTCAATTTGAAAACAGACAAGATACCTACAGGCCGTATCATCATTTGCCAAGAAATATGTGAACCTGACACGAGTTATTACAAAACCACCTACTTGAACGTGTCAACCCCTTTTCAAACTGGTTTGATGTCTTGTGCTTCTGTCAAACCGTAGTTGGACGGTGCTCAACTTTTCATCAAATGCTAATTTGTCAAATAGTAGTTTGATCATGTCAACGCGCTCTAAAGATGGCAGTGCGTCAACGCCATCTATATAGACAGGCCTGCGCTCAGCTGGTTTTGACGCAATTATTTCCTTTGATGACGCCATCAGTATCAACAATTCTGTGGTCGGCGACTGATGGCGGCGAGTCCCCGGTATTTGTGCGTTCCGTGATTAGTTTTCGTTTTCCGCGTTCAGTGTTTATTTGTTAGTTAAATTTCGTCTAGTGATCCGGGAAAACAAAGACGTGCGCGATGAAAGTGTGTTGTGCCTTCAAAAGATGTATTTTGTCAAGTGTGAACTGTTCCACGATGCTCTGCGACTGATCCCCAGGGCTGCGGCTTCGACCAAATTGGTGGAAGTGTCCAGAAAGTGTGTTTTTAGAGGACTAAAATGCCGTCTGGCGCAATTCCAATTGTAAACACATGTCGTGCCGGGAACATCGTCGTGTGCAGTCACTGCCTTGGCATGGCCTTGGCGAAGGAAATAATGACGTAACGATCAGCTGAGCGCAGGCCTGTCTATCTAGATGGTGTTGAGCAAAGAACTAGAAGATAATATGGAACGGGGGTTTTCACACAGAGCCCATACGTGTTTGAAACATAAGTGTAATCCCGTCACTCTCCCCCTCTTTGAGTTTGTAGAACGATTGTGTCAGTTTGGACACAAACGTCATTGGACGATTGTGTCACTTTGGACAGAAACGTCATTCCAAAGCCATCTGATCGAAAGTTTTTGTCGTATCGTCAGTTTCGCGACTAAATACCAGTGCTCTCGCCTTGTGTTTAGCCGATTTGGCATTAATTACTCGATTACAAACGAATTTAAAAGTGATTGTGCCGATAATTAGCGCGTGTCATTGCCGTGAACTTTTATAAAACTAATAATAAAGTGCGTTGTACCGGGTCGCGAAAACACCACGTATTTACGTCCAAATTGCGTATCGTTTCACATGTAAGTATATATTTATATGATTTGTGATGAAGTCTCCTTAAAATCAACTGGTAATTTTCACGGTGTTCATTTAAAATTTGCATTTTTTTACGAATTCGGTGCAGTGTAAGCAAACAAGAATCGCCGACTTGACTTTTGTCATCCAAATGACTTTTGTCTTTTGTTATGCGCCATTGGCGTAGTCTAAAATATTTTTTTAGGGGGGCTGGTAAATTTGATATTGAAATTAAATTTTTAATGTACATTATATATTTACAGTTTTCCGCAAGATAGTACCACAAGGTCGTTGTGGTTAAACAATTTTAATTGAAGGAGTTTGAAAATACGCAAAAACAGTCGTTAAAGACGGTAAGTACTAATTCATTCACAATTAAAAGTGATCATATTTTTTTCTAATTTATTGTATATTCTAGGTTTCTGCCATTCTAAAATCGAAAAGACGTTCGAACGGAAAGTCCTTCGGCAAATTTTCGAAGCAGTTTACGACCGAGATGGATGGCGCATCCGGTACAACCATGAGTTGTATGAACGCCACGATGAGTTGGAAGTTTCCAAAATCGTCAAACTACAACGTCTTCAATGGCCATTACATGTACAACGAATGAACGATGTTCGCATGCCTAAACAAGTAACGGACGGCGGGTCGACGGAGCGAGTCTGCCAGGAACATCGAGAGCTCATTGGGAGATCTCAGTATATGCTGACGCCGAGCAACTACTGGGCTTTTAAGATGGGAGGATGCGGTCACGTGACCGAGATAATTGGAGGACAACGATCTAGGCGGCCAGAGCCCGACGTCGGACTGTTGCGCCACGATGATGATGATATGCAAAATGCAGAATCATTGATAACATCGTTCATCAAATCAGCATCGGAGCAAATGGTAGTAGCATGTATGTGCATTTGTACTCATCATCATCGCGGCGCGACAGCCCGACGTCGGGCTTTAGGCTGCGCGCAAGTTGGCACACGTTCGCGTGTCGCGTTCACGTGTTTTATGTCAAACGGTTTGAGTCTATGGTTTTCAACCAAAGATGCGAATCTGTCAATTTGATAGATGCTCGGCTGTTGTCGTATCACCAAATTGGATTCATTATTGTGTATTAATTCCAATAATTTAGTATGAAATGTGTATTTATGCACATCCTACTACTCCCCAGTCGTTTGTTTTGCCACTCAATTCTTACCTATTTATCCATTTTAAAGCACAATAATGAACTCAATTTGTTGATACGACAATAGCCGAGCATTTGTCATATTGACAGATTCGCGTCTTTGGTTGGAAATCATAGACTCAAACCGTTTGACATAAAACACGTGAACGCGACACGCGAACGTGAGCCAACATGCGCGCAGCCTTAGATGCAGGTGGTGGTGAATTTGTACTAAATACATGGAATTTTCATTGTAATAAAATGTCAGTCAATATCTTCAAAACAGTGTGTGTGTAAATCATTTGGGTTATATTATTATACGTTCACACTACACCTACATTATTTCATCCGTGCCAGCTGAAATGAATCTGAAACTGTCAAATCCATACGATTTTCAATTCACAACACCCAGATTAAGCCGCTGGTGAAGCAATCTGCCTATAGTGTAGACGTAATATAATTTCTTCTCATCAGGTGCTTTGGAAGCTCAGAATATGATCGAGTTGACTGAAGTTCTAAGTATTCAATTTTTCGCATTAGTCCTCAATCTACCCTTTTTAAGACAGCGGGGATTTCTCGGACCGGACTAAATTTAATACTTAGTTTGAAAGGTCAATCCATATTAAATCAAGCCCAAAACTATCAATTTTGCATTAGTAAGAATGCGGTATTTTGCACGATATAAAGTCGTCTCACCATGCGTCCATTTGGACCCGGACCAGAATGTAATCTGTCATGGACTTTTGTTAAAATCCATAAAAAAAATACTAGTCAAAGTAGCCACGATGAAAATACTCCAAATATACAAGGGGGATTCACGCTCCCTGTCGTATATGTCGCATTTGTCGTAAACTTCTGTCATCTCCATAGTAAAATGACAGAAGTTTACAACTTTACGACAAATACGACGTTTACGACGTGAGCATGAATCCCCCTACTATAAATATGCCTTTGTCACTGGAATGATTTATGGTTGCTATCATCATCATCATTGCAGCGCGACAGCCCGACGACGGGCCTTGGCCCCCTGCATTTTGGATAAATACATTTTTGCCGGAATTTTTTGTGACACTTGGTTTCATTTTGCACGCCAACTTAGTATGCTACAGCTTAGCTCGGTAACGCACCGGGCATTTTTTTGCGGTCTTCTACGTTTCAAGCCCCGCAACTGGACCAAATATTTTTTTATTCTCAAATTCTCTCCCGAGCTAAGCTACAGATGCATACGAATTTGTTGTGCAGAATGAAACCAAGTGTCACAAAAATTCCAATTAACACTGAAATAATTCGCATTTGCACATTGCAAGAACATTGAATACATAAAATTAAAATTTTTTCCGATAATTTAATTCAAATTTACGCGCCAAATCAATGCCCCCAATACAGAAAAGTTGCCTACGGCTTTTAGATCTTTGTTGGTGTGCAGCATCTTTCATAGTATGTGTGAAAATCACTGAAAATGTATTCAAAAATTTTGTCGAACAGCCGCCCTTTGGTGTTGAGTGCATCCACCGCCATCTTTATCCTCAGGCCGGAGTGTCAAAGTAATGACGTCATGACAAGCAGTGAACCATATGTAAACAAAGTGAAAAACGCGTGCAGTCGACCTCTTGAAATCTGATGATTTTCGTGCGTAAAAGAGATTTTAGTGTCGCGATTTGAAGTGCAATTGAAAGTAGTGCTTGTCACTGATATTTAGAAGTGAAAAAAACGCAAGGTGCCGCGAACTTCCGAACAAAATGAACTGCTCGAAAGTGCGCGAGACATGAGTGTGGTTTTGAAAGTGCGACACGGACAATTTCGCATTTTTCGTTAATTTCCCGGTAATTTGGCTAGTGTGAATGGTACAGCACTACTCTGGGACGAATCCTTGGGCCGGTGAGTTCAGCGGAAACTCCCGAAAGTGCCCCAAAAAGTGAATTCAAAGTGGTTGTCAAATGACAACATTACAGGTGATTTCCGGCCTTTTCATCGGAATTCATAGGGTAATTATACGTTTTTTGTTGTGCAAAAATTTTAGTGAATTGATGCGCCCCAAAATACGGGTTTTAAACGCGTTGTTGACGAGCCAGACGAAAGTTTCACGGCAGCTGACAGGACTAGATGCCTAGCAGTGAAACTTTCGTCCGGTTCGACAACATCGTGGTCAAAATCCACACTTTGGGGCGCATCAATCCACTTAAATTCTACCACAACAAAAAACGCATACTTACCCTATGAATTCCGATGAAAAGGCCGGAAAACAGCTGTATTGTTGTCATTTGACAACCACTTTGAATTCACTTTTCGGGGCACTTCCGGGAGTTTCCGCTGAACTCACCGGCCCAAGGATTCGTCCCAGAGTAGTGCTGTACCATTCACACTAGCCAAATTACCGTGAAATTAACGAAAAATGCGAAATTTTTCGTGTCGCACTTTCATAACCACACTCATGTCTCGCGCACTTTCGAGCAGTCATTTTGTTCGGAAGTTCGCGGCACCTTGCGTTGTTTTCACTTCCAAATATCAGTGACAAGCACTACTTTCAATTGCACTTAAAATCGCGACACTAAAATCACTTTTACGCACGAAAATCACCAGATTTCAAGAGGTCGACTGCACGCGTTTTTCACTTTGTTTACATATGGTTCACTGCTTGTCATGACGTCATTACTTTGACACTCCGGCCTGAGGATAAAGAACTGAATTGAACTGAACTGAATTTTTATTGAGCGGATAATATATGTGTACATATTAGACTTATGATCTATTACAAATGTTGTGCTATGAATCTTAATTAATGGTGACTAGTTAAATTATGTCACTCTGACATTTTTTTGACAGCTCCACCTATCAGTGGGACATACAATTATTTCAGTTACGTAAAATGTTAAGATTCCTCAATGCTCACCTGAGGATTAAATTCTTTAAAAGAGATGGACAAACTTATAACTAACTTATGACTAGGGAACAAAATGCATATTCATTCAATTAGAAAACGACGAACAACATAACTTTTCGTTATTATATTGCGAGAGAATATTGTAAGCATCTTTTACAGTACATATTTATATAAATTCAATGTAGAGGCGTTACGATTCATTTCGTTATTATAAAGCGATTAGAACATAAATGATGACACTATTCAGATAATGATTTATTACAAAATTTAAGTGTGGAAATTAAAAACTTATATCTCTATATGTATAATGCAATGTAATTACAAGTACAAGAATGAAACGGTGTCCAATATACTGTAATTTTGTATAATACTGTATGTTAAAATATCAATTTAACCCCTACGGACTCGGTCCGATTTTTTAGAGTAAAATTTCGACAGAAATTTCGGACTGTCACCGAAATCAAACATATCCGGAAACTTTGAAAAGATTAAAGAAAGACCTGTAACTAGGGAGTTGTTAGCCGGTATCATTTGACTACGCTCCGAAATTATTTTTATAATAGGGTTGCAATGGTTGATCCAATTATCCGTTCTTTTGGCCGCTAGTAATGTCATGTACTGTAATAGTGGAATTATTTTTGTTTTTTTATAAAGTATCGAATTTTTAAAATATCTCTTGTCAGGTCGACGATAGAGAGAGGTACAGGCACGAAGTATTTTCCGTTCAAATATTTGCAATTCATTACCCACGCAGGGTGAGATAGTTGCCCAAATTGGGAAACAATAAGAAACAATGGGTCGTAGAAGCGTTTTATAAAGTAATGTTTTAGTACGAGGGAGAATAGCTTTCCGTGGCATGATTTTATTTAAGGCAAACCTAGCTTTTTTTGCTTTCGCTAACTGTATTCTTCCATGTACGTTAAATTTCATATCGTATTTAAACGAGATTCCCAAATATTTAATAGATTCTTTACGAGGTACAGGGACGCCGTTGACTTTGACGATTATAGATTTGCTTTCTGGTACTGTTCCTTTTTTACAACTGCGACCCGTGTTTCTGAAACAGATAAGTTCAGATTTACTGGGGTTAACTCTGAGGGCCCATTTTTCAAGGTAATTTGTGCAACGGTTGATTAGGGATTGAAGCATGTCTGCTGCTTTGAGTGGGCTGGGGTCACTTGCAAAAATGATAGTATCATCAGCATACATTAAAGCTCCAGATACCGCAGGCAGCTGACAGGAAGAGGATGCAGGCATGTAACCTACAGGAAAGTCATACACATATAAGTTGAATAGGAGTGGACCCCAAATTGATCCCTGAGGCACCCCCGACCTAACTTCCTGTGGGTTGGAGCATAAATTGTTGATTTTAACTACAAATTTTCGATTTGACAAAAAGTTTATAATCATCCTCAAAATCGGAATAGGACAGGAGAGGTCGATAAGCTTGAAGATTAAACCTGTGTGCCATACGGAATCAAAGGCTTTAGTAAGGTCCAAAGAACATGCAACTGTACATTTTTGTTGACGAAGATTGGAAAAAACGTGTTCTTGTAAAGTGGCAACAGCATGTTCAGTGGAGTGATGACGTTTGAAACCAAATTGGTTGTGAGGAATAAGCGCTTCGCAGAATGGATTAAGTAAGCGTAATAAAATGCGCTCAAGCAGTTTGCCAAAATTTGACAGCAAGGAAATTGGCCTAAGCTCATTAAGTTCTCCCTTGCAACCTTTTTTAGGGGCAGGAAAAATTGATGCTACTTTCCAATTATTTGGAAAGTATCCATTATTTATGCAGTGATTATAGATAATGGCTAAATGCTTGCTAATGCATTTGGACGATTTTTTAATTATAAAATTTGAGATCGAGTCGAGTCCAGATGACTTTTTCGTATTTAATGTATCAATGGTACTCTCTATTTCACCTGGAGAGGTGAAGGAATCGGAAAATTGAGGGCAATTTGGGTTAAGAGCTGTATTAGTGGTAGTAAACGAAGTGAGAAATGATCCTTCAAGGCCATGTAAGTAAGAACTTACCACTTCACTCACCTCTCCTGTCCACTCCCGATTTTCAGGAGGGTTATCAACAAATATATTTCCGAAGAAAGAAGCACACGCGTCAAGTTTTTCTTGTGTGGATGAAAACTCCGAATTGAGATGGGTTAATGTAGATGTATTAATGTTGAAGCCATTCTTTTTACGTCCCGAAATCCTGTCTATCGCCCGGAAGCAATCAGGGCCTGGTTTAATTTTTTTTAAAAAGCTGATGTACGCCAAATTTAAATCATTATTAATTTTTTGTTCAATGATTGTAGATAGAAGATGTATTTCTGTTGTGATGGACTCATATGCTTCATTTACTCTGTTGTGAGCACGGTGGAAAATCCTTTTCCGACGTTGTAGTAATCTTTTTCTCACGCGAAAGAAGTGTAATGTATCCTCAGAGAGATTTCCATATTTGTAATATGAAGGACTAATTGAAGGGGCGTGTTTGTCAACTGTTTTAGCAACTGAATCATTTAAAAGGCTAATATGATCGTCAATGTCATTATTAGAAATGATTCTATCTATGGGAAGAAGATGTGGTAATACTCTGGTGAGGTCCGAATTAAAATTGTCCCAGTTGACAGTTTTAAAGCTTCTAGGGCCACAAGATACTCGGGGTGTAGGAAAGGAAGTAGTTGAATTTAGTTGAAGTAGGAGAGCAAGGTGATCAGAAAAAAGAGGGAGTGATTCACATTGGTAATCTGGTTCTGTGAGAAAAGATGACATTAAAAAAGCGTCCAAAAAAGAAGCTCCACGGGGAAAAGAAGGAGAATCCGAAGTAACAAAGCTAGCACCCAAATCTGAGTTTTCTGAGAGCCAACTTTCAAGGCTTGAGCCATTAGTATTATGTGACGAGTCACCCCAACTCGGGCTACGACTATTAAAGTCTCCTCCAAGGATAAAAGCATCGTATCTTTCTGCAGTTTCGAAAAAAGTATCCAGCACCGATTTGAGTTTAGAGCCTAGGTTACAAGGGACATAAATGGCGGCAATGATGATTTTTAAGCTAGATCGGGCCGTAAGCTCGGTCTCAATTGCCGTTATTGATGCAAACGGAGTTTCAATTCGGACATTTTTATATTTAATGTTTGCTTTAATGCAAATGGATGTACCCCTTCCAGAGTCGTTCCTCACTATTTTATAATTTTTAAGAGAAATTTTTGATCCAGGTGGGAGCTCCCCAAGCCTCGTTTCGGTAACACAGGCAAAGTCAGGCTGTGTTTGGGTAAGTATTTCATTGAGCGCAAAACGTTTCCCGTGCGAGAGCAGCGAGTTAATATTAGCATTCAGAATACGAATTTTATCCATTGGATAGATTTAAAATAAATGTTATGTAAGCCATTTTTTTTTCATCGTTGCTCAGGGAGCGCGTGGTGTTCCAAAAGGTGGAAATGCGTTGGACTAATGCCTCAAAGGACATGCCAAAGAGTTGAGATATTTCCTCTTGAAATGCTTTAAATGGCAAGATTGAAGAAGAACAATCACGCCCCACATGAGGATTAGACGTAGCTTTAGCTACATCAGCATAAGAAACTCCAGACAGGCTAGAAAGTGGGAACACATTTTGATTCTTGAGTGGTATCTGCTGCCTCGGGGAGGTAGAATTCTGAACCTGAGTGGGGTTTCTGTGTTGCGCCATTTTCAATTTGTATCTCATTCGAACTGGACAATTCGAAAAACTGGCCGGATGGCCTAATTCATTGCAACTAGCACATCTAATAGGAGGAAGAGACTCAGAGCTATCATTGTTGTGTCCCTGTCTAGGGCATTCGCTTGAGGAATGATCACCAGCGCATTTAACACAGGTGGGCTTCGAAATACAATTGGCAGCCACATGGCCAAACTTCTGACAATTATAGCATTGCGTCAGATCGTGACGATTAGGTTTCTCCCACTTCACTCGCTGTGACAAAATGAACGAAATGTTTTTAACGGTTGTTAAGGCTTCACTGCTATCGGCAGTGACTCGAAAGATGTCGAGATCTACATTATTGGCCCTCGACCAGGCTGTGGTATGCTTTGAGACCGTAACCTTTAAAGGCGAAATTAAACCATTAAGCTCCTCGGATATTTCCTCTACTGTGAATGAGTACAGACCTCTCAACATGGTGGAAAATTTACGCTGACTTTTTAATGTATAAGAAAATCCTTCAAGATTGGCCTTTTTACAGGCCTCTACCAATTTCACATGAGTTTGTTGGTTGTCTACTCTTACTTTATGACTACCGTCCGATAAATTTAACATGTCAACCTGACAAGAAGGATCTATGTCCTTGATTAAAGAGAGGAGATTTCTAGCCGACACCTTATGAATCGTGATGGGTGGACAGAACTTCGGCTTGTTAGGATTAACCATTGCAACATTAGAGCCTGACGAAGACCGTTGTTGATCTTGCACCCTAAGTGATGCAAATTTATTCGCAGAAGTAAATTGAGAACCTATATTGGACGCAGTTCCATTATTTGTTACACAGTTCGAAGTATCATTCTTTGACCTTTTCTTATACACTAAACGCCCTTTTGCGGGTAAAAATTCAGAAGAGTTATTACAGATTAAATTTAATTTATCATTACCATCCATCGATGAGATTCGTATTAAAGAAATATCGCTTCCATTCCAGGTGGAAGTGCCAAAAGTTGAAGCGTCGTTACGATTGCTATTACCGGTCACTGATGAGTTGAACTGAACTTGTGTTGTCATACTATTAGTAGGCATTCCCACTACGGAGGAATTGACTCGATTTACCGGAGGTAAATTCTCATTCAAGGACATAAGCGCGTCAGCCGCTATAGCTTTGTTGTTGTCTTCGTCGCAGATCGTTGTAATTGCTGTATCAAATGCCGTATCCATGTTGTTCGTAAAGTTTTTATTAACTGACGTTTCTTTTCTAATCCAGAAAGAATCGTTCCTTTTTGTTCTATAGACGACTTTAATTTTCCCTTTACGTGGGCGTAAATGTGGTTTCACATTTCCATGTGCGTTCTCAGAACCGTTACTAGTGCCGTAACTGTTTCCGTTATTCGGACTCAGCAGCCCCGATTTGTCCGAGCCAGCCACATGGCTGCTCTGAGAGCCTATAATCCTCCCAATATTCGTGCTAAAACGATATTCACGATTTTGAAACTTTATCAATTAATTGCGTTTACCAAACACAACAATTATGTGTAAAATAACTGCGCGACAGAAAGCGCAAAAATTTACAGTCGTTGTGAAATTATACGATTTAAATCACGTAAAAACTATTGCACTGCGCAAAAGCGATGTGACACTCTCGACGACTGAATTTCTCACTCCCTGAGGATAAAGATGGCGGTGAGTGCATATACCCACTCCTGTTGTTAGTTCATACTCAAAGGGAAAACAGATGTTTAATGTCACATTGAATCTACATTTTACTGTTTTCCTATCATGCGGGGTTGGCGCCGCGGTTAATAGTTAACGATATTCCTTGTATATAATTATCTGTACTGAACAAATTTAGTATGGATCGAGCGGACTACATAAGTTTATATTCCGTGCCGGACTCGTACCAGCCGCCGGATGACAAATTCCTGCAAACTGACACTGACTACCCTAACCTCAATTCGAGAGACTACCGTAAACGATGTCCTCAGAGGACTATTCAGCACAATCGATTTTTCGAATCACTGGCGGTGAACAAGGATGGTTTGGCTATATTAGCTACAAACGACATCCGGGGACGATTATGGAATGGAAATATTTGGGGATATGAAAATTTACAGGATATAGGGGAGACTTCAGCCGCCTTTAAATTACACTGTGAATCGCCTGTAACACGCCTTAAATTTCTCGAGGACTCAATCGTAAGTATTGCCTTCGTATTAATATTCAGTATAGTACGAGTATTGCTCATGGACAATTTCAGTTTCTCGCAAGTCAGGCGAATGGATCGCTCAAGGTTTGGTCCACGAAGTCAGAGGCTCGAGACGCGAACAATTATTGCTTGTTTATGATTGGCGCAAGAACGGAGCATTTGGGTTTGATTTTGGATATGGACCTGCTTTTACCAGTAAAGACGAAGGTTGCGACTGGGTCAAGTGATTGTTCATTAAAGGTAAGAATGTCCAAATTATAGACGAAAACGATTAATAAATAAGGGCCCTATCATGTAATTCGAATCGAATTGCTTTTGGAAGGATAGGGTGATATTTTTAGTTTCCGGGGCCCGGGGTGAAAGGATCATTTTTTCACTCGGGTTTTTTGTCACTTATCACTCGCGTAACCCTAAGACTCAAATTTGTAAAAAAAAATTTAAATTTTAATTTTTTTTTTTAATTTTTAATCTGTTTTTTTTTCCTTATTTTTTGTTCTAGTGATTTATACTGAGTGTTTGGTATGTTTAAAACTGATCAAAACGTTGTTGCACGCAGAGCGAGCGAAGCAAGCGTTCATGTTTGTGCGATACTGAGGGTTGCGATCCCTTAAGCGCGGAGCGAACGTAGCGCGAGCCCACGCAAAGGGATTTGCGAATATTTCAATTTTCCATGCCTCCAATATACAAAACATTCAGTATATACTATGAAAAAAAAAATAAAAAAAAAATATTTTTTTTTTTTTGGAAAATTCTAGACTTTTAGAGTGACGCGAGTGAAAAGTGACAAAAATCCGAGTGAAAAGTGATTTCCCCAGCCGGGGCCCCGAAAACTAAAAGGTTGCCAGAAATATATATTGAGATGCTTAATTTATTTGTAACAAAATAAAAACAGTAATGATCTTAATATAAAAAGCTTAACCTTTGATTGCACTATATTGAGTTGGTCTTGTGTCAGGTTCTCACCTTTTTAGGGTTTTGTAGTAAAAACAAAACCCTTATGAAATCGGTCAAATGTTTGTCTGTCCGTCTGTCCATGGAATATCTCACGAACGGCTGAAGCTATATATATGAAATTTGGTAGGAATGTGTAGAATTACTATAATTCGCCGGAGAAAGCGAATCGTTGTAATAGGTCAACTTTAAGGGGAGGTCCCCATAGAGGGGAAATGAAGGTCGAAATTTTTTTTCGTTTGGTACAGGCAAGTGGGGTATCGTAAGACAGGTACCGTCGAGGACATTCCATTTTTGAAATTGTTTTCAAATTTGAAGAAAGGGGAAAAGAGTGAGAGGGGAAAATATGTGACGCGAGTTTGTGCCCCCCCCCCCCCCCCCCCTTGCATTTCGAGACCGTTATACTTAGAAATATGAAAATTTACAGAAAAGCGCCATTTTACTACCGTAGAAAACCTAGATTTATAGAATTTTGAAATTTCATCGGAAAAGGTTAATAATAGTACATTTCTATAGTTGCAGTTAGCACACCCCTGCACCCCTTAGGCGCACCCGAGGTCAAAAATATTGATGGCCAATGATAACCAACATCATTGGCAATAATATCTCTAAGTTTCATTACAATCACAGAATATTTAATAATAGTACATTCATTTAAATTTGGACATTTTGACACCATCCATACAAAAAATGCACATAACCGGCCTCTGCTACTCACTAGTACTACGAGTACTGCATACTTGAATATTGTTTATTGTTTTTCATAAAGTGAATTGGAGTTAACCATTTTTGAAAGGGTAACGATTGGTGGTATAGGAGTGGGACGAGAAGTGGAGGGGGAGGTAGGGGGGTTGCTGCTTTAAGGGAGGTCCCCAAAGAGGGGAAATGAAGGTCAACATTTTTTTTCATCTGGTATAGGCAAGTGGGGTACCATGAGAAAGGCACTACCGAGTACATTTTTTTTGGCGTTTTCATCAAATTTGAAGAAAGGGGAAAAGAGGTAGAGGGAAAAATATGAGATCATAATTTGTTCCTCCCCTTACCATTTCGAGACCGTTACACTTAGAAATATGAAAACATACAGGAAGGTGGCTTTCAACTAGCACAGAAAACAAAAAATTTATGGAATTTTTGTATTTTGTCAAAATAGCTTCATAATAGTATATTTCTTTAGTTCACATTTAGCACACCCCTGCATTTCTCGAACTCATTCGAGGTCGAAAATATTGATGGCCAATGATAATCAACACCACGTGCAATAATATCCCCAAGTTTCGAATTAATCACGTAATATTTAATAGTAGTACTTTCATTTAAATTTGGTCATTTTGATATCATCAATACAAAGAATGCACATAACAGGTCTCTTGTACTACATACTAGTACTACGAGTACAACATACTTGCATATTGTTTTTCGTAGAGCGAATTGGAGTTAACCATTTTCAAAAGGGTAAAGATTGGTAGGAGAGGAGGGAGGAGGGAAAGGGTGGGAGAAGGGAGGAGGGAAAGGGTGGGAGAAGGGAGGAGGGAAGAGGGGGGGGGGGGCGGGTATGCTGGTCGCTGACTCTACTTTCTATAATTATTCAAACAATTTATTTTCAATATTTTTTACGCAAGCTTGCAATTTACAATATCGTATTAACATGAATGGTCAGGACAGTTCATCCCCTGGCATAGGATACTACAAAACCCTCGGATTGCGGGCGTAGCCCTCTATTTTCCGGTTTCATTTTTGTCTGCCAATGAAATTAACTCTCCAGGGTATTGCTCATTTATTTGAGATGGCTTATTATACCGTTTTGCTCTCTCACAAGACTACTCGAATGACTTTTCAGGACGCCCACCGCCTCTTTAATATCCTGTTGAAGAACATGGACCCTTCCTCTTAATCGAAACATGATTTAGAGTACGTGTTTTCAAGCCAAAGTTTATTTTTCCTGAAAAAATACGATTTCGTCCGATTAGCTTCGTTCCATTTGTTATTAAAATGGGGAATGAAGCGTTTGTTCAGCTCTGTAATAACCTGGGATTGCGCCCACGTTGATTAGTCAGACAATAGAAAGAGGATATTGTCTCTTGCATAATCTTCATTCAACTGACTTAATTTACATTATATTTTGACTTACTACTACATTATAATTTGACTTACTACTACATCTCCCCTTTCAAGTTTTCAAAAACTTCATTCGTTTAGGATATTCTTTTATGTTTGTATTTATGTATATGTTCATAAAATCACATTAAATTTATTACATTAATATCCTCAATTAAGTTGTTAGTCTTTACATAATCCCATCAGGTGTGGTGTAGTTAAATTTATTTTAAATTTTTAATACCTTATACGAGTAGAACCCGGATCTTTTCGCCTCCTAATAAAAGAGGAGTTTCTTCTTAACAACAAATCTCCCTTTTGTATGATATATGAACGTGGTGTTTGGTGTTTATCTATTATAGTAGCAGCAACTCAATAATTTCCATCTTTTCTCCCTTTTCAAAGTTCTTTTCAGGTCGGCAATTTTGGTCATAATATTTCTTATTATTACCATTATTTTTCTTCAGAACTGGTATGTATGACCTTGTTAGTTATTTCATCATGTTTGAAAAATGTTATTTTCCCTGGCACAAGAGTTCTCGTTTGCCTCGTTAATAATTCTACAGGTGGAAATTCTGAATTTTTTATAGGCATATTTCGATATTCAAGCAAAGCTTACCACAAGTTAGTATTTTCCGATTCGCATTTTAGAACCAATTTCTTTGCTACTTGCACCATACGCTCAGCGAATCCATTTGACTTAGGATATCGAGGACTTGTTGTTACAACTTTTATATTCAATTTTGAAGCCCAGTCTTTGAATTCAAATGTATTAAACGGAACATTATCTCCAATGATTTTCTTGGATAACCATGAATGGAAAATACTATCTCCAATTTCAACTTAATTGCAGTGGCAGTACTTTTAACAAGTGGTATAACATCCAAATATTTGGAAAAATAATCTCCGATGAACAAAAACTTTTTCGACATTACTTCCATTATGTCCATCCCAATTCTCTGATAGGGTCCCTCGGGCACTTCGTAATTTAATAGAGGTTCGTTTATATTGGCAGATCTATGTTTTTGACACATTTTACAATTCATAATCATTAACTCTATTTGCTGATTCATATTCGGCCAGTATAGAAGTTTTCTTGCCCTTCGTTTAGTTTTTTCTATTCCCTGGTGGGACTTATGTAGTTCTTCAAGCACTATGCTATATAATGATTCCGGAACAAATATCCGATCGTCAAAATAAACTATACCTTCTTCGATAAATAAATTGTTTTTGTTCTTCCATAAGAACCTTATATTTTCAGTCAATTCATCTTTACGGTTTGGCCAACCATTCAATATAACTTCAATTAAGTTTCTAAATATCTTTTTCTGTTTCACTTTTAAACAAATCTCTTTTTTCATGACTGACATTAATGGTGTGTACCATTTCACCTAAGCCCTCAATTTCCTTATGTTCACCAGCTTCTTTTAAGTGGCTTCTTGACAACCAATCAGCTAAATACATGAACTTCCCAGGTAAATAATTGACGCTTAACCTATATTTTTCAAGTTTGAGTTTCATTCGTTGTAACCTCGCTGAAGGAATATTTGTATAATATTTCCCCATAATGCCAAATAAAGGCTCATGATCAGTGATGATCTTTACATATCTTCCATAAATATATGAGTGAATATTTGGCAAGCATAAACGATCGCCAACATCTCTTTTTCAATTTGCACATATCTTGACTCGGTTTCTGTTAAGCTTCTAGACGCAAAACACACTGGCCTTTTATTTTGCAACAGACTACACCCCATCCCGTTTTTCGAAGCATCTGTTTGAATTGTTATCTTCTCTTTAGAATTGAATGGTTTCAACGGAGGCGCATTTACAATTAGATCTTGGATTTTGTTTAAGCAATCATCATGCACTGGCATCCATTTAAATGTCACTGATTTTTTAAATAACTCCCTCAATGGAGTGCTGATTTCTGCCAGATTAGGTATATAATGTCTTAAATAATTAATAAAACCCATCAATGTTTGTAACTCATTTTTGCATTTAGGAGAGCCTATATTCTCAATGCCTTGTAATCTTGCCTTATCACATCCTATTCCATTTTCAGTTATCGTATACCCTAAAAATGACACTGTTTTTTGTTTCCACTGTATTTTTTTAGTATTAAATTTTACATTTCTTTCTTTCGCCCTCTTCATTATTTCTTCCACTGCTTTATCATGCTCTTCTTCAGTTTTTGCTGCAACCATTTTCGATGTCGTCAAAATTTTCCTCGTTTAATCTTTGGAAAACTTCTGGGGCCATTTTTATGCCGAAAGGTAATCTTTTGAAGCGGTAGCACCCAAACGGCGTACTGAACGCGCACAACTCTTTCGATTTTTCGCTTAATGCAATTTGCCAATATCCGTCTTTCAGATCGAAAACGGAACAGAATTTTCTATCTACCAAATTTGTTTTTATTTGTTGAAATGTAGGAGTTTCATAGTAGTTCTCTTTTGTAGCAAGATCCAATTCCTTGGGATTAAGACAGATTCTTAAAGACTTATTTGGCTAATAGTGCGTCTTTTGTCAGACAATTAATCGAATTAATTCGCTTGATAAGACCCAAATGGATACAAGATTCAAGACCCAAAATTGGAACTGTATTCTCAGCAATAATGAAAAATTTTAACTCTACCTGTCCGTTAGGTATAGTGCATAGCAAATCAACTGTACCTACTGTTTTTATGACTACCATTATACGCTATAAGCCTTTCATTATTTTCGATTATTTTAACTCAATTTAACTTTTTCGAGTACTCCATAGGCAATATGTTCACTGATGCGCCTGTGTCTAATTTAAATTTGATGACAATTGATTGAATGCTAACCAGCTCATACCATGCCTGATTTTTGCCGCTAATATAATCTACTGAATCCAAATAGCAACTGGATTCACTACTACTTTTTTTATTATGGATAATTGTGCATCACAGAAGCTTTCATCCCGGGACTGGGCTTCTCTGCATCACTTTACTTACTCAACGTAAGTGACTCATCAATCCATCGAGTGCGAACCCTAGCAGATTGCTAAATTAGAATGGAAAAATCAACTATAGTGTGATACTTTGAAAATAACAAAAACAGCTTTTGAAATCGAATTTAAAAGTATTCTTTATTTTCACGTGTTTTTCACTCTGCCGCTATTTGTCCAAGTATCTGCAAATTTTTTGTGTTACCAGTGCTCATTTCACCACGCTTTGCTGTGGTGGCTATGGCGGCGCTCGCGTCGTTGTGGAGTGGCGGTTATTTGATAAGTTTTTTAAATTGAAATTTGAAATACAAACTGTTACAACTCGGCCATCCTGACAATTGATCGTCCTCGATCATTAGAAGTTACGTTAATACATACAAGCAATTCAAAGGATGAGCCGGAACGGAATATATGGTTAGCCGATTAGATATACAATTTACACAAGCGGAAGACAAGTATTACCTAAGCGATTCGGAATTATTAGCACTGCAACCCAAGGGGTCAGTCCAAAGGCGCATTCGTGACGCTTCAAGGATCCCATCGTACGGAAGTTGAGTAATCTGACAATTTTCGACATCCCTGATCACGTATCGATCATTAGGAAGGACTTTCCGGACCTGGTATGGTCCCTTATATTTCGGAATGAATTTCTTATTAGTACCGATAGTGGTGTCTATATTTCTTATCATAACGAAGTCCCCTTCGGAAAACTTGACATGAGGAGCATGAACCTGGCCATGGTGATCAGCACTCTTGCGTTGATGTTCAGTTATTCGTTTCATAGCGGAGGAGCGTATGTCGAGCAAGTTACGGGTAGGGACGACTTGCTTACTCTCAAGAAAGTCCGTAAGTGAGTCAGTTTCGCAGAAACGTTGGTTTATACCGAACAATAATTGGCTGGGGGACTGGCGAGTAACGGAATGAATGGAGTTATTAACGGCTCGCTCAATTCTAACGAGGTGTTGGGCCCAGTCAGAATGTTGGATTGGTTCAGTGACCTTAGCTAGCATGGACTTAATGATACGGTTGACACGTTCAACCTGGCCATTAGCCTGAGGAGCAGCGGTGGCCACCTTAACAAACTGAATATTATTTTCCAAAAGGTACTCATTAAATTCAAAACTCGTAAAGCAGGAGGCCCTATCACTAATAAGGACGCGCGGTCTATTGTAATATTCCATATACTTATCCAAACATGAACATAACTCTTTCGTGCTAGTCGAGTTCACCGGGTATAATTTAACTAATTTCGTAAAGGCATCTACTATGACGAATATATGTTTTCGTTTCGAGACAATTGACGGCAGGGGACCGAAATGGTCAACGTGGATGGTATCAAAAGGTTCTGGTCGTTTCGGAATATGGTGTAGGGTACGGTTATTACTATGCGGAGCATCGGAATGAGTAATACACTGAATACAATTCTGAATGAAGTCGTGCACTTTCTTCTGCATATCCGGAAACCAATAGTGCAGCTTGATCTGGTCAACGCACTTGTTTGTGCCCATATGACATAGTTTCTCGTGAACGATCCGAATGACATTTGCTTCCATTTCAAGCGGAACGTACAACAGTAGCCTATCACGGAATTTACGGAACACTAGGCCATCTTTTAGTTCGTAAGGGTTAACAGGCCCATTTTCTAATTGATCACGCAAAGAGAGAACATTAACATCTCTGTTCTGCGTAATCTGCAAGTGCAAGTCAATGTGGTCGGAATCAACGACCGAAATTACTTGATCAGAGCTATTAACGGAAGGAGTTTTGTCAGAAGTCTTATCACTCTTAAGGGGTTTCATAACCGGCTGACAGCGACTCAATGCATCAACATGGGCCATATAGTTACTGCTTCGGTATTGAGGGGTATAGTCATAATGTTCCAGCTCAAGTGCCCAACGCGCTAGGCGAGGATTTGAGTTTTGGTTCTGCAAGGACAAGGTTAGAGCTTGACAGTCAGTATAAATCTTAAAAGGAATGCCCTCTAAATAGACGCGGAACTTACGTAAGGAGTATACTATAGCCAGAGTCTCTAATTCGTAACTGTGATATCGAGACTCAGCTGCGGAAGCACGTTTTGAATAGTAAGCAATGGGATGAAATTTGTTGTCATCCTGTTTCTGAAGTAAAACACCACCAAATCCAATAGAACTAGCATCACAATGTAATTCGGTTTCTCGGCTTGGGCTATACAGAGCGAGAACGGGTACGTTAACTAGTTTGTCTCGTAATGTTTCAAAGGCTAATACACATTTTCTATCAAAGTCAAATGGCGTACCGGCTTTTAACAAATTTCTTAAGGGATTAGCGATACTTGAAAAGCTAGGAATAAATCGACGGAAATATGAAAATAAACCAAGGGTTCTCTGAAGCTCGGAAGTATTAGACGGAAGAGGCAGGTGGCGTATACTTTCGATGTGGTGATTGTTTGGTTGGATACCATCTTTACTTATTCTAAAGCCAAGCAATTCAATCTGATCAAAACAAAATTGGCATTTATCAAGATTCAACTCAAGGCGAAATTCAGCTAATCGACGTAAAACACTACTCAAGAGACTTAGATGTTCGGCCAATGTAGTAGTAGCTAGAGCAATATCATCCATATAGGCAGTCACTGATCCTTCTCTAAGAAATGGTTCTAAAACATAATTTACGAATCTTTGGAAAACAGCTGGGGCATTGCGTAACCCAAAAGGCATTCGTACGTACTCATACTGCCCATTTGGAGTAACAAATGATGTAATTGGCACGGAATCTTCGGAAATCTTAACTTGATGAAACCCGTTCTTCAAATCTAAAATCGTAAAATATTGTTTTCCTTCCAGTCGTTCGAGACAATCATCAATTAAGGGTAAAGGGTAGCTGTCACGTACTGTAATTCTATTAATTCCTCGGAAATCAACACACATCCGCTTTGCTCCATTTTTCTTTTCAACCAATACAATAGGGGACGCATAAGGGGAAGTACTGGGCTGTATGTGCCCTCGGAGCAATAAATCTTTAATGACCTCATCGACTTCCTTTTTGTCCGCGTAAGAAAGACGACGCGGAGGGGAATGCACATATCGGTCTGACGTTAATCGGATTCTCATTTCGTAATTATGTTCGATCTCAGGAATGTCGGAAAGGTTCAGATAATTCAACTTAATTATCTCATTAATAGCACCAATATGTACGGAATTCAATTTGTTACTGATATTATATCTAACATTCTGATGTTCGTCGTAATCTATAGCAAATATATCTGGAATGTCAGAATAGGTATCACCAGCGTCAGGAATACTTGGGCCACGGACCTGTGAGCATAAGCTGCAGCTGCCAACAATAACAGAACCATCACCAATTGTACTATATACACAATGCAATACGTCATTTTCGATACGTAATAGACCGGATCGGCAATCGGAAACAAGCTCAACTTTTGGTTTAGCAACTTTATTCTCGTAACAACAAAGCTTAATTTCGAATAGATCCAAAAAATTCCGTCCCAACAATAACGGAAACGGAATTAAGTGGTCAGGAATTACATAAACAATAATTATTTTCTGAATACTTAAGAATTTTATAGTAACGGAAATGGTACCGAACGTACATAATCGAAAACCTCCAAGGCCTTTAAATCCGGAATCCTCCAACAAATCTCCAATAGCTTCTGGCGGAACAGCTGAGCGACGAATCAAACTAACGGGACTGCCCGTATCGAAAAGAGACATAAACGTAAATGTATTACATTGAGACACAGGACAACTAACGTGAAAGGCAACACTTACCATGTTAGTGGCCGGAATTGATTTAAAATCCTCTTCTTCTATTTTAACCTCCCGAGTTGTTACATCGTCTGAAGATTTATCGCTGGAAAAACGGAAGTCTTCCACTAGGGCCACCTGGTTGGAGTGGTGTGGTGGGGGTTTCGGACACGATCGGAAATTGTGCTGCATCGATCCACATCGGAAGCAAGAGCCAACGGCTCGCTTTGGCTCTGGACACTGGGCTGACATATGTCCCAATCCGGAACAATTGTAGCATCGCACAGGTTCGGAAGAGACTCTTGGAATAGTCGCGGAAGATACTCTCGGAACAGTAGCGGAAGACGTAGTGGGTTTTGCCCGCGAAGCACTCGTAGTAAGTAATTGACGTTGCCCTCGTAGTCGCGTATACTTAGGCAACAGCTGCTTGAGTTGTTGAATGGTAACGGCCGGATACAGAATACTAATGTCAGGCGATCTATCAGCTAACCCGTCAATGATAAACTGAATGACAAGATCCTCGGAAATTTCAGCACGGGAAGCCAACTCCTGCATTTGTAGAACATATCCCAACACGGTAGTATTCGATGAATCGTACTTAAATTGTCGCATTTTCTCCAACATATCTGGAACAGTATGATTTTGGCCGAAGTTAGCCAAGAAGTTCTTACGGAATTCTGAGTACGTTACAGAATTGTCAGTTCGCAGAAACCAGTCGCCATCAGAATTAGGCTTCATGAGACGTCGGACCCATCGCAAACGGAACTCATTGGGAGCAGCCACAGAATCGCAGACACGCTCAAACTCGTTAATCCACCGCCGACCATCACACTCATCCGAATTTGCAAATAATACCACACTATGTCGCACTTCGTCGAAATTCGGTTGGTTCGGAATAGATGATGACTCGGAAGCAATTTCGCTGCGAAGTTTTGCAATGAGGCGCCGCTTCTGCAAAATTCGTATTTCGGCGTCCAGCGTCGCCTCTTCAGTAGAACGTCCGTCCGGTTGATTGGGTTGGTCCGCAGGAATTGCACCATTAACAATGTCATGAACTATAGCTGCAGCATCTTCTACCGGAACGGTCCCAACTGGTCGATGATCCACTGCGGAGTCTTGAGTATCGGGCGTCTGCTCGGATTCCATGCACAGTCGCCTCAATTGTGCAACATTCGCCGTTCGCGGAAAGTCGACACCCTTGTCTAATAAAAGGTCCACCAATTGTGATCGATTCATTTGGTCCATTTTTAGAGCAGATAGTTCGTAACGGAACTCACACACTTTTGCCAGTGGGTCACTCAATTAAATTTAAGTTCTTTGCACACACGGGCTTATAGGGCGCGTATCCCACTTCTGAAGTTGTGATACTTTGAAAATAACAAAAACAGCTTTTGAAATCGAATTTAAAAGTATTCTTTATTTTCACGTATTTTTCACTCTGCCGCTATTTGTCCAAGTATCTGCAAATTTTTTGTGTTACCAGTGCTCATTTCACCACGCTTTGCTGTGGTGGCTATGGCGGCGCTCGCGTCGTTGTGGAGTGGCGGTTATTTGATAAGTTTTTTAAATTGAAATTTGAAATACAAACTGTTACAATAGGTATATCCTTCAAGCTGTTATATAGGATAATAGATCGCGTAATCGGTTCATTAAGACCATAATTCACTCTATGATAAGGCTGAATTGTTACGTCGCAAATCGTATGAGATATCTCTAACTACAAATTTACTTTTAATATCTTCAAACAAATCGTGAAAGGAAAGCAAGTCTCTTATAAATATTGCGTTCAGGAAAGTCCTTCTATAAGCTAACGTTTGTAAACCCAATAAGGAACAACGAGTACCATATTCAGGTTTGAAACGCCAGCCAATTTGGTAAATAGCGAAATTCTCACTATGCTCATCTTGTCTCTTACAATATATCGTACTGCTTTTGGTGGCCACTCTCTTGCTTTTTTCACGTGTTCCTTTTTGACTACTCCCATTTATTCTCTAACTCTCTAATTGCCTTGACCCCTCCAGGGGCATGGGCGCGTCAACATCTCTAGCATTTCTATGCCTTGTTGACGTTTCAATAGCATATCTACTTTTCGGAAGGCAGTTGCTAGCATACACCTCCTATCCGCCAGTGACGTGCACTCTATACAAGCGAGTCAAGCGCCGCTTGACTTAACAATTGCAAAAATGTATCTCAACATTTCATTCAAACTATACATTAATTTATACATTTACACAGTACTCTCTTTTTATACAAGACATAACATAAGCATTCAATACAGTACAATGCCAATACAAAGCGAATTGCTCTCCTTCAACACAATTCGCATCCATTTTTACCTCTATCTGCTTGCGAGCTACAACGTATCAAAGCCAACCGGGTTGTTAAGATGTTTCTGTTGGGGAACAAAGCGGTTTGTTCTCCTTCACTTCAGTTCGATATTTGAACTCGCTCGGTGCAACCCATTAAAGCCAACCAGTTGGTTGGGGAACAGAGCTATTCGTTGCGAAACAAAATTTCTCACAATCGGTTTAGACGGCTAGAATCGGTCAATACAATTTTCTTATGTTGCTTTGAAATGCATTTTCAATTTAAAGCCCCGAACTGAAAATTATAGAAAAATGAAATTTAATTGGTTACGGCCAAATATTTAACTCAAAATATAGCTGTAGGTATTTGGTTTAGATCGTTGGTTTTAATTCGACCTTGAAGCCCATTCACCACGGCTCACAAATATTCTTGAAAAATATGTTCTCAGATAATGATGGCAAATGAACTTTGCCCTTATGGCAGCATAAACTAAAGGCATTCCTATTACGTGAAGTAATTTCTGCTTCAAAATGTTTTGCACCACAAAATGAGCAACGGAAATTCAGAGGATCGCAACTAAAAGGTTCAAAATCTCGTGAAACTATATTTAAGGCACATTTATATGTACCATCTAAATGATTGATTGCGTTGTGGTTTCTAATTACCCTCATGTAATTTCGTCTACCACGCCGCTCAATCCTACCAGTAATTACAGAATGCCGTTGGGAGGGCATTTTGCAAACTACTACTATAAATACTTCCTTGCTATTTACCTATTTACTTAAAAACACTTATTCGCCCGAAAGCACTGCACAAAATATAATTATTTACCACGAAAGTAACTAAAGTATGTATTGACCTTCACGTATCTTGGTCACCACGATACTTATATATGTATTACTTGAGAACACCCACAATAGATCTGCGTATCACACTTATTATTATTTGCCCGATTGAACACCCACAATAGATCTCTGCTCATAACATTTCTTTTCCACTTGTTAAGTGGACTCTGCATACTTTCATTTTTTCAACTCGACGCTTATCATTTTTTCAATTCGACGCTCATAAGTATGCAGCATAAAAATTAAGTGCACTTGGATACTTGATTCATATTTTCAATTCGACGGTTTATTTATTTCCACCCACAATCTTATGAAAGATCCTTAGCGGATACATCTACCCAAGCTTGGTCATTATATACATGAATCGCAGCTTGGATTCTAAGCTCGCAATGTTTTACCGAATCCCCGCAAAGCCACGAACCGCTTCTGGCCAAGCTTGGATTCTAAGCTCGCAATATTTTTCGCGGATTATAGCTAAAGGATTTCACCAATTTTAATAAAATATAAAATTTGCACACCTTCAAAAGAATACCTTTCTAATGGTGTATAAATCATTAAAATCGGTTCAGTAGTTTGGGAGGAGTTCCCGTCACAAAATTCCCATACAAAAATTGTTAGCCTATTAATACTTAGATAAAGGATATTGTTTAGCGGATGAAGATGTGGATGAAAAGTAGTTTGGGTTTGAGGATGCGGATGAGGATGGGAATATTTAATAATGAAAAGATGAGGATGCGGATTAGGGTGAGGATGGAGATATATTTGCTAGTTTGTTTCTATATATGAAATATTAGTTGTGAACATGAGCATATCAGCATACAACTCTACCACTAGTACGATAAAAATATCCAATAAGACGCTCGAGCTAGAAAAAACCGAACTTTGACCGTATGGACAGAACTCCACTGCCACGACACATCAGGCGAAATCTAAGAGAACTCGAAAGGGAAGTCCAACGATTTAAAAGGGTCCCCTACGATAGCGCTAGCTATAAATCTGCCATCGCTACGCTGCACAGGGAAGAAGTACATATGTATGTCGATTGTGGACTTGAATAACAACAAAGTACTTGACGCTCAACCACCAGACATCTCACCGGATGAACGAAACCTGCCTAGAGCGACTAAGACCACGCTCGCACAGCTTCGTTCAGGCTGGTGTTCGCGCCTCAACTCATACTTGTCCCGAATCGACCACAGCATCCAAAACACTTGTCCGGCATGCAACAGTTCTCCCCACGACGTTGAGCACATCTTCGACTGCCCTGCAGCACCAACGCACTTAACACCTATAGCGCTCTGGGAGAACCCCATCGAAGTAGCTGCGTTTCCGCAACTTCCTACGGAGGAAACTGAGTCGGACGCGCTGATTTTATGACACACACACTGAAACTAAATTTCTGCATTGCTACAACAACAACGAAACTCCTACTTCCCCTACAAATGAAGCTTCAAATAAGCGATAACTTTCGACAAAATGAAGCTAGTTATTTTACTTCAAAATCTTGGTCAAATGTTTGTACTAGGATGTAGTTGGAAATACAAACTGTTACAATAGGTATATCCTTCAAGCTGTTATATAGGATAATAGATCGCGTAATCGGTTCATTAAGACCATAATTCACTCTATGATAAGGCTGAATTGTTACGTCGCAAATCGTATGAGATATCTCTAACTACAAATTTACTTTTAATATCTTCAAACAAATCGTGAAAGGAAAGCAAGTCTCTTATAAATATTGCGTTCAGGAAAGTCCTTCTATAAGCTAACGTTTGTAAACCCAATAAGGAACAACGAGTACCATATTCAGGTTTGAAACGCCAGCCAATTTCGTAAATAGCGAAATTCTCACTATGCTCATCTTGTCTCTTACAATATATCGTACTGCTTTTGGTGGCCACTCTCTTGCTTTTTTCACGTGTTCCTTTTTGACTACTCCCATTTATTCTCTAACTCTCTAATTGCCTTGACCCCTCCAGGGGCATGGGCGCGTCAACATCTCTAGCATTTCTATGCCTTGTTGACGTTTCAATAGCATATCTACTTTTCGGAAGGCAGTTGCTAGCATACACCTCCTATCCGCCAGTGACGTGCACTCTATACAAGCGAGTCAAGCGCCGCTTGACTTAACAATTGCAAAAATGTATCTCAACATTTCATTCAAACTATACATTAATTTATACATTTACACAGTACTCTCTTTTTATACAAGACATAACATAAGCATTCAATACAGTACAATGCCAATACAAAGCGAATTGCTCTCCTTCAACACAATTCGCATCCATTTTTACCTCTATCTGCTTGCGAGCTACAACGTATCAAAGCCAACCGGGTTGTTAAGATGTTTCTGTTGGGGAACAAAGCGGTTTGTTCTCCTTCACTTCAGTTCGATATTTGAACTCGCTCGGTGCAACCCATTAAAGCCAACCAGTTGGTTGGGGAACAGAGCTATTCGTTGCGAAACAAAATTTCTCACAATCGGTTTAGACGGCTAGAATCGGTCAATACAATTTTCTTATGTTGCTTTGAAATGCATTTTCAATTTAAAGCCCCGAACTGAAAATTATAGAAAAATGAAATTTAATTGGTTACGGCCAAATATTTAACTCAAAATATAGCTGTAGGTATTTGGTTTAGATCGTTGGTTTTAATTCGACCTTGAAGCCCATTCACCACGGCTCACAAATATTCTTGAAAAATATGTTCTCAGATAATGATGGCAAATGAACTTTGCCCTTATGGCAGCATAAACTAAAGGCATTCCTATTACGTGAAGTAATTTCTGCTTCAAAATGTTTTGCACCACAAAATGAGCAACGGAAATTCAGAGGATCGCAACTAAAAGGTTCAAAATCTCGTGAAACTATATTTAAGGCACATTTATATGTACCATCTAAATGATTGATTGCGTTGTGGTTTCTAATTACCCTCATGTAATTTCGTCTACCACGCCGCTCAATCCTACCAGTAATTACAGAATGCCGTTGGGAGGGCATTTTGCAAACTACTACTATAAATACTTCCTTGCTATTTACCTATTTACTTAAAAACACTTATTCGCCCGAAAGCACTGCACAAAATATAATTATTTACCACGAAAGTAACTAAAGTATGTATTGACCTTCACGTATCTTGGTCACCACGATACTTATATATGTATTACTTGAGAACACCCACAATAGATCTGCGTATCACACTTATTATTATTTGCCCGATTGAACACCCACAATAGATCTCTGCTCATAACATTTCTTTTCCACTTGTTAAGTGGACTCTGCATACTTTCATTTTTTCAACTCGACGCTTATCATTTTTTCAATTCGACGCTCATAAGTATGCAGCATAAAAATTAAGTGCACTTGGATACTTGATTCATATTTTCAATTCGACGGTTTATTTATTTCCACCCACAATCTTATGAAAGATCCTTAGCGGATACATCTACCCAAGCTTGGTCATTATATACATGAATCGCAGCTTGGATTCTAAGCTCGCAATGTTTTACCGAATCCCCGCAAAGCCACGAACCGCTTCTGGCCAAGCTTGGATTCTAAGCTCGCAATATTTTTCGCGGATTATAGCTAAAGGATTTCACCAATTTTAATAAAATATAAAATTTGCACACCTTCAAAAGAATACCTTTCTAATGGTGTATAAATCATTAAAATCGGTTCAGTAGTTTGGGAGGAGTTCCCGTCACAAAATTCCCATACAAAAATTGTTAGCCTATTAATACTTAGATAAAGGATATTGTTTAGCGGATGAAGATGTGGATGAAAAGTAGTTTGGGTTTGAGGATGCGGATGAGGATGGGAATATTTAATAATGAAAAGATGAGGATGCGGATTAGGGTGAGGATGGAGATATATTTGCTAGTTTGTTTCTATATATGAAATATTAGTTGTGAACATGAGCATATCAGCATACAACTCTACCACTAGTACGATAAAAATATCCAATAAGACGCTCGAGCTAGAAAAAACCGAACTTTGACCGTATGGACAGAACTCCACTGCCACGACACATCAGGCGAAATCTAAGAGAACTCGAAAGGGAAGTCCAACGATTTAAAAGGGTCCCCTACGATAGCGCTAGCTATAAATCTGCCATCGCTACGCTGCACAGGGAAGAAGTACATATGTATGTCGATTGTGGACCTGAATAACAACAAAGTACTTGACGCTCAACCACCAGACATCTCACCGGATGAACGAAACCTGCCTAGAGCGACTAAGACCACGCTCGCACAGCTTCGTTCAGGCTGGTGTTCGCGCCTCAACTCATACTTGTCCCGAATCGACCACAGCATCCAAAACACTTGTCCGGCATGCAACAGTTCTCCCCACGACGTTGAGCACATCTTCGACTGCCCTGCAGCACCAACGCACTTAACACCTATAGCGCTCTGGGAGAACCCCATCGAAGTAGCTGCGTTTCCGCAACTTCCTACGGAGGAAACTGAGTCGGACGCGCTGATTTTATGACACACAAACTGAAACTAAATTTCTGCATTGCTACAACAACAACGAAACTCCTACTTCCCCTACAAATGAAGCTTCAAATAAGCGATAACTTTCGACAAAATGAAGCTAGTTATTTTACTTCAAAATCTTGGTCAAATGTTTGTACTAGGATGTAGTTGGTTTTTTGTTGAAAATGCACAAGATCCGACAAAGGTAACCTCTACCTCCCCTACATATGAGAGTTCAAATAAGCGATAACTTTCGATAAAATGAAGCTAGCGACTTGAAAAATTCGACAAATATTTGTAGTGTGGGTTAGTTAGTCGATTTTGAGAATGGTCAAGATCCTTCTGAATGATCGCCAACCAGGGAAGGTTGGCATATAGGAAACTCACTTTTAATGCATGTGGTCGTTGCCAATTGGTACTTTTGGTATCACCACTAGGTCTGTACAAGTCTAGGGTATATACGCTTCGGACTCCAGGCCGAAGCGAGACTTCGGTCCGGTTTGCTACTCGAAACACGGTCGTCTGCGAGCCCCGCAACGGGATTAAATATTTTTTGTTCTCAAATTCCCTCTGTTTTAATTTCTTCAAGCTTAGTGGTTTCGTATGGATAGAAGCACTCATCAGGTCTTGCATCTTTGCAGCTGTTGATGTCCAGAATGAAACCAAGTGTCACAACAATTCCAATTGGCTCTTTTAATTTCGGGGTTGAACACACTTCGAACTTTTTTCTATCAATTGTTTTACTTTTTGTATTCTCGTTGTATGTATGTAATATCTTTTGACATATATATACTAAAATAATAATAAAAAAATACTTGTACTTAAAACAAGTCTGCAAACTTGGAAAAAAAATGTACAAAATTAGAAAAAAAAAAATATTAAAAGAAAAAAGGAAATAACAAAGAAGAGAAGAAGAAGATGAAGAAGAAGAAGTAGTAGAAGAAGAAGAAGAAGAAGAAGAAGAAGAAGAAGAAGAAGAGGAAGAGAAAGGAAAAACAAACATATATACAGTAAAACCTGCTCAAGCCGGAATGCGATGGGACCCGGGAAAATTTTTCGTCTTGGCAGGTTTTCGGCCTGTAAGGGGCCGACAAAAACAAAACGAAACCGGAAAATAGAGGGCTATGCGCGCAATCCGAAGGTTTTGTAGTATCCCATGCCAAGGAGATGAGCTGTCCTGACCATGTTGCTTAAAAAATATTAAAAATAAATTGTTTGAATAATTAAAGAAAGTAGAGTCAATGACCAGCATACCTCCCTCACCCCCCTTCTCTCCTCTTCCACCAATCTTTACCCATTCAAAAATGGTTAACTCCAATTCGCTCTACGAAAAACAATATACAAGTATGTTGTGCTCGTAAGACTAATATGTAGTACAAAAGGCCTGTTAGGTGTATTTTTATATGGATGATATCAAAATGTGCAATTTTATATGAATGTACTATTATTAAATACTACGTGATTATTACGAAACTTATTATTGCCCATGGTGTTGATTATCGTTGGCCATCAATATTTTCAACCTCGGATGAGTTTGAGAAATGCAGGGGTGTACTAACTGTAACTATAGAAATATACTATTATTAACTTATTTTGAGAA
The DNA here is from genome assembly GCA_964017055.1 of Chloromyia formosa. NCBI lineage: Eukaryota > Metazoa > Arthropoda > Insecta > Diptera > Stratiomyidae > Chloromyia > Chloromyia formosa. Next base: position 52,763,857 of record OZ024816.1, on the reverse strand, counting down.
GATATCAAAATTCCATATTTTTTTTGTTTTCTGTGCTAGTTGAAAGCCACCTTCCTGTTTGTTTTCATATTCCTAAGTGTAACGGTCTCGAAATGGTAAGGGGGTGGGACAAATTATGATCTCATATTTTCCCCTCTACCTCTTTTCTCCTTTTTTTTAAATTTAGTGAAAACGCCAAAAATGGATTGTACTCGGTAGTACCTTTCTCATGATATCCCACTTGCCTATACCAGATAAAAAAAAATTTGACCTTCATCTCCCCCCTTAAAGCAGCAACCAGCCTACCTCCCCCTCCACTTCTCTCCCCTCCCACTCCTACCCCACCAATCTTTACCCTTTCAGAAATGGTTAACACAAATTCACTTTACGAAAAACAATAAACAAACTGCATACTTGAATTGCAGTACTCGTAGTACTATCATAGTATGTAGCAGAGGCCGGTTATGTGTATTTTTTGTATGGATGGTGTCAAAATGTTCAAATTTAAATGAATGTACTATTATTAAATATATTATATAACTTGGAGATATTATTGCCCATGATGTTTACTATCGTTGGCTATCAACATTTTTGATCTGGGATGTGTTTGAGGGATGCAGGGGTTTGCTAACTGTAACTATAGAAATATACTATTATTAACTTATTTTGACAAGATAGAATTTTCCATTATTTTTATATTATGATAGTCGGAAGCCACCTTTCTGTAAGTTTTCATATTTCTCAGTGTAACGGTCTCGAAATGAAGGGGTGGGGGGGGGACAAGTTATGATCTCATATTTTCCCCCTCTACCCCTTTTTAAAATTTGATGAAAATGCCAAAAATGGAATGTGCTCGGTGCTACTTTTCTCATGATACCCTACTTGCCTATACATACCAGATGAAAAAAAAATGTTGACCTTCATTTCGCCTCTATGGGGACCTCCCCTTAAAGTTAGCCTATTACGACGCATCGCTTTCTCCGGCGAATTAGGTATAGTAATTCTAAACATTCCTACAAAATTTCATATATGTAGCTTTAACCGTTCGTGAGATATTCTATGGACAGATGGACAGACAGACATTTGACCGATTTCATAAGGGTTTTGTTTTTACTACAAAGCCCTAAAAACGATCTTGTTTAATTCATCTTATATGTATTTAATATGAGTAGCTCTATACGTAAATAATGATTTTTTATTTTGAAATAAAGCAAAAAAAACTTATGTTGCAAACAGTTCATATCAATACAAATATAAGCACTATAATTTACTTATTATATCACCGATGAAAAAAATTGAGGATAGTAGTCTGTCTTTTCTTTACTTGCAAAACGTCGCTTTCGATTTGGCTCTTGATAGCATAGATGCTGCTTAGTACATCTGCGCTTCCAGTTTCTCTTGCATAATTTCGAATAATTTGCAATGCTTCTAAAGCTTGAGCGGCTGTAGCTTCCGATCTGGCAGGTTGGTTTTCTGTCTCCTCGTCTGAAGAAATATTCACACTCAATTCAAAATCTCCAAATTTTTCGATGTTCTCTGATTCAGTTAGTA